>JAWHQI010000337.1:600000-1200000 GCA_033032865.1 Dactylorhiza incarnata
TCGGTACTTAATTTTAACACTCAATTAATTTGCAATTGTCATATGCTTATTTAATTCGAATGTTAGTGATTGTTTTTGATCAAATGTGCGCATTTTAAGTTCAATATTTAATTACTTTCACTTATGAATTATTTGCATGATGAATATGGGCATCATTTTAGGGTTACGAATCATTAATTCATTATATTGTGTGCGTGAATTCACTCACACATTTAATTTTGTCAGTCCCTGGTGCATTCGTATTGGTCTCGTGATTGTTTGCTTTCATCTAGGATCAAGCTATCATGCGTCTGTCACATGTAGATTCATCATCGGTCACCGAACCTCTCCCAAACACCACTGAAAGTCGCTCATCATACGTCTTCTAGAATCGTCATTTACGTAACATAAGGGTATGCGACTCTTTAAGCTTTAACAATGGCATAATTATAAAACTCACCCCTCACCGGATTTTAAAACTAAATATTAAAGTAACTTATGACGTTTAAAACCCGAAAGGTTCTTAATCAAAAGATCATTATAAATCTTTGTAAAAGGACCTTAAAACACTCAAAACTTAAAATCTTTTGACCAACAAAGGTCCCAACCCCGCGTCATTTAGCAGTTTCTCCATGCTACCTCTTCCGTGCTCGGAGTCGAACTTCAAGCTCTAGCATCCATCAAATCTCATCTGAGAGTGCTCAATTCGCTAATAAATCCCTTTACAGTGCTCTGAACATAGGCATCTTCATCTCCTCGTCGAACCAATTCATATAGAAATGAATTAGATAGATATGCATCATGTCTTTGGTTTAAATTAAACCTTAAGTAAGCTTCTTTATTGCAAAGTAGTTGTTAACCACAACATTTTGTGTACACTCATGAACAATAGGGTTCGAGACAATATACATAACTTCCATATTGTCTAACGTCAAATATATTAGAGATTCCATGCAATGTCTCAATTTTTCAATTAAATGCTTGAACCATACAAGTTCATATGTAATATAAGTTATTGTTATGTATTCTGATTCAACACTTAATTTGACTAAAATATGTTACTATTTTACTCTTCCGGGAAGAATATGTCTTCCCCCGATGAGAAGCCACTTTGGGCATAGGGCCAAAGGTTAGGTCTGTTTCCAATCTTCCCCCTCCCATACCCCCAATGATTGGGGACTATATGGGTTCTGTTGTTGTTGTTGTTGTTGTTGTTGTATGTTACTATTTTACTCTTCCGGGAAGAATATCAAAATCCATCTCAAGAACACACTAGTACTCTATAGTAGATCTCGTATCAAATGGAGAAACAGTCCAACCGATATCAAAAAATGTGTTCATCTTTGCATGTTGCTGATATGAACTTGCTAGGGTTTGAGAGAAGAGAAGGGGATCTAAGGGAAATTAAGAGGAAGAAAGACGGCTAGGGTTTGAGAAGAGAAAAAGAGAGGAGGATACCTGAGATTAATATTGCATGCCTTCAAAAGAGGGTCCCCGGGCCTATTAATACCCGGGGACAAGGGGGCTGCCCCCCCCCCCCCCCCCCCCAGTAGGGGCTGAACCGGTGTGGTTCAGCCCCTATTCTTTATTTATTGCTGAGAGGGGGCTGAACCGGATGGTTCAGCCCCGTTGTCTTGTATTTCCTTGCGCCGTCTTGAATATTGTTGGCCTGCGAACTGTAACGGATGCGGAGGCATAACATTCCCTCCCCCATCAAGAGTCACCTTGTCCTCAAGGTGGAAATCTGAAAAGTGCTCCCGGAACTCCAAAAGATCGACCCAAGAGTTGTGTGTATCGGAGAGGTGCTTCCACTTGACGAGTACTTCGAGGCGGTACTCCGAGCCCCGCTTCTTCCACTTGGTAAGTAAGATAGTGTCTGGTAACGGACGCAGTTCCCCGCTGCTAGTGGCCTCCGGAAGGACGGGTTCGGCCTGGACTGAGTCCCCAAGTTTTCTTTTCAGCACTGAGACGTGGAAAGTTGGGTGAATGCGCGACCCCTCTGGGAGTGCCAAGGTGTAAGCAACTGGACCCACTCGCCTGATGATTCTGAAGGGTCCATAGTAACGTGGAGCCAGTTTCTGATTGGCCCGCCGAGCGACCAATAGCTGCCTGTAGGGTTGGAGACGGAGGAAAACTTCGTCCCCCACTGCAAATTCCCGCTCCCTACGATGCTTATCCGCGTGGGCTTTCATGCGATCCTGTGCTGTCCGAAGATTGTCCCGCAAAAGGGTGAGCGTCTGGTCCCGCTCCTGAAGCGTCCGGCCTACTGCGGGAAGAGATGTACTGTCTGGCTCGTAGGAACTCAACGTGGGAGGTGGGCGGCCGTAGACCACCTCAAAAGGGGTGAGCTTGCTCGCGGTATGGAACGATGTGTTGTAGCAATATTCCGCCCAGTGTAACCACTGGGTCCAAGTTCGCGGCTCATCCATCACAAAACATCTCAAGTACGTCTCAACACCGCGATTGAGCACCTCTGTCTGCCCGTCGGTCTGGGGATGGTTGGTCGTGCTCATGCGCAAAGTGGTGTCTTGCAAGCGAAATAACTCCTTCCAGAACTTGCTGATGAACACCGGGTCTCTGTCTGAGATGATGGCTCGAGGAATCCCGTGGAGACGCACTATCTCCCTGGCAAAAAGATCCGCTACAGACTCGCCTGTGTAAGGATGGCTCAAGGCCAAGAAGTGGCCGTACTTGGAGAGCTTGTCGACCACTACGAGAATCACCGATTTGCCCTGAGACCTGGGTAAGCCGTCGATGAAGTCCAAAGAGATGGTATCCCAAATCTGATGCGGAATCGCCAAGGGAGTGAGCAACCCGGCTGGGGACGTCGTCTCGTATTTCTGTCGTTGACAGATGTCACATTCCCTGACAAACTTCTGAACATCTCGCCACATTCCCTTCCAGAACACATTCGCGCTGACCCGCTGCAGAGTCCGCAAGATACCGGCGTGGCCCCCGGTAGGAGAAGAATGGAACTCCTGTATCATGATGGTGCGCCAAGGTGACGTGGCGGGAAGGACGAGCCGGCCCTGGTAGTACAACCGCGCTCCCTGTAGGTGATAGCCAGCCTCGGTGGGACGACCGTGTTGTAGTGCCTCGACAATGTCACGGAGAGCTAGATCATGTTGTACTGCCACCTGAACCTCATCTAAGGAATCAATCATCGGTCCGGAAACATGGGCTAGGGAGCCCTCTGGCAAACGAGATAAGGCGTCTGCCACCACATTCTCCTTCCCCTGCTTGTAAACAATCTCGTAGTCGTAGTCTAGCAGCTTCGTCAGCCACTTCTGCTGGAGGGGAGGCCAGGCGCTGTTCCAAAAAATGCTTTAAACTCTGGTGGTCCGACGGACCTGAAAATGTCGCCCCAACAAATAAGGCCGCCACATAGCCACCGCATGAAGGATGGCGAGCATCTCCTTCTCATAAGTAGATAGCCCCAAAGTCCGGGGCACTAAAGCTTTGCTAAAGTAAGATATCGGTCGGCCCTCTTGCATCAATACCGCGCCGATTCCGACTCCTGAAGCGTCGGTCTCCACCACAAAATCTTTGGAAAAGTCCGGTAGTGCCAGCACCGGTGTGGTCGTCAAGGCCCATTTCAGGGCCTGGACTGCGGCCTCTGCTTCTGCCGTCCAGTCAAAGGCATCCTTCTGCAACAGCTGGGTCAAGGGTCGGGCAATCTTCCCGTAGTCCTGCACGAACCGGCGATAGTAGCCAGTCAACCCGAGAAAGCCCCGTAGGGCCCATATCGTCGTGGGCTGTGGCCAGGTCACCATGCTCTCGATCTTCGTTGGGTCCGCCTGAACACCTCGGGAGGACACCAGGTGGCCCAAGTACTTGACTTCCTCCTGCCCAAAAGAGCATTTGGAGCGCTTGGCGTACAGCTGGTGCTCCCTCAAAATGCTCAGGACATGGTGGACGTGCTCCAAATGATCTTCCCAATTCCTGTTATAGATCAGTTTGTCATCAAAGAAAACTAGAACGTACCGACGGAGTAGTGGCCGGAAGATCTCGTTCATCACTGCCTGGAAAGTAGATGGGGCGTTGGCCAGCCCAAACGGCATCACCAGGAACTCGTAGTGACCGTCGTGGGTGCGAAAGGTCGTCTTGTGGATGTCTTCCTCTTTCATCCGAATCTGATGGTATCCAGACCGGAGGTCCAGCTTGGTGAATAAGCTAGCTCCGTGCAGCTCGTCCAGGAGCTCCTCAATCATCAGAATGGGAAATTTATCTTTAATAGTAGAGTCATTCAGGCCCCGGTAATCCACACAAAAACGCCACGATCCATCCTTCTTTTTCACAAGGATAATCGGTGAGGAGAAAGCACTAGTACTGGGACGAATGATGCCAGTGGATAACATCTCTCGTACACTACGCTCGATCTCGGCCTTCTGAATATGCGGGTAGCGATAAGGTCGGATATTGGTCGGATCCGATCCGGCCTTCAACTGGATTTGGTGATCACGAAACCGAGAGGGTGGCACAGAGGACGGCTCCTGAAAAACATCCTCGAACTGTGACAGCAACCCCTGTATCTGCTCTGGCTCGGCCGCTATGCCCGGCCCCAGGGCCTCGACCCCCAAAATCATGGCCATAGTACTGCCCTCCTCCTCCATCCTCTGTAAGCTCCGAAGGGAAATTTCCTTGAGCGGCGGTGATCTAATGCCATGAAGGCAATGCTCTGTTCCCAAATGCGAAAACTCCAATGTCATCTTTTCCCAGTCCGTCGTGACCCTCTTGAGCTGGCGGAGCCACTGCACACCCAAAACCATATCAGACCCCCGAATCGGCAAGAGGTAAACATCCGTCTGGCACACATAACCCTGAATCCGCAGCTCCACCCCTTTTAGGGCCCCCTCACACCGCAGCTTGCTGCCGTCCGCGACCATGACCTGGAAGGAAGCCCCTCTGTCAACTGCATGCCCCGCCTTCAATGCTGCTGCGGAGGTGATAAAATTGTGGGTGCTCCCACTATCGATCAAGATGGTCACCCGCTCGTGTCCCAGCTTCCCTGCAATGCGTAACGTGAGCGGTGTTGAACATCCCTCCATGGCTTGCAGGGAGACTCCAAACTCTGCCAGGTCTAATTCCTCCACCTCCTCACAACTGATGGGCTCTTCCTCGTCATCCTCCTCTCGTAGCATAAAGACCTGCACCTTCTGACATCGATGTCCGGGGGTGTACTTTTCGTCGCAATTGAAACATAGCACTTTTTCTTTCCTGGCCTGTAGCTCTGGCCAAGTCAACCGAGTCACAGTCGGTCGTCCTGTCGGTGGCGGGTCTCGTCGTCCGGCTCCTGGTGCTGCTGGAACTGCCCGTGTTGTCTCCTGGTTTTGCTGGCGGTTGAACCGCTCCTCCTGTATCCGGGCCAGACTAATGGCATGGCTCAAACTGGACGGCATGTATGCGTGGACTTCGTCCCTCAGATGGTCCTTCAGTCCAGAGACGAAACAACTGAGAAGGGTCTTTTCTCCCCAGTTGACCCGATTTGCTAACCGCTCGAACTCAGTGCGGTATTCCATGACGGTTCCCTTCTGCCTGAGCTTCTGCAAGGTCGCCTCCACATCCTCATACTCCAGGGGCCCGAAACGGGCCGTGAACCCTTCCACAAAATAATCCCATGGGGCGTAGCCCTGGTTGCGGACAAACCACTGCGCCCACTGGTATGCGTCGTCTTCCAAGTGAAACGAGGCCAGCTGCACTCATTGATCTTTGGGAATCTCCTGGTAGGTAAAGAAAAGTTCGGCCTTTTGCACCCACTCCAAGGCGTCGCCGCCCCAGAATTTCGGAAAATTCATCTGAGTCCTCTTCGGTTGCATGTACGCCCGCTGATTAGCCCCTCCATTCCTCCCGAGATTCGGTTCGTGTCCTCCATGCCGGAATGGTTCCGCCATAAGATTTGGTCGCCCATAGTAATCGTGTTGATGTCCCATTGGAGGGCTATCCTCCTCATATACATGTCTTGGAGGGTTTTCCCGCCATGGTTCTCCTTGCCCCATCCGCATCGGGGACCTAAGGGGTGGTGGCATGGGTAAAAGTCCGTTTCCAACTCCAATCGGACCTCCCATACGTGGCAGCGGCCGGAAATTCTGCTCCGGGGCTCCGAATTGATGTCCGGCAGCCCCTCCGGCGATCCCACCACCGGCGGCCACCCCTCTAGGGCCGGACCACCCCCCGGCGACCTGTTGGTGGGGGGTGGAGGCCGGTCCGACCGGTGGTCTGGCGGCAGCAGCGCCCGCCCAGGCGCTGGGCGAAAACAGGGTCGTCGGCCCTAGCGGGCTCGGGATGGCTGCTGGCGCCCTGTGGCCGCCCGTCCGTCCTGACTCCGGGCCGGGGTGGGTATAGGGCATCACGCCCGACCCCCCCCCCCCCCCCCCCCCCCGTGCCTCCTCCGGTGATTGTCGGCGCTGGATTTGAGGTTTCTCCCGTGTATTCACTGTTTCCGTTTGATTTTCCTCGGAGGGATTGCGTTAACAACGCTTTGAGTTCATCCAACGTCCTTCCATCCGTTCTTCCAGATTTTTGGTGGTGGTCTTGACTTGTTCCTCGATGTCGGCCACCGAATCCGCCAAGGCGACGTAGTTCTCCTCGATGGTGGTGAGGCGAGCGATTTCGGCTTCGGTGCGTGTGGTAACCATGGCCGTAGGAGCGATGCTCTGATACCAATTGATATGAACTTGCTAGGGTTTGAGAGAAGAGAAGGGGATCTAAGGGAAATTAAGAGGAAGAAAGACGGCTAGGGTTTGAGAAGAGAAAGAGAGAGGAGGATACCTGAGATTAATATTGCATGCCTTCAAAAGAGGGTCCCCGGGCCTATTAACCAAGGTTTTAAATGTCGGATGTCGGAGACATGTCGGGGACATTTCAATATGTCGGATTTCTAAAAAATATTTATATTTCTATCGACCACCCAAATTTATCACCATAATCATCATCTATACTGAGCATTTTACTCTAGTTAAGTAAAACTTTATTATGGGAACCTGAAAAGGAGTCTTATTTATGGCTAAACATTAAGCTGCAAAGTAGAAATAAGAAACGAAATCTACAAAAATATAACACCAGCTCAAAATTTTATTTTCACACAACTATAACTTCTGAAATAACATTTCATCAGAACTTAGAAGAAGTATAGAAAAACCCTAAACAGCGATGGACAGCGTTAAACAGCGGTTCACTTTAATTTAATTCAATTTAGGCGACATTTCAAAATGTCGGGCTATAATGATTATTGCGTGTCGGCCGAAATGTCGGGTTTTATACAAAAAGTCAGCCGACATTTTCGAAAACGTCATAACCTATATATTTTGATTATGCAAGTCGTTTTCTTATCAAATAGGACATGTCGGCTGACATGTCGGACATGTCGGCCGACATTTAAAACATTGCTATTAACACCCGGGGACAAGGGGCTGGCCGCCCCCCCCCCCCCCCCCCCCAGTAGGGGCTGAACCGGTGTGGTTCAGCCCCTATTCTTTATTTATTGCTGAGAGGGGCTGAACCGGATGGTTCAGCCCCGTTGTCTTGTATTTCCTTGCGCCGTCTTGAATATTGTTGGCCTGCGAACTGTAACGGATGCGGAGGCATAACAGTTGCATATCCTTGTACACAAGGCCCACTTCTGAAATTCCCTTCAAATATCTCGAAATATGAATACTCGAATAGCAGCATTCATGTGAGTTCTTGGATTTGCCATAAATTTACTCACAACACTAACTAAAAATGTGATGTCTGAACATATAATGGTAAGATAATTTTATTTTCCAACAAGTTTTTAATATAGTGTTGAATTCTCAATCAACTCCCCTTCATCCTTCATCAACCTGGTGTTAGGTTCCATTGGGCTTTCAACATGCTTGCACTCAAACTCAAGCATTCCCGCTTCAGACAAAAAATCAATATTACATTTCCTTTGCGTTAAGCATGTGGTTGAAGATATTTGAGTAACTTTTATGCACAAAAATTATATGAGTTTACCAAAATCTTTGGTATGAAAATGATCATGTGGATATGTCTTTAGTTCAAAGATTCCCTTATTATCACCGCATGTGATTATAATATCATCAACGTATACTACAAGGACAATACTCCCCTCTTTTGTATGAACCATAGGAAACAGAGTAATCTACTTTACATCTATGAAGTTCAAATTGTTCTAGTGTGCATGAGAATTCTCAAACCATGCTCGGGGTGACCGTTTAAGCCCATGCAATGATTTCTTTAGCATGCATACTCTACCATAATGCTCCCCCCAAGAAACAAAACTAGGAGTCAAGGACGATTAGAATTTATTGTGATATTTATTAATTTCACTTGTTCAACTTATTCTTGTGTTAGATTCGTCCAAGTCTACGACGGCTAGAAATTGATTCGATGATTACAATTTGTTTCTAAAGTGTTGAAGTTATCCAAGTTTAGGAAGACTAGAATTTATTTTCAGGGTTGTTGAATCAGTCCTACTAATAAAACGACTAGATAGGTTATCAAGAGGTGAAGAACTCGTCCATGTGTGACTATTAGGTTTATTTGACATAGGGTGAGTGTAGTCTGGCTAAGTTGGCTTTACTATTAGGATTATAGTCGATAGTATATGGCGGTGCAAACTGGATACAGATTGTTATTCAAAGATAGGTATTTAAATATTATATTACACACCAATCATGTTAGTGGGGAACCAGATAACAGCAATTCATCATGTGACCTATTTTTTATAACTTGTGTTCTATCCCTTACATATTTTGTACTGCTATTACTTAGTTTATATTCAGTTATCCACCTTGCACTGTGTGATATTCTTAATAACTACGACCTTGGGTATAATCAAAAATAAAAACAAAACATAATTCACCTCCTTCTAAGATCGCGATGCATCCGTTGTCGTATCCGGATGATCTACAGATTTCTTCTGATTATCATGACATCGTTTTGTTATTTTAGTTTGTGTTTCGTTGTTTTTATTCTAATGTTGTACTTGTTTGGTGTCACATTTTAGTTTCAGCGTGCTGGCTCCACCGTACAACACGACCTTGAATAAAAAGGTCCGGTAACGCTAAGGGTATAGCATGCAAGCATAACATCACATTTTAAGTAAATTAAAAGCCTGAATCAATTCTGAAAATATAATTATTAATTCAGAATTAAATCAGGTGGGAGTTTCAAAATCTTTCAATACCTCTTTAATTCCTATTTGGCTCTTTCCTTTCGAAAAACACCCCTTTTATGAGATGAAACCTCTTTTCCTTTAATGGTCTACACCTATTTATCATGAACCCAGCCCCATTTCTTCCATAGCCTGGAAAAGAAGAAAACGACGAGACTGATTGTCTTCGTCGTTTTCCTCACTACAGCGCAACTGTCCCTCACGATTCTCCTTCCGTCGACTTCGACGAGCCCTCCCGTGAGTTGATCGACCTCAGGCGAACATCCCTATGGCGGACCTGCCACCGACGAGCCCTTCCCTATCGCTCACTGATGGATTCTAGAACCCCTGAGCTTTTCGTTCACTGTTTCTCGTTACTTCTCACCACAGATTATGCCAACGCCAACGAGTCCTCCGTCTGAGGACCGGTCGACCACCAGCGACCCATTCCCGGCCCTCCTCCGGCAGCTGCGATGTGCCCTCCGTCTGAGATTTCTCAAAATCTGCTATCAGCTCGATCTCCTTTCCTTGTATCCCTTTTCCCCACTTACCAATCACGCCCAAACCTCCCTGTCCGGCTGTCCCCTGTTGAATCCCTCACTAGCCTCCAGCCAACTCCCCTAAAAACATCCAGCCAACTCCCCTGAAATGATCCCCCCCCTAGTCGGACGATCCACCTCTTATTTTCAGCAACCCGAGTCCAGAAAGACGAGGTAGTTATCATTCTCGCTCTCTTCAATTAGCTTAAATGCATGTAATTAATTTTAATTGATCAACATCTGAAATATTTGCTTCCAATTCCTTTTTGTGGTCGTTATTTTCTCATATTGGTTGTTAATTTGCAGGTACCCTTCGCGAAAACGCTTGCCGCATATTAACATGTTTGTACTCATGCTAAATATTTAAGTGAATCGCTTAAGCTCAAATTTGCTAACGAAGAGCCCACTATCTGGGAACATAGCACGACTAGATTTTCTAAACGAGTTCATTAATTTATTTTAAAATCATTTTTCCAAAAAAAAAATAGTTTACATCATATTGTCAACCGATCCAACAAAAATATAAGCTCATCACACGTAACCAAACTAAAAATTGATTGAACAAACCAACAATTTATCTTGAGTTGCCTCATAGTTGAATAAAAAAAGCATGTTCCTGCCATTTAAGTGTTGTACTTGACATTGAGCTAGAGTCTGATCAAGATCAGATTGAAAAAGGCAATTGTCCCAAACAAAACCGATTAGCTCATTAGAATCATTCTCAGGTATAGATGGGCAGCTATTACCAGCTAGATTCAGTAATCATAGTTACTAGAAAAAATTTATCCTTATTTAGTATTATAATACAACATAAAATCTTCAATGAAATGTGCTGACCAGGGCATAAGTAATAGGATCAAACTTTGATAAACTGGTAAGAGCTCTCATTTTTGCAAAAAAAAAGTATATATATATAATAGGATATTTAATCCTTCCCATTTCCTTAATAAAATAGAGATGTAGCTTAGATACATGACATAAATGAATATTACTCGAACAGGAATATTTCTTTTAATGGATAAATAAGGAATTTTGTATCCACTAGACATTCCAACGAAAACAAATCTTATCATAAATGTACTGGTTTGGCAGTGAAGATGAGTGGGGAAAATATGTCAAATTATTAACATAGTAAATCAAATAAAAACTGGGCAGTCAAATAATGATTAGTAAATCCACAAGTAGCAAAAAAAGAAAAGGTCAGTTAACGCAAACTGATACGCCGTGAAGAAAATGTACATACCTGCATGGAATCTAGAAATGGTTTGATGCTCAAGCACAAAATCGCACGTATTTACACGTCCAAATATATAGGCCCCCTTCTTAGATCTGAATTAATAACACCACACAATAAACTTATCTCCAAATGATTAGAAACCAAAATGAATTAACTCATTATTTAGCGGGTATATACCGAGGGCCTTCTCTTTTGAAAGGCAAGGGTGGTATTATCCGAGTTATTACCCATCAATGAATTTAGTAAACAATAAAGCATACTCCAGATACTAATATCATTTAAGAATATAAAACAGTATCAAGCCATGTCTGGCTTTCCATCCAAAGTCCAAGTCACCGAGCAAACTAATTATAGCATTCTAATAAAATAGTTTGTCAAAGGCTTATGATTATTTCAGTTACTGCCTCTAAATTCTAATTCTTACGGGATCCTAATAGAGAAGTAACTTTGCTAGAGATCAAGAAGAGCAAATAACAACAATTTACTTGCGAAATCTATGGAAACCAAAACTTGACAGAGTAAACATCTCCAACACCAAACTGTCATGCGCATCCCCTTCAACGGGCCAAGTTTGTGGCCAGGAATTTGATGTGTATCTGTGGTTGTTTCGAATGCAAAATCTTTCTTCATACGTGCATCAAGCAAGCAAATTCTCATGCTTATTGTAACAGCCCTTTGTGGTCATTACAATTTAATTTCCATAGTAAATCAGGGTAAAAGAAAGTGAGAGCTTTTTTATAAACTAACAGTGGAAGGGAAACATCCATAGATATGTATTTGAAATATGACCCGTACAAAAGAGTTACTCAGCAAACCTTTATCAGTATATTTTGAAATGTAAACATCACAATAGAACTGACGCAGGACGGTCCTATGAGGAGGGATGATGGGTGGTTATTAAATGCAAACACACGTCCGACGACTTTTTTTTAACTTGCAATAACTTGTACTTATAAAAGCAAACACAAAAGCACCCCAACAGAAGAAAACTTCAAAAATTAGAGAACACGAGTAGTATTATTAATGTGACAGTGCACGAATCATAAATAAGCACGCAAATGAATATCAACACTAGCCACAAACAGTGTGGAAACAAAGATTACAAATAGATATAATGCAACGTAGGAAAATAATCACTAATTCAACATTCAATAGAAGACTCTCAACTTAGAAAACTTACACAACTAGGTGGTAGAGGGCTTGGAGGGTTTTCACAGGGCTGAAATCAAAGTAGGCACTGAATTTTGGGCTCCCGATGAAACTTTAAACTGCTGGACAGCGGACAGTTCCAACATCTCTGCTTAAATTTCGATAAAGTATCTTATGTTAATTTTCTGATGTTTGAACGTGCAAATTAAGGCCAAGTTCGTCGCAACTCGCAAGGATCTCAAAACTACGCTTTAGATTCGGGAACGCCAATCACGACAGAAGGCTAAACACTTACCGGGTAAAGAAGGGAAGAAGTTCAAAATGATCCCTTCAAAGAGAGATCTACCAACCCGAATCGCGAGTGAGGAGAAAACGGTGTGCATTTCGCTCACCAAAACTGTGACAGTACCAGAAATGGAAGTTAAAGAGGCATGAACAGTAAATGTGTGCATTATGAAGGGAGAGATCGGGGGGAACAACGGCTGAACGAGGAGAACTGCCTATCGAGGTACAATGGTATTTGTTAATACTTGTCGATTAAGTCCAAGATGTCATGAAGGAATAGTACCCTAGTCACGCGCCCTTAAGGTTTTCCACTTCATAATCTTCAAGAACCTAGAGTCATACATACATACATAAATACGCTTTAGATGCGTGTGTGCGTGTGTGCGTGTGTGCGTGTGTGCCTGTGTGCGTGTGTGCGAGCGTGGATCCGTGAGCGCGCGCGTGTGCATCCATGCGGGGGCGCATGTGCATCCGTGCGCGTGAGCAGGTGTGCATGCATCTGTGTGCACGCGCGTGTGCATTCTACTAGTCATTGACTTCAACAGCATAATGGCGTCAATAAATTTTTCAAGGGAAAATTCAATTGGGATATGAGTTCTGAAAAAAATCAATGAGCAGTTATGTATTGTCTTAGAACTCACACTACCAAACTTGGTAAGTCATCCAAAGTCAACTATTGATGCCAGTGGAATAGGCATTAGACTTATGTTGTCATAAACAATTGCTTCCTTCAGCAAGAAGTGAAGTAACTGGGAGCACTATTTGAATGGAGAGAATTCATATTGTATACATATCATGAATCCTTGAAGTACCTAGGCAGTCGAAAATGCTTGAGCCGTAAAATTCGCGCGCAGTGGTATGATTATTTAAAAAAAAAATCTAACACAAGTGATTTACAAGCGCTTTCAACAAGATTGCTAATGGGCACAGTAGAAGATCCATTTTGCTCGTTACTAAGTAAGAAATTAGTTGGGCTTGAATATTTGAAGGAAATCTATAAGGAGGATGAAAAAACTAAGATTTTGGAGAGGTCAAGCATTAGCTGGATGTCGGGAAAATATTATGTCCAGGATGATATCCTAATGAAAGGATATGTGTTATGTCTACCTCATATATCCCTAGGGAAAAGGTGATCGTGAACTGCATGGGGGACAACTCACAGCCTTAGTAAGAGAATAGATATGTGTTACAGTATCCTAGTGCTACTAATGTATACACCTAGAATGAGATGTAGGAAACAATTTTTACGATTTATATTTGTCAATCAGTAAAGAGAAAATTGCAAAGTAGTAGATTATTATATACGGATCATGAATCCTTGAAGTACCTGGGCAGTCAGAAATGCTTGATCAGTAAAATTCACGCACAGCGGTGTAATTACTTACAAAAAGTCTAGTACAAGCTAATTTACGAGTGCTTCCACAAGATGGCTAATGGGCTTGGTAGAAGATCCATTTGCTCATTACTTTAAGAAATTAATTGGGCTTGAATATTTTAAGGAAATCTATAAGGAGGATGAATAAATTAAGAAGATTTAGGAGAGATTTCACCATAAGCTGGACGTCAGGAAACTATTACATCCATGATGATAACCTACAACAACAACAACATTCAAGCCTTTATCCCGCCATAGTGGGGTCGGCTATATGGATCATTTGTCATCATTGCGCCCAATCTTTAGCCATAATCTCACTAATGCCTAAGTACATTGATAAGTAGTATTTTTTTAACTTTTTAATAGAAAATTTTGTAAATATTTAATATGATTTTTCCTTTTTATGATAATTTTAGGTTATAAGTAGTTCTTTTTGTAATTTTGATTCTAACTTAGCTTAATTTCAATATTTGCAGAATTTTGGGACAAATCGGGAAAAATGGCATGTCACGCCCTCGGTCACGCCCGTGACCAAGGGCGTGTAACCTAAAG
Organism: Dactylorhiza incarnata; assembly: GCA_033032865.1. NCBI lineage: Eukaryota > Viridiplantae > Streptophyta > Magnoliopsida > Asparagales > Orchidaceae > Dactylorhiza > Dactylorhiza incarnata. Next base: position 614,253 of record JAWHQI010000337.1, read on the forward strand.
ATCAGTCCAGAATGATGCCGCGCTGTCTGAGCTAGCCCACACCAAGTCACGCCCCAGGTCACGCCCGTGACCCAAAGTCACGCCCGTGACCAAGGGCGTGTAAACTTAGAATCTTCCACGTGGAGCCGCCGTCGAGACATGGAGATGCTGTCGAGAAGTCAACCTAAGTCACGTCCGTGACCCACATGTCACGACCGTGACTTTCCAGCGTGATCTCTGCTTCGCCACCGCGCCGAATTCCAGCCCACGCCGCATTTAATGCAGCCATCCAAAGTCACGGTCGTGACCCGACATGTCACGCCCGTGACATGTCACTTTTCGCCGCGCCGAATTCGAGCCCACGCCGCTGTCGGATCTGATGTGAATAGTGCAGTCACGCCCTTGGTCACGCCCGTGACCGAGGGCGTGTAATCTGAATTTTTTTCCTATAAATTCAGAGGTTCTCCTTGAGTCCAGGGTTCAGAATTTTGGAGTGGGGGAGGTGCTGCTAGAGCTGTTAGTGAGTTCTTCAATGCAATTGTTCATGTCTTTAAGCTTTCATGTCTTCCTTTTCAATTCATGCAATGTTTTAGTTTAACTTTCATGTACTAGCTCTTTTTAAGCTTGTAATCTTCATTTTCCTAGCTTTGTAATCTCTCTTTAAGATTGTAATAGTTTTGATTTTCAATAAAAATTAGCTTGCTCTCTTTCATTTGCTCTTTCTCCTTAAGTACTTCTCCTTTCATGCAACGTTAAGTTTTCTTTCCTTTTTCCCCTCCACTATGTTGAGCATTAAGTCTTTTTATTATCATTTTAATCATTCACTAAGTTTGCAAAATGTCTCTTTTTAACTAAGTAATCAAAACCTCCAAAATATCATTAGATAAGATAATAGTGATTTTCCTCGAAGTAGAAGTAATCAACGCGCCCCGTGGATACGACCTTGGTATTTCCAAATATCCTATACTATAGACGATAAGGTACACTTGCCTTTATCGGATATAGTTTTGGAGAAAATCTCAACCTTTCACTAAATTTCAAAACCGAGAAACCTATATCAAGTTTTTGGCGCCGTTGCCGGGGACTTTGCGTAGATATTTTGAAAAGAGGATAGCTATTAATTTTATCATGCTTTTTTTTATTTTACTTTGCTTTTTCTAAATTTCAAAAAGAAAAAAAAAAATAGTTTTTCTTCTTCCTTTCTTCTCTTTTTAGTGTATGACCCGAGGTAGCACTTCGATTTTTCCTTTTGATCCGGAGATCGAGCGAACCCTTTTGAGGCACCGCCGTTCTCGTGATCAGGGAAATCAAATAGAATCCGAAGAGTCGATCGGGGACACTAACGCAGCAAATATGGATTATAATCTTAATCCTACTAATCTTAACGAGCCAAATCCTAATGAGGACGCGCAACGGACCATGTCCTATTATGCGCGGCCGAATTTGGAAGGCACACAATCGAGTATTGTTCGCCCCACGGTGGCGAACAATAATTTTGAGATCAAGTCCAGCATCATACAAATGGTGCAACAATCGGTGACCTTTGATGGTCAACCGGACGAGGATCCAAATTCACATATCTCTTACTTTCTTGAAATTTGCGACACTTTTAAGATCAATGGCGTCACCGATGACGCCATTCGATTACGTCTTTTTTCTTTTTCTTTGCGGTCTAAGGCCAAGCAGTGGCTGGGCTCCCTACCTAGGGGATCCATCACTACATGGGCCGAAATGGCGGAAAAATTTCTTAATAAATATTTCCCGCCTTCAAAGACCGCTAAATTGCGCACGGATATTGCATTGTTCATGCAAATCGACTCGGAGACTCTCTATGACACATGGGAGCGCTTCAAGGAGCTTTTGCGTCGATGCCCTCACCACGCACTTGCCACTTGGCAACAAGTGCAAATATTTTATAATGGCTTAAATCTCCAAACGAGGCAAATGATTGATGCGGCCGCCGAGGGGACATTAAATAATAAAACCCCGATCGCCGCTCAAGAGCTTTTCGAAGAGATGGCCACAAATGCGTACCAATGGAACATGCCCCGAGCACGGCCTAATAAGCCGGCCGGAATTTTTGAAATAGACGCAAACGCAAATTTAGCTTTACAAGTTGAGCGCTTAACAAAGCAAGTGGCGGAGATGTCTGCTTCCTCCGCCACTCCTCCTTGGGCTAATAACGTTTTAATTGAAGAACATGTTGACTACTTGGGAAATCCACCTCGGCCTTCCTATAACCCGAACACCGCTCCGTATAATAACACCTACAATGCGGGTTATAGGAATCATCCGAATTTCTCATGGAGCAACCAAGGAAATGCTCAGTGTCCTATGAATTTAAATCAACCTCCCCCTAATCAACTTCTTAACTTAACTCCGCCTCCAAATTTGATTTTTCAAAATTATAATCCACCCGGTTTTCCACCGCAACAGCAAAAACTCTCTCTGATTGAAGAGGTTTTTGCAAAATATGTTGCTACAAATGAAACGAACATCCGGAACCTTACCGGATCGATCAAAAATTTAGAGAATCAAGTGGGCCAGCTCGCAAAGATGATTTCTGAGCGTCAACAAGGAGCGCTACCGGGAAACACCGAGCAAAATCCAAAGGAGAGCGCGCACGCTATTACACTCCGAAGCGGGAAGGAGGTGGTTCAAAAACAGGACGAACCCAAGGTAATTTCCTCTCCTCCTACTTTTAATTCATCTTCGAATTTGCCCGCTACGATAGCTCCGCACACTTCTATTTTAAATCCGCGCGCTCCTACTTCTAATATTCCGTATCCATCGAAATTTAAAAATGAAAGCGCCGAAAAAAATTATAAAAAGTTTTTAGATGTTTTAAAACAAATCCATATTAATGTACCTTTCTGCGAGGCTATCTCACAAATGCCTAAATATGCGAAATATCTTAAGGAGTTGCTCTCCAATAAGAAAAAGTTAGAAGATATTTCGCATATTTCTTTAAACGCAGAATGCTCCGCGGTTGTACTCAACAAATTGCCGAAAAAAGCAAATGACCCGGGACGGTTTTCCATCCCATGTCTTTTTGGCAATTCGTTAGTAAAACACGCCTTAGCGGATCTTGGAGCAAGCATCAACCTTATGCCGTTTTCTTTGTTCAAAAAGCTAGGTCTAGGAAATCCAAGGCCCACTCGAATGAGTATCCAATTAGCGGATCGTTCTTTAAAATATCCGATAGGAATAGTGGAGGACGTGCTCGTCAAGGTTGACAAATTCATCTTCCCAGTGGATTTTGTCATTCTTGACATCGAAGAGGATGCCGAAGTACCCCTCATACTCGGCCGCCCCTTCCTTGCCACCTCCCGCGCTATTATCGACGTAAGTAACGGAAAGCTCCTCCTACGGGTTGGAGACGATGAAGTTACTTTCGGCATAAATTCCTCGATGCGGAACACGCTAGAAAATGACGATTCATGTTTTTACTTAGAAGAGTGTTGTGAGTTCGATTCATCCCTCGAGTTAGTTTCATCGGCGAGTAGTGATTCCGAGCCCGTAGAGCTCTTTTGTGATGAAGAAGAAGTTTCTCACCCCACACCACCCGAACCATTATTTTTAGAAAAATTAAAAATCAAGACTTCTTATGAAGAACCACCCGTATTGGAGTTGAAACAACTCCCCCCTCACCTTAAATACTTGTTTTTGGAAAAAGAGTCTAAGTTACCCGTCATCATTTCATCCGATCTTAGCAACTCAGAAATTTCTGAGTTGACTATAGTCTTAAGAATGCACCGCCACGCAATTGCGTGGCAATTATCGGGCATTAAGAGTATAAACCCATCTTTCTGCACTCATAAAATATTTCTCGAAGATAATTCCCGAAATTCAGTCCAGCCTCAACGACGACTAAACCCTAACATGAAAGAAGTCGTTAAGACCGAAGTTATAAAACTTCTGGACGCGGGAATCATCTACCCGATATCGGACAGTACTTGGGTTAGCCCAGTACAAGTCGTGCCAAAGAAAGGTGGTGTCACGGTAGTTGCGAACGAAAATAACGAATTGATCCCAACCCGTACTGTTACAGGTTGGCGGATGTGCATCGACTATCGGAAATTAAATGATGCCACCCGTAAGGATCACTTCCCTCTACCATTTATCGACCAAATTTTAGAACGCCTTTCGGGTCACTCCTACTACTGTTTTCTAGATGGTTTGTCGGGATACTTCCAAATTCCGATTTCGCCCGACAACCAAGAGAAAACCACTTTCACTTGTCCCTTTGGCACCTTCGCTTATCGAAGGATGTCATTTGGTCTTTGTAACGCGCCAGCTACATTCCAAAGATGTATGCTGGCAATTTTTGACGAGTTAGTGGAGGAGGTGATGGAAGTATTTATGGACGAATTTTCCGTGTACGGGAGTTCATTTCAAAACTGTTTAAAAAATCTCGAGCGCGTGTTGCAGCGATGTGAGGAAACGAATTTAGCGCTTAATTGGGAAAAATGCCATTTTATGGTCAAGGAAGGACTAGTCCTTGGCCATAAAATTTCGGGCAAGGGGATCGAGGTCGATAGGGCCAAGATTGAAGTAATTGAAAAACTTCCCCCTCCCACAAACGTAAAAGCTATTAGGAGTTTCCTAAGCCACGCGAGGTTCTATCGGCGCTTTATACAAAATTTTTCCAAAATCACAAAGCCGTTAACCCATCTTCTTGAAAAGGAATCCTCATTTATTTTTAGCGATGAATGTCATTTGGCCTTTAAACTTATCAAAGAAAAACTTATAAACTCCCCGATTCTAATCGCGCCGGATTGGTCGCTCCCTTTTGAAATCATGTGCGACGCGAGTGACATTGCGGTTGGTGCCGTTTTAGGCCAACGGGTGAGTAAGTATTTCCACCCTATCTATTATGCGAGCAAAACACTCACGTCGGCACAAGCAAATTACACCACGACCGAGAAGGAACTTCTAGCAATCGTTTTCGCCTTCGATAAGTTTAGGTCGTATATCACCCTCTCGAAAGTTATCGTCTTCACGGATCACTCCGCACTTAGGTATCTTTTAAGCAAATCGGACGCCAAGCCTCGCCTTTTGCGATGGATCCTCCTCTTGCAGGAGTTTGACTTAGAGATCCGGGACAAAAGAGGAGCCGAAAACTTGGCGGCCGATCACCTTTCTCGTTTAGAAAATCCCTCCTCGGAAGCATTAATAGAGGCCGACATCAACGATAAATTTCCCGAAGAGCGCCTCCTAGCTCTCGAAAATTTTAATTCATCTTCTACCCCATGGTTTGCGGATTTGGCTAACTATTTAGTAGCCCGGGTCCTGCCAAAAGAATTCTCGAGTCAGCTAAAGAAGAAATTCTTTTCTGATTTAAAGAATTACTTTTGGGAGGACCCCTTTTTATTCCGAGTATGCGCAGACCAGATTGTGAGAAGATGTGTTTCAAGTGAGGAAGGCCCTAAAATTTTACGTCATTGTCATGAGGGACCCACCGGTGGTCATTATCATTCGAACCGAACCGCGAGGAAGGCGTTGGAGGCGGGCTTTTATTGGCCCACGCTCTTCAAAGATGCTCAAACCCTTGTGAGTACCTGCGACAGCTGCCAGCGGTCGTGGAACATCTCTCGCCGGGATGAGATGCCCCAAAACATTTTCTTAGAATGCGAAATTTTCGACCTTTGGGGTATCGATTTTGTTGGTCCTCTCCCTCCATCTTTTTCAAATAAATATATTCTAGTGGCGGTCGACTACGTATCAAGGTGGGCGGAAGCGCAAGCTCTCCCCATCAATGATGCGCGAGTCGTCGTTAATTTCTTAAAAAAATTATTTTCTCGATTTGGCACGCCGCGCGCTATTGTGAGTGATGGGGGCACCCATTTTTGCAATACTCAATTCACAAAAATCTTAGCAAAATATGGTGTCACACACAAATTATCCACCGCATATCACCCACAAACGAGCGGCCAAGTCGAAGTTGTTAATCGAGAATTAAAACGGATTTTAGAAAAAATAGTTTCTATCAATCGGAAGGATTGGGCAATAAAGCTCAATGGCGCGCTATGGGCCTATCGAACGGCGTACAAGACCGTTATCGATTGTACACCGTATCGAATGGTTTATGGCAAGGCTTGCCACCTTCCGGTCGAATTAGAACACCGCGCATTTTGGGCGCTTAAATTTTTAAACCTCGATTCCACTCTAGCGGGAGAACAAAGAAAATTCCAAATGAACGAATTAGATGAGTGGCGAGCGAATGCGTATGAGAGCAATAAATTATATAAGGAGCGAACGAAGTTTTATCACGATAAGCATATAAAATTTCCAAAAACTTTTTCGCCGGGCGATCTCGTCCTCCTTTATAATTCCCGCCTTCGCCTTTTTTCGGGAAAACTAAAATCCCGATGGTCCGGACCCTTTATTGTTAAAGAGGTTTGGTCCTATGGGACAATTTTAATTTCCCACCCGGAAAAAGGTACCTTCAAAGTAAACGGCCACCGACTTAAATTATATCTTCCGGGAGAATTAACTAATGAAAAGAGTGATTCGATTGTATTTCAACCAATAATATGATCGGCAAGTGGGTCAAGCTACGCGACCTTAAACAAAGCGCTTTTGGGAGGCACCCCAAAGTTATCTTTTGTTATTTTCTCTTGTCTTTTCTTTTCTTCTTTAACAACTTTTGCAGGTAATCGCGGCTTCCCCACAAAAGCTTCAAAAAAATCAGGGAAGCTTTTTCTCCTTCTCTTCTTTCGTTTTTGCATTTCTTTTTACCTTTTCTTACTTCATACTTATTTTTAAACATTGGGGACAATGTTTAACTTTAAGTATGGGGGTGTAAATAGCCCTTTGTAAATATTTGTAAATAGTTTTAAAAAGAAAATTTTCAAAAAAAAAATGAAAAGAAAAAAAAAACAAAAAGAAAATTTTAATTTTGTTTCTATGATTTCCTTTATTTAAGCACTTGTAAAATCCAAAAACTCAAAAAAAAAAATTTAGAAAATCGAAAATTTAAATCTTGGAAAGGGACGTTTGGGATTTCATCCAATCACACCTCCTAGTACCTTGCGAACCCTTCACCGGGTAGCCCTTGGGAAGTCCAAGACTTACAAAAATTGTTAAATTTTAAAGCTAGTTTCCTTTCTTTGTAAATAGTTTTTAATGAGATAATATCAAAAATTCAAAAAAAAAAGATAATATCAAAAAAATTCAAAAAAAAGATAATATCAAAAATTCCAAAAATTCTTATATCCCTCCTTGTTATTTTTGTGATTTCTTAGAAATCTAGTTGAGAATGTTTATAAGCATGTTTAAGTTTTTAATTGGCTAAAATTTTGCTTATCATAGTTTGTTAATTTTAAATTTGAGGTAATCTTGATTTAAGAATCATCTTATGATTTTAAATTGATTAGAGAATTTTGTTAGCATGACTTCTCTTTTTATTTTTAAATGGCTTCATTTTGTAGTAAATTTCCTAAACCTCTTTAGATTTCAATTATATTTTCTTCTAACTTCTTAGATCTTAGGAATTTTAATTTTACTAGAATTTGCTCTCAATATGATTTAAAGCTAGCTAGATTTATTTTTCCCTACCATACCCCCTTTGATGGCATAAAAAAATGTATTAAAAGATCATATGTCATGGGAATAAGAGGATAAAATTCATTATTCCCTAAAACATATGCACCCAAAATATTTGAAAAGATTATATGGCATGGAGTAAGAGGATAAAATTCATTACTCCTAAACCATATACATTTTGGGTTTTTATTAGAAGAGAAAAAAAAAGAGAAAGAAAGAAAAAAAAAAGAGAAAGAAAGAAAAAAAAAAGGAAATTTCATGATAAATTTCATTTCCTCCATTCAAAAATTTCTCTTCTTATGCCAAATTTTATGAAATCCCCCTTAGCCAATTATCATTGTTCTAGTTTTAGTTGAAAATTATGGAGAGAGCAATATTTAGTAATTTACTTTTCCTTAAGATTCTTTTAAGATAGAGTTCTTATAATTTTAATTTAATTTAGTTTTATAATTTCTACAATTTTGTCAAACTACTTAATTTTCTTGAGAAGTTCTTGCCTAAACATTTTCCCTCTTTTCAAATCATCATCATAATCTAGGACTTAACTCCCCCTTGAATTTACTCTTAACTTAACTTTTGGTTAAATGAAATTTTAGTTTTAAATTAAAAAAAAATTTAAGGATGTCTTATAAATTATGCCTCACACTTTTGCTCTGGAATAGCAAAACCTCAAGTATGGGGGTATTTGATAAGTAGTATTTTTTTAACTTTTTAATAGAAAATTTTGTAAATATTTAATATGATTTTCCCTTTTATGATAATTTTAGGTTATAAGTAGTTTTTTTTGTAATGTTGATTCTAACTTAGCTTAATTTCAATATTTGCAGAATTTTGGGACAAATCGGGAAAAATGGCATGTCACGCCCTCGGTCACGCCCGTGACCAAGGGCGTGTAACCTAAAGATCAGTCCAGAATGATGCCGCGCTGTCTGAGCTAGCCCACACCAAGTCACGCCCCAGGTCACACCCGTGACCCAAAGTCACGCCCGTGACCAAGGGCGTGTAAACTTAGAATCTTCCACGTGGAGCCGCCGTCGAGACGTGGAGATGCTGTCGAGAAGTCAACCTAAGTCACGCCCGTGACCCACATGTCACGACCGTGACTTTCCAATGTGATCTCTGCTTCGCCACCGCGCCGAATTCCAGCCCACGCCGCATTTAATGCAGCCGTCCAAAGTCACGGCCGTGACCCGACATGTCACGCCCGTGACATGTCACTTTTCGCCGCGCCGAATTCGAGCCCACGCCGCTGTCGGATCTGATGTGAATAGTGCAGTCACGCCCTTGGTCACGCCAGTGACCGAGGGCGTGTAATCTGAATTTTTTTCCTATAAATTCAGAGGTTCTCCTTGAGTCCAGGGTTCAGAATTTTGGAGTGGGGGAGGTGCTGCTAGAGCTGTTAGTGAGTTCTTCAATGCAATTGTTCATGTCTTTAAGCTTTCATGTCTTCCTTTTCAATTCATGCAATGTTTTAGTTTAACTTTCATGTACTAGCTCTTTTTAAGCTTGTAATCTTCATTTTCCTAGCTTTGTAATCTCTCTTTAAGATTGTAATAGTTTTGATTTTCAATAAAAATTAGCTTGCTCTCTTTCATTTGCTCTTTCTCCTTAAGTACTTCTCCTTTCATGCAACGTTAAGTTTTCTTTCCTTTTTCCCCTCCACTATGTTGAGCATTAAGTCTTTTTATTATCATTTTAATCATTCACTAAGTTTGCAAAATGTCTCTTTTTAACTAAGTAATCAAAACCTCCAAAATATCATTAGATAAGATAATAGTGATTTTCCTCGAAGTAGAAGTAATCAACGCGCCCCGTGGAATACGACCTTGGTATTTCCAAATATCCTATATTATAGACGATAAGGTACACTTGCCTTTATCGGATATAGTTTTGGAGAAAATCTCAACCTTTCACTAAATTTCAAAACCGAGAAACCTATATCATACATCATGTCTTTCCTTGTAGTTTCATTCCAAGTCTTTTTTGGTCTACCTCCCCCGTTTAACATGCGTAGTAGCTAAACTCTCACAACGCCTAGCAGGTGCCTCTAATGGTCGTCTTTGCACGTGTCCAAACCATCTTAATCGGACTTCTCGCATCTTCTCTCCAATTGGTGTCACTCATGTCTTATCTCTGATACATTCATTCCTAATTTTATCCAATCTCGTGTGTCCACACATCCACATAAGCATTCTCATCTCCGCAACTCCCATTTTTTCTCATGTACATAATTCACTGTCCAACACTCAGAACCGTAGAGCATCGTTGGTTTAATTGCAGTACGGTAAAACTTGCCTTTAGTTTTAATGGTACTTTACGATCACATAAGATCTCAGACGCGTCTTTCCACTTCAACCAACCTGTTTGGATTCTATGTATCACATCTTTATCTACACCTCCATCTTTTTGAACTATCGATCCCAGATATTTAAAGCAATCACTGTGGGAAATATCTTGGTCACCCAACTTAATGACAGAGTCATCAGTCTTTCTAGTACTACTAAATTTAAGGTTTATATATGTTATTTTGTCATGCTCAACCTAAAACCCTTCTTTTCTAAAGTGTCTCGTCAAGATTCAAGTTTCGCGTTTACACCCTTACGCATCTCATCAACCAAAACAATATCATCTACAAATAATAAACAACAAGGTATTGCTTGTTGGATATGTCCGGTGAGCTCATCTGAGACAAGGGTAAAGAGATAAGAGCTTAAAACTAACCATTGATGTAAGTCAACAGTGATAGAGAATTCCTGTGTTAATCCTCCAGATGTGCTCACCCTCGTCACTGAATTTGTATACATAGTTTTGATTATATTAATGTACGATACATTTACACCTTTCTTTTCTAATACTTTCCATAATACTTTCCATAATACCTATCATAAGCTTTCTCAAAATCAATAAACAACATATGCAAATATTATTTTTTTTCGATAGTTGTCAACGAGTCTCCTAAAGAGGTGTATAGCTTTCATGGTCGACCGCCTTGGCATAAATCCAAATTGATTCTCCAAGATGCTAGTCTATCGTCTTACACTTCTCTCTATTACTCGTTCTCATAGTTTCATGGTATGACTCATTAATTTAATTCCACTGTAATTGACACAATTTTGTATATCTTCTTTGTTCTTATACAGAGGTACCAAGATATTTTCTTTACATTGGTCTGGCATCCTCCTTGTGATGTAGGGTAGGGTGGTGTTGACCTAAGATGCAATCATAGTGGTTGTGGGGGTGTTACTACGTGGCCCAATACTAATATGCAACGTGATCATACAAAGTACGACGACAATATACGAGATTTGAGCAATAAGTATTAAAACCCACGCAATATTATCAATCAAGCAACAAGCAATATTTTCTTTAAGGAAGCAAGCAATATTTTCTTTAAGGAAGCAAGCAATATTTTCTTTAAGGAAGCAAGCAATGGCGTTCCTCCGCATGGAGGGCCAAAGTTAAGCGCACGGCGGTTAGTTCCTTCCTCCAAATCACAAGCACAACGAGCACAAACTACTGCAATACTGGAATATCAGGCAATTGGAAATCACAAAATATATTTAATTGCAGAAAATACAAGAGTCCATACAACAAGTAATAACTCACAAGCATGGGGCAGTCGTAGGTGGGTAGATCCGGCTAGGGCGACGATCTGGAGGCGGGGCTTGAGGTTACAGGGTTAGATCTGAATGGAGGTGGTTTTGGGTTGGGCTGAGCGGTGGCAGCGGGATTCAGGGGGCTGGTAGGGGCGGAGGCTGGACTGGGAAAGGCTTCTGGCGGCAGCAGTTGGGCTGGGAGGGGTTCCAGGCGATGGGAAGGGGTGGTAGAGGGACTGGCGATGGCTGGGGAAGGGGGAAGAAGAGGGCAATGGATAGGGAATGCCTTTGTGAGGAGGAAACACGTCTAGGAGTCGTCACCTAGGGCCTCACGGAGTAGGCACAGTGAGGGGATCGCCGGATTTCGGGATTCTTCTCTCCAAAATCTGCAATGACCTAAAGGCAGCCCCCTCTCACTCTATTTATAAGAAAATAAAACTATGGCACCCCGCAATCGACGGCTATGATTGGTCGTAAATGCGACGACCCCGATTACAAGAAATAGAGGTGCAATAAAATAATATAATATACGAAAAATCTGGGAACGGCGAGCCGGACGCATCCGCGGGATCGGATCGCCGATCCGATCAAGTCTTCCTTCGCGAATATACAAGTGTGGGCCCCGCCTTGCGGAGAGCTAGCATCGATGGTCCCCCATCACCTTGTCTTCAATACCTTATTGAAGAAACATATAATCCACATTCCTTACTTCGCTAGGCATTTCCATACTTCGATTGGAATATCGTCTGGCCCAACCGTCTGTCCCTTTTTCATCTTCTTCAGAGCATCATTTACCTCTGATGCTTGAATTTTATAATAAAAGGTTATGTTCCTATACTCCTCCGAATGAAAGGATATTTGTTGTGATAACCTAATGAAAAGATATTTGTTATGCCTACCTCTCATGTCTCTAGGGAAAAGGTGATCATGAACTGCACGGGGGGGCAGCTCACTGCCTTAGTAAGAGATGAGATGTGTGTTGCAATATCCATGTGCTACTATTACACACCTAAAGCGAGATGTAGGAAACAATTTTCAACGATTTATGTTTGTCAATCAGTAAAGAGGAAATTGCATAGTAGTAGATTATAAACCCTTCTTTCAATGTCTAGAAGTATCTGGGAAGTCTTATCGATAGATTTTTGTTCGGGTAATATTGAGAACTTAGAGAGGTGTGGATTCAATGTTGGTTGTCATCATTCATTTTCCAAAGATATTACAACTTATACCCTACAAGAGGACATGATGCAACCCATGTTGCAAATTTGTTCTTTGCCAAAATCATGTGATTTCATGTGCCAAAGATAATTAATTCAAAACAAGATATGAAGCTCTTAAGCACGTTACGGAGCCTTTGGAGTTTATTCATTTCTCCGCTAAAGTACGATAGCACAGCACACACTCAAAAAGTCCTAAAGTCATCAATCACACACTAAGGAACATGATAAGAAGTATTTGCAGGGAGATGTCAAATACTAGAATTTTGCCTTAGCCTAAACATAATTTTCTCATAATAATGCAATCCGCGCATCAACTGATAAATCACCATTTGATGGCGTCTATTCAAAAGCACAAAATCATGAACTGGATTTGCATGGAAACACTTCCAAGAATGCTCAAGTGACCACACTCATGAGACAAACTCAAGATGTAACATGAAGAAGTACATGATAAGTAACAAAGACCGCATCAAGTACAAGGTACAAATGGATAAGCATAGATGCAAAAATTTTGAAGATTGCAACCAAGTAATGTTCTATTAGAAGGAGAAGATACACATTGAACAATCGGGAAAGCTGAAAGAAATTTGGTCGATTTTGAATACATAGAAGACCCGAGACCGCGGGCATAAGGTTAACTTTTGAGAAACTTCTTTATTCTTTTGTTATTTTACTATCTTGGGATCGGCTCTTCTATAACATTTTTGATCTTTCACTATCTAGCAAGTTTGTTTTTAAGATATGTCCGACACAGCATGCAGTTGGTCGAACAAGTCATCAATCATCGGTAATGGGTACCGATTTTTTATTGTTACTTAATTCAATCTTCTATAATCTATACACATCCGCAGGATTTCATCTTTTTTCTCTACAAACAAAATTGGAGCACCCCAAGGTGAAGTGCTCGGACGGATGAATCATTTGTTCAAAAAATCTTGCAACTGCATCTTTAACTCTTGCAGTTCAGGTATCATCAGACGATGCGAGGTCTTTGAGAACTTGGCAAATAATCATTGTTCCCTCAATTCTTGGAGGACTTGTCGTAAATGTCTTTCATGTTCTATCTCATCATTTGAATACATCAAGATATCGTCAATGAAGACAATGACGAACCGGTCAAGAAATGGATGCATGACCCAGTTCATCGTGTCTATAAATACCGTTGGAGCGTTGGTGACTCAAAATGGCATTATGAGAAATTCATAATGATCATATCTAGTGCGGAATGTTGTCTTCTGGATATCTTCATTTTTCAGGCTCAATTGATGGCAGCCAGATCTTATGTCAATCTTTGTGCGGTTTTTAAGATATATCATTCCTTGAATGCATTAAGTTAAAATGTACGACACCTACTACATAAGTTCAAACATATCTGCATTCATGGCATCAGCAAGCCTCCTTTTCTTGTTACAAATATGTGAAGCATGACAAATAAAAGATTAGCATCACTTTTTTTTCATTTTGTTTCATTGTCAATTCCCTTGTTCATCAATGTAGTGTTATCACAAGCTTTAAGTGCCAACTCTCAGCGACAAAAGATATCTCGAAAGAGTGGAAATAGTCCTTGGGGCAATAACAATGTATGCCTCATTCATAAAAGTAAAACAGGGTGATGTTTGATTCAGTGTCATTCAAATGTTAGAGTAATTAAGATGTCAGTGCTATTAGATGGTAGTGCTATTATATAGGAGTATTATTAGATAGCAGTCTTATTAGATGCCGTAGTTGATAGATAGTGGTGTTATCTGCCAATACTATTTTGTTCAGTTCAATATTATTTGTAAAGCCACCTAGTCACTGCTTTAGATATCAGCAAAATCAAACGGGGGGCATATTTAAACAACATGACTGTATATTAAAATGTTCTTGAACCAAATAGCCTCTAATCTCATGTAGAGGAGACACTACTTGCTGTACTTGTAGCAATTTTTTACCACTAATTGTATCCAAGTTAGAGAAGAAAGAGGGAAAGCTGTCACAAACAACAAAACCAATTAAATACACAACAACACTCAAGCCTTTATCCCACTATAATGGGGTGGGGTCAGCTATATGGATCCTTTGTCGCCATTGTGCCCTGTTTTTAGTCAGAATCTCACTAATGCCTAAGTACATCATGTCTTTCCTTATAGTCTCATTCCAAGTCTTTATTGGTCTACTCCGTTTAACATGCCTAGTGACTAAACTCTCGCAACGCGTAACAGGTGTCTCTAATGGTCTCATTTGTACGTGTCCAAACCATCTTAGTCGAGCTTCTCGCATCTTCTCTGCAATTAGTGCTACTCCTGTCTTATCTTTGATACATTCATTTATAATTTTATCCAGTCTCGTGTGTCCACACATCCACCTAAGCATTCTCATCTCCGCAACTCCCATTTTTTGCTCATGTACACAATTCACTGCCCAACACTCAGAACCATAGAGCATCGCAGCAAAACAAATTAAATACACCATGAAAATGTGCAGTAAAGTTAATAGTAAGAGAACTATGAGAAATGCAGAAAAAAAAACGAGTATAATGAGCTGTGAAGGCGCTAACACGTCGATTTGCTCGATTACAGTGCCCCCCTTGAGAACCTCAAGGGAGAAAGCATGCTCTGGGGGTTCGCTCCATGGAGGAATCGTGTAATCAACCACTGTATGTTCCAATCCGGAGGATGCAGAGCTTGCTTTTGTGCTGGGGCAAGGGATGGAGGCGGGTTTATTTGGTGACTCTTCTTCGATATCCTTCTCCGAGTCCGAAGCCGGGCCGGTGGCTTCGTTGGTACGAACTTCGTTTTCTCCGGCAGTACTATCAACGGCGGTATCATCTGAATTAGTGGCGGGGCTGTGCTTTCTGGGAGGGGGAGGAGCCATTGAAACCATCATGGCGCAAGCGGCGGATCTTAATTTTGTTTTGAAAAAAAAAAAGGTGTGTATGTGACTTTTAGGAGGGAACGAGGAGTCTGCCTGCGTGGGCCGGCGAGGTTCGTGTTGGAGAAAGAAGAGGCGAGGTTCGTGCCGGAGAAGAAGCCCGATATAGTGAGGGCTGTCCTCGGGCTAGGTTTTTTACCGGCGAGATCTCACCAGGTCCTATTCTTTTGCCGCGACTCAGCGGGGTTGTTGGCGCAGGAAATCAGGCTTAACCTCAGCTCTCTTTAAATCAGGCTTAACCTCAGGTCAGGCCTAACGGGATCTTTTATTATATTAAAAATTAGTAGTTTGAAGTTGAGAAGTTAGGCCTCGTTTGGTTTGGCTTTTTACGCTAGTGCTTTTGCACCAAATGTACCCGAGATCCTAAAATTCATTTGTTTTTCTGCCTCTTTTTGGAATCGCGCATAAAAGCTGCGGCCTGTTATTCTCCGCGTCCACAAACCCTCACGAAACCCTCCAGTTTGTCGCGTTTGAGGTCATGGCAGGAGGAACTCCGCCGCTCTCGACGACATCTTTGTTTTTCCACTGCTCTCGATGGAAATCGCTTCTCTCGACGGCATCAAGGGCTCGCGTCCAGAGCTCACGTCCAGAGCTCGCGTCGGCATCCAGGGCTCGACGGCATCCCGACGGGTCTTCCCGCGGCTTCTTCTACGACGACATCAAGGGCTCGCGTCGGCTTCTCTTCTCCGACGACATCCGCTTCTCTTCTCCAGGGCATCCGCTTCTCTTCTCCGACGACATCCAAAGCTCGGGAAGCTTGGATCTGGACGAAGGTGTTACGCGCTTCCGGCGTCTCTCCCGGCGTGTCTTCTCGACGGCTTCCAACGGTCGCGTCGCCTTTGGATCCGGGATAAATCTGGAGATTCAACAGTTTGGATCTGGGATAAATCTGGACAGAGGAGCTTGGAGCCGAATTTTGAATCTGGGATAAATCTGGACAGAGGAGCTGGGAGATTGCAACAATGACTTTGCATAATTATATTCGCAGACACCCATCGCGCTCAGACACTCATTTTCGTGCTTGTGATGAAGACGAACATTTCATTTACCCGGCGGGCTTTCAGAGAAGAACATGACAGAGTAATGAAAGCTCAAGTGAAGACCTTGTTAGAGGGATTCGAGTAGGGGTGGATGAGATGGTGGCATTGCGTGACTTCATTGTCGATCAACTACACCGAGCTTGAACGTGTTTGCAGTATCTGCATAGTCGCTCGTCGGAGATTTCGAGTTTTCAATATTTTGATGTTTACAAGTATTTTGGAGTTTTTTGAGTTCCGTATGTGTTTGAACTGAGCCTCACGATCACAGCCACCACCTAAAGTTAATTATAAGAAAATTATTTCTTTCAAAATAATTATTTCCAACAAATATATCTACAAATAGTCTTCGAAAATAATTTAACAAAAATCTCTAATAAAAAAAATTATAATAAAAATTATTTACGAAACGTCACCGCAGTTTTGCCAAACGGTTCTCTGTTTTGTACAGCTCTGCAAACACAAAATATCCAAACATAACTCCATTTCCAGTAACAAGTTTTCAACAACTTCATTTACAAACCTGCATTTACAAAAACTCATTTTACAACCGCAACCACTCAACCAAATGAATTCTTAATCTTAGTCATCCAATATGTGTCAAATTTTAATCTCGGCTTTTAGAGAGAGAGGGAGAGAGAGAGAGAGAGAGAAAGAAAGAGTAAGAAGAGATGAGAAGGAATCTTTATAGCCCTCCTATCTCTACATGAGAGAGAGAGGGGAGTGAGAAAGATAGAGGAGGGAGAGGGAGAAACGATCGTGGAAGAAAGAAAATGTAAATTGAATTTAATGAAGAAAGAGAAAAGAGAGAGAGGACGGGAGGGAGAGGGCGTGAGGGAGAGGCAAAATTCCTATGTTCGGGTATCGTACCGTCTGGGACCAAGGAGGTGTCGCCACCTAAGCCAGCCCGGGCCCACGCGCAAAAGTGTTGTCAGCCTTTTTACTCTTTGGGCATCTGAGATGTCTCCCTGAGATATCGCGCTAGTGCAAAATAGTATCTGAAAAAATCCCGGACCTGGGTCCGAGACCCGGACGCAAAAATTCCTCGCGGGAGGGATGGGGAGAGAGAGGGAGAGAAATTGATTTTTTAGGTAAAAATATTTATTTTTTACAAAATAAAAATAGGAATATTGATTCATATTTTTTATGATCATTTTAAGTAAGCATATGTATATGTTTTCAATAAAAAATGTAAAAATACAATTTCATTATAAAAAAAATATTGAAATTGATTTGAAAATTATAAAAACTGTATTTTCAGATACAAATGTAGTTTTGCAGAAAAAAGTACAGTACCCTGACCCTCTCATATGTGGGCGTAGCTTGATCGCATGTGGACGCATCCCGCTCGAATGCGGGCGAAGCACGCTAAGGGTCATCGAGCACAGACGAAACTCATGCGGAAATATATAGTTGTAATTGTGTAATATGGCGTATTGAAAAGTGATCGTATTTTTTATCAATCAAGTGCGAAAAATCGTGTTGGCGGAAATATACAGCAGGATCGGGATTCGTGCGCGGTGATCTAAGTTGCGATACATGCACCAATATTTTTTTCCTGTTTGAAATGTTTGTGGTTGTAAAAAACTAATAATCGGAAATTACGAATAGAAAAAACAATGTTAGTAAAAGAAATAGTAAGAGAATGAAAATGTACACCTCTGTTTGGGATGGTGTGGGGGGGGGGGGGGGGGGGGCAGTTCTATTTTCTCACCGTTATTGTTGTTTTGGAGGTGTTTGGTTTCCCACCAGTAGGAAAAGTATGTCAAAAGATGTTTTAGGGATATTTTTGAAATAAAGTAAATCTTTTTACTCCAAGAAAAGTTAAAACATACTTTCATGTTTTCATGCTTCTCATCTCATAGATCAACATCCTCCTAATACTTTTTTTTCTGAGAGCTCCAATCTCAATGATGATTGCTCAACACTTTTTTCTGGAGCTATAACCATCCCGAAGAGAGTCGTAGAGCTATGAAAAGACAAACATGGAAACACGAAAAGCTTACTTCATTTTTTCTAAAAGTGCAAGAGTTTACTTAATTCCAAAAAAAACTTGAAAATATTTTTCGGCACAACCATTTTTTCTACTACATGGAAATTAAACATCTGTAAAAGAACAGTGGCAATGAAAACAAAATTTTTTTTTTACCTCCACCATCTTCCCAAACAAAAACCTCGTGACAGATTAGACCCTAATGGGCTCGGTAGTTGGGCAGAGCACTAAGAGTCATCCTAATGTTAAATGGGTTGTTGGGTGGTGCCCAGCTCAGAATGGTCTTGTTATGCCCCCTTTCAAATTGGGGCCTAGCAAAAATCGAGCTCGAACATTTTAAATTTTTGTCATCAAGCTAAATACTACAAACTCCCATGCTCATGCTATTTTCTTTCACAACGACTTTGTGTTATTTGTTGTCCTTCTATTTGGTTTTATCATTGTGTTCGCATCTAAGGATTTTCCCGCTCTATGTTCACAACTGAGCATGCACTGCTTGAAGTTTTCTCAATCTCTTCTTATCATAGCTACTTGAGAATCAAGATTAGTTGATACTCCACTTTGAAGTTCTTCGCCGTCGTGTTTCAAAAGTCCAATTGAGGATGCGTCGCTTGAAGTTTTCTCAATATCTTCTTGTCGTCACTACTCAAGATTAGTTGATGCTCCGCTTTGAATGTCTTCGTCGTCATGCTTCAAAAGTCTGTGCCGCCTAACTTTGATGATCTTTGTTGCATGACTTTGATAAAGGCATTTTTTGATTGACATTCATGTTTTTTGCCTCTGTCGTGGAATAGATTGCAACATGGTATGAATGGAGTTCCACATTGTTCAATTATTTTTAAGAGTTGCACATATTTATCACAAACAATTTTTTATAGTTCGATTTCGTATAGCTCGTCATTTTTTTATTACAAATATTTCATGAATATTTTATTGTTGTAACATTCTCAACGATAACAGAAGATCATTGCTGATGTTGAATACTTCGAGGCCTACACTATTAACGAACCCAACTATAAGCATTTATTTATGTTCGTCTTATCTCCACAAGACTGTTTATTAATAGTTTCTTTTTCACAATTGTTGCGGGTCGCTCGATGCTCTGGTAGACCGGTCGAATTGAACCACCTTAGCTCGGGAGAGAACCGAGCGCGCAAACAGTCAATGAAAGAATTTAGTAAGTGACACGAGGACTTTTAACATGGTAAACCCGGGAACGGTGAAAAACCACGCGGTCGGAGCTGTGCCGGCCAAATTCCACTATCCATTGGTGCATTACAATTGGAAACTAAGAACTCGAGCGTGACAGGTCGTGACTCATTACAATGGTAGGAGAGTGTCACGACCAGTCTCGACAAGGGTCAGAGCGCGCTTCGGGCGGGCTGTGATGTCATATGCATGGGCAGAAAGGAACACATGTCTGCTAAGGCGGAAACAGATATACTACAATAGTTTTAAAATCATTACTTCTGAAAAGAATTAAATATACTTTAAAAATATGTGTAAGCCACAATGAAAAGTTGATACTCATGCATTCTTTTAATAAAACTAATGTCACACACAGTGCTGAAACGATGAACATGCAATAAGTCACAAAAGTAAAATGTCATAAATAAAATGATCTGATACATCAAAACATCCTAGGAGTTGTCCACGATACACGAGAAAATGACTGACAATAACTAATACATGAAAGTAAATCCAATAGTACTGAAACAAAATACATAGAACCTGTTGATACATTATTCAAAATAAAACCTTCAAACAAAGCTGCAACTGAACGAAGAAAACTCAGGGAGCAAACGGCGCGGTCACGAACCCTAAGGCAAATCCAAATAGAAGGAAAATACATCAGAATAAGAAAATAATAATAAACAGACTATAAATTAAGTACGTGCAGAAGTAATTCTAAAGTACCAATTAAATCCTGAAGCAAGCTAGTGAAAAAGGCAAGTAGCTGAAACAAGCAGAACTATCTGAAATTATTAGCCTACTCCGGAGTATAGCCTAAACATTTATTTTGCAATGACATAAGCTGTAATCGATGAAATGCGTAGGTATTTATAGTGGGTGCACATGGTTCACACTCAAGTTCAAGTTTAAGTCTTACTAGAATAAGAGTATTTCTTGCTTACCGTGACCATGCAATCGAGATGATGCACCACCTAAACCCTAGTTTCCAAGATTTGCTTATGACACTCAGGACCTAAGAGATCCATGTTTTTCTGTGGAGATTTCTATCATAATATGACATACTTACAAGATATGATTTTTGCGTTATCAGATACAGTTAATAACTTAGATACAAGTATAAAGAACTTAAATTCTTAATTTGCAAGCTAGAGGGAATTTCTCCGCTTGCCTTAAGGTGAACCCGAGACTAAAAAAATGATGGCGGAGGCTAAACGGCGCAAGCAAGACTCAAGGTCCGTATTTAACCTGTTTAGGGACCATGAATTTGACATAACGAGAAAAATACACCAACACAAGCGATCCACTTAACAAGCCTAAACATGAAGGGTTAGCAAATTTACCTCCCTCAAGAGTGAGGGGAGAAGGGGCTACCACGAGCGAATCGGGAGATTTGGCAGTGCTTAGGCGACGGAGACCCTAAATCAGAGAGGGTTTTGGAGAGGTTCCACCACTAGATCCGACGAGAGGTACCGAAAACACAAACAAATTCGGAATTAGACGATTATACGACGAACGCAAGGGGGAACCGACAAAATTACGTCGATCGGAGAGCGAAAATCACCACGAAAAATTAGGGCATAACTGGAAATGAAAGTTTGGCAGGATCCTTACCCAAGGAAACCAGATCTGGGCTCAAGAATCCACGAGGAGGGGTTTCGAGCGAAACCCTAGGAGTCCCCTTGAAATCCGTCGGCCGAAACGGAGAGGAAGAGGGGCTGTCGACCTCTTTGGAGGAGGAGGAGCCACTGCCGACCCTTAAGAAGCGGAGGAGAAGGCGCAGTTGACCGGAGGAAGCGAGGGGGGAGGGTTGCTACCCTTGCTGCTGTCGTTGGCCTGGAGAGGGGATGAAGGGGTGGTATTTTGTTGCTTCCGTCGGCCAAGGGAGGGGAAGAGGGAGGCGCAATCGGTGACAGGAGGCAGAGGAGCAGCGGGAGGCGGGATCGGCAGCGACAACGGCTTGAGATGGAATCGAGAGCGGGATTTGGCGGAAACAGGAGAACCCTAGGCCGGTCAATTTAATGGGGGGGGGGGGGGGCTCGGTTTAGAAGGGAAATAAAGAGGGGATAAATAAAACTCTTATCTAATTACCAAAATGCCACTCTTCCTATCTCATTTTTGTTGTTGTTGTTTTTCTATCATATATACATATTTTTTTATGAGTTGTTACAATCTCCCCCACTTAGAAAGTTTCATCCCGAAACTTCTAAGGATTTCCTGGCTGGGGGGCTAATATGACGAAGATTCAGATGTCATTTATACCGACAAGTTTTGCAAATCAAGACATGGAAACTAACTAAAAAGGTACTTAAATAGAGAGAGGAACAAGAGCAAAGGCATACCAGGATCAAGAGAAGAGGTGCGGATACTTGCTACGCTTGTCAGCTTCGAGCTCCCAAGTAAACTCCTCAGACTTACCGTGCATCCAAAGTACCTTCACCATAGGAATGGTACTCATTCGAAGCTTGCGTTCCTGATATTCCACTATCTTGGCGGGCTCAATCGGATAAGACAAATTAGCTTCAGGAACCACCGGGAATTCCTCGAGAACACGATTAGGATCATGGATGTATTTTTGGAGCTGACTGACATGGAAAACATCATGAACACCGGACAATGAATCTGGTAACTCTAAACGATAAGCAGATCCTCCAACGCGCTCTGAGATGACGTACGACCCCATAAACCTTGGGCTGAGCTTATGATGGCGACCAAATCGTTTCACCCCAGGAGTAGGAGAAATCTTCAAGAACACCCGATCGCCTACTGCAAACTCCAACGGATGGCGGCGCTGATTAACATACTTTCTCTGTCTTTCAATGGCACAACTGAGCTGAAGACGAGTCTTCTTGGTGGCTTCTTCCATTTCCTGAAGTAACTCAGGGCCCAACACCACCTCCTCACCAACTTTTGACCAATAGAGAGGAGTCCTACAACGACGCCCATACAACGCTTCGAAGGGGGCCATCTTGAGGCTCTCCTGATAGCTATTGTTGTAGGCGAACTCGACCAACGGAAGGTGCTCATCCCAAGCTCCCTTGTAGTCCAGAATATAACACTGAAGCATGTCTTCAAGAATCTGATTAGCCCTTTTGGTCTGCCCATCGGTACTTGGATGATAAGCGGTGCTCAGGTTGAGCTCGGTACCCAAAGCTTGCTAAAAACCCTTCCAAAAGTGCGAAACAAACCTCGAGTCACGATCAGGAATCCCATGAAGTCTAACTATCTCAGAAACATAGATCCGGACCATCTTCTCGATGGAGTGACCTTCCTTGTACGGGATGAAGTGAGCCACTTTCGTCATGCGATCCACTATGACCCAAATCACATCATGCCCTCTCGGAGTACGGGGCAAACCCGTGATGAAGTCCATAGAAACATCTTCCCACTTCCATTCGGGGATAGGCAAAGGCTGCAAAAGGCCACCAGGACGCAGACGCTGAGCTTTCACCTTCTAACACGTCAGACATCGAGAGATGAAGTGAGTTATATAATTCTTCATACCAGGCCACCAAACGATATGCTTTAAGTCATGATACATCTTATTATTGCCTGGATGACCAGATGTGCGGGACTCGTGAGCTTCTCGGCAAATACTATCGAGCAATTCAGGAACATCAGGAATGCAGAGGCGGCCTCAGAAACGCAGAACATCGTCAGAGATAGAGAAATCTGGAAGAGTCCCAAGTTCAACCTGTCGGCGGATGCACTGGAGTGCGGGATCAGATGGCTGTAAATCCTTCACCCGCTCTACCCATAACGGAACAAGAACCTCTTCATGACCCTCTGGTGCGATGGATATATCCACCTGATCGAGGTCATCAACCAAGGCTGCTAGAATAGCTGACATGGGCGCACAAGCGGCTACAGAGGCATGCCGGCTCAACGCTTCTGCCACTGAATTGGCTTTACCAAGAACATATGTGAGCTGCAAGTCATAATCTGCCATGAACTCCAGCCAACGCCTCTGACGAAGATTGAGGTCTTTCTGAACAAAGATGTACTTTAAACTCCGGCGGTCGATGAAAAAGTGACACTTCACGCCATAGAGATAATGACGTCAAAGCTTCAAAGCAAACACCATCGCAGTGAACTCTAGATCATGAGTGGGGTAGTTGCGTTCGTGAACCTTCAACTGCCTCGACCCATAAGTAATAACACGGTCATCCTGCATTAGGACACAACCCAAACCAACTCCGGAAGCATCGGTGTAAACTGAAAAGTCCAACCCTTCTGACGGAAGAGCTAAAACAGGCGCTGAACACAGACGTTGCTTTAACTCAGAAAAGGATTGTTCGCACTGATCTGACCACTCGAATCTAACATGCTTTTGAGTTAGTTGAGTCAGGGGGCAGCTAGAGAGGAGAAACCCTTGACGAAGCGTCGGTAATAGCCAGCCAAACCAAGGAAACTGCGGATCTCGGTAGGGGTAGAAGGTCGCTTCCAGTCCATAACTACAGAAAATCTTGGCAGGATCAACCGAAAGTCCATCTCCTGAAATGACGTGGCCTAAGAAGGCAACACGATCCAGCCAGAATTCACATTTTGCCAACTTGACATAAAGCTGATGCTGACGAACGGTGGAGAGAGTGAGTCTAAGATGGGCTGCATGCTCCTCGCGGGTCTTGGAGTAGACCAAAATGTCATCAATGAAAATGATGATGAACTTGTCCAGGTACTCACGGAAAACACGGTTCATCATGTCCATGAATGCAGAAGGGGCGTTAGTGTAAGACCCTATTTTTTTTTTTGCAAAAACCACCGGGTCTTAGGCCCAGAACCGCCGTTTTGTGGTGACACCTTCGCTCGGGAAGGTCGTCACTACAAAACGCCGATCCTGCCGGCCAAATCGATCACAAGAAAAGTAAGCTAACATGAATAAAGCAAGCAAAACATGTCCACATCACATATAAATAAATCATCAAAAGATGTCCACAACCACAACTGAAAGAAAGGAAAACAAGATAACTAGGGCCTTGCCCAATACATCAAAGCCTCACTACATGGATCACTCGCGGAAGCAAAATAACTAAATCAACACTCACGGATCCTGTCATCTGAGCTCCTGAGCTAGACTGCCCCGCCTCCAGTTGCACCGGCCTCTGGTGCTGCTCCGTCGCCGCGGTCTCCTAAAATGATAAGGTCCACCGACCGTCAGTCATAAAGACTCAGCCAATTCCCCACCCCTCCCCCCAGGGCTCCTAGGCACCGGATGGAAAGGAGGAAGCGGAGGACAAACAAGGGGTAGAAACAAATGCAGGTGACAAGGTAATATCTACTCTTCACAGGAGATATATATATAAATGAAACAAAATAGAAACAGCAGGGTAAAGTAAAGAGAAAACAGTAAAGTGCAAAAGTAGAGACAAGTAAGTATTATAATATAAACCATTGATTTATAGGAATGCCCATACAAACCTATAGACCAAGGGGTCGTTTAGCAAGGCCTATCGTATAAAAAGTCCCATACCAATTTATACGATAGGTGTCAGGGGTTGAATGCAATGATTATGCTATGTCATGCAAGTATGTTATTATGCGGTGATCAAACAAGTGCAACTCACCCACTACGACTCTATGCGCATAGACCTTTAGTTCCCTCTTTTTGGAGCGAGCTAGACTCCTCAGGATACTCCCGTAGTGGCAAACGGAAGCGGTGGGTTGGGCCTCGCCCACCTCTAGGTTGGTATATGCACTACCCGACCTAGACCTATCGTACGCCTCCACAAAACCCGCAGAGCGTCTGCGTACTCTTACTGACTGGACCGCCAGACTTTTATGGCTAAGTGTAAATACCACACTTGCCGAGCCCAAGTGTTAACGTCGGTGCAACGACCGCCAACACGAAGGACCCACCACCTTATGCACATGCAAATTATCTTCCAACAATACCGAGCTACAAGCTCCCCGGGCTAACCCGCCCGTCACCAATAAATATCTCAGAAACAAAAGATCACCGGACTAAACCGGCTAGACTTCCATAAGCACACTCTCAGAGTGACTTTCCTACCTTAGAAACTCAGGTGCTAAAAGATGCTAACAAGGAAAGACGATCTTTCGTCAATTCCCGGACGACCTAGCCGAGGGTGGCACCCCGCCACCCTAAGACTTACCAAACCCCAACTTATCTAGAGGCCCATACATAGTACAAGGCTACCACCCATCCTTCATCACTTCAGACCCTAGACAACCAGATTGACCTCTAACCCCAAAAGTTGTCGAATTGCTAAACGCAGACCACCCTTAACGTTTTGATGCTCATGAAGAGAGGTACACTAAATATCCAACTTCTTGACCCAAGGGATTTACTGGGGACCCATACTACCTACCTCAGATCAAATCTAGGGTTTCATAATTTCCCATTAATAATTGTATTTTAAATAATTTTCCAAATGGCCATATTACTAAGGTTTGAACTACAAGTATATTTTTCTGACCTCCAATGCCCACTCCAATTTATTCATAAATCAAGGGTACCTAATAAACAGTAGATATAAAGTTTTAGGGAAAACCAGCAAGATTTATTATTTTTAGAAATTCCAAAACACAATTATTTCCAATAATTTCCAAAGGAGGTACCCTCATATAAACTCCAATCCTTGTGAAAATTAACACAGTGGTGCTTATTAATAAAATATTTAATCCTACAAAGTTTGACCATGCTATTCAGAGGGTATGTTTGTGATTCCATCCAAGGATATATTTGCAATTTCTTTCAAAATGAACTAGAGGTACCAAAATATTGATCTATAAATTATGAGAAAATTACAGAGGTTATATATTGTTATGAAAAGACATCCAGCAAAGTTACATGCAATTACAGTAATTTATCATCACAAATTTAACCAACCCAAAAATTGCCAACAATGAGGAATATTACAATTTGGACCTCCAAGGGTTAACTCATGATCTAACCAATTCTTCCAGAGATATATGACATTAAAACCATGATTATGACAGAAGATGGTAAATTGATAAATACTATTTCTCCCTAAAACCTCAAACCCTAAATAATTACAAATCTACCCTGGAGTTTATTACTTATGATTGGCAACTCCAAATCCCTCCAAACTCCTACAGTAGCATTCTCTGGTCACTAAGGCCATCTACCCAAAATTTCAAGTCAATCCACTGAGGTTTGATCCCTCTTCCTTCATTAACCTCTAATTGCACCCCTTTAGGGTTTAGCCTAGGGTTAGGGTCTAGCCTTCTCCAATAGCTCTAGTAGGAACTCCAGAGATTTAAAACCTCAAAAACAAGTGGGTGACAGAAGATGATGATTCCCTAAGTGTTATTTCTTCCTAGAACCCCAAATTCCAATTATTTACAAATCTACCCAAGGATTTATTACCTAGGTTAGACAACTCCAAACCTCTTCAAATTCACAAGGGAGTCTTCTCTGGTCACTATGACCTACCCACCAAAACTTTAGGTCAAACCACTAGGGTTTGACCCTACTCCCTTCATTGACCTCTACTTGCACCCCATTAGGGTTTACCCTAGGGTTAGGGTCTAAACCTATCCAAATCCACCCAAACCTCTTGTGAGGGTATCATATCACTTATAAAAGTCAGAGGAGTCCAACACACCCCTATCCAAGGACAAACTCCCCTATGTCCTTCACAACCCCAAATTCCTCCCCATAGGGGTCAACCCTATGACCTTGAGCAAAACAACTCCAATGCTCCCCAAACTCCTCATGGGGTCTCAACTTCATCCCACTGACCTTCCTAAAGAGTCACAAGACTCAAAGAACCTAATTGGTCAATGGACCATAACTTGGCTAAATGCACCCCAAAGTGCTCCAACCCTAAGACCTAGGGCAAACCCACTCCCCAAGACTCCATAACACTCTTGGAGGTGATTTGGGTGGGGTTAGGGCAGTGGACATAATACCACTCCACTAGGAGGTGGTTTGGCTTTGAGAAGCCCTAAGTGTCCCCTTAGGACAATTTTCCCCTTAAAGGGCAAAACTTGGGCCCAAAGATTACCTAGTCAAAAGATCTCCAAATGAGATGAAATTTTAACCAGGGGTTTATCATGACCCTAATGGTACCCCACCAAAATTTGGTGGAGATTGGAGGTCATTTGGCCCTCCAATTAATTTGTGTAAGGATTATTAAATTTCCACAAAAACTTTAGGAAAAGTAACTTCTAAAAATCTGATACTCAAACCTAACCTAGGTATAGGACATATGGATGCTTAGCCAAAATATCAACTACATCAGATTAGCCATTTAAGAGATATACTAATTTTAAGGTCTGGTTTGAGTTCTGACCAGCCTCACTAGAATGAGTGCTGTGGGTCCAATACTTAACCAAATAGCCTGATTCCACTCCCATTAGAAAGTAGACACCAAGGCCTACAAAAGTTATCTCTGAGCATTTTTCGAGTTATGGCCCCTAAGGGCCTTAAAATCGGGTCACAAAATCTGTCAAAATGTGTGACAGATAATCAAATTAAATGAAATAATCATTTCATGCCTGCGAGTAGCAAAAGGCGGCCAATCGGACGGCTCACAGCCTTCGTCCCCGATGAGCCAACGGCCAGGATTTGCTGCGCCTGGGCCGACTTGATCTTGGATTTCCCGGCCACCTGAGCGCCGCCCCGGCCGACCAACGCCACCACCACCTCCGTTGAGGTGGGGGCCGGCGATGAGCGGTGTTTGATCGGCCGGAGGTGGCCGGAATCGTGTTCTGTAGGAGGATGCCCAACCCGATCAACGGGGGGGCAAGGTCGGCTTGATTCCCGGCCAATTGGCCACGGATCGAGCCGCCGTCGATTTAGATCTAACCCTTAGAGTTCAGGGAGGAGAACGGGACCTGTTGGAGGGCTTGCCGTCGGGTCAATCTTGAGTACACCATGGGAGCCGCCGTCGGTTGAGAAGCCATGCCGATTCCCTCCTATAGTGCACGAAATCTCCAGGTAAGATAGGGGTTTCTCTCCTCTCAGGTCTCTGAAGGTGAAGGGGGGTTCAATTGGGGGTGGTGATGGCTTTAAGCTCCATGGCCATTAATGGCTTCTTCGGTTACATCAAGGACCGACCCCCTCTTCCTCTCCCTGCCTTAATCCCCCTCTGAAACTGATGGAAACTCCTCCTAATCGGCTGAGGAGTTGAATGGAGGCATCAATTGGGGAGGCTAAGGGGTAAATCCTCTTAATGGCCATGAATGGCCTCTTCTCTCTCCTCCAAAAATGGTGAAACCCCCATTTTCTCTCTCCTAATTGCCATGGTCGGTTTCTATACTCTCCCCTGAGCTTAGTGAGGGCCCACATGGGCTGGTTGACCACCCAATTGAGTTAGCCCAAAGAGATTGGGTTAGGTTTGAGCATTTTGACCTAAATTGGGCAATTTTGACTTTTGGTCAAATTGGTCAATTGGGGAACCCTAGGATGGGGCTTTTGGGTTCAATAGGTTCTAAATTAAGTTTAGGAACTAATGGTGGAGTCAATTTGGTCATATGGTTCTTGGTTGACCCAATCTAGGGTGATTTGACCAAAATAGGCTAATTTGACTTTGGTCAAATTGAGCCCTAGGGTTGACTTGGTCATGGGGCTTTTTGGTCCACTAGCTTCCCTATGACATGATAGCCCTATGGGTGAGGTCAATTTAATGTGGTGAAGGTTAATTGGGGTACTTTGAGAAGAAAGGTCATTTTGACCTAAAAGGGCATTTTGGTCAATTTGCACCCCTGGGGGTCCCATGATGGGGCTTTTGGGTCCATTAGGTCTATAATGGTATTATAAACCTAGGTGTGTGATCAATTTGACATGGTGAGGGTTGATTGGCCCTAAATGGGCTACTTTGACCAATTTGAGGGTGTATGTTGACTTTGGTCAAATTGGTCTCTTAGGTTGACTTCAATGGGCCCTTGGTGCCCTAAGGGGACCCCTAAAGGGTTAGGGACACTAAGGTGGGGTCCAAGGGTTAAGTTGAAGCACTAGATTCCAATCCCAAGCTTGGAAGATGGGAATTGCTATTTGCAGACCAAGGTGGCTCCTTCCTCCTTTCCTAAGTTCTCAAGGTTAAAAGGCTCTTCCTATGGTTTTGTCATGGCTTAGTCATGACAAAACCAACTTAGGGGTCTAGCAGTTTGGGGGATGTTACAGTTAGTCAACCCGAAAGACATCACCAAAAATTCGAAATGACCATACCGAGTCCGGAAGGCCATCCTGGGGATGTCGGAGTCCTTGATCTTCAGCTGATGGTAACCCGACCTGAGATCTATCTTGGAAAAGACTGTACTGCCTTTAAGCTGATCGAATAGATCATCCACATGCGGAAGGGGGGGGGGGGGGGGGGTGTACTTATTCTTGATGGTCACCTTATTAAGTTCTCGATAGTCGATGCACAATCTTATGGATCCATCCTTCTTTTTCACGAAGAGCACAGAGGCTCCCCAAGGTGACGAGCTAGGACAAATGTACCCACGCTCAAGCAATTCGTCTAACTGCGATCTGAGTTCTTCTAGCTCCCGCGGTGCCATACGGTAAGGAGCTTTAGATATGGGGCGCGTTCCAGGCTCTACATCAATAAAAAACTCTACATCTCGATCAGGAGGCATCCCAGGCAATTCGTCGGGGAACACGTCAGGAAACTCCGAAACAACAAGAATAGACTCGAGTTGAGGAGAGATAGCATCCGAGTGCGAAACATAAACGAAGCAGACAGAACATCCTTGGCTAAGAAGTCGAGTGGCGCGTACAACAGAGATTACCTTCAGGTGACTGCGGGTCTGAACATGAACGATGTAGTCCTTGACATCAACGCTGAGATTGACCCTCTTCGCCACACAGTCCAGTTTTGCTCGATACGCGACCAACCAATTCATTCCCAGGATTACGTCAAACTATGTCATATCCAGAACTATGAGATCGGCGATGACATGCAATTCTCCAAGCAGGATCGGGCAATTGAGAACGCCTCTGGTTGAGAGATGCAGATGACCGGGTACAGAAATCTCAAAAGGAACTTCAAGTGGCGAAGAATGCCAACTATAAAGGTCCACGATGTGGCGAGCAATAAAAGAGTGTGATGCACCAGAATCAAATAAGATTTGCATCCACTTATTCTTGACCCTAAAACTTCCTTAAAAAGGAAAACATAAACGCATAACAAGTTTATTCGACTAAGGCAACCAGATTTATGAATGCAGAAAAATTTAAAATTCTACACGAAACGTACCAGAGATGACGCCGGCAGATGCGAGCGCCTCGCCCTGAGTGACAACATTCAGCACAGACTTGCCCTAAGCTCCGGGGATAACTTGCAGAGGCTGAGCGGGGGATCGGGCTCTCCTTTATAGGGCAGCCGAGTATGAGGTGCCCAACCTGCCCACATTTGAAACAAGCACTCTGCTTACGGCGGCAGTCCTTTACCAAGTGTCCCGACCTCTTGCAGAAAGCGCAGACGGAGGCAGTAGAGGCAAGCGTCATCTGAGGTTGCTGCGCAGGAGTAACCATCTTCTACTTCTTCAGGAGGGAGCAACAAACTTGGGCGACGTCGCCCACCTTATGGCAGAAGACACACACCTCTTTGGGCTTGAGGCCTTGCTCCTGAGATGGAGCACCGTTGCGCTTGAGGTCAGAGGTGACGGCGTTGCTAGAACCATGCTGGACTTTCTTGGCAGTACGATCCAACTCAATAGCTTCCACCTGTAAGGCGGCATCCACCGTCTCGGCGTATGTGGTGGCGCCATGAGCTACCCCGTGCTGGCGGGAATCATGTCGAAGTCCCTTCACAAAATGACAGATCTTCTTGGACTCGTCAGGCATAAACTCTGCGGCAAGAAGGGAAAGGCAAGAGAACTCCTTCTCGTACTCGATCACCGTCCTGCCGGGCTGCTGGAGAGACAAGAACCTCTCAGCCAGCTTGTCTCGCTCCACGAAAGAGAGAAACTTCTCCAAGACAGCTTCTTTAAACTGCCCCCAAGTCAAGGTGGCAGAATTCGGGAGACTGCGGCGCTGAAGCCACCAGGTGTACGCATCCTCGGTCAGCTGGTAGGCCGCAAGGAGAACCTTCTGAGCTTCCGGAACTCCAGCATACTCGAAATGCTTCTCCATCTGGGAGAGTCATTCAGATATCACAAAGTAATCTCGATTGCTGTCGAAAGACGGCGGATTCAGCCTCTTGAATACCAGAGTATCTGCCATTGCTACGGGCGGGGCAGTCAGACTTTTCACAAGCGGGGGCACCAAGGTGACGATAGGCGAGCCGGTCCCAGAATCAGTTGCATGAGAGGTGGCTCCAAGGGGGGCTGTAGTGTTAGCAACTCCAGCTGTCCCTGCACTGCCGGAACCAAGGGCTGGGTCAGGAGTTTGGCGATCCTCTTCCAGTCGGGTGGGACGTTCTAGAATCTGCCTTAGCAGCTGGGCAGTGACATCTCCAGATGTTCCTCCCGCTGAAGAGGTAGCCTGATTGCGCTGCGATCGCTTAGAAGCCATCTAGAAGGAGACACAATGAATCGAGTAAGAGAAACAATCAAGTTAAGCATGAAGGATTTAGACTACAGGTTCTAGCATTCTAATACAGTTGAATGCGTAATGTAACACCTAAAATTTCATGAAATAATTTAATTTAGTTTTGCAAATATTTTTGTTTAAATTATGTATTAAATAATCTCCGATGATGAATATACATATCAGTGTCAAATATGCCATCTAAGATTTTACGTACTTTTGTGACAGAAGTTTGGTACCTACGAGTATGTGGAGAAAATAATATTGCAAGACTATATGAAAGTGATACATATATTGCACTTATAATAATATATGATTCATAAGGTTGGCTAAGATTATGCAAGGGGTGTGTTATTTAATATCTTATTACTATATTATTTATTATAATTTAGAATGTATAATTAAATAAGGATGGCTAATATCATATCAGCCGCATCCCTTAATTTAAACCGGACCGAAAGCCGCACACCTATCTTCTTCTCATTTCCGCTAGGGCAGACGGCGAGCGGCATCGTCATCGATGGAGTTGGTGAAATCTTCCTCTCTTCTTACACACAATTCTCCTTCTTCCTCTCCTCGACGACACCTATAATGAGATCGTGTCGATTCAAGCGTCGGTCTGGCGGGATTTCCGTAAACTCCGACGGGTAGTTGCCGACCTAACACTGCTATAAAAATCTCTGATGGGTTCTCTCCTCCTTCATACGGTTTCTCCTCTCCTCTACTCTTGCTGTACTGATACTATAGTGTGTGGATTGAAGTTTCTAGTGGCTGTTTTGGTTGTGCATTGGTTGTGTGGCTCAACTCCTTCATCTCCCTATACTCCCCTTGCTCTGTAAGTGCTACTTTCTATTGTTACTATTTTGGTTTAGCAAAATGCAGTACCAATACCTGTGAGTGATGATTTCATGAGATATAAGCAGAATAAATTCTCCCTCACTCTCCCCTTCATCCTATTTCTTAAATGGGGTTATGAGTTGTGCTTAAATTGAGGATATTAGCATTTCTGGAAATTGATTTGTGAGTAATCTGAGGGTAAGTCCTCTTGATGATCGGTTGTTACAAGTTTGGGAGCAATTTGGGGTTGTTTTCTCTTAATAATAGACTCTTATGTTATCAAGTTGGGAAGGAATTATGAAGTTTAAATTTAAAATTCTTCATATTGACTTTGGGGTAAAACTATCATGTTCAATGAATTAATCTCAGATCCTCTTTACTTTGGCTGGTATACAATTTTGGGTTCGGGATAAAGATTTTGAAATAATTTCTAGTTATATTTGGAACTCACCTAAATCATTTCTTCCTTAAGAAAGACCACTCCTGAAAAGCCTTATATCACCAAATAGAGTCAAATCGCCTCTAACTCAAGATACAACCTCGATAGTAAGAGTTGCCTAATAAATGATGCCTAATGACAGAAAATCGAAGGATGACATCGAACGATAGACGCGACAATGATCTACGTCGTGATAAAGGAATTATGCAGGTGAGGATTATCTCTTTAATGTATGCTCTATTTCCCTACTTTTAAGTATATACATGTTATTTTGAAAAGATAGATAGAAATTATTATTGTATGCGCACACATGATGATCAAATAAAGTTCATAATTTAATATCACTGACAATGAATAAATCGCTAAAGATGGCAAACATTGCAAAGGAATCAATTGCGATCATAAACTGAGGGGAATAATAAATAAATATTACCTTTTCATTATTGCATTATAAACTTATAACTTTTACATATAAATGCATCGATGCATGAGAAAGGTCGAGGGTATAAGAACTTTACTGAATTATAATGACAACCAAGCAGTTAGCTGAAAAAAGCATTAACGCGTGATGAACGTACTGACTTGGGAGTCTTTGACCTTGAGGGGTCGGGCCCAAATACTGATACAGATATACTGATACTGAAGCCCTCGACATATTCTCATATGAATATAAACAAATAAAAAGAATTTTTATTGATATATTGACAATGAATATTTATGCATATTAATTATGAATATATATACAAATATACTCAGTATGAACATATGTTTTCATTATGAACATATATTGTTACTGCTTCATTTTACTTGTACTGATAAATAATGAAACATACATGCATATTGTTACTGCTTCATTTCAATTGTATGTATAGCAGTTAAAGATATAAATTCTCACATAGTCTTTATTAAAGACTAATCCTTTATGTTGCTAAATTTTTAGGATCCGCTCAACGTCAATCCAACTATCCCTGATAAGTCTCAAGCTGAAGGATCAAGAAGAATAAGAGATCACATATGATAGAATAGTATCAATCTCTATATGTACTCTTCCTTGTATCTGTTGTAACAAAATAAATAAAAAGTATATGTTTTGGACATTATGTAAACTCATTGTGATATATGATAATATGTTGTGCTATATGTGGACTGAAATACTGTTTATGACACTGTATAAATTGTGATGGTCTTCGGGCCGTGACACGTAAATCATGTAATAGTTACATCATTTTTCATTGGACAAATCTAGGTGATGGTCATGCAAGTGCGAATGCGACGATAAGGTCGCGCGCGATAGAAAAATGATTTGAAGAATCCATGTGTGTACAATCGTCATCTGTTGCTCCCAGCTTAACACTCGTGCAATGAGTTGTCATGCATGCAATGTATTTATGTCTACAATGCATCCTTAAGAATGTTCATGAATGGATACACATGCCATGTTAAGCGCCCATATCACTTAACATGTCACGCACATGATGATTCTAATGTCAGCGCACTTGAAAATATTAAACCGCTCATACAATTTAATATTCGAAAGCGGTGTATATCCTAGTGGAAATTCATATGCATATAAATGTTAAGTTTGTCCATACTCCCTTAACATTTGTACGCATACTACTCATGCTTATGAGTGAGTGTGTGCGTGTTTCAGCATCGAACAATAGACAACGACAAAGTGAGTGAGAAAATGATGCATGCACGTATATTTACATAATAGATTTCAAAATATATGAAAATTTTAAAATACTTTATCTTTAGATGCTCAACCTAGCTCTGATACCAACTGTCACGACCCGTCTCGACAAGGGTCAGAGCGCGCTTCGGGCAGGCCGTGATGCCACAGACATGGGCAGAAAGGAACCCATGCTTGCTAAAGCGGAAACAGATATACTACAATAGTTTTAAAATCATTACTTCTGAAAAAAAATTAAATATACTTTAAAAATATGCGGAAGTCACAATGAAAGGTTGATACTCATGCATTCTTTTAATAAAACTAATGTCACACACAGTGCTGAAACGATGAACATGCAATAAGTCACAAAAGTTAAATGTCATAAATAAAATGATCTGATACATCAAAACATCATAGGAGTTGTCCACAATACACGAGAAAATGCATGACAATAACTAATACATGAAAGTAAATCCATCAGTACTGAAACAAAATACATAGAACCTGCTGATACATTATTCAAAATAAAATCTTTAAGCAAAACTATACCTGAACGAAGAAAACTCAGAGAGCAGACGGCGCGGTCACGAACTCTAAGACAAATCCAAATAGAAGGAAAATGCCTCAGAATAAGAAAATAATAATAAACAGGCTATAAATTAAGTACGTGCAGAAGTAATTCTAAAGTACCAATTAAATCCCGAAGCAAGCTAGTGAAAAAGGCAAGTAGCTGAAACAAGCAGAACTATCTGAAATTATTAGCCTACTCCGGAGTATAGCCTAAACATTTATTTTGCAACGACATAAGTTGTAATCGATCAAATGCGTAGGTATTTATAGTGGGTGCACATGGTTCACACTCAAGTTCAAGTGTAAGTCTTACTAGAATAGGAGTATTTCCTGCTTACCGTGACCATGCAATTGAGACGATGCACCACCTAAACCCTAGTTTCCAAGATTTGCTTATGACACTCAGGACCTAAGAGATCCATGTTTTTCCGCGGAGATTTCTATCATATACAGTTAATAACTTAGATACAGGTATAAAGAACTTAAATTCTTAATTTGCAAGCGAGAGAGAATTTCTCCACTTGCCTTAAGGTGAAGCCGAGACTAACAAAATGATGGCGGCGACTAAACGACGCAAGCAAAACTCAAGGTCCGTATTTAACCAGTTCAGGGATTAGACGATTATACGATGAACACAAGGGGGCCAACGAAATTACGTCGATCGGAGAGCGAAAATCACCACAAAAAATTAAGGCATAACTGGAAATGAAAGTTTGGCAGAGATCCTTACCCAAGGAAACCAGATCTGGGCTCAAGAATCCACGAGGAGGGGTTTCAAGCGAAACCCTAGGAGTCCCCTTGAAATCCGCCGACCGAGGAGAGGAAGAGGGGCTGTCGACCTCTTTGGAGGAGGAGGAGCCACTGCCGACCC
Source organism: Dactylorhiza incarnata (assembly GCA_033032865.1). Lineage (NCBI taxonomy): Eukaryota > Viridiplantae > Streptophyta > Magnoliopsida > Asparagales > Orchidaceae > Dactylorhiza > Dactylorhiza incarnata. Next base: position 650,582 of record JAWHQI010000337.1, read on the forward strand.
TCAAGAAGCGGAGGAGAAGGCGCAGTTGGCCGGAGGAAGCGAGGGGGAAGGGCTGTTACCCTTGCTGCTGTCATCGGCCTGGAGAGGGGAAGAAGGGGGCGACCTTTTGTTGCTGCCGTCGGCCAAGGGAGGGGAAGAGGGAGGCGCAGTCGGTGACGGGAGGCAGAGGAGCAGCGAGAGGCGGGATCAACAGCGACAACGGTAGGCAGGATCGGCAGCGACAGCGGCTTGCGATGGAATCAGGAGCGGGATTTGGCGGAAACGGGAGAACCCTAGGCCGGTCAATTTAATGAGGGGGGGGGGGGGGGTCTCGGTTTAGAAGGGAAATAAAGAGGGGAGAAATAAAACTCTTATCTAAATCCGCCGACCGAGGAGAGGAAGAGGGGCTGTCGACCTCTTTGGAGGAGGAGGAGCCACTGCCGACCCTCAAGAAGCGGAGGAGAAGGCGCAGTTGGCCGGAGGAAGCGAGGGGGAAGGGCTGTTACCCTTGCTGCTGTCATCGGCCTGGAGAGGGGAAGAAGGGGGCGACCTTTTGTTGCTGCCGTCGGCCAAGGGAGGGGAAGAGGGAGGCGCAGTCGGTGATGGGAGGCAGAGGAGCAGCGAGAGGCGGGATCAACAGCGACAACGGTAGGCAGGATCGGCAGCGACAGCGGCTTGCGATGGAATCAGGAGCGGGATTTGGCGGAAACGGGAGAACCCTAGGCCGGTCAATTTAATGAGGGGGGGGGGGGGGGGGGGGGTTCTCGGTTTAGAAGGGAAATAAAGAGGGGAGAAATAAAACTCTTATCTAATTTAGAAGGGAAATGCCACTCTTCCTATCTCATTTTTGTTGTTTTTTTATCATATATACATTTAGTTTTTTATGAGTTGTTACAGAGAGAGAGAGAGAGAGAGAGAGAGAGAGAGAGAGAGAGAGAGAGAGAGAGAGAGAGAGAGAGCTCCGATGGTGACATGTCATCTCTCGGAGAGCTAAGTACTTCTTCTTCTGGGAACGAAAGTGAGATTACCGAGTCGCCTTTCTGGACCTGGAGGATTCTCAAATCGCTTAGGAAGATTGTCTTCCGGAGCAAAGGAAATCTTCAAGGACTCGAAGAGGATCTTCGAAGCCTCGAAGAAGATCTTCAAGCGCCGAAGGAGAACTCAGAGGAAATCTTCAACGGAGTTCTCTCAGGCTTTGAAGGCAAAGTGTCTTGAAATGATGGCCCTGAGCTCATTTTATAGCCTTGGGCAGAAGTAGCCTGGTAATTTCATCGTTATAATCACCGTAACCACAGTAACCACCTGACGGGCGAATCACGTTTGCCAATTTGGAGCACATGGATCGTCATTTTTCATAAATGACTGTCTGCCCTTCGGGCACTTTAGGCGGTTCGGGCAACTTCGTTGACGACGATAAAGGCAACAAACAAGATCTGCAATCTGAGGAATTAAGAAAGGTCAACTGCACGTGCGTCGGGAATATGAATTTGTTCTGAGCGTTTTGGGGTTGAGGTTTCAAAAAGTTTTTGGGTTGAGGTTTCAAAAACGCCCTCTCAAGCTCAGAACGCTCTCGTGTTGCGGTTTCAAAAAGTTTTTGGGTTGGCTGAGGTTTTAACAAAGATTAATTAACAAATTGTGATTTGATTCAACATTCTTCTTGACAATGAAATTAAAATCCAGACAACTTTAATAAAAAATAAGAATCATGTTTATTCTAGTTTCAAATAAACAAGCAAAAAAAGCTATTCGGGCCCGGACTTTATTTCTGTCGGGCCCGTGTCTCCCTAAGAAAAGGGAGGGTCTGCTTGAGCCTATCAGATCGGGCTCAGGCAGGCCCCAAAATGGGGGAAAATTTTATCGGGAGAATATCCGGCCCTCCATCTTTGAATTCCCGATTTTTTATGCAGAATACTTTATTCAAAATGTCGACCCGATTTCTAAGAATTTTTTGGGCCACATGATCTTCAATTGGATGGCCCGATGGGTAACACATGGGAAAGCAACCCGTGCCTACCTACTTCGCCAAAATGACGACAACTGCTCACAAAAGGTATATGATGGCTCGGCAGAATACTTTATCATTAAATGCTGGACATGCTTTTACGGGCACCTTGCCTAAGCCGCCCCGGCACCAGATCAGAGTTTTGCAAAAACAGGTTGGCCCCCCAAGGCATGACCCAAGCCTAACCGGACCCTGAACCGGGCCCGGGCCAGGCAACCCGCCCGGCTTTTATTTGCACCATCGTTCCAAAGTCATTTCCGGGGGCCGCTCTCCATTGTGATACCGCGGCGACTTTAGAAGACGAAGAGCGCACCGTCGAAGAAGTTTTCCGGCGTACGATTCACTTTTTGACGTTCAGTGGACGATTCTGCAGAGTAGGATGGAGCCCGAAGTGGTGAGCTCAGAAATGCTGCTGTCGCCGATTTTTCCGTTTAAGAAGGTTCAGATGGGTGACAAATACCCCAAAGGACAAGCTCGAGGCCGACACTGGAAGCACCTTAAGCAGATTCTCCAAGCTGAGAACTTCCAGGCCTACGCTAATGACGAACCCAACTGTAAGCTTATTTATCTTCTTTCCCTTGGCCACTGTTGTTAGGTTTAGGGTTTCCCTTGCTGTTTAGAACCTTGTAAGCAATTGTTTGGGTAGGCTCTGGTTTTTTATTTCTATGATGATTGATAAAACTTGTTTTTAACGTGTTTCTGTTTTTACGAAGTTTTGATACGATCTCAATGATAACAGATGATCCATGACCTAATTAAGCAGCGCGAAGAAATCAAAGAAAGTTGGTGGAATCACCAATAAATGTTACATTTCATTCATTTTAAGGACTTTGGTAGTTTGTGGATTCTCTAGTTACTTTGAAGTCTGTTAAAACACAGTTTGTAGCAGTAATGAGTATGAAATGAAGTATCCAATTTCATCTCCCATGTTCTGCTTCTTCTGCCTTTCCCTCATATTACACCAGAATTCCTGGATCTTTCCCATCGCACACTCCATGCTCTTTTGTTCAGAGCAAATTCAAATTCTTCGTTCTTGGGAAGGTTGTTGTTGTGATTTGCCTGAACTCAGAACGTATTAGTTGCATCAGAGAAGACGACCCTTCCCGCTATACTTGCATACAGTAGAAGATGTTGATCAACTAGGTTTATCTGTTCATAACAATAGAAGATAATAGATACATTATGACCACATTGATTTGCCATTGATATGTTTTTTTCTCCTTCTACGCAGCCGTGATATAGTTTTGGGTGTACAAGGGCTAATCACCATAGGAAAGATCTCATGAGATTTTAGTGAATTAAAAGAAACAGAATGATAGAATCCCGTATAAGGGGAAGAATGTTTCCCTTAGTGGCAGCAATGCACCTATAATTGGCATTTTCAATTGGAGACAGATGTAAAACTTAATTCAAAAATAGGTTGTTACTTATGTTAAGAGTATGCATGATCCAACGCTCTTCATACAAAGATAGAATCGTCATTTCAATACCAAAACGCATGGCATGCTCTATTTCATCTTATCAATAACGAGCCACATGTACCAATAGGTAGTCAAATACAACTACAACAAATGCTGACATGATCATCAACATTATACTTAAAAAAAGATACCAACACTTGTCATTGAGAAACTTTTAGATGAGTTATATGGGACTAAATACTTTTCAAGATTGGATCTCCGGTTTGATATCATCAAGCTATAATGTCTCGGTGGCATTGAAAAGACGACCTTATGATCAATCAAGACCACTTTTGTTCTTAGTTTCGCATTTCGGCTTATCTGATTCTATAACAGAAGCTGGACCGAACATATACATCATCTTAGATAAGCAGTACTTCTAGTGTGAAAATGTACTGCTCTTAAAACAAAATAAATGCAGTTTAGGGGAGACTTATATGAAATACTTAGGACATAGATTTAGGTTAAGAGGTGGCAGCTGAACTTAGCAATGCCAGAGATATGCTCTCACAATCAAGAAATTAAGGGAATTTCTAGGGCCGCCGACCTACTATAGAAGGTTCATTAAGGGGTATGAAATGTTGGCCCCATCATTAACATAAATGTTGAAAGAACCAGTTTTAATGGACTGATGCGACATAACCAGCTTCTGAGAAGTTAAAACAGGATATGGGTGATTCTCTTGTCCTGGCATTGCCCAACTTCATTAAGGAGTTTATTATTGACACAAATGCATGGATGTCGATTTTCCTTGTTCAGCTTCTAGGGTTGTTTCCAATTTCCATTTTCTTCTCCAACAAATGCCACTGGTCACATATTTTTTTTTTACTTTCATGCTGAAATCTCTCTTAGTTTTAACATTCTTCTTATGCGACTTATGCAATAAAGAGACATACCTTCACGCTATGTATGTAAAGGTCTAAAATGCTTGTTTTTGCATCAGTACCAGATGATGTTGTTTATTTGGAGTCTATTTAAGTTAGAAAAATTGTCTTTATTTGCAAAAAAAATGGCGCAAGCTGATGCTACTTGTCTAAGAGCAATTCACATAAATGCTGGAAGAAGAGTGAGGATCGATGATTTTTTGTATTCCAACTAATTATAGGTTCAGCATTCCTTTCACAAATGATGGATTCATATCCAAAGAAATGATGAGACAATTATTTGCTGGTAGCTGAGCTTCTGGTAATGTATACGATTATTAGAACCAAAGTACTCACTCAGCATGATATTTCTTGTATGACATCTTAAGCAGGTAAAGATGCCCATGAAACTACTTCCCACTCAGGGGACAGAGCGTTCTAAATGCTATTTATTTCCTCTTCTGTTACCTAGATTCTATTTCAACGCCATCTTGAACTTCTACTCACCTCTTAGCTTTTGGCGGTGCAAATGAACCTTAATTGTGTTCCGAAATAAATTCATAGATGATATTTCTTTCCCATCACCGACTCTTCAACGACATCCGCATTTTAGTGAGGAAGTGGTTGTGGCATCATATTCCGCTCAACTACAATTACAAAACAACTATATGTCTGACGTGCTATCAATTGAGAAAACTATTAAACAATAGACAAGGGCTATGCTATGCTATGCCAGTTCACCTATTAGGGGCAGTTGCAGAAACTGGTGGTACCATAAACAATCTAAATGTTTGTCCTTCAGGAAGTTGCCCTGACATTAATCATCATCATCATCCTGAAGAGCTGATTTCTTCAATTCATCGTCAACTAATGGTTGCAGAGTGATTGGATTCCCCATGCCATCGGTATCTTGAAAATAAATTGCTATTTTTTCGAATCTTTCACTTTGTTAATCAGGTTCTCCATTTTCATCAAGTGACTGCCGAAGGAGTTTGTACTTTGTTGTTCTCCTTTCAAGAACATGTAACATAATGCATACAAGCTCCACTAAATCTGCCCCCTACTCACATTTTTGGTATAATCGATCATCATAGCCACATAATTAGTCATCACTTGCGTCAGAACTAGAACATAGCAGCTGAATATACATTTCCAAATTTCAGGCCCATGGTAACGAAGCCTGTGTCCGAATTACAGCATATAAGATTAACCAACCTTATCTTAGTCTAATCAACCTTTTTTCCCCTCTCCAATCATCTCCATTTAAACTCAAGGATATTGAGTGATCATTATGAAGTTGAATCAAATCTCTCTCGTGCGAAATGGAAGCATCTATAAACTGATCAGGAGGAAAAATTACATCGCTTTTCCAAACCAACTTGTCTATATTCAATTTCATGAAGCAAACCGAGAACAACACTTACAACACCAAAATCTTGGAGAAAGTAAGACGTGGATAAAGGTAATTGCAAAGTTACTATTTTTGTGTTAGAAATTAAAGCGGTGCTTGTTACCACAAATTGACACAATAGTGAAAGGACCACAAAACAACAAAAGATGTAAGGGAGAAAAAAGCATTTTTAGATGTCTAAGATTATCTATCCAACATTTTAATATATCACATACAACATATAATATTCTGCGGTAGATGCACACAAGGAAAAGCAATTCAGAATAAAAAATCTAAATGTTATGCATTCCTCAGCCACTAATCTCCACTTGAACTTTTGTACTTGAGATGTCGCCTCACTACACATTTCTCAGCTAGCCTAATAACTTGCTTAGATGCTCCAAGCTTATTCGTTGTTTGATCGGTATGCAACCTTAGGGGAGGAGGGGAGGTTACTATGTTTCTCACACTCATTAAATTGTACTCACTAGGATTTAAAATTGGAACAACATTATTTAATACGAAAGTAGTAGAGAGATAAGTTATACAAAACAGATCACATGACAAATTACTTTGATCTAGTTCTTCACCAACTTGATGACTCACTTAAGTGTAGGTGCAATGTGATACGTGGTGATTTAGTTTGAGCCTGTCTCTAGTCTCTGCGAGACCTATAAACATGGCAAGTGAAAGGAATAGGAGAAAGGCTTCCCTCAAAATCCATTTTTTTTTCTTGAGCCTCACTTCATTTATCTTCGCAAGGCTCCTCTCCTTCAATAACGATCAATAAATTTTTTTAGAATAGAGGTTTTCTTTCATTTCTACTCTCAAAATTTATTTCACTCTATTTTATGTCTGCCTACAAGGGTCAACATCTGAGGGCAAATGCTCTTCTAACCCCACTAAAGATCAACCCGCCACTTCTTTCTCTTGCTTTGATTAGAGAAGCAAGCTTTCTTTTCTTCAAAAATAAAGATTTTTTCTTCAAAAATAAAGATTTTTTCTTCAAAAATAAAGATTTTTTCTTCAAAAATAAAGTTTTTTTCTTCAAAAACAAAGTTTCAAAAATAAAGTTTTTTTCTTCAAAATAAAGCTTTTTTTCTTCTCTGCTTTGCTTCACTCGCCTTTCTTTCTCTGTCTCACCCCCAAATGTTCATTCTTTCATCCTTACAGGACGTACAGTCTCTCTTTTCTCCTTGTCTTTCTTTCCATATCGTATTAGTTTGAAGATAAACCAAACCTTCCAGTTCCAAACTGTTAATACCTTTGATGGCCACCCCCACTCTCAACCAGGAGTCATCCGCATCGCATGCAGATTCTACCTGAGAAATTTCGCCCTCACGTTTTGAAGCGCCACGTGCTTTGAGACGGCACACAAGCATTGAGGTTCTTACTCAACAAATTTCACTTTCACTCAAGTTCAATTGTTGTGGTAGAGGTCCATTATATCCAGGAGGGTGAGGTGCATAACTAGGAAGGAAAGTGACTGGGAGTGAGCACTAAAGAGAAAGAAAGGTTGCATTGGAAAACTGCTCCTTTGGGACTCCGAAAAAGATGTTTGCGTTCCTCAGGATCTGTGCCCATAATTTTCTAACAACCAGGAGTCATCCGCATCACACACATTCTACCTGAGAAATTTTGCCCTCACGTTTTGAAGCGCCATGTACTTTGAGACTGCACAAAAGGTCAAATTAAATTGAGGTTCGTACTCAACAAATTTCACTCACCCATGTTCAATTGTTGTGGTAGAGGTCCATTATATCCCGGAGGGCAAGGTGCATAACTAGGAAGGACAGTGACTGGGAGCGAGCACTAAAGAGAAATAAAGGTTGCATTGGAAAACTGCTCCTCTGGGACTCGGAAAAAATATGTTTGTGTACTATAATAAGGCATAGTCCGAATTAGCTCTTCAGTGGTAGAAGCTGGTTCATCGGTTTAAGACAATAAATCTATCCAAAGAGCCTACCCTGTCCTATAATAGATTCAACTCTAGCTTTGTTCTTTCTCAATCCTGAATCGGAACTTACAACTTTTGTCATGAAGGGCGCTTTCTCAGTATCTATTCAATTCGGACTTCATGCTTAAAATGAAGCTAATATGGAGGCCTAAATCCGAGCGACGAGTCCACTGGCATGATAATCATTGGTGAAATAGATACTGATATAAGAAAACACTATGAACCGCCAACTTCTGCTAAGATAGATACTAGTGCTCAGTTTCTACTCCGCGTATCTGTGCTTTCTATATCCTACATAGTTCAAAGACTTGAAAATTGTATTACTCGTATATTTTTGTCTTTTACTTCATTTTTGGCCCACCAACTTTCGCTAAGATTGGTCCCCGAATCCATAACGAGACTTCCCGGTTTGTTCTAACACCACTGAAGTAGGAGTTTTACAAATGAGCATCAGAGCACAATTCAATCACTGTGGTAGGAGAAGTCACGGAGTCACACTGACCTCTTTTGAGACTTTTCAGCTCCCTTCATTTTTGAAGTAAAGTAAACTCTTTCCCCCGAGCTAAGCTAAGCGAGAAATCTGTAAGCTGGAGATTAGGCAGGAAAGAAGGTATGAAGCCAATTCAACTTGGAGAAAATGGGCAATTCAAATGGCTTGCTCGGTACCCCAATTGATGTGTATGGAATACAAATACAACTTATGCTGCTTCACATCTTTTGTCTTCTAATCTTATTCTAGCATCAGCTTAGGAAACCGAGCAAGTCTTTCGAATTGCCTGCTTTCTCCAAGCTGAATTGGTTTCATACCTTTTTCCTGCGTAATCTCCGGCTTCTGCATTTCTTGCTTAGCTCAGCTAAAGGGAAAGAGTTTGCTTTACTTCAAAAGTGAAGGGAGTTGAAAATTCTCATTCATATTTCTCATTTCTTTTCCCTTTTTTTTTCTTGTTCAATTTTAAGTTAATGCTTGATGCTTCATTCTTTTCATGCCAAATTCTTTCATCATCTCCTCCATGTACTTGCTTTGGCATAAAAAGATCCCATGTTTGCAAAACTTAACTTGCAATACTAAAAAGTATGTGCGCTCTCTTGCCTAGATCATTTTGCACTCATCATAAATGAAATTATATGATGTCACAAATATGATGTCACAAATATAAATTGAATTATAATCAGTTCATCTTCAACATATATATAAAAAAGGTAGTGTTTGCGCTCCACACTTTAAACTCAATTTTATACTGCTCATACCAAACAAACTATGTGTTACGCCTCCGACCGCGCCTCGCTTCTCGGGGCGTCATTATGTTCGCAAGCGCAAGGAGAAGACGGGCGACGAAAGGGCTGAACCAACCGGTTCAGCCCCCACTCAGTAATCCGGCCGGCCAAGGGCTGAACCAACTGGTTCAGCCCTCTTTGGAGGGGGCCGGCCGACTCCCTCCTTGGCCCGGGTACTTATTGTAACATCCCTGGTCTGCAAATAGAATATAACATGGGTCCGGCCGGGACCCCACGACATATAATATCCACAAAGCCTCAAATGTTAGTCATTGATACAAGAAAACATGCTAATAAAACTCAGAGTAAGCAGAAACGGAAGCTAACCACAAGCCCAAAACAAAGGGGCCAGAATGTCCACATCATCAAGGAAAACAGTACTGAAGTGACACGGCCTTAAGGCCTTACATGGCTTTCAAAAGAGGTACAAACAAACCAAAGGGGCTACATGAAAAACACCAAAACAGAGAGAGGACCCTAGCCAGCTCCTCAGCAACCCATGGGCTCCGACCCACTACACACCACTGCGAGCTCCGCCACCTGAAACCAAGAACAAACAGGCGGTGCAACGAAGGTCAGCATGGGGCTGACCAACACAACGTAACGACTCCTCCCCCCGGCCATCCTAGCGGACTCCGGGGCGAGTATATCGCTCTCCTGCAAGTACGCACGCACACCAAAATATGCAAACAAGGAACAAAGGACCAAGAGTCAGGGGACACTAAGCGCCACCTTTCAAACTACCACGCACGTGCTATGAACACACTGAAAGCGTACGATCTAAACTTCAACGCCCAATAAAACAGTACGACCGCGACTCAGTCAATCGTAGTGACAGATGGGACCAAACCTACAACTGCTCCATAGCATGGACAGAGGACTGGTTTGGGATGAACGACTTACAACTACCCCTTTTTAGGTGGCAGAGGACTGGTCAGAAAATATACGACCTACAACTGCCTTTTAACGTGGCAGAGGGCTGGTCAGAAGATATACGACCTACAACTGTCATTTCAAAGTGGCAGAGGGCTGGTCAGAAAACATACGACCTACAACTGCCTTTTCAAAGTGCCCGAGGACTGGTCTACGGAAGCGCAATCTACGCAGGGACGGGGATCTGCCCGTCCAACAAAGCCCACAAAACGTCGTTCTACCGGGCCCAACACAGGCCCGCCTAGGAACGGGGTATTCACAAATTAAGCCCACGAATTCCTACAAATCTACTACGAATAGCACGGGACATTCCCGTTCGCATATCTAGGGCTAATCGCAATGCACGCCACAAAAACATCACCGATCCGGGCTTGCCGCCACGGGTAGGCTTCACACAGAATGCCTAAATCCAGACTCGCGCGTCGGATCACTAATGCACATTTATGCCGGGGACGGACACAATCGACCCGGGGGTTCGCAATGAACCGAGGGAAACACACCGCGTCCAATTGGAGGCGGGTGGCCCTCCTAAGCAAAGTAAAAGCAGAAAAACTACACCGGGGTCGCAATCCCACGCCCTGGCGGAGTCCCCGCTCTCCACCGCGTAGCGGGAGAGGGACTCTACGTGCAGCTCACACCAACATACGCCGGGGTCGCAATCCCACGCCCTGACGGAGTCCCCGTCCTCAACCGAAGTGGCGTGAGGGGACTCTCATTGCACGAAAATCATCACAAATGCACAAAAATACCGAAAGTACGGTCCTAAGACCGGGGAAAGAAATCGTTACCCTTGCAGAGCGTCGTTGAGGCATCGGGGCGGTCGTAACGGCTGCCCTACCACAGATCTAGCCTCGACTCGGCTCCGCACACGGTTCTCGGCAAGAGATCTCCTCTAGAGCCACGATCAAGCGCCAAAACAGCGAGAGAAAGGGAGGAGAGGGGAGGGTCGACTTCCTCCTTCCTGGAGCAGCACGAGCAAGAGAGGGAGAGGGGGATGTCGGCCTCCTCCTGACCGGCGAGAGAGAGGGAGGAGAGGAGGGTGTCGGCCTCCTCCTTCCTGGAGCCGCGCGAGTAAGAGAGGGAGAGGGGGATGTCGGCCTCCTCCTGACCGGCGAGAGAGAGGGAGGAGAGGAGGGTGTCGGCCTCCTCCTTCCTGGAGCCGCGCGAGTAAGAGAGGGAGAGGGGCGTCGCCGACCTAGACGAGGGCGAGAGGGAGAAGGATCGGGAGAGGAGGGGATTGCGGCTAAATCGCGTGAAGCACGAAAGAGAGGGGGGGGGGGGGGGGGGGGGGAGGATCGGGTTTTATCAAAACCCTAAACGGATGAGGCTAACCGCACCTCCATTCGGCTATTCGCACACCGATCAAAATTTATAAAACTAATAGGCGTTACACTTATACCCGGGGAGGTGGTCTTTTGGAGTTATGCATGATAATCTCAAGGTATTTTCCTTTCTTCTAAACCCTAGCCTTCTTCTTCTCTAGTTTTCTTCTCCCTCTCTAGTAGCTTCCTATCAATTGGTATCAAAGCTGTCTTCCTCCGACGATGGTCACCACTCGCACGCAAGAGGAGCTCACCCGCTTGGAAACCCTGGAGGAGAACTATGGTGGACTGGCTAATTCGGTAACGGCCATCGAGCAGGAGATGCGGACGTCTACGCAGCGCTTAGAGTATCGTATAGATGCACGGATGGAAGAGCTCAAGGCGATGTTGAGAGGGAAGGCCGTGAGCGAGGAAGAACCGATCGGCGGAAGGCCCGATCGGTCGGCGGAAGCATTGGGATCGCCCGATCCGGCGCGTCTCGGCCTGGGAGCGTCGGGAATGGGGGGAAACGCCAGCATCGGCTTGTCCCGACCTTGGGGGATCACCGGCGAGGCGCAAGGAGGGGCGGCGTGGTCGGCAGCTACAGCTGGAGGTGTCGGCCCCAGTTATACGGGACCGGCCGATTGCGGCCCATCCAGGACACCAGGCGGCCTCCCGGATTTTGCTGGAGGGGTCGATTGCGGCCGGCAGCCATGGGTGCAGATGGATGGAGGGCAGGGGACGACCATGCGGGCTCCAGGAGGTGCGGCGGGGCTTCTTCCTCACCCGCAAGGCGGCATTCCTCCCGGCGCCTATGGAGGACGGGTTCCGTGGGCTGGACAACATATTCCTCACCCGGGACAGCCACCTCAGGGCTACCCGGGGGCACATGATGGTCATGTGGGCCCGGGACGTCAGGCGTGGAACGGACCGGGACAGAATGGGCATGGACAGGGCTGGTAAGGACAGGCAGGGCCCCGAGCGTACATGCCACCGAAGTTGACACGTATGAATTTCCCCAAGTTCAAAGGGGGGGGGGGATGCACTGGAGTGGGTTCAGAAGGCGGTGTGTTCTTCAACTACCAGGAGGTCCCAGAAGGGCAATGGGTGCAATTAGCATCGTTTCATCCGGAAGACGACGCGTTTTAGTGGACTCAGTGGTTCATGAGAGATCGAGATTATGTACCCTGGGCTGATTTTGTGGAGGGGTTCACCGCCCGATTTGGGCCCCTAGAGTACGAGGACTTTGAGGCGCTACTGCAGAAGTTACGACAGAAAGGTACAGTGATGGAGTACCAGACAGAGTTCGAGAAGCTGGCAAACCGAGTACACTGGGAGGAGAAGACATTGCTGAGTTGTTTTGTGTCCGGTCTGAAGGAGCACTTGCTGGATGAGGTTCATGCATATATGCCGCAGAGTTTGAACCACCCCATCAGCTTAGCCCGCATTCAGGAGGAGCGCTTCAACCGGAAGCGGTCACGAGCGACGTTGGAGACCTGCTGCCACCCCCGCCGTTGCCAGGAGAGAGCCGCATGCGGCTGCGAGGCCTACGGTGACTTGTTTGTCGTGAGGCGAGCTTCAGGCCCGCAAGGAGAAAGGCCTCTGTTTTAACTGTGACGAGGAATTTGTACCGGGGCACAAATGTCAGAAGATACAGGTTTTGATGTTGCATGAGGACGGAGGCGACGAGTCGCCTTCCGAGTTAGCAGTCGAGGAGGCGCTGTTAGAGGAGGGCGTGGATGTGACGGAGTTTAGGGTTTCCATCCATGCCATGGAAGGGTGCAATCCGCCCCTCACGATGCGGGTTGCCGGAAGGGTTAGACGCGAGAAGGTGACTATATTGGTGAACAGTGGGAGTACCCACAACTTTATTCATCCGGCAGTTGCACAACGGGTGGGACACGAGATTGACAGAGGAGCGGCATTCCAGGTTATGGTGGCTGACGGCAGCAAGTTGCAGTGCGAAGGGGTAATGAAGGGAGTGGAGTTACGGATCCAGGGATACATTGGGAGCACGAATGTGTACCTTCTACCCATCCGAGGATCGGACATGGTACTCGGTGTTCAGTGGCTACAGCAGCTGAAGCGGGTCACTTTTGATTGGGACCTCATGACGATGGAGTTTGTGCAGCAAGGACGACAGTTCTGTTTGAAGGGTCTCACAGCTTCGCCAGTGAAGGAAGTCTCTCTTCGCAGCATGCAGCAGCTCGAAGAGGAAGGGAGCTTGATGACGGTCCTTTTGGGGGTGCGGTCAGAGGAGGCCGGGTCGCCTGAGGTACCCATACAGATGCAGTCCTTGGTAGAGCAGTACTCTGACGTTTTTCAGGAGCCGCGTACACTTCCACCATCCCGGTTTCGGGATCACCAGATTGTACTCAAGGCCGAAGCGGAGCCTACCAACATCCGGCCTTACCGATATCCACACATGCAGAAGACAGAGATCGAGCGTAGCGTCCGGGTGATGCTCGACGCCGGGATCATCCGGCCCAGCACGAGCTCTTTCTCAGCCCCTATTATTCTCGTCAAGAAGAAGGATGGCTCATGGCGATTCTGTGTAGACTACCGAGCTTTGAACAACGTCACCTTGAAGGACAAGTTTCCAATTCCGTTGGTTGAAGAGTTGTCGGATGAGCTACACGGGGCGACACGATTCACCAAGCTCGACCTACGGTCGGGTTACTACCAGATTCTCATGCGGGAAGACGACATCCACAAGACGGCCTTCAGGACTCACGACGGCCACTATGAGTTTCTGGTGATGGCCAACGGATTGACTGGCGGGCCGTCCACCTTCCAGGCCAACATGAACGAGATCTTTCGTCCACTACTTCGCCTCTTCGTGCTGATTTTCTTTGATGACATCCTTATATACAGTGCTAATTGGGAAGACCACTTGTGCAATGTTGAACAGGTCTTCTCTATTCTTCGCAAGCATCGACTCTATGCTGAGCGATCCAAGTGTTCTTTTGGGCAGGCGGAGGTCGAGTACTTGGGACACTTGGTTTCGGCGGAGGGGGTCAAGACTTACCCTCGGAAGATTGAGAGCATGGTTTCTTGGCCGCGGCCCCAGACTGTTCGGGCTTTGCGGAGATTCTTGGGCCTCACCGGGTACTACCGGCGGTTCGTGCGGGACTACGGGAAGATTGCGAGACCCCTGACACAGCTCCTGCAGAAGGATGGCTTCTCGTGGCTGGATGATGCTGAGACGGCTTTTCAGGCGCTCAAACGGGCCGTGACGACCACCCAGTCTTGGCTCTTCTGGATTTCACTAAGGAGTTCGTCGTGGAGACGGATGCCTCGGGAGTAGGGCTGGGGGCAGTGTTGATGCAGGAGGGCCGACCACTGGCCTTTTACAGCAAGGCGTTGGCGCCCAAGACGTTGGGACTATCCACATATGAGAAGGAATTGTTGGCGGTGGTTCAGGCAGTGGCCCTTTGGCGACCATATCTTTTGGGACGCCATTTCAAGATTCGCACGGATCACCAAAGTTTGAAGCACTTTTTGGACCAGCGCGTCTCCTCTCCTCTTCAACAAAAGTGGGTTACCAAACTTTTGGGTTACGATTACGAGATCGTCTACCGCCAGGGCAAGGAGAATGTAGTGGCGGACGCCTTGTCTTGTCTACCCGAGGGTGCACTCGCCCAGATTTCAGGACCGGCCCTCGACTCCTTCGACGACATTCATGAGGAGGTCTTGCGGGATCCTTCACTGCGCGCCTTGGTGGAAGCCCTCCAGCGCGGGGAAACTGTGACAACGGGTTATCATCTACAGGATGGTCGGCTCTATTACCACGGTAAGGTGGTCATACCTCTAGGCTCAGCGTGGAAAACAGTTATGCTTCACGAGTTTCATTCCTCTCCAGTGGGGGGTCATGCAGGAGTGCTCCGCACCCTCCAGCGGGCGAGAACAAATGTATTTTGGCCCGGAATACGCCGGGATGTGCAGCAGTTTGTGCGGCAATGTGAGACATGTCAGCGACAGAAGTATGAGACCACCACACCTGCCGGGTTGCTCCAACCACTAGAGATTCCGCATCACATTTGGGATATTGTGCCGATGGATTTTATTGATGGATTGCCCAAGTCTCAGGGCAAGTCGGTTATTTTGGTGGTAGTCGACAAGCTCTCCAAGTATGGTCACTTCCTCGCCCTCAGTCATCCTTATACGGCGGAGTCGGTCGCCGAACTCTTTATTAGGGAGGTCATCCGCTTGCACAGCCTTCCTCGCGCCATCATTTCTGATCGTGATCCCACTTTTGTGAGCCAGTTCTGGAGAGAGCTTTTCCGCCTCCAAGGAACTTGTTTACGTTTCAGCACCGCCAATCACCCCCAGACCGACGGTCAGACGAAGGTTCTTAATCGGAGCGTGGAGACATACCTCCGGTGTTTCGTCCTGGACGAGCCTCAGATTTGGACCAGCTGGCTGCATTGGGCCGAGTATTGTTACAACACCGCTTACCACTCTGCCAACAAGATGACGCCGTTTGAGGTGGTCTACGGCCGCCCCCCCTCTTTGAGCAGTTATGAGCCGGGCAGCACAGCGTTACCGGCAGTTGATCGGGCCCTCCGCGACCGCGATCGCACCTTAGTGACATTGCGGGCGAATCTTCGCCTTGCCCAAGATCGCATGAAGGCCCAGGCGGACAAGCACCGCAAGGAGAGGGAGTTTGCTATGGGTGATGAAGTCTTCCTTAAGCTCCAACCATACCGACAACTCTCAGTGGCCCGCCGGGCAAATCAGAAGTTGACTCCTCGCTATTATGGGCCCTTTCGGGTTCTCAAACGGGTGGGGCCGGTCGCTTACACCTTGGCGCTTCCCGCGGGCTCCCGCATCCATCCGACATTTCATGTATCCTTGCTTAAGAAGAAGATTGGCGACAGTGCACAACCGAGTCCTTTCTTGCCGGAAGCAACCGTTGCGGGAGAACTTCGGCCGATGCCGGAGAACGTTCTATTACTCATCAGGTGGAAGCAGCGAGGCGTAGAATTTCGGGCTGAACTTTTGGTCAAGTGGAAACACTTATCGGAGGCACATAACTCATGGGTTGATTTGTTGGACTTCAAGGAGCTGTACCCGGATTTCCACCTTGCGGACAAGCTGGGTCTTGATGGGGAGGGGAATGTTACGCTTCCGACCGCGCCTCGCTTCTTGGGGCGTCATTATGTTCGCAAGCGCAAGGAGAAGACGGGCGACGAAGGGGCTGAACCAACTGGTTCAGCCCCCACTCAGTAATCCGGCCGGCCAAGGGCTGAACCAACTAGTTCAGCCCTCTTTGGAGGGGGCCGGCCGGCTCCCTCCTTGGCCCGGGTACTTATACCCGGGGAGGTGGTCTTTTGGAGTTATGCATGATAATCTCAAGGTATTTTCCTTTCTTCTAAACCCTAGCCTTCTTCTTCTCTAGTTTTCTTCTCCCTCTCTAGTAGCTTCCTATCACTATGCTTGCTTTAAGCCATATTGTTTTATTTAGCTTAATAACATGGTTTTTGTAAGAGAGCTTCAAAACACGTAACATTTATCTTATTATTTCCACACATAGATACAATAACATATACAAATATTTATAATTATGGGAGTGACAACATAACTCATATTCATAATGTGGGGCTAATCTATACAAGATAACAACATTGCTAATGGACCATTGAAGTGGGTCTTAGCCTTGGGCTTCTTATACAACTCTTTCCTCTGTACTCTCCCACAAGTTGGAGCGAACACATCGTTGACTCCAAGCTTGGAAATGATGATAAAGTGTCCGAGACAAGGTTTTCTGAAGATATCAGAGAGTTTGTCTGTAGTAGGAACATGTCGGAGATTAATGCTACTGAATTGCACTTTTTCTCTGATGAATTGATAATTTCGTTCAATGTGCTAAGTGCGTTCATGAAAGGCTGGATTTTCTTCTATATGGATAGCAACTTGACTATCACTGTAGAAGATTGCATGAGATGTGAGAGATACACCAAGATTAGTAAAAAGACTTTCCAGCCAAGTAAGCTCGAAAACGACATAAGCCATCAAACGATACTCAATTTTAGCTGATTGTGCAACGACGGTTTGTTTCTTGCTTCGCCAGATGACCAAATGTCCTCCAAAATAATTATAGTATCAACTTGTAGATCGACAATCAATAATGAATCTTGCATAGTCCGCATCAGAGTCAGCGCTCATGGAAAGAGATGACAAAGGCTTCTACACAAGCCCTTGACCTGGAGCATTCTTTAAATGCCGAAGAATTCGTTCAATTGATTGAAGATAGGATGCATGAGGAGCATGCATGTACCGACGAGCTTGAGAGAAGTCAGAGGTATACTGTAGGCTCAAAAGTACGGTGCCAGATTCAGTCCACTTTTAGCTATTGCAGGGACCGAAAACCTAATGGATGGGAATATGGCTCATAATTAGGTAAGGGCAAGCTTAACATACTAAGGGATTTCCCTCTTGCTTTTTCTTGATCCAAAAGGATTAGGTAGGCCAACGGGAAAGAGCGTACTCAATAGGAAGTTCTGCAAGAATGGGGGAAGGGTCGGAGAAGCTGTATGTGGTCGATCACAGGTGGGAGAGGATCTCTAAGGCTACTGCAGGAAAGATCAAAATAGAGTGGAGCCCATGCGACGACCGGGAACGTTGGAGTTGTTCAACCCGACAATTGGCTCGTCGAAACCGTTGGGGGTTGATGGAGGATGGGTTGCCGGAGCTGATGAAGCCTGTTGGAGGTGGCGTAATGGCGAGGAAGATGGGTGAGAGGCGACGACAGTTGTTTCATCGGTATCGGTCCTGGAGGTGACACTGGAGGAATGAAACAGATAGAAGTATTTGTTTCATTTTTATTCCAGTTTGCGGTTTTTGACGGAGGGTTATAATATGAGGGATTTTAAAGCGATTACTAAGGATACAATTGGGTGACCAAGATATTTCCCGCAGTGAGTGCTTTAAATATCTGGGATCGATAATTCAAAAAGATGGAGGTGTAGATAAAGATGTGATTCATAGAATCCAAGCAGGTTGGTTGAAGTGGAGAGGCGCGTCTGGGATCCTATGTGATCGTAAAGTACCACTAAAACTTAAAGGCAAGTTTTACCGTACTGCAATTAGGCCTGCAATGCTCTACGGTTCTGAGTGTTGGGCAGTGAATGGTGTACACGAGCAAAAAATGGGAGTCGCGGAGATGAGAATGCTTAGGTGGATGTGTGGTCACACGAGACTGGATAAAATTAGGAATGAATGTATCAGGGATAAGATAGGAGTGGCGCCAATTGTAGAGAAGATGCGAGAAGCTCGTTTAAGATTGTTTGGACATGTACATAGGAGACCATTAGAGGCACCTGTTAGGCGTTGTGAGAGTTTAGTCACTAGACATGTTAAACGGGGGAGGGGTAGACCAAAAAAGACTTGGAATGAAACTATAAAGAAAGACATGATGTACTTAGGCATTAATGAGACTATGCTTAAAGATAGGGCGCAATGGCGACAGAGGATCCATATAGCCGACCCCACTATGGTGGGATAAAGGCTTGAGTGTTGTTGTTGTTGTTGTACTAAGGATACAATAAAGGAGGAAGGTAACCAAGGGGTAAGGGAGTGGATTTGGACATTTAGACTTTTAGATTCCTCCACTTCTAAAAAAAAGGCATCCCGGTGCACAAAGCATCCCCGTGCAGCGTGGGCCCGGGGAAGGGTCCCACCACAAGAGTGAAATGTAGCCAAACCTTACCCTTGAATTGGACTTTTTCTCTGATGAATTGACAATTTTGTTCAATGTGCTAAGTGCGTTCATGGAAGGCTAGATTTTCTTCTATATAGATAGCAACTTGACTATCACTGTAGAAGATTGCATGAGATGTGAGAGATACACCAATATCAGTAAAAAAGACTTTCCAGCCAAGTAAGCTCGGAAATGACATGAGCCATCAAACGATACTCAATTTTAGCTCATTGTGCAACGACGGTTTGTTTCTTGCTTCGCCAGATGACCAAATGTCCTCCAAAATAATTATAGTATCAACTTGTAGATCGACAATCAATAATGAATCCTGCATAGTCCGCATCAGAGTCAGCGCTCAGGGAGAGAGATGACGAAGGCTTACACAAGCCCTTGACCTGGAGCATTCTTTAGATGCCGAAGAATTCGTTCAATTGATTGAAGATAGGATGCATGAGGAGCATGCATGTACCGACGAGCTTGAGAGAAGTCAGAGGTATACTGTAGGCTCATAAGTACGGTGCCAGATTCAGTCCACTTTTAGCTATCGCAGGGACCGAAAATCTAATGGATGAGAATATGACTCATAATCAGGTAAGGGCAAGCTTAACAGACTAAGGGATTTCCCTCTTGCTTTTTCTTGATCCAGAAAGGATTGGGTAGGCCAACGGGAAAGAGCGCACTCAATAGGAAGTTCTACAAGAATGGGGGAAGGGTCGGAGAAGGTGTATATGGTCGATCACAGGTGGGAGAGGATCTCTAAGGCTACTGCAGGAAAGATCAAAATAGAGTGGAGCCCATGCAACGACCGGGAACGTTGGAGTTGTTCAACCCGACAATTGGCTCGTTGAAACCGTCGGGGGTTGATGGAGGATGGGTTGCGGGAGCTGATGAAGGCCGTTGGAGGTGGCATAGAGGAAGATGCGTGAGAGGCGACGACAGTTGTTTCATCGGTATCGGTCTTGGAGGTGACACTGGAGGAATGAAACAAATAAAAGTATCTGTTTATTTTTTATTCCAGTTTGCGGTTTTTGATGGGGGGTTATAATATGAGGGGTTTTAAAGGGATTACTAAGAATACTAAATGACAATAAAGGAGGATGGTAACCAAGGGGTAAAGGAGTGGATTTGGACATTTAGACTTTTAGGTTCCTCCACTTCTCAAACAAATAAAAAAATGCAGCCCGGTGCTCAAAGCATCCCCGCACAGCGAGGGCCACAAGAGTGACATGTAGCCAAACCTTACCCCTGCATTTTTGTAAGAGGCTGCTTTCAGGACTCGAACGGTCGAACCCGTGACCTCAAGATCACACGGCAACACCTTAACCGGTGCGCCAAGGCTCTTCTTCTTAAACAAATATTGAAATTAAAATATAAAGTAAAATATTTAATTTCAATATAATATGATAAATATTTCATTTTAATGTTTAATTTTATTGCTTGCCCTAATTATCACTTACCATAATTTGACGAATCGTTTCATTCATGGTCTAATTGTGCGATCACTCCAATAAGCCGTAAAAGCATGCGCGAGTGACATACGTGAAAACACGCGCGCACTAATTACATGTGCTGAAATAAAAGAAGTAAATGTGCGTGACAACACGTGCTATACAAATAAAAATGCGGGAAATAAAAATGAAACAAAGATGAAACTCATGTTGCATCAATTCTCCCGGAGTTGAAAGATCTCGTCCCTGTCGAGAATGTAACGTAGCCTGCAACTAGGAATTCTGAACGCCGAACTGGAAATGCTCCACTATTGCCATGATGCTGAATAACCAAGACCCGAACAAACTCTTCCAAGATAAGCCGAAAAGACAAATGGAAGAGCTAAACTTTGGGCTGTGGTAGGTAGTGGGATAAAGGATGGATCCTTTGCTGCATCATATAGTTTGTAGGCAAATCTCTTTCTTGAAAAATGCAGGAAACCAATCTTCTTTTGAAAAAATATAACACCCAGTGATAACATCAACCATAGAATTATAGTTTTCCAAAGTGGAAGATATGGAAGATCAAAGAAGCAAGGTAGGGAATAAGCATGATCAACATGTGAAGTCATTAAATCATATTGCAATATACAGACTCTTGAGGTTGCTAGACACCTACATGCTTCTACTAAACCAAGATCAACCAACTCAATGATATCACCCGCTAGAGCCTGACTAGAGCTACAAAATTTAAAATTGATCACAAACATTTAAAAATTTTCAGAGAAAGCCCTTAAAACGCGTGTTCCTATCAGGAGTGAAAATTCTAGGGATCGTTTCTATCCTCCTAACTTGAATTTTCCTAAACGGATAGATAATTTGATGATAAATTTCAGCGTGCTTGTCTAGACTCAGTGGAAGTGAAGTATAATTTGAGTGCGATCCCAAAATACGAAGTCAATATAATGTGTTGACTCTAATGTCAAGGGTGAGTCACCATAAAACATGACATATGCAGGCTTACACGTGTTACTATCAGGAGTGAAAATTCTAGGGATCGTTTCTATCCTCCTAACTTGAATTTTCCTAAACGGATAGATAATTTGATGATAAATTTCAGCGTGCGTGTCTAGACTCAGTGGAAGTGAAGTATAATTTGAGTGCGATCCCAAAATACGAAGTCAATATAATGTGTTGACTCTAATGTCAAGGGTGAGTCGCCATAAAACATGACATATGCAGGCTTAAGGGTATGCAGCTGAAGTAGCCTAAGAGAGTCAATAAATGTGCAGATTGAATCTGTGTCATATAAGATGAATGACACATCGTTAGCAAGTTTTTCTTTCTAGGGCAGGGGTTCAGGAAGAAACTCGGCGGCTGAAAGTTGTTATATAGTGGGGAGAAGTGGAGTCGCGATATCAGTTGGGATGGTAAGACAGGGAGGAAAAAGCTCTCCTTTCTGGAGCTGGGGCTATGGAGAGTGGATTTGGACATTTAGACTTTTAGGTTTCCTCCACTTATTAAGCAAATACTGAAATGGGAGCTAAATCGTGCCAACATCACAGACAAATACCTCATTCCTTTCATACAAATGTTAATGGATGAATTAAAATGAACCCTCCATCCGGATTTCAAATCCAATTATCATCAAATTCGACAGGTAGATGTTCCGAAGACAACTTTTCGAACTCGTGGCATACTTGATTTTGGGTTATGTCGGTCGATTTAAACAATGTGTCAGCAACATCTCAAGCAACCATGAATGTTGTCTTTCGGCTTTATCTACGTAGGTTTGTACTAATATTTTTTGATGATATTTTGATTTATAGTACCTCGTTGTAGAGCCACATATTCCACCTCTCTTGGCTAGTATATTGAAGGCACACCATTTTCATGTCAACCAAAAAGAATGCATCTTCGGGCAACTATTAGAAAGTATTTGAGCCACATTATATTACAGATGCCGCCAGGGCCTTTGGCCAAAAAGAAATGAAGTGACTTAGACAAATCTTCTTTGTCCATAGCCTCGACTAATCAATCGAATATTGATTAATACATAATCGGTAACATTGCCTGCACTAGAAAAGGATTCTTCTGTTTAGAAACAAATGTTAATGTTCCTGGAAAAAGTATCCAATTTTGCTTTGATTTCAAGCATATTCAACAATAAGATCCAAAAACTGCTCAAAATGAGATTGAAATAAGATCATATCCAAGCTCTCAATTCATGAATAGAATCTTTTGGTTCAACCTGATCTGATGCAAACTTTTTATTAAAAAAATACCCCACATAAGCTCATGGAATTAAAAATCATCATCATTAAAAATGGAATTAAAATCAGAAAATCCTATGCATAGGTTTCATCTCTAGAAAATCTTCCAAACCACACCTTTTTCACTTGAGAAGAGTCTCTATAGCCTCAAAGAAGAGCGGAGTCACCTTGGGGCTCGGCGTCTACACCGCACAATTCACATCGGGCACGCCGACTGACGCGGTGAGCTCGATCAACAACGGGACACCTCGAGGACCTTTGGCCTCTATCTTCAATGACACATTCCAAAGCCGCAGCAGGCATTATGAGTTTTTCTTCACCTCACGGGGTATTATCGGCAGTTAATTCAAGATTATGGTTAAAATCCTTTGCAATTGTTTTCAAGATAGATGCCAACATTCCTTTTTTACTTGAGCCACATCCATTTTTGAAGATAGATGCCAAGATTATGGTTAAAAAATGCACTACTTCGACGACAAGATAAAATAGTGTCTAGCAAACATAAACAAAAGCTATTTAATCATGATTAAAAGTTTTTGAATGTTGTAGGGCTAATTTCAAGCTTGCATTAACTCGCCTTACAAGATCTGTCATTGTTGTTATTTCTGTATGAATTTTTCTTGCCTTTGACAATCAGCATCACCTTATTTATCAGACTTAAATATCGAGGCACCTCCTTCCGCGTACCCGTCAAAGAAATTTTGCGACATAACTGGCTTTGAGGTATGTAATCATTTTTCTCCCCCCCCCCCCCCCCCCCCCAAAAAAAAACTTCTTCTGCGATTTTACATATTTATATAAACCTCCCTTGTGAAGGGGAGCTTGGCGCACCACTTAAGGTGTTGCCGTGTGACCTTGAGGTCACTGGTTCGAGTCCTGGAAGCAGCCTCTTACAAAAATGCAGGGTAAGGTTTGCCTACATTTCACCCTTGTGGTGGACCCTTCCCGGACCCTCGTTGTGCAGAGATGCTTTGTGCACCGGGCTCCCCTTTTTATATAAACCTCCCTTGTGAAAAAGGAGAAATGAAAGATAACATGCATGCACAAAAATGTAAACTCACAGGAGGATATTTTTGTGCATGCAATGTTATGAAATGTAAACTCACATGAGAAGTTTGTGTAATTTCAGAAGATAGAGGGGGTGCAACTTGTAAATTTTCAATTATATATATATATATATATATGCATTTTTTATGAAATGTGGTGGCTGCAGGCACCCTATGTGGATCCTAGAACAACTCTTCGTTATGCAAATCCAGAAGTATTTAAGCGAATCAGAATGCTTCCGAACGAATATGTGCAGCGATATCTGTCCCTTAGAAATGCTGCCGTCGTATTGAGGTGAAGAAATCTGCAAGTTTTCCGAAACCTCAAGGATGAATCATTCATAGAATCGTATTGTTAGGGGTCGGAATCTGAATCAGAATCCGAAAATGATGTCGAGAAAGGTTGGTTATGTTGATTGTGCTGACCAGTGTTATAGGAGTCCCCCAAGCTTGGTGTTAGTAATTGTTGCAAGCAGGATTCTGTATTATCAACTAGGGCTGTACATTTATCTCTCCATGGCCCTAAAATTAGATTGTCTCCTTTGTTTATTTATTTATTATTTTAATTTTTTTCTAGGATGATTGAATGAGAATTCAGAGGTGATTTAGAATTGAAGTAAAGTCTGATGTTCGGCTGTATGTCAGAATTCAATGGTTGTAATTGAAAGTTAAAATTTTAAAGCAGTGACGGAAATGTTGAGACAGATAATAAATTAGATATCAACGACTTACTGTTATGGATCCCACGCCCTTTGGTTATCTAGTATTAGGAGACTTATTATATAGAGTTGTAGTCTATTGAGTCGAGTTATATATTGAGTCGTAGGAGTGAGTCATTAAGTCTTTTAATATTTTGTGCTTTTAATGTATCAAGTATTTACACCCGTGCCTTCTGGGTCCTATACATTAGATTATCATGTATTTGAAATCAAGCAACTCCCTCTCTCTCAAGCCCTCCTTCTAGGGTTTCCTCTATACCTCTTTCCCAAGCTTTTTCTTCTAACTTTTTCTCCTCTACCTCTATTCTAGAGCTTACCCTTATAATCCTGCCTCATGTCAGATGTTTATTTTTCATCAAATTTTTAGGTTGATAGAGAACAATTGTTAAGCGCTTGTAATGAATCACCACACAAATTATACGTATATATTACAGAAAATGAATTGGCGCGATGGAATGCAAGATTTATGAATTTTTTGTGGATCGGGTTTTTGTTTTTTGAAAAAAATTCAGCTGTTAAGTGTTGGGATTTGTGGATATTCTTCGCTTGTAAGTTCTCAAGTCAAGCTCTGGTTGTAATTAAAATCGATCTACTTCGCTTATAGTTGGCGGTTCATAAATATTTATAAAATATTTCTATTTTTTTTTTGAAATAAATAATAAAATATTTGGAAGAAAAAGACAGGTATATAGAAAGCTATGAAATGAAAAGCAATAAAAAGTAACGTAAGAAATTGAGTATGGATAAGACGTGTGATCGCTGTTCTAAAGAAGTTTCATCACCCTCCGACAGGGATTTCAATCGATGCTCATTTCTCCAAGGCACAACAACACCCGGCTAGATTTCGAAACTCTGATGTGCAACAAGTATAGGTGGAATGATTGCCTTGAACTTATATCTAGTACTTATCATTTCTATTGAAGAACATAATGTGCTAGAAGCATTGAATTATATTCTTTTCACCAATAGATAAAATAGGCTCACACTAGGGTTTTATTTAGGGGTTCATTTATGAGTTTATCTAGATGTTCCTCTAGGGGTTTCACTAGTGATTTATCTAAGGGTTCATCTAGGGGTTTATCTAAGGGTTCATCTAGGGGTTTATCTAGGGGGTTCATCTAGGGGTTCATTTAGGGGTTTATTTCAGGGTATATATAAGGAATTCATCAAGGGGGTTTATCTAGGAGTTCATCTAGAGGTTATCTAAGGGTTCATCTAGCGGTTCATCTAGGGGTTTATCTATGGTTTTGCCTAGAGATTCATCTAGGGGTTCATCCAGGGTTTTATTTAGGAGTTCATCTAGAGGTCTTTCTAAGTGTTTATCTTGGGGTTTATCTAGGGGTTCATCAAGAGTTCATCTACGGGTTCATCGAGGGGTTTATCTAGGGGTTCATCCAGAATTTCATCTAGGAGTTTATCTAGGGGAACATATAGGAGTTCATCTAGGGGTTTATCTATGAGTTCATCTACGATTTTATCTAGGGGCTAATCTATGGTTTAGTCTAGGGGTTCATCAACGATTTCATCTAGGGGTTTATCTATGGTTTCATCTAGGGGTTTATCTAAAGTTTAATATAAGGGTTTATCTAGAGTTTAATCTAGGGGTTTATCTAGGATTTTTCATCTAGGGGTTTATCTATGTGTCCATTCAGGGGTTTATCTAAGGGTTCATTTAAGAGTTTAACTAGGGGTTCATCTAGGGGTTTATGTAGGGGTTCATCTTGGGTTTATCTAGGGGTTCATCTAGGGGTTTATTTCGGGGTTTATCTAGTGGCTCATTTAGAAGTTTATCTTGGGTTCATCAAGGGATTTATCCACGCTTTCCTCTAAGAGTTTGTCTAAGGTTTTATCTAGAGGATTATCTAATATTTCATCTTGGGGTTTATCTAGAGTTTCATGTAGGGGTTTATCTAAGTTTCATCTAGGGTTTTATCTATGATTTCATCTAGGAGTTTATATAGAGTTTCATCTAAGGTTTATCTATGAGTTTATCTAGGGTTTTATCCAGGGTTTTCAACTAGGAGTTTATCTAGGATTCATCTTTGGGTTTATCTAAGGGTTCATCTAGGGGTTTATCTATTGTTTCATCTAGATGTTTATCTGGGGTTTCATCTAGGGGTTTAACATTGTTTCATTTAGGATTTTTTCTAAGGGTTTTTATAGGAGTTTATCTAGAGGTTCATCTAGGAGTTATCTAGGGGTTCATCTTTTATTTAGGTGTTTATCTAGTGGTTAATCAAGAGTTTATCTAGTGGTTTATCTAAGAGTTTATTTATGGGGTTCATCCAAAGGTTTATTAGGGGGTTCATCTAGGGATTTATCTAGCGGTTCATCTAGGGGGTTTATCCTTGTGTTCATCTAAGGGTTTATCTAGTGGTTCATCTAGGGGTTCATTAGAAGTTTATCTAGGGTTTCATCTAGGGTTTCATTTAGGGGTTCATTTATGGGTTCATCCATGGATTTATGTAGGGGTTCATCTAGGGGTTTATCTCAGGGTTCATCTACGGTTTCATCTAGGGGTTAATCTACCGTTTAATCTTGGGGTTCATTTACGATTTCATCTAGGGGTTCATTTACGATTTCATCTAGGGGTTCATCTATGATTTCATTTGGGGGTTCATCTATGATTTCATCTAAGGGTTTATCTAGATTTTTATCTATGAGTTTATTTAGGGGGCTTAACTAGGGGTTTATCCAAGGGTTCATCTAGGGGTTTATCTTGAGGTTCATCTGGGGGTTTCTCTAAGTGATCATGTAGGTTTTTATCTAGGGGTTTCTTTATGGGTTTATCTATTGGTTCCTATAGGGATTCATCTAGGGTTTCATCTAAGGGTTTATCTAGGGGTTCATCTTGGGGTTTATCTAGGGGTTTATCTAGGGGTTCATCTATTAGTTTATCTAGGGGTTTATAAAGGGGTTCATCTATGGGTTCATCTAAGGGTTCATCAAGGGGTTTATCCACGCTTTTCTCTAAGGGTTTATCTATGGTTTCCTCTAGGGTATTATCTAATTTTCTTCTAATAGTTTATCTACAGTTTCATGATAGGTTTTTCTTGGTTTTCATCTAGGGGTTTATCTATGGTTTCATCTATGAGTTTATCTATGATTTCATCTAGGGGTTTATCTAGGGTTTCATCTAGGGGTTTATCTTGGGTTTTATCTAGGTGTTCATCTAGGTTTTTATCTAGGGGTTCGTCTAGGGGTTTATTTAAGGGTTCATCTAGGGGTTTATCTAAGGTTTCATCTAGAGGTTTATCTATAGGTTTATCGGGGTTTCATCTAGGGGTTTATCATGGTTTCATTTAGTGGTTTTTCTAGTGGTTCATCTAGGGGTTTAACTAGAGGCTCATCTAGGGGTTTGTCCAGGGATTCATCTAGGGGTTTATCTAGGGGTTCATCTATGAGTTTATCTAGTGGTTCATCTAGAGGTTTATCTAAGAGATCAGCTATTGGTTTATCTAGGGGTTCATCTATGAGTTTATTTAGGGGATCATCTAAGGATTTATCTTGGGCTTCATCTAGAGGTATATCTTGGTGTTCATCCAGAGGTTTATCTAGTGGTTTATCTAGGGTTTCATCTATGAGTTTCATCTATGGGTTTATCTAGGGTTTTATTTTGGGTTTCATTTAGGGGTTCATCTATGGGTTCATCCAGGGTTTATCTAAGGGTTCATCTAGAGGCTTATCTATGAAATCATCTATGGTTTCATCTAGGGGTTAATCTATAGTTTAACCTAGGGGTTCAACTACAATTTCATCTAGGAGTTTATCCACGGTTTCATCTATGGGTTTATTTAGGGCTCCATCCAGGGGTTTATCTAAGAGATTATCTACAATTTTATCTAGGGGTTCCTAGGGTTTAGCGTTTAAGGTTAGAGTTTTAGGGTTTAAGGTTTCTGTACGGGTTTATCTATTGGTTCCTCTAAGGATTTATCTAGGGGTACATCTAGGTATTTGTTTAGGGGTTTATCTATGCGTTTATCTATGAGTTCATCTAGGGGTTTATGTAGGGTTCATCTAAATTTTTATCTAGGGGTTCATTTAGGGGTTTATCTAGGGGTTTATCTCTGAGTTTATCTAGGGGTTTATCTAGGGTTCATCTAGGTGTTCGTCTAGGTGTTTATCTAGTGGTTCATCAATTGGTTTATCTATAGATTCATTTAGGGGTTTATCTAGGGGTTTATCTAAGAGTTCATCCAGAGATTTATGTAGGGGTTCATCTATGATTTTATTATTGGGTTTCAAGGGCATAAAATGCGTAGCAGAAATACATGAAACCCTCGACATGATCCATGCGAAACACACTAAATCAAGAATAAAGTTTGTCTCTGCGTCAAAATCAGATTTCGAGAAGAATAACTGATGTTTGAGTCCAAACACAGAATTATATCCGCGTCTCTAGAGGTATCCACACGAACGCCGGAAACACCTCATAGTCCATCCAACGAACTCGGAGCTGGAAGATGAAAGCTTTTTCTCTCCTTTGAAATGTTATTATCGTTTTGGTAGAGATGTGTTTTTCATGGTTTTACAGTATTAGGACTTCTGAAAATAACATTAGTTCTTCATGATAAGTTGGTCTATTTATAGACACAAACATGTACGAGAAATTTTGGGTTCATGCAGACACGACTCCTCGCGACTCTGGAATGAAAAACCGCACATACGCCCTTGGCACACGGGCGCGTGCCTTCGAAAGTCGCACCTTTTAATCCAGAACTACTGCCAGCTATTATCCCACCATTTTGAGCAGACACGCCCTTGGCACACGGGCTTGTGCCTCGGGTCGTGTGTCTTAAATATCGTATTTCATATCATTTATGCCTATTCAGAACTTGGTTTCATAAACCAACGCGATCAAACACTCCAATTTCTGCACGTTCTTATGTGCGACCCTTTAGGCTCGTATTACGTTGACAGTAAGACTAATCCATTGACTACTTCTTGATCACAAGATTCAAAAATTTATCTAGGAGTTCATTTAAAGGTTTATCAAGGGGGTCCTTCTAGGGGTTTATCGAGGGTTTTATCTAGGTGTTCATCTAGGGGTTTATCTAGGGGTTTATATAGGAGTTTATTTAGGGGTTTATCTATGAGTTCATCTAGGGGTTTATCTATGAGTTTATCTATGGGATAATCTAGAGGATAATCTAAAGGTTAGTTTAGTTGTTCATCTATGAGTTTTTCTATGGGTTCATCTAGGGTTTCATTTAAGGTTTTATCTAGGGTTTCATCGAAGGGTTTATTTAGGGGCTCACCTAGGATTTTATCTATGGTTTTATCTAGAGGTTTATCTAGGATTTTATCTATGAGTTTATCTAAGGGTTCATATATGGGTTCATCTATGAGTTTATATAGGGGTTTATCTAGCGGTTTTTCTAGGGGTTCATCTAAAAGTTTATCTAGGGGTTCATTTATGTTTTTTTTATCTAGGGATTCTTCTAGCGGTTTATCTAGGGGTTTATTTAGGAGTTCATCTAGGGATTTATCTAGGGGTTTATTTAGGGGTTCATTTAGGGGTTTATCTAGAGGTTTATCTAGGGGTTCCTCTAGACGTTTATCTACGAGTTCATTTAGGGATTTGTCTAGAGGTTCATCTAAGAATTTAACATGAGGTTTCATCTAGGGGTTTATCTACATTTTCATCTATGAGTTTATCTAATATTTCATTTAGAGGTTTATTTAGGGTTTGATGTAGGAGTTTATCTAGGGTTTCATCTAAGGGATTATTTATGGTTTCATCTAGGGGTTTATCTAGGGTTTCATTTAGGAGTTTATCTAGGGTTTCATCTAGGGGTTCATCTAGGGTTTTCATCTTGGGGTTTATTTAGGGGTTCATTTAGGAGTATATCTAAGTGATTATCTATGGTTTCATCTATGGGTTTATCTAGTGTTTCATCTAGAGGTTTATCCAAGCTTTATCGCAGTTTCATTTAGGGTTTATGAATTTCATTTAGGGTTTTTCGAGGAGTTCATATATGGGTTTATATAGAGGTTCATCTAGGGGTTTATCTAAATATTCTTATTGGTGTTTATCTAGTGGTTTATTTAGGTGTTTATCTAGGGGTTCATCTATTGGTTTATCTAGGGGTTCATCTATTGGTTTATCTAAGGGTTTATTAGGAGTTTTATCTAGATTTTATCCTGGTATTCATCTTGGGTTTATCCAGGTGTTCATCTAATGGTTCATCTAGGTGTTTATCTAGGGGTTTATCTAGGAGTTCATTTATGAGTTCTTCTAGGGGTTTATGTAGGGGTTTGTCTAGGGTTTATCTATGAGTTCATCTAGAGATTTATCTAGAGGTTCATCGAAGGTTTTATCTTGGGGTTCATCTAGGGGCTTATATAGAGATTCATCTAGAGGTTTATTTATTATTTCATCTATATGTTTATCTAATATTTCATTTAGGGGTTTATCTAGATGTAGGTGTTTATTTATGGTTTCATCTTAGGTTTTATTTATGGTTTCATATAGGGGTTTATCTATGGTTTCATCTAGGAGTTTATCTAGGATTTCATCTAGGGGTCTATCTATGAGTTCATCTAGGGGATTCTCTAGGGTTTTCATCTTGGGATTTATTTATGGGTTCATCTAGGAGTTTATCTAAGGGATCATCTAGGGGTTTATCTAAGGTTTATCGCGGTTTCATTTAGGGGTTTATCATGGCTTCATTTAGGGGGTTTTCGAGGAGTTTATCTAGGGTTTTCTATAGAGGTTCATCTAGGGGTTTATCTAAATGTTCAAATAGGAGGTAGTTCATTTAAGGGTTTATCTAGGGGTTCATCTAGGGGTTTATCAGGGGGTTTATCTTGGGTTTTATCTAGGATTTTATCTAGGGGTTCATCTTGGGGTTTATTCAGCTGTTCATCTAAGGGTTTATCTTGTGGTTTTTCTAGGCGTTTATCTAAGGTTTCTTCTACGGGTTCATCTATGGGTTAATCTAGTGGTTTATCTAGGGGTTTACCTAGGGGTTTATCTAAGGGTTCATCAACAGTTCATCTAAGGGTTAATCTATTGTTTAATCCAGGGGTTCATCTACAGTTTCATCTAGGGGTTCATCTACAGTTTCATCTAGAGGTTCATCTATGCTTTTATATAGGGGTTTATTAATATTTTCATCTAAGGGTTTATTTAGGGGTTCATCAAGTAGTTTATCTAGGGGTTAATCTAGGAGTTTATCTAGAGGTTCATCTAGGGGTTTATTTATGGGTTTATCTAAAGATTTATCTTGGTGTTTAACGATGAGTTTATCTAGGGGTTCATCTAGCAGTTTATCTAAGGGTTCATCTAGGGGTTTGTCTAGGGGTTTATCTAAGGGCTCATCTATTATCTAGGGGTTCATCTAGAGGTTTTTAAGGGTTCATCTAGGGGTTTATCTCGGGGTTTCATTTAGGGGTTTATCTAAGGGTTCATCTAGGGTTTTATTTAGGGGTTCCTTCATATGTTTATCTAGGGGTTCCTCTAGGGATTTATCTAAGGATTCATCTAGGGGTTATCTAGTTGTCGATCTAGGGGTTTATATAGTGGTTCCTCTAGGAGTTTATTTAGGGGTTCATCTAGGGGTTTATCTAGAGGTTTAATGGTTTATCTAGGGGTTCATCTATGGTTTAATCTTGGGGTTTATTTATGGGTACATCTAGGGGTTTATCTATGAGTTCATTGAGAGGTATCTAGGTGTTCATTTTTTTGGTTTATCTAATGATTCATCTAGGGGTTCATCTAGTTGTTTATCTAGGGGTTCACCCATGAGTTTATCTAGGAGTTCATCTAAGAGTTTATCAAGAGGTTCATCTATGGGTTTATCTAGGGGTTTATTTGGGGCTTATTCGAGGGCTTAATCTAGGAGTGTATTTATGGGTTCATCTAAGGGTTTATCAATGAGTTCATCTAGGGATTTATCTAAGGTTTCATCTATGTGGTTTTTTAGAGTTTTATCTAGGGGTTTATTTAGTGTTTCATCTAGGTGTTTATCTAAGGGTTCTTCTAGGGGTTTATCTAGGGGTTCATCTAAGGTTTTTATTTAGGGGTTCATCTAGGAGTTTATCTAAAGGTTCATCTAGGGGTTTATCTAGAGGTTCATCTATGAGTTTATCTAGGGGTTTATGTAGGAGTTTATCTAAGAGTTCATCTAGTGATTTATCTTCTTACTTTTTAACCTCTTAAATGTCATTATAAATGTTAGCGGGCCCCGACCTGAACTCAAGTCAGGTATTTGGGCTTGGCGTGATGTCACATAAGGGGGGTGGAGGTCGTCATCCCCCTTTTTTGTTTATAGTCTCATCTTGGGATGGATTTAGCAAGGGCGCCCGAGGCACCCCATTGTCAGGAGCGCCCCCATCTTCCTTCAACCTCCTCTTTTAGTGTCACATCTTGACTCAGTAAGCTCGAGTTAACGAGGCGGGAACAGTAAATATAATTCAGGATCTTTTATAGTTACACAGATTATGAGCAAGAAAATACCATATTTTATTAATATTTCAAACTTTCACTAGTTCATAGCCTTGTATTATATTTCTCTTATATTTGATATACATAATATATACTAGTCTTCCTTACTACTCTCTGACGCCCATATCTTCATTTGTACCTAAAATTTAGTAGGTCGGTGAGCATCTTCGCTCACCCTGAAATAATAATACAATATATATATATGTGTGTGTGTGTATGCAATGCACAATTTCTAGGTAAGATATGTGGTGTAAGAGGTTTATTTTGGGGTTCATCTAGAGGTTTATTTTGGGGTTCATCTAGAGGTTTATCTATGGTTTCATATATGAGTTTATCAATTATTTCATCTAGGGGTTTATCTAGGCTTTCATGTAAGGGTTAATCTAGGGTTTTATTTTGGGATTTATCTATGGTTTCATCTAGGGGTTTAACTAGGGTTTCATCTAAGGGTTTATTTAGGATTTTATCTAGGGTTTATCTAGAGGTTCATGTAGGGGTTTATTTAGAGATTCATCTAAGAGTTTATCTAGGGTTTCATCTAGGGGTTTATCTAGGGGTTCATCAAGGGGCTTATCTAGGGATATCATCAAGGGGTTTATCTAATGGTTCATCTAGGTGTTTATCTAGGGGTTCTTCTATTGGTTTATCTAGGGGTTCATCTATAAGTTCATCTAGTGATTCATCTAGGGGTTTATCTAGGGGTTCATCTATTAGTTTATCTATAAGTTTATCTAGAGGTTCATCTAAGGGTTTATCTAGAGATTCATCTAAGGGTTTATCTAGAGATTCATCTAGGGGTTTATCTAGAGGTTCAATCTAGGGGGTTCATCTAGGGATTTATCTAGTGGTTCATCTAGGGGTTTATCTATGGGTTCATCTATTGGTTTATATAGGGGTTTATCTAAAGGTTCATCTAGGAGTTTATTAGGGAGTTCATATAAGGGTTAATTTAGGAGTTCATCAAGGGGTTTATCTAGGTGTTCATCTAGGGGTTTATCCAGGATTTCATCAATGAGTTCATCTCGGGGATCATCGAGGGGTTTATTTAAGGGTTCATCTAGTGGTTTATCTACAAGTTCATCTATAATTTAATCTAGCGGTTAACCTACGGTTTAATCTAGGGGTTCATCTTCGATTTCATCCAGGGGTTCATCTACGATTTCATTTAGGGGTTCATCTAGAGATCCATCTAGGCTTTCATCTAGGGATTTATCTAGATTTTCATCTAAGGGTTTATCTAAAGGTTTATCTAGGGGTTTATCTAAGGGTCCATCTAGGGGTTTATCGAAGGGTTGATCTAGGGTTCATCTAGCGGTTCATCTAGCGGTTCATCTAGGGGTTTATCTATGATTTTACCTAGAGATTCATCTAGGGGTTCATCCAGGGTTTTATTTAGGGGTTCATCTAGAAGTTTATCTAGGGGTTCATCTGAGGGTCTTTCTAAGTGTTTATCTTGGGGTTTATCTAGGGGTTCATCAAGAGTTCATCTACGGGTTCATCCAGAATTTCATCTAGGGGTTCATCTAGGAGTTTATCTAGGGGAACATATAGGGGTTCATCTACGATTTTATCTAGGGGTTAATCTATGGTTTAGTCTAGGGGTTCATCAACGATTTCATCTAGTGGTTTATCTATGGTTTCATCTAGGGGTTTATCTAAAGTTTAATATAAGGGTTTATCTAGAGTTTAATCTAGGGGTTTATCTAGGATTTTTCATCTCGGGGTTTATCTATGTGTCCATTCAGGGGTTTATCTAAGGATTCATTTAAGAGTTTAACTAGGGGTTCATCTAGGGGTTTATGTAGGGGTTCATCTAGGGTTTATCTAGGGGTTCATCTAGGGGTTTATTTCGGGGTTTATCTAGTGGCTCATTTAGAAGTTTATCTTGGGTTCATCAAGGGATTTATCCACGCTTTCCTCTAAGAGTTTGTCTAAGGTTTCATCTAGAGGATTATCTAATATTTCATCTTGGGGTTTATCTAGAGTTTCATGTAGGGGTTTATCTAAGGTTTCATCTAGGGTTTTGTCTATGATTTCATCTAGGGGTTTATCTAGAGTTTCATCTAAGGTTTATCTATGAGTTTATCTAGGGTTTTATCTAGGGTTTTATCCAGAGTTTTCAACTAGGAGTTTATCTAAGGGTTCATCTATGGGTTTATCTAAGGGTTCATCTATGGGTTTATCTATTGTTTCATCTGGATGTTTATCTGGGGTTTCATCTAGGGGTTTAACATTGTTTCATTTAGGATTTTTTTCTAAGGGTTTTATAGGAGTTTATCTAGAGGTTCATCTAGGAGTTATCTAGGAGTTCATCTTGGGATTTATTTAGGAGTTTATCTAGTGGTTAATTAAGAGTTTATCAAGGGGTTTATCTAAGAGTTTATTTAGGGGGTTCATCCAAAGGTTTATTAGGGGGTTCATCTAGGGATATATCTAGCTGTTCATCTAGGGGGTTTATCCATGTGTTCATCTAGGGGTTTATCCAGTAGTTCATCTAGGGGTTCATTAAAAGTTTATCTAGGGTTTCATCTAGGGTTTCATCTAGGGGTTCATCTAGGGTTTCATTTAGGGGTTCATTTATGGGTTCATCCATGGATTTATGTAGGGGTTTATCTAGGGGTTTATCTCGGGGTTCATCTATGGTTTAATCTAGGAGTTAATCTACCATTTAATCTTGAGGTTCATTTACAATTTCATCTAGGGGTTCTTGGGGTTCATTTACGATTTCATCTAGGGGTTCTTGTGGTTCATTTATGATTTCATCTAAGGGTTCATCTATGACTTCATCTGGGGGGTTCTTCTATGGTTTAATCTTAGAGTTTATCTAGATTTTCATCTATGAGTTTATTTAGGGGGCTTAACTAGGAGTTTATCTAATGGTTCATCTAGGAGTTTATCTTGAGGTTCATCTGGGGGTTTCTCTAAGTGATCATGTAGGTTTTATCTAGAGGTTTCTTTATGGGTTTATCTATTGGTTTTTATAGGGATTCATCTAGGGTTTCATCTAAAAGTTTATCTAGGGGTTCATCAAGGGGTTTATCCAGAGGTTCATCTATTAGTTTATGAAGGGGTTTATCAAGGGGTTCATCTATGGGTTCATCCAGGGGTTTATCTAAGGGTTCATCAAGGGGTTTTTCTACGCTTTCCTCTAAGTGTTTATCTATGGTTTCCTCTAGGGGATTATCTAATTTTCCATCTAACAGTTTATCTATAGTTTCATGATAGGGTTTTCTAGGTTTTCATCTAGGAGTTTATCTATGGTTTCATCTAGGGGTTTATCTATGATTTTATCTAGGGGTTTATCTAGGGGCTTATCTTGGATTTTATCTAGGTGTTTATCTAGGGTTTTATCTAGGGGTTCGTCTAGGGGTTTATTTAAGGGTTCATCTAGGGGTTTATCTAGAGTTTCATCTAGATGTTTATCGGGGTTTCATCTAGGGGTTTATCATGGTTTCATTTAAGGGTTTTTCTAGTGGTTCATCTAGAGGTTTAACTAGAGGCTCATCTAGGAGTTTATCTAGGGATTCATCTAGGGGTTTATCTAGAGGTTCATCTATGAGTTTATCTAGTGGTTCATCTAGAGGTTTATCTAAGAGATCAGCTATTGGTTTATTTAGGGGTTCATCTATGAGTTTATTTAGGGGATCATCTAGGGATTTATCTTGGGCTTCATCTAGAGGTATATCTTGGTGTTCATCCAGAGGTTTATCTAGTGGTTTATCAAGGGTTTATCTAGGGTTTCATCTTGGGTTTCATTTAGGGGTTCATTTAGGGGTTCATCTAGGGTTTATCTAAGGGTTCATCTAGAGGTTTATCTATAAAATCATTTATGGTTTCATCTAGGGGTTAATCTACAATTTAACCTAGGGGTTCAACTACAATTTCATCTAGGAGTTTATCCACAGTTTTATCTAGGGGTTTATTTAGGGCTCCATCTAGGGGTTTATCTAGGGGTTTATCTAAGAGATTATCTACAGTTTTATCTAGGGGTTCCTAGGGTTTAGCGTTTAAGGTTAGAGTTTTAGTGTTTAAGGTTTCTTTGCGGGTTTATATATTTGTTCCTCTAAGGATTTATCTAGGGGTACATCTAGGGAATTGTTTAGGGGTTTATCTATGAGTTTATCTAGGGGTTCATCTAAGGGTTTATGTAGGGTTCATCTAAATTTTTATCTAGGGGTTCATTTAGCGGTTTATTTTGGGGTTTATCTAGGGGTTCATCTATGAGTTTATTTAGGGCTTTATCTAGGGGTTCGTCCAGGTGTTTATCTAGTGGTTCATCAATTGGTTTATCTACAAATTCATTTAGGGGTTTATCTAAGAGTTCATCCAGAGGTTTATATAGGGGTTCATCTATGAGTTTATTATTGGGTTTCAAGGACATAAAATGCGTAGCAGAAATACATAAAACCCTCGACATGATCCATGCGAAACACACTAAATCAAGAATAAAGTTTGTCTCTGCGTCAAAATCAGATTTCGAGAAGAATAACTGACGTTTGAGTCCAAAAGCATAATTATATCCGCGCCTCTAGAGGTATCCACACGAACGCCGAAAACACCTCGTAGTCCATCCAACGAACTCGGAGCTGGAAGATGAAAGCTTTTTCTCTCCTTTGAAATGTTATTACCGATTTGGTAAAGATGTGTTTTTCATGGTTTTACAGTATTAGGACTTCTGAAAATAACATTAGTTCTACAGGATAAGTTGGTCTATTTATAGACACAAACATGTACGAGAAATTTTGGGTTCACACGCCCTTAATACATAGGTGTGTGTCCAAAAAGTTCTGTCGGTTCATGCAGACATGACTCCTCGCGAATCTGGAATGAAAAACCGCACACACGCCCTTGGCACACGGGCGCGTGCCTTCGAAAGTCGCACCTTTTAATCCAGAACTTCTGCTAGCTATTATCCCACCATTTTGAGCAGACACGCCCTTAGCACACGGGCGTGTGCCTCGGGTCATGTGTCTCAAATACCGTATTTCATATCATTTATGCCTATTCAGAACTTGGTTTCATAAACCAACGCGATCAAACACTCCAATTTCAGCACATTTTTACGTGCGACCCTTTAGGCTCGTATTATGTTGGCAATAAGACTAATCAATTGACTACTTCTTGATCACAAGATTCCAACATTTATCATGGAGTTCATTTAAGGGTTTATCAAGGGGGTCCTTCTAGGGGTTTATCGAGGGTTTTATCTAGAGGTTCATCTAGGGGTTTATCTAGGGTTTATATAGGAGTTTATTTAGGGGTTTATCTATGGGTTTATCTAGAAGTTTATCTATGAGTTTATCTAGGGGATAATCTAGAGGTTAATTTAGTTGTTCATCTATGGGTTTTTCTATGGGTTCATCTAGGATTTCATCTAAGGGTTTATCTAGGGTTTCATCTAAGGGTTTATTTAGGGGTTCACCTAGGATTTTATCTATGGTTTCATCCAGGGGTTTATCTAGGATTCTATCTATGAATTTATCTAAGGGTTCATATATGGGTTCATCTATGGGTTTATCTAGCGGTTTTTCTAGGGGTTCATCTAAAAGTTTATCTAGGGGTTCATTTATGTTTTTTTATCTAGGGATTCTTCTAGGGGTTTATCTAGGGGTTTATTTCGGAGTTCATCTAGGGATTTATCTAGGGTTTTATTTAGGGGTTCATCTAGGGGTTTATCTAGAGTTTCATCTAGGGGTTCCTCTTGAGGTTTATCTACGGGTTCATCTAGGGATTTGTCTAGAGGTTCATCTAAGAATTTAGCATGGGGTTTCATCTAGGGGTTTATCTACATTTTCATCTATGAGTTTATCTAATATTTCATTTAGAGGTTTATTTAGGGTTTGATGTAGGAGTTTATCTAGGGTTTCATCTAAGGGATTATTTATGGTTTCATCTAGGGGTTTATCTAGGGTTTCATTTAGGAGTTTATCTAGGGTTTCATCTAGGGTTTTCATCTTAGGGTTTATTTAGGGGTTCATTTAGGAGTATATCTAGGGATCATCTAGGGTTTCATCTAGGGTTTCATCTAGGGGTTTATCTAGTGTTTCATCTAGAGGTTTATCTAAGCTTTATCACAGTTTCATTTAGGGTTTATCTGAGTTTCATTTAGGGTTTTTCGAGGAGTTCATATAAATGTTTCTATAGAGGTTCATCTATTGGTTTATCTAAATATTCTTATTGGTGTTTATCTAAT
The DNA here is from genome assembly GCA_033032865.1 of Dactylorhiza incarnata. Taxonomy (NCBI): domain Eukaryota; kingdom Viridiplantae; phylum Streptophyta; class Magnoliopsida; order Asparagales; family Orchidaceae; genus Dactylorhiza; species Dactylorhiza incarnata. The sequence goes on from JAWHQI010000337.1 coordinate 689,551, forward strand.
TGTTTATTTAGGGGTTTATCTAGGGGTTCATCTATTGGTTTATCTAAGGGTTTATCTCAGATTTTATCCAGGTGTTCATCTTGGGGTTTATCCAGGTGTTCATCTAATTGTTCATCTAGGTGTTTATCTAGGGGTTTATCTAGGAGTTCATTTAGGAGTTCTTCTAGGGGTTTATCTAGGGGTTCGACTAGGGGTTTATCTATGAGTTCATCTAGAGATTTATCTAGAGGTTCATCTAAGGTTTTATCTCATGGTTCATCTAGGGGCTTATATAGAGATTCATCTAGAGGTTTATTTATTGTTTCATCTATGGGTTTATCTAATATTTCATTTATGGGTTTATCTAGATGTAAGTGTTTATTTATGGTTTCATATTAGGTTTTATTTATGGTTTCATCTAGGGGTTTATCTATGGTTTCATCTAGGAGTTTATCTAGGATTTCATCTAGGGGTCTATCTATGAGTTCATCTAGGGGATTCTCTAGGGTTTTTATCTTGGGATTTACTTAGGGGTTCATCTAGGAGTTTATCTAAGGGATCATCTAGGGTTTATCTAAGGTTTATCGCGGTTTCATTTAGGGGTTTATCATGGCTTCATTTAGGGGGTTTTCGAGGAGTTTATCTAGGGGTTTCAATAGAGGTTCATCTAGGGGATAATCTAAATGTTCATATAAGGGGTAGTTCATTTAAAGGTTTATCTAGGGGTTCATCTATTGGTTTATCCAGGGGTTCATCTAGGGATTTATCAGGGAGTTTATCTTGGGTTTTATCTAGGGGTTCATCTTGGGGTTTATTCAGCTGTTCATATAAGGGTTTATCTTGTGGTTTTTCTAGGTGTTTATCTATGGTTTCATCTACGGGTTCATCTATGGGTTAATCTAGCGGTTTATCTAGAGGTTTACCTAGGGGTTTATATAAAGGTTCATCAACAGTTCATCTAAGGGTTAATCTATTGTTTAATCTAGGGGTTCATCTACAATTTCATCTAGGGGTTCATCTATAGTTTCATCTAGATGTTCATCTATGCTTTTATCTAGAGGTTTATTAATATTTTCATCTAAGGGTTTATTTAGGGGTTCATCAAAGAGTTTATCTAGGGGTTTATCTAGGAGTTTATCAAGAAGTTTATCTAGAAGTTTATCTAGAGGTTCATCTAGGGGTTTATTTATGGGTTTATCTAGAGATTTATCTTGGTATTTAACGATGAGTTTATTTAGGGGTTCATCTAGCAGTTTATTTAAGGGTTCATCTAGGGGTTTGTATAGGGGTTTATCTAAGGGTCCATCTATTATCTAGGGGTTCATCTAGAGGTTTTTAAGGGTTCATCTAGGGGTTTATCTTAGGGTTCATCTAGGGTTTTATTTAGGGGTTCCTTCATATGTTTATCTAGGGTGTTCCTCTAGGGATTTATCTAAGGATTCATCTAGGGGTTTATCTAGTGGTCGATCTAGGGGTTTATATAGTGGTTCCTCTAGGGGTTTATTTAGGGGTTCATCTAGGGGTTTATCTAGAGGTTTAATGGTTTATCTAGGGGTTCATCTATGGTTTAATCTTGGGGTTTATTTATGGGTACATCTAGGGATTTATCTATGAGTTCATTGAGAGGTATCTAGGTGTTCATTTTTTTGGTTTATCTGATGATTCATCTAGGGGTTCATCTAGTTGTTTATCTAGGGGTTCACCCATGAGTTTATCTAGGAGTTCATCTAAGAGTTTATCAAGGGGTTCATCTATGGGTTTATCTAGTGGCCCTTCTAGGGGTTTATCTAGGGGTTTATTTGGGGGTTATTCGAGGGGTTAATCTAGGAGTTTATTTATGGGTTCATCTAAGGGTTTATCAATGAGTTCATCTAGGGATTTATCTAAGGTTTCATCTATGTGGTTTTTTAGAGTTTTATCTAGGGGTTTATTTAGTGTTTCATCTAGGTGTTTATCTAAGGGTTCTTCTAGGGGTTTATCTAGGGGTTCATCTAAGGTTTTATTTAGGGGTTCATCTAGGAGTTTATTTAGGGGTTCATCTAGGTGTTTATCTAGGGGTTCATCTATGAGTTTATCTAGGGGTTCATGTAGGAGTTTATCTAAGAGTTCATCTAGTGATTTATCTTCTTACTTTTTAACCTCTTAAATGTCATTATAAATGTTATCGGGCCCTGACCTGAACTCAAGTCAGGGATTTGGGCTTGGTGTGACGTCACATAAGGGGGGGGGGGGGGGGGGGGGGTGGATCTAAGGGTTCATCTAAGGGTTCATCTAAGGGTTTTTCTAGGGGTTCATCTAGGGGTTCATCTAAGGGTTTATCTGAAGGTTTATTTAGAGGTTCATCTAGGGATTCATTTAGAGGTTCATCTAGGGGTTTATTTAGGGGTTCATCTAGGAGTTTATCTAAGGGTTCATCTAGGGGTTTATCTATGAGACCATATAAGATTTTATTTATGGGTCCCTCTTGAAATTTATCTAGGAGTTCATCTAGGAGTATATCTAAGGGTTTATCTAGGGGTTTATCTATGAGTTTATTTAGGGTTCATCTAGGGTTTTATCTTGGGTATCATCTAGAGGTTTATCTAAGGGTTCATTTAGAGATTTATCTTGGGGTTTATTTAGGGGTTTATCTTGTGGTTCATATAGGGGGTTCATCTAGGGGTTTATATCAGGGTTCATCTAGGAATTTATTTAGGGGTTCATCTAGTGGTTTCATCTAGTGGTTTATCAAGGGGTCCATCTAGAGGTTATTCTAAGGGTTCATTTAGGGGTTTATCTAGGTGTTCATCTAGAAGTTTATTCAGTGGTTCGTCTAGGGTTTTATCTAGGGTTTTATCTACGAGTTCATCTCGAGGTTCATCTAGGGTTTAATTTAAGGGTTCATCTAGGTGGTTAATTTAGGGATTCATCTAGTGGTTTATCTAGGGGTTAATTTACTATTTAATTGCGGCGTTCATCTATGATTTCTTATAGGGGTTCATCTACGTGTTCATCTATAGTTTTTTCAAGGGGTTCATCTATGGTTTCATCTAGGGGTTTATTTATATTTTCATGTATGAGTTCCTTTAGGGGTTCATCTAGGAGTTTATCTAGGCGTTCACTTAGGGGTTTACCTAAAGGTTCATCTAGTGGTTTATCTAGGGGTTCATCTTCAAGTTTATCTAGCGGTTCATTTATGAGTGTATCTAGGGGTTATTCTAGGGGGTTCATCTAGGAGTATATCTAAGTATTTATCTAGGGGTTCATCTACATGTTCATCTAGGAATTTATCTAGTAGTTTATCTAGGGGTTGGTTTATCTAGAGATTTATCTAGGGGTTTATCGGGGTTCATCTAGGGGTTTATCTAGGGGTTCATCTATGAGTTTATCTAGTGGTTCATCTAGGGGTTTATCTAGAGGTTCATCCATGGGTTCATCTTTAGGTTCATCTCAGAGTTTATCTAGGGATTCATCTAGGGGTTTATTTAGGAGTTCATCTAGGAGTACATCTAGAGGTTTATCTAGGGGTTTATCTAAGGTTTTATCTAGGGGTTTATCTAGGGTTCATCTAGGGGTTTATCAATGCTTTTATCAAAGTGTTTATCTACAGTTTCATCAAGAGGATTATCTACGGTTTCATCAAGGGGATTATCTAATTTTTCATAGAGGGGTTTATCTAGTGTTTCATGTAGGGTTTTTCTTGGGTTTCATCTATAAGTTTATCAATGATTTCTTCTATATGTTTATCAATGGTTTCATATAGGAGTTTATCTAAGGGTTTTCTAAGGGGTTTTCATGGGTTTTATCTTGGGGTTTATCTAAGAGTTTATCTATGGGATTATTTAAGAGTTTATTTAGGGGTTTATCTAGGAGTTCATCTATGGGTTGATCTAGGGGTTCATCTATGATTTTATCTACAATTTCATATAGGGGTTCATCTACAATTTCAACTATGGGTTTATCTACGGTTTCATCTATGAGTTTATCTACAGTTTCATCAAGGGGTTCATCTATGGTTTCATCTAGGGGTTTATCTAGATTTTCATCTAGGGGTTCCGCTAGAGGTTCACCTAGGATTTTATCAAGGGTTTCATTTAAGGGTTATCTCAGAGTTCATCTATGGGTTAATTTAGGGGTTCATCTAAGAGTTTATCTAGGGGTTCATATATAGGTTTATCTAGGAGCTCATTTAGGGTTTATCTAACGGTTCATCCAAGGGTTCATCTAGGGGTTTACCTGGAGGTTTATCTATGAGTTCATTTAGGTGTTCATTTATAGGTTTATCTAGGGATTCATCTATGGGTTTTTTTAGGGATTCATTTAGGGGTTTATCAGGGTTCATCTATGAGTTTATTTAGGGGTTCATCTAGGGGTTTATTTAGGGGATCATCTAGGAGTTTTCTAGGAGTTCATCTAGGGGTTCATCCAGGGGTTTATCTGGGGGTATTTCTAGGTTTTTTTTGCTTTATCTAGGGGTTTATATATAGGGTTTTCTAGGAGTTTATCTAGAGGTTAATCTAACAGTTTATTTAGGGGTTAATCTAGAGGTTTATCTAGAGGTTATCTAATGATTCATCTAAGGGTTTATATAGAGGTTCATTTAGGGGTTTAACTGGTGATTCATTTATGGGTTTATCTAAGATTTCATCTAGGGGTTTAGCTAGGGTTCATCTTGGATTCTTAATGATTTCATCTAGGGGTTTAGCATGGGTTTTATTTATGTGTTCATCTAGTGGTTTATCTAAGGGTTTATCTAGAGTTCATCTAAGGATTTATCAAGAGGTTCATCTTGGGGTTAATCTAGGGCTTTATCTAGGGGTTCATCTAGCTGTTTATTTATAGGTTCATCTAGGGGTTCATCTAGGGTTTATCTAGGAGCGTATCTAGTGGTTCATCTAGGGGTTTATTTAGGGGTTCATCTAGGGGTTTATCTAAGGGTTTTTTAGGGGCTCATCTAGGGTTTTATCTAGGGGTTCATCTAGGGGTTTATCATGGGTTCATTTTGGGGTTTATATAAGGGTTCTTTTAGGGGTTTATCTTCGGTTTCCTATAAGGGTTTATCTAAGGGTTTTTAGTGGTTTATCTACGGTTTCCTCTAAGGGTTAATTTATGTTTTCATCTAGGGGTTTATCTAATATTTTATCTAGGATTTTTTCTAGGGTTTGATGTAGGGGTTTATCTAGGGGTTCATCTAAGGGTTTATCTATGGTTTCATTTAGGGGTTTATCTAATATTTCATATAGGAGTTTCTCTAGGGTTTGATGTAGGGGTTCATCTAGGGGTTCATCTAAGGGTTTATCTAGGGTTTCATCTAGGGGTTTATCTAGGAGATCATCTAGGGTTTTATCTAAGGGTTCATTTTGGGGTTTATCCGGGGGTTCATCTATGTGTTTATCTTGGGGTTCATCTAGGGGTTTATACAAGGATTCATCCAGGAGTTTATCTAGTGGTTCATCTAGGGGTTTATCTAGGGTTTTATCTGTAGGTTTATCTAGGGGTTCATCTAGTGTTTAATTTAGGAGTTTATCTAGGGTTTCATCTAGGGGTTAATCTAGGGATTCATCTAGGGGTTCATCTACAGTTTCATCTAGGGGTCAATCTAATGTTTAATTTAGCGGTTCATCTAATATTTCATATATGGGTTCATCTATGGTTTCATCTAGGGGTTCATCTATGGTTTCATCTAGGGGTTCATCTACAGTTTCATCAATGGGTTCATCTATGGTTTCATCTAGGGGTTTGTCTATAGTTTCATCTAGGGATTCCTCTAGTGGTTTATTTATGAGTTTATCTAGGGGTTCATCTAAGTTTTTTTAAGGGTTTATATAAGGGGTTTATCTATGGGTTTATTTAGGGGTTCATCTAAGAGTTTATTTAAGGGTTCATTATGGGTTTATCAAGGGATTCATTTAGGAGGGTCAACTAGGGTTTTTATCTAAGTGTTCATCTATGAGTTTATCTAGAGGTTCATCTAAGGGTTCATATAGGTGTTCATCTAGGAGTTTATCTAGAGGTTCGTCTAGGGGTTCATCTAGGAGTTTAGCTAGAGGTTCACATAAGAGTTTATCTAGGGGTTCATCTAAAGGTTTATATAAAGGTTCATCAAGGGTTTTATCTAGGGGTTCATATTATGGTTTATCTAGGGGTTCATCTATGGGTTTATCTTGGGGATAAATTTAGAGGTTTATTTAGTGGTTCATCTAGGGGTTCATCTACGAGTTTATCTGGTGGTTCATCTAAGGGTTTATCTTTTATTTCATCTAGGGGTTTATCTAGAGGTTTATCTAGGGGTTCATCTAGGGTTTTATTTAAGGTTTTATCTAGTAATTTATCTAAGATTTATCTAGGGTTTTATCTGTGGGTTCATCTAGTAATTCATCTTGGGGTTTATCTAGGGTTCATCTAGGGATTAATCTATAGGTTCATCTGGAGGTTTATCTATGGTTTAATCTAGGGGTTAATTTGCGATTTTATCTAGTGGTTTATCAACAATTTCATTTAAAGGTTTATTTATAGTTTCATCTAGGGTTTATCTAGAGGTTTATCTAGGGTTTCATCTAGAATTTTATCTACGATTTCATCTAGGGGATTATTTAGGGTTTCATCTAGGGTTTTATCTAGGGTTTCCTTTATGGGTTTATCTAAGGGTTCATTTAAGGGTTTATATTGGGGGTTCATCTATGTGTTTATCTAGGGTTTCATCTTGGGGTTCGACTAGAGGTTTATCTAAGGGTTTATTTAGGGGTTCATCTAGGAGTTTATCTTGGGGTTACTTTATGGGTTTATCTAGAGGTTCATTTAGAGGTTTATCTAGGGGTATATCTAGGGGTTCATCTAGGGGTTTATCAAGATGTTCATTTAAGGGTGTATCTAGAGGTTCATCTATGGGTTTATCAAGATGTTCATTTAGGGGTTTATCTAGAGGTTCATCTAGGGGTTTATTTAGGGGTTCATCTATGAGTTTATATAGGAGTTCATGCATATGTTTATCTAGGGTTTCATCTTGGGGTTTATCTAGGGGTTCATCTAGTGTTTTATCTATGAGTTCATCTAGGGGTTTATCTAGGTGTTCATCTAGAGGTTTATCTACGGTTTCATTTAGGGGTTTATCTAGGTTCATCTAGTGGTTCATTTAAGGGTTTATCTGTGAGTCCATCTAGAGATTTATCTATGATTTCCTCTAAGGGTTTATCTACAGTTTCATTTAGTGGTTAATCTAATATTTCTTCTATGGGTTTATCGAGGATTTGATGTAGTGGTTTATCTAGGGTTTTATCTAGAGGTTTATCTATTGTTTAATTTAGGGGTTTATCTAGGGGTTCATCTTAGCTTTATCTAGGTTTTTCATTTAAAGGTTTATCTAGGGGTTCATCTAAGGGTTCATTTATGGGTTTATCTAGTGTTTCATCTAGGGGTTTATCAAGTTTATTCTACGAGTTTATCAGGGTTTCATTTAGGGGTAGAGGTTTATCTAGAGGTTCATCTAGGGGTTTATCTAAGGGTTCTCTAGGGGTTTATCTATGGGTTTATCTATTGGTTTATCTAGGGCTTTATCTAGGAGTTTATCAGAGGGTTCATCTTGGGGTTTATATAAGTGTTCATTTAGGAGTTTATCAAGTGGTTCATCCAGGGGTTTTTCTAGGGTTTCTTCTACGGGTTAATCTAGAGGTTCACATATGGGTTAATCTAGGGTTCCATCTAGTGGTTATCTAGGGGTTCATTTGTGGTTTCTTCTAGGGGTTAATCTACAGTTCAATCTATTGGTTCATCTATGATTTCATATAGGGGTTTATCTACGGGTTCATCTAGGGGTTTATCTATGGTTTAATCTAGGGTTTCATCTACAATTTCATCCAGGGGTTCATCTATGATTTCCTCTAGAGGTTTATCTAGATTTTCATCTAGGGGTTTATCTATGGGTTCATCTAGGTGTTTATCTAGGTGTTCATCTAGGGTTTTATCTAGGGGTTCATCTAGAAATTTAACTAGGGGTTTATCTAGGGGTTCATTTAATAGTTTATCTAGGGGTTTAACTAGGGGTTCAATTGGGGTTTATCTAGGGGTTCATCTATATGTTTATTTAGGGATTCATTTAGAGATTTATGTAGGTGCTCGTCTATGAGTTTATCTAAGGGATCATCTAGGATTTTATCAAGGGGCTCCTTTATGGGTTTATCTAGGTACGGTGTTCTTTTAGGGATTTATCTAGGGATTCATCTATGGGTTTATTTAGGGGTTTCATCTAGGGGTTTATCTAAGGGTTCATCTAGGGGTTTATCTAGGAGTTCATCTAATAGTTTATTTAGGGGTTCATCTAAAGGTTTATCTAGAAATTCATTTTGGAGTATATCTAGGGGTTCATCTAGGTGATTATCTAGGGGGTTCATCGAGGGGTTTATTTCTGGGTTCATTTATTAGTTTATCTAGGGATTTATCTAGGTGTTTATCTAATGGTTCATCTAGGGGTTCATGTAGAGGTTTATCTAGTGGTTTATTTAGAGATTTATTTAGAGGTACTTTTATGTGTTAATTTAGGAGTTTATCTAGGGGTTCATATAAGGGTTTATCCAGGGGTTCATCTAAGGGTTTATCTAGAGGATCATCTAGGGGTTTATCTTGGGATTCATCTAAGGGTTTATTTAGGGGTTCATCTAGGTCTAGGGTTTCATCTAAGGGTTTTTTCTAAGGGTTCATTTAGGTGTTTATATATGAGTTCATCAATGGGTTTATCTACGCTTTCCTTTAAGGGTTTATCTACGATTTCATCTCGGGGATTATCTAATTTTTGATCTAAGGGTTTATTTACAATTTCATATCAGTTTTTCTAGGGTTTCATGTAGAGTTGTATGTATGGTTTCATTAAGGGGTTTATTTATGGTTTCATCTAGGGGTTCATATAGGATTTTATCTAAGGGTTCGTTCAGTGGTTTATCTAAGAGTTCATTTAGAGTTCATCTAGGGGTTTATCTATGAGTTTATCGGGGTTTCATGTGGGAGTTTATCATAGTTTCATTTAGGGGTTTTTCTAGGAGTTCATCTAGAGGTTTATCTAGAGGTTCATATAAGGGGTTTATCTAGTGTTTCATTAAGGGGTTCATCTAGGGATACATCTAGGGGTTCATCCAAGAGTTTATCTAAGAGTTCATCTAGTGGTTTATCTAGGGGTTCATCTACAATTTCATCTAGCGATTAATCTAGGGATTCATCTATAATTTCATCTAAGTGTTCATCTACAGTTTCATATAGGGTTTTATTTATGGGTTTATCTAAAAGATCATCTAGTGTTTTATCTAGGGGTTCTCAGGGTTTAGGGTTTAAGGTTATTGTTTTAGAGTTTAGGGTTTAGAGTTTATGGTTCCTTTATGTGTTTATCTAGGGGTTCCTCAAGGGGTTCCTCTAGGGATTTATCTAGGGTTCATCTAGGGGGTTTATATAGGTCTTAATTTAGGGGTTCATCAAGGGGTTTCTGTAGGGTTTCATCTAGGGGTTTATCTAGGGTTTCATCTAGGGGTTTATCTATGGGGTTCATCTAGGTGTTTATATTTAGAGGTTCATCTAGGGGCTCATCTAGGGGTTCATCTAGGTGTTTATCTAGGGGTTTAGCTAGGGGTTTGTCTAGGGGTTTATCTAGGGGTTCGTATTGGGGTTTATCTAGGGGTTATTCTATTGGTTTCATCTAGGGGTTTATCAACAGTTTTATTTAGGGGTTTACCTAGGGTTTTATCTAAGATTTCATATAGGGGTTTATCTACAATTTTATCTATGAGTTCATCCAGGGGATCATCTAGAGGATTATTTAAGGGTTCATATATGATTGTTTCTAGGGGTTCATCTATGAGTTTTTCTCGGTGGTTCTTCTAGGGGTTTATCTAAGAGTTCATCTAGGGGTTTATCTAGGGGTTTATTTAGGGGTTCATCTAGGGGTTTATCTAGGGGTCCATCTAGAGGTTCATCTAGGGGTTTATCTAGGTTTTCATCTAGGTGTTTATCTAAGGGTCATTTGAGGGTTTATCTAGGGGTTCATTTAGGTGTTTATTTTGGGGATTATCTAGAGGTTCATCTATGGGTTTATCTAATATTTCATTTTGGGGTTTGTCTAGGGTTTGATGTATGTGTTTATCTAGGATTTCATCTAGGGGTTTATTTATGGTTTCATATATGGGTTTATCTATGGTTTCATTTAGGAGTTTATCTATGAGTTCATATAGTTGATTATCTATGGTTTATCAGCGTTTCATCTAGGGGGTTTATCAGGGTTTCATTTAGGGGTTTATCGAGGTTTTATTTAGGGGTTTATTAGGGTTTCATTTATGGGTTTTTTGAGGAGTTCATTTAGAGGTATATATAGAGATTCATCTAGGGGTTTATCTAGTGGTTCATTTAGGGGTTTATCTAGGGGTTCATCTATTTGTTTATCTAAGGGTTTTTCTAGGGGTTCGTCTAGGAATTTATTAAGGGTTCATCTAGGGATTTATCTAAGGGTTCAACTAGAGATTTATCTAGGTGTTCATCTAGGGGTTTATCTAGTGCTTCATCTAGGTGTTTATCTAGTGCTTCATCTACGGGTTCATCTATGGCGTCATCTAGGGGTTAATCTAGGGGTTAATCTAGGGGTTTATATATGAGTTCATCTAGTGGTTTATCTAGTGGTTCATCTAGTGGTTTAGCTATGGGGTCATCTATGGTTTCATCTAGGGGTTAATCTATGGTATAATCTAGGGGTTCATCTTTGATTTCATCTAGGGGTTCATCTACGTTTCCATCTAGAGGATCATCTACGATTTCATCTAAGGGTTCATTTACAGTTTCATCTAGGGGTTTATCTAGATTTTCATCTAGGCATTTATCTACGGGTTCATCAAGGAGTTTATCTAGGGGCTTACCAAGGGGTTTATCTGAGACTTCATCTTGGGTTTTATCTATAGGTTCCTCAAAGGTTTATCTAGGGGTTCATCTAGGGGTTTATCTAGGGATTTATCTAGGAATTCATATAGAGGTTCATCTACGATTTCATCTAAGGGTTCATCTACAGTTTCATCTAGGGGTTTATCTAGATTTTCATCTAGGTATTTATCTACGGGTTCATCAAGGAGTTTATCTAGGGGCTTACCAAGGGGTTTATCTGAGACTTCATCTAGGGGTTTATCTATAGGTTCCTCAGAGGTTTATCTAGGGGTTTATCTAGGGATTTATCTAGGGATTCATATTTATCTAGGGGTTTATCTATGGGTTAATCTAGAGGTTAATCTATGGGTTAATCTAGAGGTTTATCTAGTGTTTCATTTAGAGGTTTATCTAGAGTTTCATCAAGGGTTTTTATCTAGGGTTTCATATAGGGATTTATTTAGGGTTTTACCAAGGGTTTTATCTAGGGGTTTATCTAGGTTTTTATCTATGAGTTCATCTAGGGGTTCATTTAGAGGTTTATCTTGGGGTTCAACTATGGGTTTATGTTGGGACCAGCAATGCCCCCAGTGTTGCGGCACTAGTCGATACAGAAGGGCGTGTCCCCTGTGAGCCTAACTGGTGGCCCCGTGGATCCTTTCGGTAGCCAGCTCTATAAAGGTTTGGTAGCGCCTTCCCCAACAGTCCGGGCTTTTGGGAGAGTTGGTAGCGTCGATTCCCTACAAGTGGTATCAGAGGAGCTCACGTGATCGAAACCCCGAGGTCGTTTTTTTTGGGGGGGGGGGGGGATTGTTGCGACCAGCAATGCCCCCGGTGTTGCGGCACTAGTCGATACAGAAGGGCGTGTCCCCTGTGAGCCTAACTGGCGGCCTCGTGGATCCTTTCAGTAGCCAGCTCTCTAAAGGTTTGGTAGCACCTTCCCCAACAGTCTGGGCTTTTGGGAGAGTTGGTAGCGCCGATTCCCTACAGTTTATTTAGGGGTTCATGATCTTGAAGCTTATCTAGGGGATCATTTATGAGTTTATCTAGGGGTTCTTATAGGGGTTTATCTAGGGGTGGGCCCCCCGTGCAATGTCACTTATATATATGTATGTATATACATACATACATACATATCTATGAGTTTATCTAGAGTATTATCTGTGAGTTCATCCAAGGGTTTATCTAGGGGTTATCTAAGGGTTCATCTTGGGTTTCATCTAGGGGTTCATCTTGGGCTTTATCTAGAGGTTCATCCAGGGGTTTATCCAGGGGATTATCTATGGTTTTATTCTTGGGGTTTATCTAGGAGTTCATCTATGAGTTTATCTAAGATATCATCCAGTGGTTCATCTAGGGGTGTATCTAGGATTTCATCTATGGTTTTGTCTATGGGTTTATCTGGGGTTTATTAGGGTTTCATTTAGGTTTTTTGAGGAGTTCATCTAGAGGTTATATAGAGGTTCATCTAGATGTTTATTTAGGGGTTTATCTTGAGGTTTATTTATGGGTTCATCTAGAGGTTTATCTAGTGGTTCATTTAGTGGTTTATCTAGGGGTTTATCTATTGGTTTATCTAGGAGTTCATCTTGAGGTTTATTAGGGGGTTCATCTAGGAGTTTATCGAGGAGTTTATCTAGGGCTTCATCTTGGGGTTTATCCGATGTTCATCTAGGGGTTTAACGAGTGGTTCATTTAGGTGTCTATCTTGGGTTTCAACTATGAGTTCATCTAGGGGTTTATTTAGGGATTCATCTAGGGGTTTATCTATGAGTTCATCTAGTGTTTTATCTAAGGGTTCATCTATGGTTTCATCTAGAGGTTAATCTAGTGGTTTCATCTAATGGTTCATCTATGTTTTTGTCTAGAGGTTCAACTACGGTTTCATCTAGGGGTTCATCTACAATTTTATCTAGGGGTTTCAACTAGGTATGGTTTGTCTAGATTTTATCTAGTGGTTTGTCAAGGAGTTTATCTAGGGGGTTCATTTAGGGGTTCATCTAGGGGTTTATCTTGGGGTTCATCTAGAGGTTTATCTAAGGGTTCAACTAAGGGTTTATCTAGGGGTTTAACTATGGGTTTATTTAGGAGTTCATCTAGAGGTTTATTTAGGGGTTCATCTTTGAGTTTATCTAGGGGTATATCCAGGAGTTTATCTAGGTGTTCATCTAGGAGTTTATTTAGGGGTTCATCTATTGGTTTATCTAAGGGATCATCTAGGGTTTTATCTAGGGGTTTCTTTATTTGTTTATCTAGGGGTTCCTCTAGGGATTTATCTAGGGGTTCATCTAGAGGTTTATTTAGGGGTTCATCTAGGGTTTTATCTAGGGGATCATCTAGATGTTTATCCATGGGTTCATCCAGGGGTTTATCTAGGGGTACATTTAGTGGTTTATCTAGGAGTTCATTTAGGGGTTTATCTAGGGGTTCATCGAAGTGTTTATCTAGGGGTTCATCTTTTGGTTTATTTGGGGATTCATCTTGGTGTTTATCTAGGGGTTCATATAGGAGCTTATCTGGGGGTTCATATAGGAGTCTATCTTGGGGTTCATTTAGGGGTTTATCAATGGGTTTTCTTGGGGTTTATCTAGGGGTTTTTCTAAGGGTTCATCTAGGGGTTTATCTTGGGGATTATTTTTGGGTTAATCTAGGAGTTTATTTAGTTGTTCATCTATGTGTTTATCTAGGGTTTCATCTAGGGGTTTATCTAGGGTTTCGTCTATGAGTTTATATAGGGTTTCATATATGTGTTTATTTGGGGTTTCATTTATGGGTTTGTCTAGGTTTTTCTTTAGTGGTTTATCTAGGGGTTCATTTAAGGGTTTATCTAGGGGTTCATCTAGAGGTTTATCTAGGGGTAGATCTAGGGATTCATCTAAGGGTTTATTTAGAGGTTTATCTAGAGATTCATCTAGGATTTTATCTAGGGGTTCATTTAGGGGTTTATCAGGGGCTTCATCTATGAGTTTATCTAAGGTTTTATTGAGGGGTTTATCTAAGGGTTAATCTAAGAGTTTATTTAGGGGTTTGTCTAGTTGTTCATCTAGGGGTTTATCTAGAGGTTCCTCTAGGTGTTTATTTAGGGGTTCATGTAGGGGTTTATCTAGTGGATCATCTAGGCGTTTATCTAAGAGTTCATCTAGGGGTTTATCAGGGGCTTCATCTATGAGTTTATCTAGGGGTTTATCTAGGGGATCATCTAGAGTTTTATCTAGGGGTTCACCTATGGATTTATCTAGGGGTTCATCAAGGGTTTAATTTAGGTGTTCTTTTAAGCATTTATCTTGGGGTTCATCTAGGGGTTTATCTATGGTTTTCTCCAAGGGTTTATTTACTATATCATCTTGGAGTTTATTTAATATTATATCTAAGGGTTTATCTAGGGTTTCATGTAAGGGTTCATCTGGGTTTTCATCTAGGGGTTTATCTATGATTTCATATAGGGTTTATCAAGGGTTTCATCTAAGGATTTATCATGTCTTTCATCTATGGATTTATCTAGGTGTTCAACTAGGGGTTTATTTAAGGTTTTATCTAGACGGTTATCTATGGTTTATCTAAGAGTTCATCAAGGGTTTTATCTAGGGGTTTATATAGGGGATTTTTATGGAGTTTATCTAAGGATTCATCTAGGGGTTATCTAGGGTTTCATCTAGGGGTTTATCTAGTGGTTAACAAAGTTTCATCTAGGGGTTTATCGGGGTTCCATTTAAGGGTTTTGCTATGTGTTCATCTAGGGTTTTATCTAGAGGTTCATCTAGGTGTTTATCGAGGGGTTCATTCAGGGATTTATCTAATTATTTATCTAGGAGTTCATCTAGGGTTTTATCGAGGAGTTTATCTAGAGGTTCATCTAAGGGTTTATCTTGGGGTTTATCTAGTGGTTCATCCATGGGTTCATCTAGGGATTTTTCAAAGTGTTAATCTAGGGATTTTTCTAAGTCTTCATCTAGGAGTTTATCCAGTGGTTCATCTAGGGTTTTATTTATGGGTTAATTTAGGGGTTCATATATGGGTTAATATATGGTTCATCTAGTGGATTATCTAGAGGGTTCATCTACGGTTTTATCTAGGGGTTAATCTATAACTTAATTTATGAGTTCATCTATGATTTCATATAGAGGTTCATCTATAGTTTCATCTAGGAGTTCATCTACGATTTCATCTAGGGGTTCATCTACGGTTTCATCTAAGGGTTTATCTAGATTTTCATCTAGGGGTTTATCTAGAGGTTCATCTAGGAGTTTATCTAGAGGTTCATATATGGATTTATATTGGAGTTCATCTAGGTTTTATCTAGGGGTTCATCAAAGGGTTAATCTAGGGTTTAACTAGAGGTTTATCGAGGGGTGTATCTATAGGTTTATTTATAGGTTCATCTAGGGGTTTATCTAGGGGTTCATCTAGGGGTTTATTTATGGGTTCATCTAGAGGTTTATATAGGGGTTCATCTAGCAGTTTATTTAAGTGATCATCTAGGGTTTTATCTAGGGCTTCATTTAGGGGTTTATTTACGGGTTAATCTAGGGGGTTCATTTAGGGTTTTATATAAGGGTTCATCTAGGGGTTTATCTAGAGGTTCATCTAAGGGTTTATCTAGAGGTTCATTTAGGGGTTTATCTTTGGGTTCATCTAGGGGTTTATCTAGTGGTTTATTTAGGGGTTCATCTAGATGTTCATCGATGGGTTTATCTAGGGGTTCATCTATTGGTTTATCTATGGATTCATCTAGGAGTATATCTCAGGGTTTATCTACAAGTTTATCTAGGAGTTCATCCATGGGTTTATCCAGGGGTTCATCTAGAAGTTTATCTATGGTTCATCTATGGGTTAATCTAGGGGTCCTTCTAGGGGTTTATCTAAGGGTCCATCTTGGGATTAATCTTTGGGTTTATCTAGTGGTTCATCTATGGTTTTATCTAGGGTATCATATAAGGGTTATTTAAGGGTTTATTTAGGGGTTCATCTAAGAGTTTGTTTAGGGGTTCATCTAGATGTTTTTCTAGGTGTTTATTTAGGGGTTTATATATGAGTACATCCAGGGGTTTATCTATGCTTTCTTCTAAGGGTTTATCTATGATTTCATCTAGAGGATTATTCAATTTTTCATCTAGGGGTTTATCTACGGTTTCATATAGGGGTTTATATATGGTTTCTTCTATGGGTTTATATATGGTTTCATTTATGGTTTATCTAAGGTTTCATCTAGGATTTTATCTAGGGGTAAATTTAGGGTTTCATCTAGGGGTTTATTTATGGGTTTATCGGGTTTTCATCTAGGGGTTTATCATGGTTTCATTTATGGGATTTTAAGGGTTCATCTAGGGGTTTATCTAGAGGTTTCTCTAGAGATTTATCTAGGGGTTCATATAGGGATTTATCTAGTGGTTCATCTAAGGGTTTATCTAGAGGTTCATCTATTGGTTTACCAAGTAGTTTATCTAGGGTTTCATCTAGTAGTTTATAAGGGGGATCATCTAGGGATTTATCTAGGGGTTCATCTAGGGGTTTATCTAGGTGTTCATCCAGGGGTTTATTTAGTGGTTCATCTTGGGGTTCATCTAGAGGTTTATCTAGGGTTTCATAAAGGGGTTCATCTATGGTTTCATTTATTAGTTCATCCAGGGGTTCTTCCAGGGGTTTATCAAAGGGTTCATTTAGTGGTTTATCTAGTGGTTCATCTACTATTTCATCAAGGGGTTAATCTATGGTATAATATAGGGGTTTATTTATGATTTTATCAAGGGGTTCATACACAGTTTCTTCTAGGGTTTGTCTAGGGATTCATTTAGGGGTTTATTTAAGGGTTTATTTAGGGGTTTATCTTAGGGTTTATCTAAGGGATCATCTAGGGTTTTATCTAGGGGTTCATAGGGTTTAGAGTTAAGGTTTTAAGGTTTTGGGTTTAGGGTTCCTTTATGGGTTTATCTAGGGGTTCCTCTAGGGGTTTAAATAAGGCTTAATTTAAGGGTTTATTTAGGGGGTTAATCTAGGGGTTTATGCATGGGTTCGTCTAGGAATTTATCTAGGGGTTCAATTAGGGGTTTATCTAGAGTTTCATTTAGGGGCTCATCTAGGGTTTTATTTAGGGGTTCATCTAAGGGTTCTTTTAGGGGTTCATCTAGGGATTTGTCTAGGGGTTTATCTGGGGGGTTCATCTATTGATTTATTTAAAGATTCATCTAGGTATTAATCTAGGGGTCCATCTAGAGGATTTTGTAGGGTTTTCATCTTAAGATTTATCTAGGGGTTTATCTAAGTAATCAACTACAGGTTCATCTAGGCTTTCGTGTAGGGGTTTATTTAGGGTTTTGTTTATGAGTTTATCTAGGGGTTTTTAGGGTTTCATCTAAGGATTTATCAGAGTTTCATTTAGGGGGTTTTCTAGGAGTTCATCTAGGGGTTTAAATAGAGGTTCATCTAGGGATTTATTTAGGGGTTTATCTTGGGGTTCATCTAGGAGTTTATCTTAAGATTCATCTAGGAGTTTATCTAGGTGTTAATTTATGGGTTTATCTTAGGGTTCATCTAGGGTTTTATCGAGGGGTTTCAACTAGGGGTTTATCAGAGGCTTCATCTATGAGTTTATCTAAGGGTTTATCTTGTGTTTTATCCAGATGTTCATCTAAGGGTTTATCTAGTAGTTCATCTATGTGTTTATCTAGGGTATCATCTACGAGTTTATCTAGAGTTTCATCTAGGGGTTTATCTTGAAGTTCATCTACATGTTTATCTATAGGTTCATCTAGTGGTTTATCTATGAGTCCATCTATGGTTTCATATAGGGGTTAATCTATAGTTTAACCTAGGGGGTACGTTCATCTATGATTTCATCCAGGGTTTCATCAATATTTCCATCTAGAGGTTAATCTACAGTTTCATCTTGGGGTTCATCTACAGTTCCATATAGGGGTTCATCTAGTGGTTTTATCTAGGGGTTTATCTAGATTTTTATCTAGGAGTTTATCTAGGGGTTCATCAAGGAGTTTATCTAGGTGCTCATCTAGGGGTATATCTGTGGGTTTATCATGAGTTTTATCTAAGGATTCATCTAAGGGTCCACCTAGGGATTTATCTAAGAGTTCATCTAGGGGTTTATCTAGTTGTTTATATATGGGTTTATCTAGGGTTTCATCTAGAGGTTTATTTATGTGTTCACCAGGGTTTTATCTAAGGTTTCATCTAGAGGTTTATCTAGGGTTTTATCTATGAGTTCACCTAGGGGATCATCTAGGGATTTATTTAGGGGTTCATCCAGGGATTTATCTAAGGGTTCATATAGAAGTTTATTTAGAGGTTCATTTATGAGTTTATCTAGGGGTTCATCTAGAAGTTTATCTTGAGGTTTATCTAGGGGTTCATCTAAATGTTTATATATGGGTTTATCTATGAGGTTATATAGGGGTTCATCTAGGAGTTTATGTAAGGGTTTATCTTGAGGTTTATCTAGGAGTTTATCTAAGGTTCATCTAAGGGTTTATCTAGGGGGTTATCTATAGTTTCAATTATGGGTTTATCTAATATTTCATTTAGGGGTTTATTTAAGGTTTAATGTAGGTGTTTATCTAGCTTTATCTAGGAGTTTATCTATGGTTTCATCTAAAGGTTTATTTAGGGTTTCAGCAAAGGGTTTATCAAGGGTTTCATCTAGGATTTTATCTAGGAGTTCATCTAGGGGATTATCTACGGTTTTCATCTTGGGGTTTATCTAAGGGTTCATCAAGGGGTTTATCTAAGGGATCATCTGAAGGTTCATCTAGGGGTTTATCTAGGGTTTGATCTAGGGGTTTATCGGGGTTTCATCTAAGGGTTTATCATGGTTTCATTTAGCTATTTTTTGATGAGTTGATCTAGGGGTTTATATAGAGGTTCATCTAGCGGTTTATCTATGAGTTCATCTAGCGGTTTATCTAGGGGTTTATCTAGTGGTTCATTTAGGGATTTATCTAAAGGTTCATCTATTTGTTTATTTAGTGGTTTATTTAGGGGTTCATCTAAGGGTTTATTAGGAGGTTCATCTAGGGGTTTATCGAGGAACTTATCTAGGGGTTCATCTTGCGGTTTATCTAGGTGTTTATATATGGGTTTATCTAGTGGTTCATCTAAGTATTTATCTAAGGTTTCATTTATGGGTTCATCTAGGGGTTCATCTACAGTTTCATCGTGTGGTTAATCTATGAGTTCATTTAGTTGTTTATATAAGGGGTTAATCTACGGTTTCATCTAGGAGTGAATCTATGGTTTAATCTATGGGTTAATCTACGATTTCATCTAGAGGTTCATCTTTGTTTTCATCTAGAGGTTCATCTACAGTTTCATTTAAGGGTTTATCTAGATTTTCATCTATGGGTTTATCTAGGAGTTCATCAAGGAGTTTATATAGGGGTTTATCAAAGGGTTTATCTAGGAGTTTATTTAAGGGTTTATCTAGGAGTTCATCTAAGGGTTCATCTAGAGGTTTATTTAGGGGCTCATCCAAGGGTTTATCTAGGCGTTTAACTAGGGGTTTATCTATGAGTTCATCTAGCGATTATCTAGAGATTCATCTAGAAGTTTGTCTAGGGGTATATCTAGGGATTTATTTAGGGGTTCATCTAGGGGTTTATTTAGGGGTTCATCTAGGGGTTTATCTAAGGGATCATCTAGGGTTTTATCTAAGGGTTCCTTTATATGTTTATCAAGAGATTCCTCTAGGGGTTCATATAGGGGATTATCTATGAGTTCAACTAGGGGTTTATCTAGGGGTTCATCAAGAGGTTTATCTAGGACTTCATCTAGGGGGTTCAACTAGGGGTTTATCTTGGGGTTCATCTAGAGATTTATCTAGGGGTTCATTTAGATGTTCATTGGGGGGTTTATCTAGGGGTTCATCTTTTGGTTTATCTAGGGATTCAATTGGGGGTTTATCTAGGAGTTAATCTAAGGGTTTATCTAAGAGTTCATCCATGGGTTTATCTAAAGGTTCATCACGGTGTTTATCTAGGGTTTCATCTAAGGATTTATCTAGGGATCCTTCTAGGGGTTTATCTAGGGATTTATCTAGGGGTTCATCTAGGGGTTTATCTAGGGTTTATCTATGAGTTTATCTAGGTGCTTATATAGGGATTTATCTAGGGGTTAATCTAAGAGTTTATTTAGTTGTTTATCTAGAGTTTAATTTAGGGTTTCATCTAGAGTTTTATCTAGAGTTTCATCTGTTGGGAACAGCGCCCTGCAATGTTCCTGATTTGAAGAAAGTGCTCTGCTCAATGATAAATGCAAATTGTATTTAACATTCCATCTAGTTTATGCGTGCAGAGATCAACAACTTGTCATGTACTTAAAGTGATCTTATCGTCGAGAAGGACAGAAGGGATGGCCGACAAAGTATGCTTATCGCTGTAATGATAGGCAAAGCAAACGCAGAGATACTATCAAAGAAAGGCGTGTCGTCGAGAAGAATGGAGTATCGTCGACATCAAAATAGCGGCCATGTCGACAAGACAATACTACAATTACAACGACAGAATGAACAAAGGAAGGTCCCAACGACACAGACAAAGGAAGCATATCGTCGTATATGCAGGAACGCCAGCATGTCCCGTATCGTTGAAATACAAGCATAAGAAGCAGAAGCAAGGAGACCTGAGAAGAAGTTCCAAAGCACAAGGAGCCGACAAAGGGATGTCGTCGAGAGATATTCCATGTCGTCGTAACGATGGAATATATCGTCGAGACAAATTCAAATCTTGTGGACGCGTGCTGTCAGCAATTAATGTCGCCGCCGGATTGTTCAATAAGCGCGTGCACTTAAAGTTTCGAGGTATTTGCGCGTGCTAAAAAGATTTGGTGATCTGACACATAAAGGAACTTTTCAGAAGACCGTTGGGTGACCCCTCTCAGTCTTATAAAAGGACATATGAGGTCGCCCTAAAAGACGGATAAAAAAAAAAGAAAGAACTTGCGTACGAAGCAATTCGAACAACATAAGCACCACAAGAAAGAAAGAAGCAGTCATTCTCATCGACTGCTAAGAAGCCAATCCACATCCGGCTAAGAAAGAATTGAAGAAGAACCGTGCATTCAAGATCTGATTCAGAAGCATTCTCTTCATTCTCAAGAAGCCGATCATCATCAGGCTAAGGTTGCCGATCAACATCAGGCAGAAGAAACAGTTTATATCTGTAATCTCTTGTAAGGCTTGCGGGCCATATTGTCTAGCTTGAGGGCTGGAGAGCTGTGAGGCTTGAGGGCCAGGGCAGTGCACTCGCGGGTGCGATTTGTCGAGCTTGCGGGCTCGGTGGCAGTAGGGGCTTGCGGGTCTAGGCTGTTGGGACTTGCGGGTCCGAAAGGTAGGGCTTGAGGGCCTGAGTGTCGAGCTTGCGGGCTCGGGGGCAGTAGGGGCTTGAGGGCCTAGGCTGTTGGGACTTGTGGGTCCGTGGTGTAAGGCTTGAGGGCCGGAAGATTTTGGCGGAGTTTGCCGAGCCTACCGGATCGCTGGGTAGGCGCAGAGGGATAGAGGACTACTCAAGACGCCCGGTCTTGAGGAACCTATATAGATCGATTGTGTGCTTTCTGTGATTAGTTCTTTACATTCTGCAAATCCGTTAATCACAATCGAGAAATACCTAAAGGGGATAGTATAAATTAGAAAAACCTATTCACCCCCCTCTAGGTGATCTGGGTAGACACCCCCATAAACAACAAGTGGTATCAGAGCTAGGTTGTTCAAACAAAGCTTAACAGCTTGAACAGATCTGCCAGCGGGTGTCTAAGGATCATGACTATGGAATCAAGAATAGCTATGTGTTGTAAAGAAAATTTTGCCCTCTGGAAAATAAGAGCAAGAATATACATTGAGGCAACAGATCCCAGGATGTTTGCAATCACTCAAGAAGAACCCTCCATGATCAAGGTGAAGGATGAGATCCTTCTGTCCAGTCTGAACACAGAAGCTAGAAACATTCTAGCTAGTGCAGTAGATTCAATAACTCTTCAGAAGCCGAGTCTTTGCACCACAGCAAAAAGCATGTGGGACCTCCTTGAAGATCTTATGGGAGGATCAGAGGTAGACTCACATGAAGGAACTCCACCTGAGCCAAAATGCATCAGAGCACCCCTGCCTGTCTCGGAAGATGAATCTGAAGAAAAAGGATGCTCTATGACCGTAAGAAGAATAACAACACCCTTAACTGTCACTAACTGTGATCATGAGAATGAGGAAGCGCATGGGCTGATGGCTCTAATAAACGAGGAAAATCATGATGAATCACATCATGACCAGGTACGCATCACTCACATGTCTCTACTACCTGTCTTATCTAAGAAGATCAAGAACACATCTGGGGATAGTTCATCCTCTGATGATGATGCAGGAGTCTGCTCATCGTGCAACAATGAGAATCATGCTGATCTGATATAGCAGTTTGGTGATCTCTTGGTATCTCTGAGCAAGAGCAAGAGACTCATCAAAAAGTAAGCCAGAGAGCTGGATTCACTCAGACTCAGTAAAGCTGAAAAGAATCAGGAATTGGGCATGCCCTCTCATGAAGGCACCAACTCCTGGGAGCTCAAGAGAATCATAGACAAGCTCTATGATGAACGAAATCAAAGGGAAGAACTCATCAAGAGACTTGAGAGTGACCTCCTCAAGGAAAAGAACTTGGTAGCCCAATTCTCTAAACCCAAAACCATACTGCCAATCATTGACACCTTCTCCTCTCAGAGAGATAGGAGGGGATTGGGTTTCAATACAGAGGCAGCAAATGCTGGGAATGGAGAAAGGGGCAAGACCAAAGCTGATCTTCATACCATCTTTCAGAAGGTAGTGTTTCCCTCAAATAGGTACTATCTGGACAGTGTCCATGGTCACTGGATGAATGAAAGCTTCTTTAGTCATGCAAATACTCATGACTTTGGGAAAAGAAAGGGCATGGGCATGAGTGCATTAAAGGCTCCCCATGAGGAAATCCAAATGGTCCATCATGGGCCATTCGTGTTTGGTGTCCCAGTCCCCACTCTCAAGGATGATGGGACAACATCCTCTCAATCTCTTCCAGATAAGAAGCAGACTAGTAGCCCCAGCATAATCGATTCTCACCTGACCATATCTGACGCTATCAACTCCATGAAGACTCTCAAGCTGACCTCTGTCGCTGACAATCAGATAAAATCACGAAGAAAAGATGATACTAAGGCAGCTATTCAACTCTTGACTGAGAGAAATAGAAAGAATGCAGCCACCTCCTCTACTGAACACACTTCAAAAGTGGTTCAGAAAAGAAGGTACAACATCCATAAGTGTTGGTGCTGTGGCAAGGTGGGACACTTTGCCATCGACTGTTGGCACAACCCTAGTGTGCCTAATGCAGAGGAGAGACCTTCAGGACTAACTGAGGAGAATACTGGAACCTCCTATTATGCTGATAAGAACCTAGGACCCAAGTCCCCTTGGGCTCCTAAGGGATATTAAGATCTGTTTTGAAGGATTGTCCATTTAGCCAAACACATCAAACAAGGCTAATGGACAATATGCACTCCAGGTTTAACTCTGGATTATGCAGTACTCACCATATGACATAGTGCACTAATCAAGGGGGAGCTAAAAGGTAAAGATAAGTGGACATTCCTTCAGGAGGAATACACTAGCTCTACAAGATAGAAGAGACAAGGCGAAGGTAACCCAGCTAATGTTTATCACATTAACGCATCATCATCTAATGTTGTTCAGGCAAGATCATCTAAATAGTCATTGGTACCGTCGAGAGACCTGCGTTACAATAATACCTAGACGTCAGCGGACTCAATTAGGTCTAAGCTAAATCGTTACAGCTAACCTCGAATTAGTCAGACATTTAATAAATGACTCTTCAAACCCTCAACTCGGACATCATAAATAAGGGCCAAATATCCAAAAAATTAAAATCCACTCCACATTTGCCCTAAAAAGCCATCGTGTTCCGGGTGACCTTGAGAGGTGAACGCGTCGATAGTGCTGAAATCTCCCTGAGCAGGTACGAAATGGAACCAAAGAACGAAGGATCCCTCAATGAAGGATGTGAAGTAGTGAGGGATGGTTTCTTAGAAGGATCAGAAGAAATTCAGAGCGTCATCCAACTTTTAGCCATCGTTGGCCTGGAATTCGCTCTATCTGAGCCAACAGTGATCTTAAGAAGAGAAGTACTGGAGTTCTACTCGAACGCAAAGGGCAGCTCAAAAGGAACTTCGATAAATAGCTTGATCAACGGGGTGAAAGTCAAAGTAAATCCCAAAAGGTTGGCAAGGGCTTTTCAGCTACCGGCTTGGGTCAAGGGGGAGGAAAATGAAGTAGTCGCCCAAGAAGACATTGACAAGGCCCTGGCATGGTGCGAACAGTTGAATAAGACCCATGGCTCCTTGGAAAGAAAAAGCTTCAATCAACAAGGGAAGCTGATGATAGACATTGTGGGAAAAGCCCTCCTCTGCAAGGTAGGGTTGCATGACAGGATATCCAAGCCCATGTTTGAAACAATGGCAAGGATAATCCTGAGGAAGAAGACCAACTAGAGCCAGGTTATCTTTAAATAGATCCAAGACAGCTGTCTGGTTCCTAATCTTAGGAGGTTAGTATCACTGTATCTCCTGCAAACCTACCCTGACAGATTCAACAAGAAGTTTGGTGTAAAAATCCATCACATGAGAAGAATGGATATCAAGATACTGGAAAGATGGGAGAAAGTACCCAAGTCTCCCATGAAGTCAAATACTGCAGAAGAGGTAAAAAGAAAGGTAGAAGACTCATCTGAAGAGAGTGAGTCAGGGAACAGTTCACCCCCATCTGACCCGGAGACAGCTGTAGAAATGAGGAATGTCTCCCTTCAGACCTCTGACCTAAGTCAAGGATCCAGGACATCTGCAGGAACAGACCCAAGGAGTGCTGAAACTGAGGGGGAGAAAAACAGTGAGATCCCTGCTCAAGTAGAAACAGTGATCCAAAAGATCATAGAAGCTGTGGATACCGAGAACTCGGAACCGACAACGCAAAAGGAAAACCAAGAAATCCCTGTTGTTGAAACCAGCAGTGATCAGCAAGGTCCTGGAATGGAGAGTGAACCAAGTCACTCTCCAATAAGAAAATCTCTATCTCCAATACTGGAAGTAGACGAAAAAGGGGATAAAAAGGGATCATCCCCAGAGGATAAACAAGATGAACCCTCACTGTTTTCTCAAATAAAGGTGCTCCTGGAAGAGCAAAGAATACATCTAGAAAAACATGTCACCTCTGCCATCAGTGATTTGAGGAATGAACTGTCTGCTGAAACAGCATTCCTAAGAAACAATATGAAAAGTCTACAAGATTACAACACCCGCTCTCACAAAGCTATGACTATTCTAGCGACCAATCAGTCAGCAATTATCAGAAGCATAGAAAGAGTCTTCATTGCTTCAACCAAGAAGATGGCTGACCACAACACTGACATCAAAGAATGTCTAGATCGACAGAATAAAGATTTAGACAGTCATTTACTGGAAACCAAGAATCATCTGGAAGCAGGAATTCACATGATCAAAAACATGATACCGGCCTCCGAAGAGAATCTCCAAAAAGGTATAACTGAAGAAGTCATAAAGGGGGAGAGGTCAATGATAAAGGCCAGTGGTGAGCATGACATCTGGACCTCTAATATAATCAGGGAAGCAATGAATTTCCCTCCTCTACATTATGATGAGCCTGCTGAAGAACACCCTATCACAGGTATTCCTGATACTATCACTATCAAAGGTAAAGAGAAGGAATCTCTGGATGAGGAAGAAGTATTATTGAGGAAGAGAAAATACAGGGAGGAAATGGAGAAAAAGGACAACTATGAGCGATGGAGTCCCAAATCCAGATCCATCATTCTAAGTGCCTGGGAACAAGTAAAGGTCAATAAAGGTGAGAGATATAGACTATACAACCCTCAAGAATGGACGAAGCATGAAGACCAAGAAGAGGTAAGGAGAGAATACAGAAGGGAAAAAACAAGCGTGAAGAATTCCTCTAGGCACTCCTGAGCCCCTTAAGTATCATCCCAATCCATTGGAATACTTCACCAGACAGGCTGAGAAGGTGCAGGAAACCAGTGCCAAGAAAGCAAAGAGTAGAACAGCGTTGATGGAACCAGAGAACTAGATGGATGAATCACTTGGACAAATGTAGAAATCTAGATCAAACAGTTTATTGATTATCAATGAAATAATACTTATCATTTTTCTGTGCTCACTCATAACATCGCTGCAATGTCATCTCTATATGTCTTATTATTTAAAATGCATGTTATCATTGTGTAGGTTATGACTTCCTCAAATAGGGGGAGATTATTGGGAACAGCGCCCTGCAATGTTCCTGATTTGAAGAAAGTGCTCTGCTCAATGATAAATGCAAATTGTATTTAACATTCCATCTAGTTTATGCGTGCAGAGATCAACAACTTGTCATGTACTTAAAGTGATCTTATCGTCGAGAAGGACAGAAGGGATGGCCGGCAAAGTATGCTTATCGCTGTAATGATAGTCAAAGAAAACGCAGAGATACTATCAAAGAAAGGCGTGTCGTCGAGAAGAATGGAGTATCGTCGACATCAAAATAGCAGCCATGTCGACAAGACAATACTACAATTACAACGACAGAATGAACAAAGGAAGGTCCCAACGACACAGACAAAGGAAGCATATCGTCGTATATGCAGGAACGCCAGCATGTCCCGTATCGTTCCCGTATCGTTGAAATACAAGCATCAGAAGCAGAAGCAAGGAGACCTGAGAAGAAGTTCCAAAGCACAAGGAGCCGACAAAGGGATGTCGTCAAGAGATATTCCATGTCGTCGTAACGATGGAATATATCGTCGAGACAAATTCAAATCATGTGGACGCGTGCTGTCAGCAATTAATGTCGCCGCCTGATTGTTCAATCAGCGCGTGCACTTAAAGTTTCAAGGTATTTGCGCGTGCTAAAAAGATTTGGTGATCTGACACATAAAGGAACTTTTCAGAAGATCGTTGGGTGACCCCTCTCAGTCTTATAAAAGGACATATGAGGTCGCCCTAAAAGACGGATAAAAAAAAGAAAGAACTTGCGTACGAAGCAAATCGAACAACATAAGCACCGCAAGAAAGAAAGAAGCAGTCATTCTCATCGACTGCTAAGAAGCCAATCCACATCCGGCTAAGAAAGAATTGAAGAAGAACCGTGCATTCAAGATCTGATTCAGAAGCATTCTCTTCATTCTCAAGAAGCCGATCATCATCAGGCTAAGGTTGCCGATCAACATCAGGCAGAAGAAACAGTTTATATCTGTAATCTCTTGTAAGGCTTGCGGGCCACATTGTCTAGCTTGAGGGCTGGAGAGCTGTGAGGCTTGAGGGCCAGGGCAGTGCACTCGCGGGTGCGATTTATCGATCTTGCGGGCTCGGGGGCAGTAGGGGCTTGCGGGTCTAGGCTGTTGGGACTTGCGGGTCCGAAAGGTAGGGCTTGAGGGCCTGAGTGTCGAGCTTGCGGGCTCGGGGGCAGTAGGGGCTTGAGGGCCTAGGCTGTTGGGACTTGTGGGTCCGTGGTGTAAGGCTTGAGGGCCGGAAGATTTTGGCGGAGTTTGCCGAGCCTAGCGGATCGCTGGGTAGGCGCAGAGGGACAGAGGACTACTCAAGACGCCTGGTCTTGAGGAACCTCTATAGATCGATTGTATGCTTTCTGTGATTAGTTCTTTACATTCTGCAAATCCGTTAATCACAATCGAGAAATACCTAAAGGGGATAGTATAAATTAGAAAAACCTATTCACCCCCCTCTAGGTGATCTGGGTAGACACCCCCATAAACAACATCATCTATAAATTTATATAAGGTTTTATCTTGATGTTTATTTAGGGTTTCATCTATGGGTTTATCTTGGATTTCATTTAGGGATTTATCTAGGGGTTCATTTAAGGGTTAATCTCGGGGTTAATCTAGGGTTTATCTAGAGGTTCATCATTGGGTTTATTTAGGGGTTCATCTAGAAGTTTATCTAAGAGTTCATTTAGGGGTTCAGCTAGAAGTTTATCTAAGAGTTCTTCTAGGGGTTTATCAAAGATTTCATTTATGAGTTTATCTAGGGGTTTATCTAGGAGTTCATCTAGGGGTTTATCTAGTTGTTCATCTAGGTGTTTATCTAGAGGTTCATCTAGGGGTTTATCTAGGGGTTCATCTAGTGGTTTATCTAGAGGTTCATCTAGGGGTTCATCCTGAGGTTTTTCTAAAGGTTCATCAAGGGGTTTATCTAGGGTTTAATTTATGATTTTATCGAGGGGTTAATCTAGGGGTTTATCTTGGGGTTCATCTAGGGGTTTATCTAGGTGGCTCACCTAGGTGTTTATCTAGATGTTCATCTAGGAGTTTATCTAGATGTTCATCTAGGTGTTTATCTAGGGGTTCATTTATGAGTGTATCTTTGGGGTTATCTACGATTTTCTCTAAAGGTTTATCTATGTTTTCATCTATATTTTTTTAAATATTTTTTAGGGGTTTATCTAGGGTTTCACGTAAGCTTTTATTTAGGGTTTCATCTTAGAGTTTATCTAGGGGTTTATATAGGGTTTAGTTTAGGGGTTTATCTAGAGTTTCATCTAAAGGTTTATATAGGGCTTCATTTATGAGTTTATCTAGGGTTTCATTTAGGGGTTTATCTAGGCTTTCATCTAGTGTTTTATCTAGAGTTCATAGGGGTTTATCTAGGGTTTTTATTTAGGGGTTTATCTTGGAGATCATCTAAGGGTTCATCAAGGGGTTCATCTGGAGGGTTATCTAGGGTTTCTTCCATGGGTTTGTTTATCTAGGGTTTTATCTAGGGGTTCATTAGGGGTTTATCTAAGGGTTCATCTATGGGTTTTCTAAGGGTTCATATATGGGTTCATCTAGGGTTTTCATCTATGGGTTTATCTTGGGGATCATTTAGTGGTTTATCTATGAGTTCATAAATGTGTTCACTTAGAACCATCTAGGGTTTCATCTAGGAGTTTATCTATGGGTTAACGGAGTTTCATCTAGGAGTTTATCACAATTTCATTTAGGTCTTTTCTAGTATTCACCTAGGGGTTGTATAGAGGTTCATCTACAAGCTTATCTAGAGGTTCATCTAGAGGTTTATCTAAGCGTTTATCTAGGGATTCTTCTAGGGGTTTATCTAAGGGTTCATCAATGAGTTTATCTTGAGGTTTATTTTGGGTTTTATCGAGAGGTTCATCCAGGGGTTCATCTTAGGGTTTATCTAGGGGGTTCACCTATGGGTTTATCTAGGGGTTCACCTAGGGGTTTATCTAGAGGTTTATCTTAGGGTTTATCTAGGAGTTCATTTAGGGGTTTATTTAGGGGTTTATCTTAGGGTTCATCTTTTGGTTTATCTACGATTTCCTCTAAGGGGTTATCTACGTTTTCATATAGAGGTTTATTTAATATTTTATTTAGGGGTTTATCTAGGGTTTCTTGTAAGGGTTTATCTATGGTTTCATCTAAAAATTTATCTATTGTTTCATCTAGGGCTTTATCTAGGGGTTCATCTAAGGATTTATCTAGGGTTTTATCTATGGGTTTATCTAGGGGTTATCTAGGGTTTCATTTATGAGTTTATCTAGGGGTTAACATGGTTTCATCTAGGGGTTTATCACAGTTTTATTTAGAGGTTTTTTTAGGGTTCAACTAGGGGGTTCTCTAGAGGTTCATCTAGGAGTTTATCTAGAGGTTCATCTAGTAGTTCATCTAAGGATTTATGGAGAGGTCCATCTATTAGTTTATCTATGGATTTATCTCGAGGTTCATCTAAGGGTTTATCTAGGGGGTCATCTATGGGTCAATCTTAGAGTTTATCTAGGAGTTTATCTAAGGTTTTATCTAAGTGTTCATATAAGGGTTATCCGATGGTTCATCTAGGGGTTTATCTAGGATTTCATCTTGAATTTCATCTATGGGTTCATATAGGGTTTTATTTAGGGTTTTATCCTCATCTAGGAGTTCAACTATAGTTTCATATATGGGTTAACCTATAGTTTAATCTAGGGGTTCATCTACAATTTCATCCAGGGGTTCATCTATGAGTTCATCCAGGGGTTCAACTACGACTTCATCTAGGGGTTATTTAGGTGTTTAATTTGGGGTTCATCTAATGACTTATCTATGAGTTTTACTTGGGGTTTATCTAGGGATTCATCTAGGGGTTTTTCTAGAGATTCATCTAAGAGTTTATCTAGGAATTTATCTAGGGGTTTATTTAAGGGGTTATCTAAAAGTTCATCTAAGAGTTTATCTATGGGATCATCTAAGATTTTATCTAGTGGTGACTTTATGGATTCATCTAGGGGCTCCTCTAGGGATTTATCTAGGGTTTATCTAGGGTTTTATCTAGGAGTTCATCTAGGGGTTTATCTAGAGGTTCCTCTAGGATTTATCTAGGGGTTCATCTAGAGTTTTATCTAGGGGTTCATCTAGGGGTTTATCTAGGGGTTTATTTAGGGGTTCATCTAAGGGTTTATAGAGGGGTTCATCTAGGGGTTTATAGAGTGTTTAATCTAGGGGTTTATCTACAAGATCATCTAGGGGTTTTATCTAGGGGTGTGACTTTATGGGTTCCTCTATGGGTTCCTCTAGTGATTTATATAGGGCTCCTCTTGTGATTTATATAGAGATTCATCTATGGGTTTATCTAGGGGGTTCATCTAGAGTTTTATCTAGGAGTTCCTCAAGGGATTTTCTTGGGGTTCATTTAGAGGTTCATTTATTGGTTTATTTAGGGGTTCATCGAGAGGTTTATCTAGGGGTTCATCTATTGGTTTATCTAGGGATTCATCTAGTAGTTTATCTAGGGGTTCATTTAAGGTTTTATCTAGGGGTTCATCTAAGATTTTATCTAGGGGTTTATTTAGGGATCCTTCTAGGGGTTTATCTAGGGGTTCATAAATGGGTTTATCTTCGGGTTCATTTTGGGGTCTATGGGTTTATCTAAAAGTTCATCTAAGGGTTTCATCTAGGAGTTTATATAGGGGTTCATCTAGGGGTTTAACTAGGTTTTCATCTATGAGTTTATCTAGGGATTCATCTATGAGTTTATTTAGGGTTTCATCTACGGATTTATCTAGGATTTTATCTATGGGTTTATCTAGGGGTTCATCTAGGGATATATCTAGGGTTTCATCTAGGAGTTTATCTGGGTTCATCTACGGGTTGATCTAGGGGTTGATCTATGATTTATCTATGGGTTCATCTCAGGGTTTATCTAGGGTTTTCATATTGGGGTTTATTTAGAGGTTTATCTAAGGGTTCATTTGGAGGTTCATCTAGGTTTGTTTTAGGGGTTTATCTAGGTGTCAATCATGCTTTCATCTAGGAGTTCATCAAGGTTTATTTTGGGTTTTTCTCTAGGATTTCATCAAGGGATTCATCTAAAGGTTCATTTAGGGCTTTATCCAGGGGTTCATTTATTAATTTATCTATGAGTTCATCTAGGGGTTTATCGGGAGGGGGAGGGTCATCTTGGGTTTTATCTAGGTGTTCATTTACGAGTTTATTTAGGAGTTCATATAGAAGTTTATCTTGGGTTTCAACTAGGGGTTCATCCAGGGTTTCAGCTAGGGGTTTATGTATGGGTTCATCTAGAGGTTTATGTAGGGGTTCATCTAGTATATTATATAGGGGCTCATCTACGATTTCATCTAGACATTAATCTACGGTTTAATCTAGGGTTTCATCTATAGTTTTATCTAGGGTTCATCTATAGTTTCATCTGGGGTTTATCTACGATTTTATCTGGGGGTTCATCTACGGTTTCATTTATGGGTTTATCTATATTTTCATCTAAGGGTTTATCTAGGGGTTCATCTAGGTATTTATTTATGGTTTCATTTATGGCATCTATGGGTTAATTTAGTGTTTCATCTAGGGGTTTATCTGGGGTTTCATTTAGGGGTTCATTTAAGGGTTTATCTAGAGGCTCATATTGAGGTTTATCTAGGGGTTCATCTAGGGGTTTATCTATGGGTTCATCTAGGGGTTTAACTAGGGGTTCATCTAGGGGTTTATTCAGGAGTTCATCTAGGAGTTTATCTATGGGTTTATCTAGTGGTTTATCAATATGTTTATTTAGTTGTTCATCAAGGGGTTTATCTCGATGTTCATCAATATGTTCATCTAGGGGTTTGTCAAGGGGTTTATCTAGGGGTACATATAGGGGTTTATCTAGGGGTTCATTAAAGGTTTATGCAGGGATTCATCTAGGGTTTTTTCTTGGGGTTCATCTAGGGGTTTATCTAGAGGTTTATCAAGGTGTTCATCTTGGGGTTTATCTAGGGGATCATCAAGGAATTTATCTAAGGGTTCATCTTGGGTTTCATCTACGGGTTTATCTAGTGGTTAATTTATGGTTTCATGTAAGGGTTTTTCTAGGGTTTCATCTAGGGGCTTATCTATGGTTTCATCTAGGTGTTTATCTAGGGTTTAGTCTAGGAATTTATTTAGGGGTTCATCTTGGGGTTTATCTAGAGTTTTCATCTAGGGGTTTACCTAAGAGTTCATCTATGGGTTCATCTAGGAGTTTATCTAGGGTTTCATTTAGGGGTTTATCTAGTGGTTTATCGGGGTTCATCAGAGATTCATTTAGGTTTTTTGTAAGGGTACATCTAGGGGTTTATCTAGAGGTTAATCTAGGTATTCATCTAGGAGTTTATCTAGGGGTTCATCTAAGGGTTTATCTAGTGGTTTATTTAGGGGTTTACCTAAGGGGTTAATCTATTAGCTTATATAAGGGGGTTTATCTAGGGGTTTTTAGGGGGTTCATCTAGGGGTTTATCTAAGGGTTTATCTAGGTGTTCATCTAAAGGTTTATTCAGTGGTTTATCTAGGGGTTCATCTGGGAGTTTATCTTGGGTTTTATCTAGGGGTTCATCTAGGATATTATTTAGGGGATTCATCTATGGGCTTATGTAGTGGTTTATCTAGGGGTTCATCTAGCAGTTTATGTATGGGTTCATCTATGATTTCATCTAGAGTTCTTCTATAATTTCATCAAGGGGTTGATATACGATTTCACCTAGGGGTTCATCTAGGGTTTCATCTATGGTTTTATCTAGGGTTTCATCTTGGGGTTTATCTAGGGTTTCATCTAGGGGTTTATCTAGGGTTTCATCTAGAGGTTTATTTAGTATTTCAACTAGGGGTTTATTTAGGGTTTTATCTTAGGGTTAATTTAAGTATTTATCTAGGGATTCATCTAGAGGTTTATCTAGGGGTTTCTCTAGGGGTTCATCTAGGGGTTTATTTAGGGGTTCATATAGGAGTTTATCTTGGGGTTCATCTCTAGGTTCATCTAGGGTTTATCTAGAGGTTCATCTAAAGGTTTATCTAGGGGTTGATCTAGGGGGTATATCTAGCTGTTCATCTAAGGGTTTATTTGGAGGTTCATCTAAGTGTCTATCTAGGGATTCATTCAGATGCTTATTTAGGGGTTCATCTAATATTTTATCTAGGGATTCATTGAGGGTTTTATTTAGGGATTCATCTCGGGATTTATCTAGGTGTTCATCTAGGAGTTTATCTTGGAGTTCATCTAGAGGTTCATTTAAGGGTTTATCTAGGGTTTGATATTGGGATTTTTCTTGAAGTTTATCTTGGAGTTCATCTATGTGTTTATCTATGAGTTTATTTAGGGGTTCATCTAGGGGTTTATCTTGGGTTAATCTAAGGGTTTATCTATGGTTTCCTCTAAGGGTTTATCTATGATTTTATCTAAGGGTTTATTTAATTTTTTATCTATGGGTTTATCCAGGGTTTCATGTAGAGGTTGATCTAGGGGTTTGTCAATGGTTTCATCTAGGGGTTTATCCAGGGTTTTATCTAGGAGTATACCTAGGGTTTCATCTAGGGGTTTATTTTGGGTTTTCATCTAGGTGTTTATCTCGGGGTTTATCTTGGGGTTTATCTAAGCGTTCATATAGTGGTTCATCTAGAGGGTTATCTAGGGTTTCATCTGAGTCTATTAGGGTTTTATTTAGGATTTTTTCTATGTATTTATCTAGAAATTTATCTAGAGGTTCATCTAAGGGTTTATCTAGGGATTCATCTAGGGGTTTATCTAGGTGTTCATCTATAAGGGTTTATCTAGTGGTTCATCTTGGGGTTTATTTGGGGGTTCATCTATGGGTTTATCTAGCGATTCATCTAGGTATTTATCAGGGGTTCATCTATGAGTTTATTTTGTAATTCATCTATGAGTTTATTTAGTAATTCATCTATGGGTTTATCCAGGTTTTCATCTATGGGTTTATCATGCGGTTCATCTAGGGTTTATCTAGGGTTTCATCTATGATTCAAGGTTTCATCTATGAGTTCATCTACGATTTCTTCTAGGGATTTTGATTTCATCTTGGGGTTCAACTACAGTTTCATCTATGGATCTAGGGGTTCATCTAGGGGTTTATCTAGGGGTTTATCTAGAGGTTTATCTATGAGTTTATCTATGAGTTTATATATGGATTCATCTAGGGTTTCATGTAAGGGAATATCTAGGGATTCAACTAGGGATTTATCTAGGGGTTCATCTAGGGGTTCATCTAGGGTTTTATCTAGGGGTTTATCTAGGGGTTCATCCAGGGTTTATTTAGGGGTTCATCCAGGGGTTTATCTAGAGGTTCATCTAGGTGTTTATTTAAGAGCTCATCTAGGGGTTTATCTAGGAGTTCATCTAGGGTTTTTCTAAGGGAGCATATAATGTCTTTTTCTAGTGGTTCCTTTATGGTTTATCTAGGGGTTCCTCTAGGGATTACTTTAGGGATTTATCTAGGGGTTCATTTAGGGGTTTATCTAGTGGTTTATCTAAGGGTTTATCTAGGCGTTCATCTAGGGGTTTATCTTGTGGTTCATCTAGGGGTTTATCTAGGTGTTCATCTAGGAGTTCTTCTAAGGGTTTATCCATGGGCTTATTTAGGGGTTTATCTTGATGTTTCATCTAGTGCTTTATCTCGGGGTTTATGTAGGTGTTTATTCAGGGGTTCATCTAGTGGTTTATCTAGGTTTTATCTAGAGGTTTATCGATGGGGATTATCTTGGGATTCATCTAAAATTATATCTAGGGGTTAATCTAAGGTTCATTTAAGGGGTTTATCTAGCAGTTCATCTAGGGGTTTATCTAAGGGGTTCATTTTGTGGGTTTATCTACCTGTTCATCTAAGGGTTTATCTGGATGTTCATCTTGGGGTTCTTCTAGGGGTTTATCTAGGGGTTCATCTAGGTGTTTAACTAAGAGTTCATTCAGGTGTTTATCAAGGGTATTATCTAGGGATTAATCTTGGATTTTTTCTAGGGGTACATCCATGGGTTCATCTAGGGTTTTATCTAGGTTTCCTCTAGGGGTTCATCTTTGGGTTTATCTAGAGGTTCATCTAGGGGTTTATCTAGGGGTTCATCCATGGGTTTATTTAGGTGTTCATCTATAGATTTTCTAGAGGTTCATTTAGGGGTTCATCTAGGGGGTTCATCTAGGGGGTTCATCTAGGAGTTTATATAATGGTTCATCTACGGTTTCCTCTATGGGTTTATCTATGATTTTATCTAGTGATTTATCAAATATTTCATCTAGGGGTTTATCTATGGTTTCATGTAAGAGTTTATCTATGGTTTCACATAAGGGTTTATCTATGGTTTCATCTAGCAGTTTATCTTGCATTTCATCTAGGGTTTATCAAGGGGTTCATATAGGTTTTTATTTATGGTTTTCATCTAGGGTTTATCTAGGAGTTCATCTAGGGGTTTTTCTAAGGGTTCATCTAGGGGATTATCTAGGAATTCATCTAGTGGTTTAATTGGGGTTTTATCTAGGGTTTATCAGGGTTTCATTTAGGGGGTTTTCTAGAGGTTCATCTAAATGTTTATCTAGAATTTCATCTAGAAGTTTATCTAGGAGTTCATCTAGGTGGGGGTTCATCTAGTGGTTTATCTAGTGGTTTATCTAAGGGTTCATCTATTGGTTTATCTAGGGGTTCATCCAGGAGTTTATCAGGGGATTCATCTAGAGGTTTATCTACGAGTTTATCTGGTTTATACAGGTGTTCATCTATGGGTTTATCCTTGAATTTATCTAGGGGTTCATCTAGAGATTTAACTAGGGTTTCATCTAAGGTTCATTTAGGGGGCTCATCTTGGGGTTTATCTAGGAGTTCATCTAGGAGTTTTTCTAGGGGTTCACCTACGGCTTCATCTAGGGGTTAACCAACAATTTAATCCAGGGTTTCATCTACAATTTCATTTAGGGGCTAATCTACAGTTTCATCCTAAGGTTCATCTACGGTTTCATCTAGGGGTTCATCTACAATTTCATCTAAGGGTTTAATTTAAGGGTTCATCTACTATTTTATTTAGTGGTTCATCTACGGTTTCATCTATGATTTCATCTACGGTTTCATCGAGGAGTTCATCAATGGTTTCATCTAGATTTTTGTCTAGAGGTTTATCTAGGGTTCATTTATGATTTTATCTAGTGTTTAGTCTAGAGGTTTATCTAGGGTTTCATTTAGGGATTTATTTAGAGTTTCATCTAGGGGTTTATCTAGGGTTTCAATTAGGGGTTTATCTGTGAGTTCATTTAAGGGTTTACCTAGGGTTCATCTAGGGTTTTATCTAGGGGTTCATCTATGGGTTTATCTAGGAGTTTCTCTAGGGGTTTATCTAGATGTTCATTTAGGGGTTTATTTAGGGGTTCATTTAGGAGTTTATCTAGGGGTTCATCTATGAGTTTATTTAAGAGTTCATCTAAGAGTTTATCTAGAGGTTCATCTATGGGTTTATCTAGGGGCTCATTTAGGGGTTTATCTAGGGGTTCATTTAGAGGTTTATTTAGCTATTCATCTAGGGGTTTATTTAAAGGCTCATTTAGGGGTTTATCTAGGCATTTATCTAGGGGTTTATCTATGGTTATATCCATTGATTTATCTAGGGGTTCATCTAAGAGTTTATCTAGGGATTCGTCTAGGTTTTTAACTATGGGTTTATCTAGTGGTTTATCTAGGGGTCATCTAGGGGCTTATCTAGGGGTTCATCTAGGGGTTCATATATGCGCTTATCTAATGGTTCATCTCGGGGTTTGTATATGGGTCATCTAGGAGTTTGTATATAAGTTCATCTAAAGGTTTATCTACAATTTTCTCTTAGGGTTTATCTACTTTTTCATTTAGAGGTTTATCTAATATTTAATCTTATAGTTTATCTAGGGTTTTTCTAAGGTTTCATCTATGAGTTTATCTATGGTTTCTCTTAGGGGTTTATCTAGGATTTCATCTAGCAATTTATCTAGGGGTTTATCTATGGGCTTATCTAGGGGTTTATATATAGTTTTCATCTAGGGGTTTATCTAGCAGTTTATCTAGGGTTTCATCTAGGTGTTTATCTAGGGTTTCATCTAGAATTTTTTTAAGTGTTTATCGGGGGTTTCAACTAGGGGTTTATCATGGTTTCATTTAGTTATTTTTTCTAAGCATTCATCTAGGGTTTATCTAGAGGTTCATCCATGGGTTTATCTAGGGGTTCATATATGAGTTAATCTAGGGGTTCATCTAGGGGTATATCTAGTGGTTCATTTAGGAGTTTATTTAGGGTTTTATCTATTGCTTTATCTAAGGGTTCATCACTGAGTTTATCAGGAGGTTCTGAAAGTGCACAATTAACCTCACTAGAATTCTCTAGAGGGGGGGTGAATAGAGATTTAGAAATTATTTTGTGCAAAGTTAATATATATGTGTATGATCACAGATTAGAGCTTCCCACACACCAACAAAAATTAAGCAAGAAAATAAAGTAAATGCAAGAAAATAAATCACAGCACAACACAAGAAAATATAGTGGTTCCCCAAACTTTGGGTAGTCCACTCTTCTACCCCCTTGGTAGGAATTCATTATCTTGCACTGAGTCTTTTGATAAAGAGACTCTTAGAACCACCCTGAGTCTTTTGACAAGGAGACTCTTAGAACCAACTGAGTCTTTTGACAAGGAGACTCTTAGAACCAGTACACTGAATTTTTTGGAGAGAGATTCTAAAAACTCTTTTACAATGTTTAAGTGAGAAAGAAAGAAAGGAGAAGAAATAAAATCAAGAAAGAATCTTCTTCCTGACAAGAAGATTGGAAGCACAAGAAGTGAATTGAATCTTTCTTCTATAGAGAGAAGAAGATTTGCAGCCTTTCTCTCTTTATGAGAGCTATCAGATTTTGCAGCAGTATGACTTCAGAAGCAGAAGAAGAAGAAGTGCTTGAATGTTGCTGCAGAGCTTTTTCTCAATTTCTCTCTTTTCTCTTGGGAGCTTTTCCTCTATTTCAAATGTGTGTGGTAGATCACTTTTTACATTTTCTGCCGACCTCCTCTTTATTTATAGCTCTGTTAATTCAAAATAATACTATAGGAGGATAATCAATTAGCAGTTAGAGAGAATAGAAAGAAAAGATGTTTCCATAATGTTCATTTCTGTAGAAGGAAAGAATAAATTCTGATTTCAAATATTGTCCAAATAAGTTTAATCAAATTAGCCAAGAATCAGATATAAGGAAAGAATGATTCAGAACGGCTATAAAATATTGATACTTATTCCATACAAATCAGATCCACTGAAAGAAGGAAAGAAATCTGGCGCATATTTAAATCTGTCATATAAATCGACGTGCGTCGATTCCTATTCGACGTAAGCGTCAAATTCATCCTGGCTGGACGTCGAGAGGAGAATAAGGAAGGTGCGTCGATTAAGGTGCGTCGACTTCTCCATATGCGTCGACTAGAAATCAGAGTAGCGTCGACAACACATACGTCGAAATCTTCCTAGAGTTACTTCGACTCAATCTGAAGGAGACGTCGACTATATTTCGACGTTGCGTCGAATACTATTCGACGCATATTTACTTAACCTTATTTTTCTTTCTTAGAATTCATATTCAACTTAATTCAAGGGGTTAAGAGAAATCATTTTCCCAACAATCTCCCCCTATTTGTCTTAACCCTTCTTAGAGAGAAATTTTATTAGCATATAATTAACATAGCATAGTATTTGTATAGATAAGAAATATATCAAATAATCAAAAAGTGAAATTTAGAAGAAGAGATCAAATGTTCCAGAATCATATAAACATATGTCATGTTCATTCCAACTAGTACTCAAAAATATATCAGCATTGTTTTCAAATATTACTCAGGAGGGGTAGGAGGGGTCTTTCTCTTTCTCTTGAATACTACTATTTTAAGAGAGGAGAGTTTCTCTTTCTCATTTGTAGGAAGTTCTCCTAGCTCCCCCTGGGTCTCAGCCATTTGCTCCCCCTGAGTCTCAGCTTCATTTATAATAGTATCCTTAGCTCCTTCTTCAGCTAACACAGCTTCCAGCTCCCCCTGAAGTTCAGTTTCTTTATCTTTCTCACCATCTTCCTTTGCATCCTCATTTTCTGTTCTGCTTCCCTCCCCTTGTAGTAGTGCCATTTGATTTGCAGCATCCCTTGCTATGTTGAGTACCTCTATTGTTTGTTCATCATTATATAGCTCAGGTACTATCTCATTCCCAAGGATTTTGTCAGATTTTGGAGGAGGGGACTTGTGAGAGAGAGATTTAGGATTGGAGAGCTGCTCTTCATCTAGATTCTCCCCCTTCTTGACCTTCTTGGCCAGGGAGGTTAAGAAAGACCTTGTCACTCTAGAGGAAGAGAGAGAGGTCTTTAGGCCTTGCACAGAGGCACTGACCCCATCTATTTGGGTGTGCATGTGAAGGATGGAGGAATGAATTTGAGAGCAATGCTCATCCAGCATCACTTGGAATTTTTCAGCTGCTGATTTGATGCACTGAGTGAGGAGAGCCTCAGTGGATGCAGATGATTCATGGTGTGAAAGGTGAGGAGGTGATGATGGAGGAAGAGGTGATGGAGGAGGAGAGAAGTGAGTTGATACATGAGGTATGGGTGATAATGGAGGTAAAGAAGATGGGAGAATAGGAGGAGGGAGAGAAGGAGATACTGCTGTCTGAGCAGGTGTTTGAGGAGAAGTAAGTAAAGTAGGAGTTGTGAGGGTGGTAGAGGCTATTTGAGTGGATGATGGTGGTAGAGAAGAATTGTCTCTTTGAGGAGAAGGAGGAGGAGAAGGGTGAGCAGGAGAGTTAGGAGGAGTGGGAGTCCTTTCAGGAATGGAGCCAGGCTTGGGGATTTGCCTGGTCCATTTGGAGAAGAGGGCAATGGACATCCTCTTTCCAGGAGGGATAGGAATTCCTTTTGACCTACAGAGGTCAGGGAAGGAGTGGAAGAGTACTTGACTCATAATCCTCATGTAGGCATTCTCTTTGTGAGAGTATCTAGAGCCTATTATCTTGAGTAGCCATGAGGCCCAGTCTACTTTCTTCTTCAGCACAAGGACCCCCATGATGTTCAGTTGGTGTTTGGGTACTGCATCATGTGCTGAGATTTTGCATAGTAGAACTTTCCCTACTATATCTGCCAGCAATCTGTACTCATCAGAAAAATCTATCATTTTCAAATGGATTGGCCTATCTTTTGAGAATTTCATGGTGGTGAGTAAATGCTTGATTTCATCAGGTGTGAGTTCAAGGGATTCATCACCTAATAGGGGAGTAATTAAGACATGTTTAGTCATTCCTTTTAGAAGCTCATTTTCTTTCCTTATTTCATTTAAACAAAGATGATATTAGGATATACCTGATGGAAGATCAAAGGTGGTCCTTATGTGTTCTGCAGATATTAATACAGGTGTCTCATAGATTGTGCCTGAAATTTCCCCTTGTTCAGTTATCTGAACATGAGCTATGAGCTCTGTTAGTTCTGTCTCCAGAAGCTTGCATCTTGTTGAAATGAGCTTATCCAGACCTGCTTCAGTGAACCTATTATACTCTTAAAGTTGTCGGCGGCGGCTTGGAAGGATTCCAGGTCAATGTCGAAGCCAGAGTTAGTTTTGGGAGCCATTTTAGAGAGGAAGAGACGGCTGAACTGAGGAGCACGAAGGATGAAAGATGCAGAGGTCGTGAAGGTTTCTAACTGAAGAATCTATTTAAGTCAGGTGAAGGGTCGAAACAGGACTCAACTCGAGGCTTATTCGGTGCTTCAGTGGATGTGACCGAAAATAATTTAGTCTTGCCGCTCATTTTTATGAAGTCGACGTTACGTCGAGTGGAATTCGAAGTGAGCGTCGATTTAGTCTGTTCTGGGATGCAAGGGTTTCTTATCGACGTATGCGTCGATAGTAGTCGACGCATGCGTCGATTGTACTTATTAATCCGAGTTATCGACGGTGCGTCGATTGGAAGTTGACGTGACTTTTAATTTTCCTGAAAAGTTCTAGGTGTTTATTTCTTCTTATCTCTTCCTAATCCCAAAGGTTTCTAAGTTAGCCTAGGACTGGGTCTTAAGACCAATTTGATTGATTATACCAACATTTTTTGGCAAGGTGGCCATTTTTGTTGCATATGTAACACTTGAGTATCTTACTTTTGTGAGAGTTTGAGTTTAAAGGGGAATAGAAGTGTTGACTAGGACACCAGTGTTGATTAGGATAGAAGGTTTCATTAGGATGGGAAGTTTGGTTACCAAGTTTTGGGTAAAAATTTTGGTTAGAATGTTGATTAGGATAGAAATTATGATCAGGATGAATGGGTCCTGAATGGGGATTAGTATGGAAGATTTTTGGAGTATAGGTATTCATGTTGCTCTGAGATTTTATGCGTCGATATCTATTCGACGTATGTTGATAGTTGCGTCGATTTATATTCGGCGCATTCCGCAGATTGCGTTGATTTGGTATCGACGCATGAAGGAAGTTGCGTCGATTTAATGTCGACGTATCTTTATTCAAGCGTCGAGTGGAGGTCGAGGCATCTGAGAGGTTACGTTGAGTAGAAGTCGACGCACAATCATTCATGCGTCGATATGAAGTCGACGCAACTGTGTCTTAATAAATTTTTATTTTACCTTTTTCTGTTCTTACTCCTTTGTATGTTGTTTCTTTTGGTTTAGTTGTCTCTTCAGATGAAGTTTGTGAGTCATCAGCTGAATAATATGATGTTTCATCAAATTCCTTTATTTCCTTGAAGAGGTGTTCTTTCCTATGTTGTGATTCTTTTTCTTGGTTTGCTGATTTGATTGGTTTAGTGAATTTTACAGGGCTCATCCAAGCAGGCTTATTGGATGGAATTAGGCCGATTGATGGATCAGCCCCTAGCCCAAGATTTTTGTGTCTTATTGTTTGTTTTTCAGTGATTTCTTTAAGAGTCTGGCTTCTCATTTTTATTGAATCTTCAAAGGCCTTTGCCTGAGAAACCTTATCCTTAAGGAGCTGATTTTCTATTTTAGCCCTTTCTATTTCCTTCTCTCTTATGTTAGCCCTTAATACATGATCTATTGAGCTTATATCCTTTTTATTTCCTTGGTTTTTAACCATATGAATTTGTTCTTGTAGGTCTTTGATTTCTTGTTTAGCTTTTAATTGATCTAGACACATTCCCATAAAATCATTTCTGAAATTATCACTTTGAAAATCTATTTCATTAAAGATACTTACCTCATCCTTATCCTCAGATTCCTCTATGAGGATAAGGCTATTTTCTTTTTCATCTCCAGAAGATATGCTTTCTTCTGATCCTGTCTCACTCCAAGATTTAGCACCATCATCATTCTTGGGGCCTTCAAAGGCCATCAAGCATAGGTCATCTTGCCTAGATTCTTCATTGTCACTCTTAGAGGATGAACTGTCCTCAGAGTCTGTTTCACTCCAGGCTTCTGCAATAAAACCTCTTTCTTTCTTCTTCCCCTTTTTCTTGAGATCTTTCTTTTTCAGATCTTTCTTTGTTTCAGCATTCTCTGGACATTCTGGGACAATATGTCCAGGTTTCCTGCAAGAATAGCAAATAATTTCTTTAGTGGGGGTTTTGTCATACCTTGGTTTTGACTCCCTCCTTTTTGATCCATCTGTCTTGACCCATTTCTTAAATCTTCTGGCCAAGAAACTGAATAGTTCTTCTTCAGTGACAGGAGTTCCTTCTTCTGTTGCCTTTAGAGCAATGTTCCTGCCTTTTGAGGAAATTGGAGTGTTTTCTCTTCTTTCCTTCTCTTCTCTAGTTTTCAGCAATTGCTCATAGGATCTGAGTTTTCCTAGGAGAGCATCTGTTGAAATTTCCTTTTGACCTCTTGTGTCTCTTATTGCCCATATCCTTGAGTCCCATGAGCTTGGGAGACTCATCAGCAATTTGTCATTGATCTCTGTGAGAGAGATTTCTCTATCCAAGTCTCTTAGTTGACTGATGATCAGACTGAATCTGTCATACATTTCAGAGATGCCTTCTTCATCCTTCTTTTGGAAGTTCTCATATTGAGAGATCAATAGGGCCTTCTTATCTTTCTTTTCATCAGCACTTCCTTCCACCATCTTTGTGAGAGCATCCCATATTTCTTTGGATGATTCACAGTCAACAACCCTTTGAAAGATGGTATCAGAGCGAGGTTGATCTAAAAAGGATAACTCCTTGATCAAAAAGATTCTACCTCTCATATATATATATATATATTTTTCAAAACTATTTTTTTTCACATGGCACAAATCAAGGATTATGCTTCCACCAGACCACCAATGTGCAATCTTGAAAAATTTGCAGTTTGGAAAACAAGAATCAGAATTTATATGAATTCCATTGATACTGACTTGTTCAATATTACTGTGACAGGTCCCCCAAAGCCTTATAGAAAGGATGCAAGTGGCAATGTCACACAAACACTTGTTCCAAGATCTGAATGGACAGAAGATGAGAAGAAGGCAAGAACACATGATCTAAAGGCCATGAACATACTTGTCTCAACTCTCTCAGATGACATCTTTCAAAGGGTTGTTGACTGTGAATCATCCAAAGAAATATGGGATGCTCTCACAAAGATGGTGGAAGGAAGTGCTGATGAAAAGAAAGATAAGAAGGCCCTATTGATCTCTCAATATGAGAACTTCCAAAAGAAGGATGAAGAAAGCATCTCTGAAATGTATGACAGATTCAGTCTGATCATCAGTCAACTAAGAGACTTGGATAGAGAAATCTCTCTCACAGAGATCAATGACAAATTGCTGATGAGTCTCCCAAGCTCATGGGACTCAAGGATATGGGCAATAAGAGACACAAGAGGTCAAAAGGAAATTTCAACAGATGCTCTCTTAGGAAAACTCAGATCCTATGAGCAATTGCTGAAAACTAGAGAAGAGAAGGAAAGAAGAGAAAACACTCCAATTTCCTCAAAAGGCAGGAACATTGCTCTAAAGGCAACAGAAGAAGGAACTCCTGTCACTGAAGAAGAACTATTCAGTTTCTTGGCCAGAAGATTTAAGAAATGGGTCAAGACAGATGGATCAAAAAGGAGGGAGTCAAAACCAAGGTATGACAAAACCCCCACTAAAGAAATTATTTGCTATTCTTGCAGGAAACCTGGACATATTGTCCCAGAATGTTCAGAGAATGCTGAAACAAAGAAAGATCTGAAAAAGAAAGATCTCAAGAAAAAGGGGAAGAAGAAAGAAAGAGGTTTTATTGCAGAAGCCTGAAGTGAAACAGACTCCGAGGACAGTTCATCCTCTAAGAGTGACAATGAAGAATCTAGGCAAGATGACCTATGCTTGATGGCCTTTGAAGGCCCCAAGAATGATGATGGTGCTAAATCTTGGAGTGAGACAGGATCAGAAGAAAGCATATCTTCTGGAGATGAAAAAGAAAATAGCCTTATCCTCATAGAGGAATCTGAGGATAAGGATGAGGTAAGTATCTTTGATGAAATAGATTTTCAAAGTGATAATTTCAGAAATGATTTTATGGGAATGTGTCTAGATCAATTAAAAGCTAAACAAGAAATCAAAGACCTACAAGAACAA
Source organism: Dactylorhiza incarnata (assembly GCA_033032865.1). Taxonomy (NCBI): domain Eukaryota; kingdom Viridiplantae; phylum Streptophyta; class Magnoliopsida; order Asparagales; family Orchidaceae; genus Dactylorhiza; species Dactylorhiza incarnata. The sequence continues at coordinate 734,269 of JAWHQI010000337.1, forward strand.
ATTCATATGGTTAAAAACCAAAGAAATAAAAAGGATATAAGCTCAATAGATCATGTATTAAGGGCTAACATAAGAGAGAAGGAAATAGAAAAGGCTAAAATAGAAAATCAGCTCCTTAAGGATAAGGTTTCTCAGGCAAAGGCCTTTGAAGATTCAATAAAAATGAGAAGCCAAACTCTTAAAGAAATCACTGAAAAACAAACAATAAGACACAAAAATCTTGGGCTAGGGGCTGATCCATCAATCAGCCTAATTCCATCCAACAAGCCTGCTTGGATGAGCCCTGCAAAATTCACTAAACCAATCAAATCAGCAAACCAAGAAAAAGAATCATAACATAGGAAAGAACACCTCTTCAAGGAAATAAAGGAATTTGATGAAACATCATATTATTCAGCTGATGACTCACAAACTTCATCTGAAGAGACAACTAAACCAAAAGAAACAACATACAAAGGAGTAAGAATAGAAAAAGGTAAAATAAAAATTTATGAAGACACAGTTGCGTCGAATACTATTCGACGCATATTTACTTAACCTTGTTTTTCTTTCTTAGAATTCATATTCAACTTAATTCAAGGGGTTAAGAGAAATCATTTTCCCAACAGGTTCATCTAGGGGTTTATCCAGAGTTTCATCTAAGAGTTTATTTAGGGGTTCATTTATGGGTTTATTTAGGGTTTCATCTAGGGGTTTCATCTAGGTTTTATCTATGGTTTTATCTATGAGTTCATCTAGGGTTTAATCTATGGGTTTATCTAGGGTTTAATCTAGGGGTTTATCAGGGTTTCATCTAGGGGTGATTTAGGGGTATATCTATGGGTTCATCTATGGGGTTTATCTAGGGTTTTCATCTAGGGGTTAAACATTTATGGGTTTATCTAGGGGTTTATCTAGGGGTTTATCTAGGGGTTCATCTAGTGGTTCATCAAAGGGTTTATCTAGGGTTTTATCGGAGTTTCATCTAGTTGTTAATCAGGATTTTATTTAAGGGTTTTGTTAAGGGTTCATCTAGGGTTTTATCTAAAGGTTCATCTAGGGGTTTATCTAGTGGGTTATCTAAGTCTTTATTTAAGGGTTCATCTATTAGTTCTTATAAAGGGTTTATTTAGGGGTTTATCATGGGGTTCATCTAGGGGTTTATCAGGGGGTTCATCTAGGAGTTTATCTAGGGGTTCATCTTAAAATATATCTAGGTGGTCATCTAGGAGTTTATCTAGGAGTTCATTTAGGGGTTTAACTACATTTTTATCTAGGTGTTCATCTAGGGTTTTGATCTAGAGGTTCATCTATAATTTCATATAGGGTTTATCTAGATTTTCATCTAAGAGTTTATCTAGAGGTTCATCTATTGATTTATCTAGGGGTTCATCTACGAGTTTATCATGAGGTTTATCTAGGAGTTAATCTTAGGGTTTATCCAGATGTTCATCTAGGATTTTATCTAGTGGTTCATCTAGGGGTTCATCTATGAGTTTATCTAGGGTTTCATCTAGGGGTGACATTTGCATACTCTTTTACTTTTTATGGTGTTTCTGAAATTAATTTCCTCTGCTCAATTGGTGATGAGGACCAGTTTAGAGCTTCCTTATTTAGGAGGTCTGGGGTTCAAGCCCCAGCCTTAACAACCCGCCATTGGAATTAACGACTGCAGCCAAATTGATTCATGGAGATGTATTGGGGTGAATGGTCTACGGACCAGTAGCGCACCCACAGTAAACCGGGGTGTTACAATTCAACTGCAATGGAATTTAACTGGGTGAGTTTGATCACTAAGACATAAATAATGTTATGAAAGAACCAAAATTCCAACCATTATCCGCAATGTAGTTTACCTGTTTGCAAGAGCAGTTGAATAAAAAATGGGAGGAAATACCTAGCCATTACCACAATGGATGCTATGCTTTTTTTCAATTTTCTTTCAAAGTTTTGAGATGTCGTTGGTTTTTAATGTTTATTTCTGTCATTTGTCATCAATTGTCAGTTGTTTGGCTTGATAAAACTGCACTTGATTGTCCACTTTCAATTTTCTTTCATGCTAATTTATAAAAAAAATCCAGCATTCATGATTTTTGTATCATTTTCATTATAACTATAAGGGTTTAGCCCAAATAATTGCAATGTTCGCAAGTAGGTCAGCCACTAACAATCACATACCATTATCTGTTATAAAATTTTCAATGTGGTATTCATTGTGCATTAATTTCATATGCATTCAACATTTTTGTTCAAATTATACCTCCTTGTTGCTATTTTTTGTTGATAATTTTTTTTGAATCTGTGAAGAAAAGAAAGGTCACGTGCTTTCCCTTAATTAAAGAGAGATTTTTAGGTGTGTTCTTCCACCTAATTTTAGGTGGGAGATTAAATACAGACGTATGATCGGGCATCCTACGGTGGATCTGTTTTCACGGAATACTGACAGTATTTTTAATTGACAAATACGATGGTATTTCGATCAATCACGGAGAACCAACGGTTTGATGCACGCGATCGTAGGTGAGAGAAACCCACCTAAAATTTTTTCTTAATTAAATGGGTACCTGCATATATAATATTTTGAAGATGTTATGGTTTGTGATTAATAAGTGAGAAATCAGTAGAACTGATTTGGGGGAAAATCAGTAGTAGTTGAATGTTATGATTTTGAATTTTTTTAGTGCAGACTGTTATGATTTTGAATTTTTTTTAGTGATTGGCATGCAAGTGTAGCCAATTTGCGATAGAAGTCGAGCATGAGCGATGCTCGTGCGACATTAGTTGTCCACTTCTGAAGAAACTACACAAGTCCACCTTGGGTGCGCACAAGCGAAACACGTGTGCACCCAAGGCAACCCACGGGCGGGCGGAGCCCGTTCACACAGGGAGAATTGAGCACGTGCAGTAGTCAAATATTGCAGCCCGCATGGCAGTCGACACCCCCGTCGAGTGTTGCCGGCCCCGCCGAGTGTCCCCAACCCCACTGAGTGTCCCCCCCGAGTGTCGCCGCTCCTCCCGCCGAGTGTCGCCGCTCCAGACAAATGTCGCCTCCCCAGACAAATGTCGTTGCGCCCGCCCAATATCGCCGCACCCGCCCAATATTGCCGCGCCCACCCAATATCGCCGCGCCCGCCCAATATCGCCGCGCCCGCCCAATATCGCCGCCCCGCCCAATATCACCGCCCCGCCCAATGTCTCCTCAGCTGCCAATGTCGCCCCCATTCATTTGCGACTCTAGGTTTATCTAAGGGGTTCATTTTGAGGGTTTATCTAGCTGTTCATCTCGGGGTTTATCTAGCTGTTCATCTCGGGGTTTATCTAGCTGTTCATCTCGGGGTTTATCTAGGTGTTCATCTTGGGGTTCTTCTATGGGTTTATCTATGGGTTCATCTAGGAAAAAACATATAGGGGTTCATTCAAGTGTTTATCTAGAGTTTCATCCAGGGTTTTATTTAGGGATTCATCTAGGGGTTTATCTAGGGGTACATCCATGAGTTCATCTAGGGTTTTATTTAAGGTTTCGTCCATGGGTTCATCTTTGGGTTTATCTTGATATTCATCTAGGGGTTTATCTAGGGGTTATTTAGGTGTTCATGTAAAGGTTTTTCTAGAGGTTCATCTAGGGGTTTATATAGGGGTTCATCTACAGTTTCCTCTAAGGGTTTATCTATGGTTTCTTCTAGTGATTTATCTAATATTTCATCTAGGGGTTTATCTAGGGTTTCATGCGAGGGTTTTTCTATGGTTTCATCTTTGGTTTCACCTAGAGGTTTATCAATGGTTTCATCTCGCGATTTATCTTGGATTTCATCTAGGGTTTATCAATGGGTTCATATAGGTTTTTGTCTAGGGTTTTCATCTAGGGGTTTATCTAGGGCGAACATCTGGGTTTTTTTTTCTAAAGGTTCATCTAGGGGATTGTCTAGAGTTTCATCTAGTGGTTTATTTGGGGTTTCATCTAGGATTTTATTCGGGTTTTATTTAGGGGTTTTTCTAAGGTTTCATCTAGATGTTTATCTAGAATTTCGTCTAGGGGTTTATCTAGGGGTTCATCTAGGTGTTTATCAAGGAATTCATCTAGTGGTTTATCTAGTGTTTCATTTAAGGGTTCATCTTTTGGTTTATCTAGGGGTTCATCTAGGGTTTATCAGGAGATTAATCTAGAGGTTTATCTACGAGTTCATCTGGTTTATACAGGTGTTCATCTAGGGGTTTATCCTTGGATTTATCTAAGGATTCATCTAGAGATTTAACTAGGGTTTCATCTAAGATTTCATTTAGGGGTTCATCAAGGGTTTTATCTAGAGGTTCACCTATGACTTCATCTAGGGGTTAACCAACAGTTTAATCTAGGGTTTTATATACAATTTCATATATCACAGAAATAATTAGGGATTTATCTAGGGGTTTATCTAGGGTTTAGGGTTTATCTATCGATTTATCTAGGTGTTTATCTAGGGGTTTATCTAGGAGTTTATCTAATGGTTCATTTATGGGTTTATCAAGGGGTTTATGGGTTTATCTAGGATTTTTGTAGGGGTTTATCTAAAGGTTTATCTATAGGTTTATCTAGGGGTATATATAGGGGTAAATCTAGGACTTTATCCAGAGGTTTATTTATGAGTTCTAAGGGTTTATCTTGGGGTTGGTCAAGGGGTTTATCTAGGGATTAACTAAGGGTTTATCACATATTTAACTAGGGGTTTATCTACCAGATTATCTAGAGGTTTGTCTAAGGGTTTATCTAAGGGTTTATCTATAGATTTATTTAGGTGCTTATCTAGGGGTTTATCTAGGAGTTTATCAAGGGGTTCAACTAGGAATTTATCTATGGGTTTATAGGTTTATCTAGGGGTTTATCTAGGAATTTACCCATGGGTTTATGTAGGAGTATATCTTGGGGTTTATCTAGGGGTTTATATAGGGGTTTATCTAGGGGTTTATCTAGGAGTTTATTTAGGAGTTTATCTTGGGGTTTACCTAAGGGTTTACCTAGGGGTTTATTTAGGCGTTTATGTAGGGTTTATTTAAGGGTTTGTCTATGGGTTTATTTAGGGATTTATTTAGGGGTTTATCTAGGGGTTATCAAGGGGTTTATCTAGGAGTTTATCTATAGGTTTATCTAGGGGATTATCTAGGGGTTTATCAAGGGGTTAATCTAGGGGTTTATGTAGTGGTTAATTTAGGAATTTATCTAGGGGTTTATCTAGGGGTTTATCTAGTGGTTTATCTAGGTGTTTCTCTAGGTGTTTCTCTAGGTGTTTCTCTAGGGGTTTATCTAGGGGTTTATTTTTGAGTTTATCAAGGGGTTTATCTATGGGTTTATCTAAGGGTTTATCACAAATTTAACTAGGAGTTTATCTAGAGGTTTATCTAGGGGGAGTTTATCTAGTGGGATTTCTATATATCTACTTAGGTGTTTATCTATGAGTTTATCTAATGGGTTCATCTAGGAGTTTTTGGGTTTATCTATGGGTTTATCTAGGAGTTTATCTAGGGGTTTATTTACGAGTTTATTTATGGGTTTATCTAGGGGATTATCTCGTGGTTTATCTAGGGGTTCCTATAGAGGTTTATCTAGGGGTTCCTATAGAGGTTTATCTAGGGGTTCCTATAGAGGTTTATCTAGGGGTTCCTATAGAGGTTTATCTAGGGGATAATCTAGGGGATTACTAGGGGATTATATAGGGGCTTATCTAGGGGTTTATCTAGAGGTTTATCTAGGGGTTTTCGAGGGGGTTATCTAGGGGTTTATCTCGGGGTTTATGTAAGGGTATATCTAGGGGTTTATGTAGGGGTTTATCTATGGGTTTATCTAGGGGTTTATCAATGAGTTTATCTAGGGGTTTATTTATGGGTTTATCTAGGGGTTTATCTTGGGGTTTATCTAGGGATTTATCTAGGGGTTTATCCCTGGGTTATCTAGGAGTTTATCTATGGATATATCTAGGGGTTTATCACGGGTTTAACTAGGAGTTTATCCATTGGTTTATATATCAAATTATATAGGGGTTTATGTATCAATTTATCTAGGGGTTTCTCTAGGGGTTTATCTAAGGGTTTATCTAGGTGTTTATTTATTGGTATATCTGGAAGTTTATCTAAGGGTTTATCTAGGGGTTTATCATGTGGTTTATCTATAGGTAATCTAGGGGTTTATATAGGGGAGTATCTAGGGATTTATATAGGGTAATATCTAAAGGATTTTCTAGGGGTGTATCTAGGAGTTTATCTATGAGTTTATCTAGAGGTTTATTCAGGGGTTATCTAGGAGTTTACCTACAGGTTTATCTTGGAATTTATCTAGGGGTTTATAAAGGAGTTTATCTTGGGGTTTATCTAGTGGTTTATTTATGAATTTATCTAGGGGTTTATCTAGGGGTTTATCTTGGGGTTTATCTAGGTATTTTTAAGAGATTGTCTAGAGATTTATCTATAAGTTTATCTAAGGGTTTATCATAGATTTAACAAGGGGTTTATCTAGGGGATTGTCTAGGGGTTTATCTAGGTGTTTATCTATAGATTCATTTAGGTGTTTATCTAAGGGTTTATCTTGTTGTTTGTGTAGGGGATCATCTAGGGGTATCTCTAGGAGATTATGGGTTTCTCTAGGGGTTTATCTAGGAGTTTATCTATGAGTTTATCTATGGGTTTATCTAGGGGTTTATCTAGGGGTTTATCTAGGGGTTTATATAGGGGTTTATCTGGGGTTTATCTAGTGGTTTATCTAGTGGTTTTTTTAGGGGATTATCTAGGAGTTTATCTAAGGTTTTATCTATGGTTTTATCTAGGTGTTTATCTAGTGGTTTATCTAAAGATTTATCCTTGGATTTATCTGGGGGTTTATCTGGGGGTTTATCTAGGGGTTTATCTAGGGATTTATCTAGGGGTTTATCTAGGGGTTTATCTAGGGGTTTATTTAGAAATTTATCTAGGAGTTTATATAGAGGCTTATTTCAGGATTTATCTAGGGTTTTTCAAGGGTTTACCTAAGAGTTTATCTATAGTTTTATGTAGGGGCTTATCTAGGAGTTTATCTAGGGTTTTATCAAGTGGTTTATCTAGGGGGTTTATCTAGGGGTTTATCTATGGATTTATCTATGGGTTTATCTATGAGTTTATTTATGAGTTCATCTAGGGGTTTATCACAGTTTAAGTAGGAATTTATCTTGGAGTTTATATATCAATTTATCTAGGTGCTTATCTATCAATTTAGCTTGGGGTTTATCTAGTGGTTTATCTAGGAGTTCATTTATGGGTTTATCTAGGGGTGTTTGGGTTTATCTAGAGGTTTATTTAGGGGTTTATCTATGAGTTTATTTTGGGGGTTTATCTAGGGGTTTATCTAGAGGTTTTATCTAGGGGTTTATTTAAGGTTTTACCTACGGGTAAATCTTGGGATAAATATGGGGGTAAATCTAGGCATAAATTTATGCATAAATCTAGGGGTAAATCTTGGGATTTATCTCAGGATAAAACAATGGTTATATCTAGGGATTTGTTAGGAGTTTATCTAGGTTTTTATCTAGAGGTTTATCTAGAGTTTTATCTAGGATTTATCTAGGGTTTATCTAGGGTTTATCTAGGGGTTTTATCTAGAGGTTTATCTAGGGTTTTATCTAGGAGTTTATCAAGGGGTTTATCTAGGGGTTTATCTAGAGATTTATCTAGGGATTTATATAGGGTTTTATTTAGGGGTTTATATGTGAGTTTATCTAGAAGTTTATCACGAGTTTAACTAGGGTTTTATCTAGGGGTTTATTTATGGGCTTATCTAAGGGTTTGTTATGGGTTTAACTAGGATATTATCTAGGGGTTTATTTGTAGATTTAGCAATGAGTTTATCTAAGGGTTTAACTATGGATTTATCTAGGAGTTTATCTAGGGGTTTATCTAGGAGTTTATCTAGAAATTTTCTCTAGCCATTTAATTGAGGATTTATCTAGGGGTAAATCTAAGGATAATTCTAGGGGTAAATCTAGGCATAAATTTATGAGTAAATCTAGGGTAAATCTTTGGATTTATCTTGAGATAGAACTATAGTTAAATCCAGGCGTTTACTTAGGGTTAAATCCAAGGGTTTATCTAGGAGATTATCTAGGGGTTTATCTAGGGATTTATCTAGGGGTTTATCTAAAGGTTTATCTAGGGGTTTATCTAGGGGGTTTACTAGGGGATTATCTAGTCTTTATCTAGGGTTTATCTAGTATTTTATTTAGGGGTTTATCTAGGTATTTATCTAGGGTTTCATCTAGGTGTTTCATCTAGGGGTTTAACTAGGTGTTTCATCTGGGGGTTTAACTAGGTGTTCATCTATGGGTTGGTCTAAGGGTTTATCTAGGGTTTTATCTAAGGGTTTTATAGGGGTTTATCTAGTGGTTTGTCTACGATTTTATCTAGGGGTTATCTAAGAGTTTATCTATGGGTTTATCTAGGGGTTTATCACGAGTTTAACTAAGAGTTTATCTAGGGGTTTATCTAGGTGTTTATCTTGGGGTTTACCCAGGGGATTATCAAGGGGTTTATTTTGGAGTTTATCTACGGGTTTATCTAAGGGTTTATCTATGTGTTTATCTTAGATTTAATTGGGGGTTTATCTAGGGGTTTGTCAAAGGGTTTATGAATTTATCTAGGAGTTTATCTATGGTTTTTTTAGGGGTTTATTTATGGGTTTATCCAGAGGTTTATCTAGAGGTTTATCTAGGGGATTATCTAGGGGATTAGCTAGGGGTTTATCTAGAGGTTTATCTAGGGGTTTATTTAGGGGTTTATCTCGGGGATTATCTAGGGGTTTATCTAGGGATTTATTTAGGGGTTTATCTAGGGGTTTATCTAGGAGTTTCTCTAGGGTTTTATCTAGGGGTTTATCAAGGGGTTAATCATGAGGTTTATCAAGGGGTTTATTTAGGCGATTATCTAAGGGATTTTCGAGGAGTTTATCTAGGAGTTTATTTAGGGGTTTATCCAGGGGTTTATCTAGGTGTTTATCTAGTGGTTTATTTAGGGGTTTGTCTAGGGGTTTATCTAAGGGTTTATCTTGGGGTTTATCCATGGGTATATCTAGGGGTTTATCACGGGTTTAACTAGAAGTTTATCTAGGGGTTTATTTGTGGGTTTACTAGAGGTTTATTTAGGTGTTTATCTAGGGTTTTTCTAGGGGTTTATCTAAGGGGATATCTAGGAGTTTATCTAGTGGTTTATATAGAGGTTTATCTAAGGGTTTATCACATATTTAACTAGGGTTTTATCTAGGGGTTTGTTTAGGGGTTCATTTAAGGGTTTATCTATAGATTTATTTAGGTGTTTATCTAGGGGTTTATCTTGGAGTTATATAGGGGTTCATCTAGGGGTTTATGAGTTTATCTAGGGGTTTATGTAGGAGTTTATCTAGGGTTTTTGTAGGGGTTTATCTAAGGGTTTATCTAGGGGTATATATAAGGGTAAATCGAGGGGTTTATCTAGGGGATTATCTATAGGTTTATTTAGGAGTTTTAAGGGTTTGTCTTGGGGTTTATCAAGGGGTTTATCTAAGGATTTATCTAAGGGTTTATCACAGATTTAACTAGTGGTTTATCTAGGGTTTATCTAAAGATTTGTCTAGGGGTTTATCTAAAGATTTATTTAGGTGTTCATCTAGGGGTTTATCTAGGAGTTTAGGTAGGGGTTCATCTAGGTATTTATCTAAGGGGTTTAACTAGGAGTTTATCTGAGGTTTATGTATGGGTATATCTAGGGGCTTATCTAGGGGTTTATATATGGGTTTATATAGGGGTTTATCTAGGGTTTTATTTAGGAGTTTATCTAGTGGTTTACCTAAGGGTTTAGTTATGGGTTTATTTAGGTGTTTATGTAGGGATTATTTATGGGTTTATCTATGGGTCTATCCAGGGATTTATTTAGGGGTTATCTAGGGGTTTATCTAGGGGATTATCTAGGAGTTTATCTAGGGATTAATTTAGGAGTTTATCAATGGATTTATCTGAGGATTTATGTAGTGGTTAATTAAGAAATTTATCTTGAGGTTTTTCTAGGGGTTTATCTGGGAGTTTATCTAGTGGTTTATCTAGGTGTTTATCGAGGGGTTTATCTAAGGGTTTATTTAGGGGTTTATCTATGGATTTATCTAGGAGTTTATCAAGGGGTTTATCTAGGGATTTATCTATGGGTTTATCTATGGGTTTATCAAAGAGTTTCATCACAAATTTAACTAGGAGTTTATCTAGAGGTTTATCTAGGTGGGAGTTTATCTAATGATTTATCTATAACTACTTAGGTGTTTATCTAGGGGTTTATCTAGGAGTTTATCTAGGGGTTCATCTAGGGGTTTATCAAGGGGTTTTTGAGTTTATCTAGGGGTTTATCTGGGAGTTTTCTAGGGTTTTATCTAGGGGTTTATCTAGGGGTTCCTCTAGAGGTTTATCTAGGGGTTCTTCTAGAGGTTTATCTAGGGGTTTATCTAGGGGATTATCTAGAAGCTTATCTGGGGGTTTTCTAGGGGGTTATCTAGGGGTTTATCTAGGGGTTTATGTAGGGGTTTATCTAGGGGTTTATTTAGGGATTTGTCTAGGGGTTTATCTAGGAGTTTATCGAAGAGTTTATCTAGGGGTTTATCTAGGGATTTTTTTCGGGGTTATCTTGGGATTTATCTATGGGTATATCTAGGGGTTTATCACAGGTTTAACTAGGATTTTATTTATTGATTTATCTAGGGTGATTATTTAATGGATTATCTATGGGTTTATATAGGGTTTTATCTAGGTGTTTATCTAGGGGTTTATGTCCTGGATTATCTAAGGGTTTATCTAGTGGTTTATCTATGAGTTTATATAAGAGTTTATTTAGAGGTTTATCTAGGGGTTTATCTATGGGCACATCTAGGGGGTTATTACAGTTTTAGCTAAGAGTTTATCTAGGGATTTATATATCATATTACCTAGGGATTTTTCTACAAATTTATCTAGGTATTTATCTAGGGGTTTATTTAGGGTTTCATCTAGGGGTTTGCCTAGGGGTATATGGGTTTATCTAGGGTTTAAGTTGGGGTTTCTGTAGGAGATTATCTAGGGGTTTATCTAGGGGTTTATCCATGAGTTTATCAATAGATTTATCTGGGAGTTTATCTAGGGTTTATCTAGGGGTTTATTTAGGGGTTTATATAGGGTTGTATCTAAGGGTTTTTCTATGGGTATATCTTGGGGTTTATCTAGGGGTTTAATTAAAGGGTTTATTTATGGGTTTATCTAGGGGTTTATCAAGGGGTTTATTTAGGGGTTTATCGAGGGCTTTACTTTGGGGTTTATTTAGGTGTTTTTCAAGGGTTTATTTAGGGGTTTATCTATGGGTTTATCTAGGGGTTTATTTTGGTGTTTATCTAGGAGTTTATCTAGAGATTTATCTAGGGGTTTATCTAGGGGATTATCTAAGGGTTTATCAAGGAGTTTATCTATTGGTTTATTTAGAAATTTATGTAGGGGTTTATCTAAGTATTTATCTGGGGGTTTATCTATGAATTTATCTAAGGGTTTATCATAGATTTATCTAGAGATTTATTTAGTGGTTTATCTAAGGGTTTGTCAAGGGATTTATCTATGTGTTTATCTAGGAGTTTATCTCGGGGTTTATTTAGGTGTTTAAGTGGGGGCTTATATTGTGGTTTATCTAGGGGTTTATCTAGAGGGGGTTTATCTAGGGGATTAATATGGGGATTATCTAGGTTTTTTCTAGGGATTTATTTGGGGGGTTTATCTACGGGTTTATTTATATGTTTATCTAGGGGTTTATCTAAGAGTTTATCTAGGGGTTTATCTAGCGGTTTATCTAGGGGTTTATCTAGGGATTTATCTAGGGGTTTATCTAGGGGTTTATCGAGAGGTTTATCTAGGGGTTTTTCTAGGGATTTATTTAGGGGTTTCTCTATGGGTTTATCTAAGGGTTTATCAGAGTTTAACTAGAAGTTTGTTTATGGGTTTATCTAGGGGTTTATATATAAAATTATCTAAGTGTTTATCTATCAATTTATCTAGGGGTTTATCTAAGAGTTTATTTAGGGGTTTATCATGGAGTTCATTTAGGGGTTTATCAAGGGGTTTATCTAGGAGTTCATTTAGGGGTTTATCTAGGGGTTTATTTAGGGGTTTATATAGGAGTTTATCTAGGGGTTAATCTAGGGTTTATCTAGGGGTTTATCTAGAGGTTTTATCTAAGATTTTATTTGAGGGTTATTCTATGGGTAAATCTTGGGATAAATCTAGGGGTAAATCTAGGCATAAATTTATGCATAAATCTAGGGGTGAATCTTGGGATTTATATTGGGATAAAACTATGGTTATAATTAGGGGTTTGCTTATGGGTAAATTTAAGGGGTTACATGTGGGTTTATCTAGGAGATTATCTAGGAGTTTATATAGGAGTTTATCTTGGGGTTTATCTAGAGGTTTATCTAGGGATTTATCTAGGGGTTTATCTAGAGGTTTATCTAGGGGTCATCTCGAAGCTTATCTAGGGGTTTATCTAGGGGTTTATCTAGGGGATTATCTATGGGTTTGTTTATCTAGGAGGGTTATCTAGGGGTTTATCTAAAGGTTTATCTAGGTATTTATCTAGGGGTTTATCTAGGGGTTTATCTAGGTGTTTATCTAGGGGTTTATTTAGGGGTTTATTTAGGGGTTTATCTAGGGATTTATTTATGAGTTTATCTATGGGTTTAACTAGGGGTTTATCTATGGGCTTATCTATGGGTTTACCATGAGTTTAACTAGGATATTATCTAGGGTTTTATCTAGGGGTTTAAATGAGGGTTTATCTAGGGGTTTTTATCTAGGAGTTTATCTAGGAGTTTATCTAGAGGTTTATCTACGAGTTTATCTAGAGGTTTTATTTAAGGGTTTATTTGAGGATTTATCTAGGGGTAAATTTAGAGATATTTCTAGGGGTTAATCTATGCATAAACTTTGGGGTAAATCTTGGAGTTTATCTTTGGGTAAAACTATGGTTAAATCTCATGTTTAGGGTTTATATATGAATTTATCTAGTGGTTTATCTAGGGGTTTAAATAAGGGTTTATCACAGATTTAATTAGGGGTTTATCGGGATTTGTCTAGGGTTTTATCTATAGATTTATTTAGGTTTTTATCTAGGGGTTTATCTAGGAGTTTATCTAGAGGTTCATCTAAGGGTTTATCTCGGGGTTAATGAGTTTATCAATGGGTTTATCTAGAAGTTTATCTAGGGTTTTATATAGGGGTTTATCTAGGGGTTTATATAGGGGTAAGTCTAGGGTTTATCTAAGGATAAATCTAGGGTTTATTTAGATGTTTATTTAGGAGTTTATCTATGTGTTTATCTAGGGGTTTATCAAGGGATTTATCTAAGGTTTATCACATATTTAACTAGGGATTTATCTAGGGTTTTGTCTAGGGGTTTATCTAGGGGTTTATTTATAGATTTATTTAGGTGTTTATCTAGGAGTTTATCTAGGATTTTATCTGGGGGTTCATCTAGGGATTTATCTAGGGGTTTATAGGTTTATCTAGGGGTTTATCTAGAAGTTTATCTAGGGGCTTATCTAGGGGTTTATCTAGGGGTTTATCTAGGATTTATCTAGAGGTTTATATAGGGGTTTATCTAGAGGTTTATTTAGAAGTTTATGTAGGGTTTATATATAAGTTTATCTATGAGTTTATTTTGGGGTTTATGTAAGGGTTTATCTAGGGGTTTATCCATGAGTTTATCTAGAGGTTTATCTAGACATTTATTTAAGGATTATCTAGGGGTTTATCAACGGGTTTATCTAGTGGATTATTTAGGAATTTATCTAAGGGCTTGTATATGAGTTTATCTAGGTGTTCATTTAGGTGTTTATCTTGGGGTTTATTTAGTTTATCTAGGGGTTTATTTAGGGGTTTGTCTAGGAGTTTATCTAGGGGTTTATCCATGAGTTTATCTAAGGGTTTATTACAAATTTAACTAGGAGTTAATCAAGGGGTTTATCTTGGGGTTTGTTTATGAGTTTAGCTATTGGTTTATCTATAGATCTACTTAGGAGTTTATCAAAGATTTATCTAGGAGTTTATCTAGGGGTTTATGGGTTTATCTATGAGTTTATCTATTAGTTTATCTAGGGGTTTATCTAGGGGTTTATCTAGAGGTTTACCTAGTGGTTTATCTAAGGATTCATCTTGAGGTTTATCTAGGGGTTAATCTAGGGGATTATATAAGGGCTTATCTAGGGGTTTATCTAAGGGTTTATTTAGGGGGATTATCTAGGGGTTTATCTAGGGGTTTATTTAGGGGCTTATCTATGGGTTTATCCAGGGGTTTATCCCGGGTTTATCTAGGGGTTATCTATGAGTTTATCTTGGAGTTTATCTATGGGTATATTTAGGGGTTTATCACGGGTTTAACTATGAGTTAATCTACGGGTTTATCTATGGGTTTATATATCAATTTATCTAGGGGTTTATCTATCAATTTATCTAGGGGTTTCACTAGGGGTTTATTTAGGGGTTTATTTAGGGGTTTATCTAGGGGTTTATTTAGGGGTTTATCTAGGAGTTTATCTAGGGGTTTATCTATAGTTTTATCTAGGGGTTTATCTAGTGTTTATATAAGGTAGTATCTAAGGGTTTGTCTAGGGGTATATCTTGGGGTTTGTCCAAGGGTTTATTTAAGCCGTTTATATAGGGGTTTATTTAGGGGTTTATCTAGGGGTTTACCTAGGGGTTTATTTAGGTGTTTAACAAGAGTTTATTTATGGGTTTATCTCTAGGGGTTTATCTAAGGATTTATGTAGAGGTTTATCTAAGGGTTTATCTAGGGGTTTATCTAAGAGTTTATCTAGAGGTTTATTTAGGGGTTTATCAAGGGGATTATCTAAGAGTTTATCAAGGAGTTATCTAATGGTTTATTTAGAAATTTATTTAGGGTTTATCGAAGGGTTTATCAAAGATTTTTCTAGGGGTTTATCTAAAGGTTTATCTAGGGGTTTGTCTAGGGGTTTATCTAAGGGTTTATCTATAGATTTATGTAGGTGCTTATCTAAGGATTTATTTATGAGTTTATCAAGGGGTTCATCTAGGGGTTTATGGGTTTAACTAGGGGTTTATCTGGGAGTTTATTTAGAGGGTTATCTAGGGGTTTATCTAAGAGTTTATCTAGAAGTTTATCTTGGGTTTATCTTGGGGATTATCCAGGGATTATCTAGGGGATTACAAGAGGTTTATCCATGGGTTTATCTAGTGGTTTATTTAAGAATTTATCTAGGGGTTTATCTAAGGGTTTATCTAAGTGTTTATCTAGGGGTTTATCTAGGTGTTTATCTAGGGTTTTATCTAGAGGTTTATCTATGGGTTTATTTAGGAGTTTAGCTAGGGTTTATCTATAGGTTTATCTAAGAGTTTATTACAGATTTAACTAGGACTTTATCTAGGGGCTTTTCTAGGGGTTGATCTAGGGGTTTATCTAGGTGTTTATGTAGGTTTTTATTTAAGGGTTTATCTAGGGGTTTATCTAGGGGTATATGAGTTTATCTAGGAGTTTATCTTAGGTTTTATCTAAGGTTTTATCTAGGGATTTATTTAGGGGTTTATCTAGAGGTTTATCTAGGAGTTTATCAAGGAGATTATCAAGGGGATTATCTAGGGGCTTATCTAGGAGTTTATCTAGGGATTTATTTAGATGGTTTATCTAAGGGTTTATCTAGGGGTTTATCTAGGGGTTTATTTAGAGGTTTATCTAGGGGTTTATTAAGGGGTTTATCTATGGGTTTATCGAGGGGTTTATTCAAGGGTTTATCGATCTTGGGGTTTATTTTGGAGTTTATCTATGGGTTTATCTAGAGGTTTATCTATGAGTTTATTTAGGGATTTATCTATGAGTTTGTCTAGGGGTTTATCAAGAGGTTTATCAAGAGGTTTATTTTGGTGATTATCTAGGGGATTTTCTAGGGGTTTATCTAGGAGTTTATTTATGGGTTTATCCAGGTGTTTATCTATGGGTTTATCTAAGGGGTTATTTAGGTGTTTATCTAGGGGTTTATCTTGGAGTTTATCTATGGCTATATTTATAGGTTTATCACAGGTTTAACTAGGAGTTTATCTAGGGGTTTATCTAGAGGTTTACTAGGGGTTTATTAGGGTTTATGTAGGAGTATATCTAGGTGTTTATCTAGGGGTTTATATAGGGGTTTATCTAGGGGTTTATTTAGAGGTTTATCTTGGGGTTTACCTAGGGGTTTATTTAGGTGTTTATATAGGGTTTATTTAAGGGTTTGTCTATGGGTTTATCCATGGATTTATTTAGGGGTTTATCTAGGGTCTTATCTAAGAGTTTATCTATAGGTTTATCTAGGAGTTTATCTAGGGGATTATCTAAGGCATCTAGGGGTTTATCTAGGGGTTTATGTAGTTGTTAATTTAGGAATTTATCTAGGGGTTTATCTAGGAGTTTATCTAGTGGTTTATCTAGGTGTTTATCTAGGGTTTTACCTAGGGGTTTATCCAGGGTTTTATTTAAGAGTTTATCAAGGGGTTTATCTATGAATTTATCTAAGGGTTTATCACAAATTTAACTAGGAGTTTATCTAGAGATTTATCTAGTTGGAGTTTATCTAGTGGTTTTTCTATAGGTCTACTTAGGTGTTTATTTAGGGGTTTATCTAGGAGTTTATCTAGGGGGTTCATCTAGGGGTTTATCGAGGGGTTTTTGGGTTTATCTAGGGGTTTATCTATGAGTTTATCTAGGTGTTTATCTAAGGGTTTATCTAGGGGCATATCTCGTGGTTTATCTAGGGGTTCCTCTAGAGGTTTATCTAGGGGCTAATCTAGGGGATTACAAGGGGATTATATAGGGGCTTATCTAGGGGTTTATCTAGAGGTTTATCTAGAGGGTTTTCAAGGGGGTTATCTAGGGGTTTATCTAGGGGTATATCTAGGGGTTTATGTAGGGGTTTATCTATGGATTTATCTATGAGGTTATCTAAGGGTTTTTCTAGGGGTTTATCTAGGAGTTTATCTTGGGATTTATCCAGGGGTTTATCCCTGGGTTATTTAGGGGTTTATCTATGGTATATCTAGGGGTTTATCTATGGGTTTATCTAGGGGTTTATCACGGTTTTAAATAAAAGTTTATCTATTGGTTTATCTAGGGGTTTATATATCAAATTATATAGGGGTTTATGTATCAATTTATCTAGGAGTTTCTCTAGGGGTTTCTCTAGGGGTTTATCTAAGGGTTTATCTAGGGGTTTATTTAGTGGTTTATTTGGAAGTTTCTCTAAGGGTTTATTTTGGGGTTTATCCAGTGGTTTATCTATAGGTAATTTAGGGGTTTATCTAGGGGTTTATATAGGGGGTATCTAGGAATTTATATAGGGTAATATATAAGGGATTGTCTAGGGGTATACTTAGGAGTTTATCTAGGAGTTTATTTAGAGGTTTATTCAGGGGTTTTTCTAGGAGTTTATCTAAAGGTTTATCTAGGGATTTATCTAGGGGATTATCTAGGGGTTTATCAAGGAGTATATCTTGAGATTTATCTAGTGGTTTATTTATGAATTTATCTAAGGGTTTATCTGGGGGTTTATCTAGGGGTTTATTTAAGGGTTTTTTAGGAGATTATCTAGGGGTTTATCAATATGTTTATCTAAGGGTTTATTAAAGATTTAACAAGAGGTTTATCAAGAGGATTGTCTAGGAGTTTATCTGGGTGTTTATCTATAGATTTATTTAGGTATTTATTTAGGGGTTTATCTTGGAATTTGTCTAGGGTTCATCTAAAGGTTTATTTAGGAGATTATGGGTTTATCTAGGGGTTTATCTAGGAATTTATCTATGGGTTTATCTAGGGGTTTATATAGGGGTTTATCTAGTGGTTTATCTTGGGGTTTTTCTAGGGGATTATCTAGGAGTTTATCTAGGAGTTTATCTAAGGTTTTATCCTTGGTTTTATGTAGGTGTTTATCTAGGGGTTTATCTAGGAGTTTATCTTGGGGTTTATCTAGGGGTTTATCTAGAAATTTATCTAGGAGTATATCTAGAGGTTTATTTCAGGATTTATCTAGGGGTTTTTCAAGGGTTTACCTAGGGTTTTATGTAGGGGCTTATCTAGGGTTTTATTAAGTTGTTTATCTAGGGGTTTATATAGGGGTTTATCCAGGGGTTTATCTATGGATTTATCTATGGGTTTATCTATGGGTTTATCTATGGGTTTATTTATGAGTTCATCTAGGGGTTTATCACAGTTTAAGTAGGAGTTTATCTAGGGGTTTATATATCAATTTATCTAGGTGTTTATCTATCAATTTAGCTTGAGATTTATATAATGGTTTATCTAGGAGTTCATTTATGGGTTTAGCTAGGGGTTTATGGGTTTATCTAGAGGTTTATCTATGAGTTTATTTTGGTGGTTTATCTAGGGGTTTATCTAGAGGTTTTATCTAGTGGTTTATTTAAGGTTTTACCTACGGGTAAATCTTGGGATAAATCTAGGCATAAATTTATGCGTAAATCTAGGGGTAAATCTTGGGATTTATCTCAGGATAAAATAGTGGTTATATCTAAGGATTTGCTAGGAGTTTATCTAGGGTTTTATCTATAGGTTTATCTAGAGATTTATCTAGGGTTTATCTAGGGATTTATCTAGGGGTTTATCTAGATGTTTATCTAGGATTTTATCTAGGAGTTTATCAAGGGTTTATCTAGGGGTTTATTTAGGGATTTATATAGGGATTTATTTAGGGGTTTATATGTGAGTTTATCTAATGGTTTATATATCAATTTATCTAGGTGTTTATTTATCAATTTAGCTTAGAGTTTATCTAGTGGTTTATCTAGGAGTTCATTTATGGGTTTATCTAGGGGTTTATGGGTTTATCTAGAGGTTTATTTAAGGGTTTTGTATGAGTTTATTTTGGGGTTTTATCTATGGGTTTATCAAGAGGTTTATCTAAAGGTTTTCTAGGGGATTATCTAGGGGATTATCTAGTCTTTATTTAGGGTTTATCTAGTATTTTATTTAGGGGTTTATCTAGGTATTTATCTAGGGTTTCATCTAGGTGTTTCATCTAGGCGTTTAACTAGTTGTTCATCTATGGGTTTGTCTAAGGGTTTATCTAAGGGTTTTATAGGGGTTTATCAACGATTTTATCTAAGGGTCATCTAAGAGTTTATCTGGGGGTTTATCTATGGGTTTATCTAGGGGTTTATCACGAGTTTAACTAGGGGTTTATCCAGAGGTTTATCTAGGTGTTTATATTGGGGGTTATCTAGGGGTTTATCAACGTGTTTATTTAGGTGTTTATCTAGGGGTTTATCAATGGGTTTATCTAGAGGTTTATCTAAGTGTTTATCATATATTTAACTGGGGTTTATCTAGGGGTTTGTCAAGGGGGTTTATGAGTTTATCTAGGGGTTTATCTAGGAGTTTATCTATGAGTTTATCTATGGGTTTATCTAGGGGTTTATTTATGGGTTTATCTAAAGGTTTATCTAGGGGATTATCGAGGAAATTATCTAGGGGTTTATCTAGGGGTTTATCTAGGGGTTTATCTAGGGGTTTATCTAGGGGTGTATCTATGGGTTTATCTAGGGGTTTATTTAGGGGTTTATCTAGGGGTTTATCTAGGGGTTTATCTAGAAGATTATCTAGGGGTTTATCTAAGGGTTAATCAAGAGGTTTATCAAGGGGTTTATTCAGGCGATTATCTAAGGGATTTTTAGGGGTTTATCTAGGAGTTTATTTAGGGGTTTATCCAGGGGTTTATCAAGGTGTTTATCCAGAGGTTTATCTATGGGTTTATTTAGGGGTTTGTCTAGGGGTTTATCCAAGGGTTTATCTTAGGGTTTATACATGGGTATATCTAGGGGTTTATCACGGGTTTAACTAGAAGTCTATCTAGGGGTTTATCTGTGGATTTACTAGAGGTTTATTTATGTGTATATCTAGGGTTTTTCTAGGGGTTTATCTAAGGTGATATCTAGGGGTTTATCTAGTGGTTTATTTAGAGGTTTATCTAGGGGTTTATCTAAGAGTTTATCACAGATTTAACTAGGGGTTTATCTAGGGGTTTGTTTAAGGGTTCATTTAAGGGTTTATCTATAGATTTATTTAGGTGTTTATCTAGGAGTTATCTAGGGGCTCTTCTAGGGGTTTATGGGTTTATCTAGGGGTTTATGTAGGAGTTTATCTAGGGTTTTTGTAGGGGTTTATGTAATTGTTTATCTAGGGGTATATATAGGGGTAAATAGAGGGGTTTATCTAGGGGATTATCAAGAGGTTTATTTAGGAGTATTAAGGGTTTATCTTGGGGTTTATCAAGGGGTTTATCTAAGGGTTTATCACAGATTTAACTAGGGGTTTATCTAGGGTTTATCTAAAGATTTGTCTAGGGGTTTATCTAAAGATTTATCTATAGATTTATTTAGGTGTTCATTTAGGGGTTTATCTAGGAGTTTAGGTAGGGGTTCATCTAGGGATTTATCTAAGAGGTTTAACTAGGAGTTTATCTGGGGTTTATGTATGAGTATATATTGGGGTTTATCTAGGGGTTTATTTATGGGTTTATATAGGGGTTTATCTAGGGTTTTATTTAGGAGTTTATCTAGTGGTTTACCTAAGGGTTTAGTTATGGGTTTATTTAGGTGTTTATGTAGGGTTTATTTAAGGGTTTATCTATAGGTCTATCCAGGGATTTATTTAGGGGTTATCTAGGGGTTTATCTAAGGGATTATCTAGGAGTTTATCTATAGGTTTATCTAGGGGTTTATTTAGGAGTTTATCAAGGGATTTATCTGAGGATTTATATAGTGGTTAATTAAGAAATTTATCTTGAGGTTTATCTAGGGGTTTATATATCTAGGAGTTTATCTAGTGGTTTATCTAGTTGTTTATCGAGGAGTTTATCTAGGGGTTTATCTATGGCTTTATCTAGGAGTTTATCAAGGGGTTTATCTATGGGTTTATCTAGGGATTTATCTATGAGTTTGTCTATGGGTTTATCAAAGGGTTTTATCACAAATTTAACTAGGAGTTTATCTAGAGGTTTATCTAGGTGGGAGTTTATCTAATGGTTTATCTATAACTACTTAGGTGTTTATCTATGGGTTTATCTATGAGTTTATCTAGGAGTTCATCTAGGGGTTTATTCAGGGGTTTTTGAGTTTATCTAGGGGTTTATCTATGAGTTTTCTAGGGTTTTATCTAAGGCTTTATCTAGGGGTTCCTCTAGAGGTTTATCTAGGGGTTCTTCTAGAGTTTTATCTAGGGGTTTATCTAGGGGATTACTAGGAGATTATCTCGGGGATTATCTAGGGGTTTTCTAGGGGGTTATCTAGGTGTTTATCTAGGTGTTTATCTAGGGGTTTATCTAGGGGTTTATGTAGGGGTTTATCTAGGGGTTTATTTAGGGATTTATCTAGGGATTTATCTATGAGTTTATCGAGGAGTTTATCTAGGGGTTTATCTAGGGATTTTTTTCGGGGTTATCTTGCGGTTTATCTATGGTATATCTAGGGGTTTATCATGGGTTTAACTAGAAGCTTATCCATTGGTTTATCTAGGCATTTATCTAGGGTGATTATTTAGTGGATTATCTATGGGTTTAAATAGGGTTTTATCTAGGGGTTTATCTAGGGATTTATGTATGAGATTATCTAAGGGTTTATCTAATGGTTTATCTAGGGGTTTATCTATGAGTTTATTTAGAGGTTTATCTAGGGGTTTATCTATGGGCACATCTATGGGGTTATTACAGTTTTAACTAGAAGTTTATCTAGGGATTTATATATAAATTTACCTAGGGATTTTTCTATAAATTTATCTAGGTATTTATCTACGGGTTTATTTAGGGGTTCATCTAGGGGTTTGTCTAAGGGGTATATGGGTTTATCTAGGATTTAAGTTGGGGTTTCTGTAGGAGTTTATCTAGGGGTTTATCCATGAGTTTATCAATAGATTTATCTAGGGGTTTATCTAGGGGTTTATCTAGGGGTTTATCTAGGGGGTTATTTAGGAGTTTATATAGGGTAGTATCTAAGGGTTTGTCAATGGGTATATCTTGGTGTTTATCTAGGGGTTTAATTAAAGGGTTTATTTATGGGTTTATCTAGGGGTTTATCAAGGGGTTTATTTAGGGGTTTATCTAGGGGTTTACTTAGGGGTTTATTTAGGTGTTTATCAAGGGTTTATTTAGGGGTTTATCTAGGGGTTTATTTTGGTGTTTATCTTGGAGTTTATCTAGAGATTTATCTAGGGGTTTATCTAGGGGATTATCTAGGGGTTTATCAAGGGGTTTATCTATTGGTTTATTTAGGAATTTATGTAGGGGTTTATCTAGGTATTTATCTATGGGTTTATCTGGGGGTTTATCTATGAATTTATCTAAGGGTTTATCATAGATTTATCTAGGGATTTATTTAGTGGTTTATCTAAGGGTTTGTCAAGGGATTTATCTAGGAGTTTATCTAGGGGTTTATTTAGGTGTTTAAGTGGGGGGCTTATATTGGGGTATATCTAGAGGGTTATCTTTGGGTTTATCTAGGGGATTAATAAGGGGATTATCTAGGGTTTTTCTAGGGATTTATTTAGGGGGTTTATCTACGGGTTTATTTATATGTTTATCTAGGGGTTTATCTAAGAGTTTATCTAGGGGTTTATCTAGGGGTATATCTAGGGGTTTATCTATGAGTTTATCTAGGGATTTATCTAAGGTTTTATCTAGGGGTTTATCGATGGGTTTATCTAGGGGTTTATTTAGGGGTTTATCTAGGGGTTTATCACAGTTTAACTAGAAGTTTGTTTATGGGTTTATCTAGGGGTTTATATATAAAATTATCTAAGTGTTTATCTATCAATTTATCTAGGGATTTATCTAGGGGTTTATCTAAGAGTTTATCTAAGGGTTTATCTTGGAGTTCATTTAAGGGTTTATCTAGGGGTTTATCTAGGAGTTCATTTAGAGGTTTATCTAGGGGTTTATTTAGGGGTTTATATAGGAGTTATCTAGGGGTTAATCTAGGGTTTATCTAGAGGTTTTATCTAAGATTTTATTTGAGGGTTTATCTATGAGTAAACCTTGGGATAAATCTAGGGGTAAATCTAGGCATAAATTTATGCATAAATCTAGGGGTAAATCTTGAGATTTATATTGGGATAAAACTATGGTTATATTTAGGGGTTTGCTTGTGGGTAAATTTAAGGGTTTACATGTGGGTTTATCTAGGAGATTATCTAGGAGTTTATCTAGGAGTTTATCTAGGGGTTAATCTAGAGGTTTATCTAGGGATTTATCTAGGGGTTTATCTAGAGGTTTATCTAGGGGGTTATCTCAGAGTTTATCTAGGGGTTTATTTAGGGGATTATCTATGGGTTTATCTAGGAGGTTTATCTAAGGGTTTATCTAGGTATTTATCTAGGGGTTTATCTAGGTGTTTAACTAGGGGTTTATTTAGGGGTTTATTTAAGGGTTTATCTAGGGGTTTATCTAGGGGTTTATTTATGAGTTTATCTATGGGTTTATAATGGGTTTAACTATGGGTTTATCTATGGTCTTATCTACGGGTTTACCATGAGTTTAACTAGGATATTATCTAGGGTTTTATCTAGGGGTTTAAATAAGGGTTTATCTTGGGGTTTATCTAGGGGTTTATCTAGAGGTTTATCTACGGGTTTATCTAGAGGTTTTATTTAAGGGTTTACTTGAGGATTTATCTAGGTGTAAATTTAGAGATATTTCTAGGGGTAAATCAATGCATAAATTTTGGGGTAAACCTTGGGGTTTATCTTTGGGTAAAACTATGGTTAAATCTAGTGTTTAGGGTTTATATATGAATTTATCTAGTGGTTTATTTAGGGTTTTATATAAGTGTTTATCACAAATTTAATTAGGGGTTTATCTAAGGATTTGTCTAGGGGTTTATCTATATATTTATTTAGGTTTTTATCTAGGGGTTTATCTAGGAGATTATCTAGAGGTTCATCTAGGGGTTTATCTCGGGGTTTATGAGTTTATCAATGGGTTTATCTAGAAGTTTATCTAGGGTTTTATATAGGGGTTTATCTAGGGGTAAGTCTAGGGTTTATCTAAGGGTAAATCTAGGGTTTATCTAGAGGTTTATTTATGAGTTTATCTATATATTTATCTAGGGGTTTATCAAGGGATTTATCTAAGAGTTTATCACAGATTTAACTAGGGGTTTATCTAGGGTTTTGTCTAGGGGTTTATCTAGGGGTTTATTTATAGATTTATTTAGGTGTTTATCTAGGATTTTATCTTGGGGTTCATCTAAGGATTTATCTAGGGGTTTATAGGTTTATCTAGGGGTTTATATGTTTATCTAAGGGTTTATCTGGAAGTTTATCTAGTGGTATATCTAGCGGCTTATCTAGGGGTTTATCTAGGGGTTTATCTAGGGGTTTATCTAGGGGTTTATGTAGGGGTTTATTTAGGTGTTTATTTAGGGATTTATCTAGGGATTTATCTAGGAGTTTATCGAGGAGTTTATCTAGGCGTTTATCTAGGGTTTTTTGGGGGTTATCTTGGGGTTTATCTATGGGTATATCTAGGGGTTTATCATGGGTTTAACTAGGAGTTTATCTATTGGTTTATCTAGGCGTTTATCTAGGCGTTTATCTAGGGTGATTATTTAGTGGATTATCTATGAGTTTATCTATTAGTTTATCTAGGGGTTTATCTAGGGGTTTATCTAGAGGTTTACCTAGTGGTTTATCTAAGGGTTCATCTTGAGGTTTATCTAGGGGTTAATATAGGGGATTATATAGGGGCTTATCTAGGAGTTTATCAAAGGTTTTATTTAGGGGGCTTATCTAGGGGTTTATCCAGGGGTTTATCTATGGGTTTATCCAGGGGTTTATCCCGGGTTTATCTAGGGGTTATCTATGGGTTTATCTTGGAGATTATCTATGGGTATATTTAGGGGTTTATCACGGGTTTAACTATGAGTTTATCTACGAGCTTATCTATGGGTTTATATATCAATTTATCTAGGGGTTTATCTATCAATTTATCTAGGGGTTTATCTAGGGGTTTCACTAGGGGTTTATTTAGGGGTTTATCTAGGGGTTTATTTAGGGGTTTATCTAGGAGTTTATCTAGGGGTTTATCTATAGTTTTATCTAGGGGTTTATCTAGTGTTTATATATGGTAATATCTAAGGGTTTGTCTAGGGGTATATCTTGGGGTTTATCCAGGGGTTTATTTAAGGGGTTTATATAGGGGTTTATCTAGGGGTTTAACAAGGGGTTTATTTAGGGGTTTATCAAGAGATTTACCTAGGGGTTTATTTAGGTGTTTAACAAGGGTTTATTTATGGGTTTATCTTTGGTTTATCTAGGGGTGTATTTAAGGGTTTATGTAGGGGTTTATCTAAGGGTTTATCTAAGAGTTTATCTAGAGGTTTATTTAGAGGTTTATCATGGGGATTATCTAGGGGTTTATCAAGGTGTTATCTAGTGGTTTATTTAGGAATTTGTTTAGGGTTTATCGAAGGGTTTATCACAGATTTTTCTAGGGGTTTATCTAAAGGTTTATCTAGGGGTTTGTCTAGGGTTTATCTAGGTGTTTATCTAAGGGTTTATCTATAGATTTATGTAGGTGTTTATCTAGGGATTTACTTAGGAGTTTATCAAGGGGTTCATCTAGGGGTTTATCTAGGGGTTTATGGGTTTATCTAGGGGTTTATCTGGGAGTTTATTTAGAGGTTTATCCAGGGGTTTATCTAGGAGTTTATCAAAAAATTTATCTAGGGGTTTATCTTGGGGATTATCCAGGGATTATCTAGAGGATTACAAGAGGTTTATCTATGGGTTTATATAGTGGTTTATTTAAGACTTTATCTAGGGGTTTATCTAAGGGTTTATTTAAGTGTTTATCTAGGGGTTTATCTAGGTGTTTATCTAGGTTTTATCTAGAGGTTTATCTATGGGTTTATTTAGGAGTTTATCTATAGGATTATCTAAGAGTTTATTACAGATTTAACTAAGACTTTATCTAGGGGCTTTTCTAGGGGTTGATCTAAGGGTTTATCTAGGGGTTTATTTAAGGGTTTATTTGGGGGTTTATCTAAGGGTATATGAGTTTATCTAGGAGTTTATCTAGGGTTTTATATAAGGTTTTATCTAGGGGTTTATTTAGGAGTTTATCTAGAGGTTTATCTAGGAGTTTATCAAGGGGATTATCTAGGGGATTATCTAGGGGCTTATCTAGAAGTTTATCTAGGGGTTTATCTAAATGGTTTATTTAAGGGTTTATCTAGGGGTTTATCTAGGGGTTTATCTATGGGTTTATCTAGAGGTTTATCTAGGGGTTTATTAAGGGGTTTATCTATGGGTTTATCGAGGGGTTTATCTAGGGGTTTATTCAAGGGTTTATCTAGGTTTATCTTGGGGTTTATCGTGGAGTTTATCTATGGGTTTATCTAGAGGTTTATCTATGAGTTTATCTAGGGATTTATTTAGGGATTTATCTATGAGTTTATCTAGGGGTTTATCAAGAGGTTTATCAAGGGGTTTATTTAGGCGATTATCTAGGGGATTTTCTAGGGGTTTATCTAAGAGTTTATTTAGGGGTTTATCCAGGGGTTTTCTAGAGGTTTATCTAAGGGATTATTTAGGGGTTTATCTAGGGGTTTATCTTGGAGTTTATTTATGGCTATATTTAGGTGTTTATCACGGGTTTAACTAGGAGTTTCTCTAGGGGTTTTCTAGAGGTTTACTAGGGGTTTATTAAGGTTTATGTAGGAGTATATCTAGGTGTTTATTTAGGGGTTTATCTAGGGGTTTATTTAGGGGTTTATCTTGGGGTTTACCTAGGGGTTTATTTAGGTGTTTATGTAGGGTTTATTTAAGGGTTTGTCTATGGGTTTATCCATGGATTTATTTAAGGGTTTATCTAGGGGTTTATCTAAGAGTTTATCTATAGGTTTATCTAGGAGTTTATCTAGGGGATTATCTAGGGCCTAGGGGTTTATCTAGGAGTTTATCTAGGGGTTTATGTAGTGTTTAATTTAGGAATTTATCTAGGGGTTTATCTAGGAGTTTATCTAGTGATTTATCTAGGTGTTTATCTAGGGTTTTACCTATGGGTTTTCTAGGGTTTTATTTAGGAGTTTATCAAGGGGTTTATCTAGGGGTTTATCTATGAGTTTATCTTTGAATTTATCTAAGGGTTTATCACAAATTTAACTAGGAGTTTATCTAGATTTTTATCTAGGGGGAGTTTATCTAGTGGTTCTTCTATAGATCTACTTAAGTGTTTATCTAGGTGTTTATCTAGGAGTTTATCTAGGGGGTTCATCTAGGGGGTTCATCTAAGGGTTTATCGTGGGGGTTTTGGGTTTATCTAGGGGTTTATCTATGAGTTTATCTAGGGGTTTATCTAACGGTTTATCTAGGGGCATATCTCGTGGTTTATCTAGGGGTTCCTCTAGAGGTTTATCTAGGGGCTAATCTAGGAGATTACTAAGGGATTATATAGGGGCTTATCTAGGGGTTTATCTAGAGGTTTATCTAGGGGGTTTTGAGGGGGTTATCTTGGGGGTTATCTAGGGGTATATCTAGGGGTTTATGTAGGGGTTTATCTATGGGTTTATCTAGGGGTTTATCTATGCGTTTATCTAGGGATTTATCTAGGGGTTTATCTAGGAGTTTATTTAGGGATTTATCTAGGGATTTATCCCTGGGTTATTTAGGGGTTTATCTATGGGTATATCTAGGGGTTTATCTATGGGTATATCTAGGGGTTTATCATGGTTTTAACTTGGTTTATCTTTTGGTTTATCTAGGGGTTTGTATATCAAATTATTTAGGGGTTTATGTATCAATTTATCTAGGGGTTTATCTAAGGGTTTATCTAGGGGTTTATTTAGTGGTTTATCTGGGAGTTTCTCTAAGGGTTTATCTTGGGGTTTATCCTGTGGTTTATCTATAGGTAATCTAGGGGTTTATATAGGGGAGTATCTAGGGATTTATATAGGGTAATATCTAAGTGATTGTCTAGGGGTATATCTAGGAGTTTATCTATGAATTTATCTAGAGGTTTATTCAGGGGTTTATCTTGGAGTTTATCTTGAGGTTTATCTAGGGATTTATCTAGGGGATTATCCAGGGGTTTATCAAAGAGTTTATCTTGGGGTTTATCTAGTGGTTTATTTATGAATTTATCTAGGGGTTTATCTATGGGTTTATTTAAGGGTTTTTTTAAGAGATTGTCTAGGGCTTTATCTAGGGGTTTATCTAAGGGTTTATCACATATTTAACAAGAGGTTTATCTAGGGGATTGTCTAGGAGTTTATCTATGTGTTTATCTATAGATTTATTTAGGTGTTTATCTAGGGGTTTATCTTGGAATTTGTCTAGGGGTTTATCTTGGAATTTGTCTAGGGGTTCATCTAGGGGTTTATCTAGGAGATTATAGGTTTATCCAGGGGTTTATCTAGGAGTTTATCTATGGGTTTATCTAGGGGTTTATATAGGGGTTTATTTAGGGTTTATCTAGTGGTTTATCTTGGGGTTTTTATAGGGGATTATCTAGGAGTTTATATAGGAGTTTATCTAAGATTTTATCCATGGTTTTATCTAGGTGTTTATCTAGGTATTTATCTTGGGGTTTATCTAGGCGTTTATCTAGGGGTTTATCTAGGGGTTTATCTAGGGGTTTATCTTGAATTTTATTTAGGAGTTTATCTAAAGGTTTATTTCAGGATTTATCTTGGAGTTTTTCAAGGGTTTACCTAGGGGTTTATCTAGGGTTTTATGTAGGGGCTTATCTAGAAGTTTATCTAGGGTTTTATCAAGTTGTTTATCTAGGGGTTTATATTGGGGTTTATCCAGGGGTTTATCTATGGATTTATCTAGGGGTTTATCTATGGGTTTATCTATGAGTTCATCTAGAGGTTTATCACAGTTTAAGTAGGAGTTTTTCTAGGGGTTTATATATCAATTTATCTAGGTGTTTATCTATCAATTTAGCTTGAGGTTTATCTAGTGGTTTATCTAGGAGTTCATTTATGGGTTTATCTAGGGGTTTATGGGTTTATCTAGAGGTTTATCTATAAGTTTATTTTGGGGGTTTATCTAGAGGTTTTATCTAGGGGTTTATTTAAGGTTTTACCTACGGGTAAATCTTGGGATAAATATAAGGGTAAATCTAGGCATAAATTTATGCGTAAATCTAGGGGTAAATCTTGGGATTTATCTCAGGATAAAACAGTGGTTATATCTAGGGATTTGCTAGGAGTTTATCTAGGGTTAAATCTAGAGGTTTATCTAGGGATTTATTTAGGGGATAATCTAGAGGTTTATCTAGGGTTTTATCTATGAGTTTATTAAGGGTTTTATCTAGGGGTTTATCTAGGGATTTATATATGGTTTTATTTAGGGGTTTATATGTGAGTTTATCTAGGGGTTTATATATCAATTTATCTAGGTGTTTATCTATCAATTTAGCTTGGGGTTTATCTAGGAGTTCATTTTTGGGTTTATCTAGGAGTTCATTTTTGGGTTTATCTAGGAGTTTATGGGTTTATCTAGAGGTTTATTTAGGGGTTTATCTATGAGTTTATTTTGGAGTTTTATCTATGAGTTTATCTAGGGGTTTATCTAAGGGTTTATCAAGGGGCATATCTCGTGGTTTATCTAGGGCTTCCTCTAGAGGTTTATCTAGGAGCTAATCTAGGAGATTACTAAGGGATTATATAGGGGCTTATCTAGGGGTTATCTAGAGATTTATCTAGGGGGTTTTCGAGGGGGTTATCTATGGGGTTATCTAGGGGTATATCTAGGGGTTTATGTAGGGGTTTATCTATGGGTTTATCTAGGGGTTATCTAGAGGTTTATCTAGGGGGTTTTCGAGGGGGTTATCTAGGGGGTTATCTAGGGGTATATCTAGGGGTTTATGTAGGGGTTTATCTATGGGTTTATCTATGGGTTTATCTATGTGTTTATCTAGGGGTTTATCTAAGGGTTTATCTAGGGATTTATCCAGGGGTTTATCCCTGGGTTATTTTGGGGTTTATCTTTGGGTATATCTAGGGGTTTATCTATGGGTATATCTAGGGGTTTATCACGGTTTTAACTAGGAGTTTATCTATTGGTTTATCTAGGGGTTTGTATATCAAATTATATAGGGGTTTATGTATCAATTTATCTAGGGGTTTCTCTAGGGGTTTATCTAAGGGTTTATCTAGGGGTTTATTTAGTGGTTTATCTGGGAGTTTCTCTAAGGGTTTATCTTGGGGTTTATCCAGTGGTTTATCTATAGGTAATCTAGGGGTTTATCTAGGGGTTTATATAGGGGAGTATCTAGGGATTTATATAGGGTAATATCTAAGGGATTGTCTAGGGGTATATCTAGGAGTTTATCTAGAGGTTTATTCATGGGTTTATCTAGGAGTTTATCTTGAGGTTTATCTAGGGATTTATCTAGTGGATTATCTAGGGGTTTATCAAAGAGTTTATCTTAGGGTTTATCTAGTGGTTTATTTATGAATTTATCCAGGGGTTTATCTGGGGGTTTATCTATGGGTTTATTTAAGGGTTTTTTTAGGAGATTGTCTAGGGCTTTATCTAGGGGTTTATCTAAGGGTTTATCACGGATTTAACAAGAGGTTTATCTAGGGGATTGTCTAAGAGTTTATCTAGGTGTTTATCTATAGATTTATTTAGGTGTTTATCTATGGGTTTATCTTGGAATTTGTCTAGGGGTTCATCTAGAGGTTTATCTAGGAGATTATAGGTTTATCTAGGGGTTTATCTAGGAGTTTATCTATGGGTTTATCTAGGGGTTTATATAGGGATTTATCTAGGTTTATCTAATGGTTTATCTTGGGGTTTTTCTAGGGGATTATCTAGGAGTTTATATATGAGTTTATCTAAGGTTTTATCTAGGTGTTTATCTAGGAGTTTATCTAGGGATTTATCTTGGGGTTTATCTGGGGGTTTATCTAGGAGTTTATCTAGGGGTTTATCTATGGGTTTATCAGGGGTTTATCTAGGGGTTTATCTAGGGTTTATCTTGAAATTTATTTAGGAGTTTATCTATAGGTTTATTTCAGGATTTATCTAGGGGGTTTTCAAGGGTTTACCTAGGGGTTTATCTAGGGTTTTATGTAGGGGCTTATCTAGGGTTTTATATAGGGGCTTATCTAGGAGTTTATCTAGGGTTTTATCAAGTTGTTTATCTAGGGTTTATCTATGGATTTATCTAGGGGTTTATCTATGGGTTTATCTATGGGTTTATCTATGAGTTTATCTATGGGTTTATCTATGAGTTCATCTAGAGGTTTATCACAGTTTAAGTAGGAGTTTATCTAGGGGTTTATATATCAATTTATCTATGTGTTTATCTATCAATTTAGCTTGGGGTTTATCTAGGAGTTCATTTATGGGTTTATCTAGGGTTTATGGGTTTATCTAGAGGTTTATCTATGAGTTTATTTTGGGGTTTATCTAGAGGTTTTATCTAGGGGTTTATTTAAGGTTTTACCAATGGGTAAATCTTGAGATAAATATAGGGGTAAATCTAGGCATAAATCTAGGAGTAAATCTTGGGATTTATCTCAGGATAAAACAGTGGTTATATCTATGGATTTGCTAGGAGTTTATCTAGGGTTTTATCTAGAGGTTTATCTAGGGTTTATCTAGGGATTTATCTAGGGGATAATCTAGAGGTTTATCTAGGGTTTTATCTAGAGTTTTATCTAGGGTTTTATCTAGGGGTTTATCTAGGGGTTTATATGTGGTTTTATGAGTTTATCTAGAGGTTTATCTATGGGGTTTTCTAGGGGATTATTTAGTCTTTATCGAGGGTTTATCTAGTATTTTATTTAGGGGTTTATCTAGGTATTTATCTAGGGTTTCATCTAGGCATTTCATCTAGGCGTTTAACTAGGTGTTCATCTATGGGTTTGTCTAAGGGTTTATCTAGGGGTTTATCTAAGGGTTTTATAGGGGTTTATCTACGATTTTATCTAGGGGCCATCTAAGAGTTTATCTATGGTTTATCTATGGGTTTAACTAGGGGTTTATCACGAGTTTAACTAGGGGTTTATCCAGGGGTTTATCTAGGTGTTTATCTTGGGGTTTATTTAGGGGTTTATCAAGGGGTTTATTTAGGAGTTTATCTGCGCGTTTATCAATGGGTTTATCTAGAGGTTTATCTAAGTGTTTATCATTGTTGAAACCGAAATCTTGCGAACAAGACTTGGTCTCTGTGGAGTTCGGGGTCCCAAAAAGGGGTGGTCTCACACCTACTTCCCTCGAGCCAACTCTCTAGGCGAGAGCACTTAGATTTGGAAACGGACCAAGGGCTTAGTGGGGAGGTCCCGCCACATACCCGGAAGTCCCCTTGGAACTTCCCCTCCCAAGCCGCTACTAAGCTTGGGCACCACTGGAGCCTCTCCTCACCCTCTACAGAGAGATTTCTTGGGGAGGGAGAGAGAGGAGAGAGCTAGCCTAGCCTGAGATCCTCTCCAAATGGTGCCCCCTTGGTCCTATTTATAGGATTTCTGAAGTTGGGCTGCAAATAGCCGAAAACTAGAATGCTAGATTACCAAAATACCCTTGGACTGGGCTGCAGATAGCCAAATCCCATTGCTCTTGGACTGCGAATAACCAAAACTGGACTGCGAATAGCCAAATCCCGCTACTCTTGGGCGCTAAACGCAGACCGCCTATCCGACTTGGAGCTGGGCGAGCCTGAGGCCTCCCGGGCTCCCCGGCTCGCCCCCACAAGGCTCTGGGCAAGCCGGGGGCCTCCCGGCCCTCCCAGCTCGCCCCCACAAGTCTCTGGGCGAGCCGGAGGCCTCCCGGCCCTCCCAGCTCGCCCCCACAAGTCTCTGGGCGAGCCGGAGGCCTCCCGGCCCTCCCAGCTCGCCCCCACAGGTCTCTGCGCGAGCCGGAGGCCTCGCGGCCCTCCCAGCTCGCCCCCACAGGTCTCCGGGCGAGCTGGAGGCCTCCCGGCCCTCCCAGCTCGCCCCCACAGGTCTCTGGGCGAGCCGGAGGCCTCCCGGCCCTCCCAGCTCGCCCCCACAGGTCTCTGGGCGAGCCGGAGGCCTCCCGGCCCTCCCAGCTCGCCCCCACAGGTCTTTGGGCGAGCCGGAGGCCTCCCGGCCCTCCCAGCTCAACCCCACAGGTCTCTGGGCGAGCCGGAGGCCTCCCGGCCCTCCCAGCTCGCCCCCACAGGTCTCTGGGCGAGCCGGAGGCCTCCCGGCCCTCCCAGCTCGCCCCCACAGGTCTCTGGGCGAGCCGGAGGACTCCCGGCCCTCCCAGCTCACCCCCACAGGTCTCTGGGCGAGCCGGAGGCCTCCCGGCCCTCCCAGCTCGCCCCCACAGGTCTCTGGGCGAGCCGGAGGCCTCCCGGCCCTCCCAGCTCGCCCCCACAGGTCTCTGGGCGAGCCGGAGGCCTCCCGGCCCTCCCAGCTCGCCCCCACAGGTCTCTGGGCGAGCCAGAGGCCTCCCGGCCCTCCCAGCTCGCCCCCACAGGTCTCTGGGCGAGCCGGAGGCCTCCCGGCCCTCCCAGCTCGCCCCCACAGGTCTCTGGGCGAGCCGGAGGCCTCCCGGCCCTCCCAGCTCGCCCCCACAGGTCTCTGGGCGAGCCGGAGGCCTCCCGGCCCTCCCAGCTCGCCCCCACAGGTCTCTGGGCGAGCCGGAGGCCTCCCGGCCCTCCCAGCTCGCCCCCACAGGTCTCTGGGCGAGGCGGAGGCCTCCCGTCCCTCCCAGCTCGCCCCCACAGGTCTCTGGGTGAGCCGGAGGCTTCCCGGCCCTCCCAGCTCGCCCCCACAGGTCTCTGGGCGAGCCGGAGGCCTCCCGTCCCTCCCAGCTCACCCCCACAGGTCTCTGGGCGAGTCGGAGGCCTCCCGGCCCTCCCAGCTCGCCCCCACAGGTCTCTGGGCGAGCTGGAGGCCTCCCGGCCCTCCCAGCTCGCCCCCACAGGTCTCTGGGCGAGCCGGAGGCCTCCCGGCCCTCCCAGTCCCCCCCCCCCCCCCACGTCGGGGTGCATTTAGACATCCCTCCTGGTGAGGTCTCGCTGGGGTGCATTTAGACACCCCTCATGGTGAGGTCCTGCTTCCTTACTGAGCGTGGGGGTGAGAGGAGCTCGCCCCCTACTTGGGTGCGGGGGCGAGAGGGGGGCTCGCCCCCCCTCTCGCCCCCCTTGATATTGGGGGCGGGGGCGAGAGGGGGGCTTGCCCCTCCTCCTCTCGCCCCCCTTGATATTGGGGGCGGGGGCGAGAGGGGGGCTCGCCCCTCCCTCTCTCGCCCCCTGCCTCTACCTCTCTTCCTGTGTGGGTCAATGCTCTCCCTTGTTCCAAGGAGCCCTTGAGGGTACTCGACGAATATCGGGGTTGTACACAATCCCCGCTCTTTTCGAGCGTGGCTCACGCTCGGAAAGAAATGTCCAACCCTGCATATTCGACGAGTGTCGCTGGGAACCCGACAAACAGTGCTACCTTGGAAAAAATACATAGCCTCCCTGAGAGATCTTCCGACCCTACCGGCTAGTGAGAGCCCGGCTAGCGAGACCATCTCGGGGGAAAAATACATAGCCTCCCCGAGAGGTCTTCCAACCTTGCCGGCTAGTGAGAGCCCGGCTAGCGAGACCACCTCGGGGAAAAAATTCATAGCCTCCCCGAGAGGTCTTCCAACCTTGCCGGCTAGTGAGAGCCCGGCTAGCGAGACCACCTCGGGGGAAAAATACTTAAGAGAATTTTCGGCCACTGAGCTGTTCCTGACCCTGCCAGCTAGGTGGGAGACTGGTCAGCGGGCCAGCGTCGGGGCTAAGTACCTTGAGACTTTCCTGCCACCGAGCGATCCTCGGACCTGCCAGCTTGATGGGAGCCTAGTCAGCGGGCCAGCATCGGGGCTAAGTACCTTGAGACTTTCCTGCCACCGAGCGATCCTCGGACCTGCCAGCTTGATGGGAGCCTGGTCAGCGGGCCAGCATCGGGGCTTTAACCAATATGAATCACCTGCCTCACCGAGTGAATCTCCCCCGAGGCACATTTGACTCATCCAGCTAGTGAGAGCCTGGAGTGAGGAGGACATCTCGGCGTTGAACTTACCCATCCGAGGATCATTCGACCCACCCAGCTAGTGAGAGCCTGGAATGAGGAGGACATCTCGATGGCAAGCTCTTCCTTCCGAGGATCATTCGACCCACCCAGCTAGTGAGAGCCTGGAGTGAGGAGGACATCTCGGTGGCAAGCTCTTCTTCCCGAGGATCATTCGACCCACCCAGCTAGTGAGAGCCTGGAGTGAGGAGGACATCTCGGTGGCAAGCTCTTCTTCCCGAGGATCATTCGACCCACCCAGCTAGTGAGAGCCTGGAGTGAGGAGGACATCTCGGCGTTGGACTTACCCATCCGAGGATCATTCGACCCACCCAGCTAGTGAGAGCCTGAAGTGAGGAGGACATCTCGATGGCAAGCTCTTCCTTCCGAGGATCATTCGACCCACCCAGCTAGTGAGAGCCTGGAGTGAGGAGGACATCTCGGCGTTGGACTTACCCATCCAAGGATCATTCGACCCACCCAGCTAGTGAGAGCCTGGAGTGAGGAGGACATCTCGATGGCAAGCCCTTCCTCCCGAGGGTCATTCGACCCACCCAGCTAGTGAGAGCCTGGAGTGAGGAGGACATCTCGGTGTTGAACTTACCCATCCGAGGATCATTCGACCCACCCAGCTAGTGAGAGCCTGGAGTGAGGAGGACATCTCGGCGTTGGACTTACCCATCCGAGGATCATTCGACCCACCCAGCTAGTGAGAGCCTGAAGTGAGGAGGACATCTCGATGGCAAGCTCTTCCTTCCGAGGATCATTCGACCCACCCAGCTAGTGAGAGCCTGGAGTGAGGAGGACATCTCGGCGTTGGACTTACCCATCCGAGGATCATTCGACCCACCCAGCTAGTGAGAGCCTGGAGTGAGGAGGACATCTCGATGGCAAGCCCTTCCTCCCGAGGGTCATTCGACCCACCCAGCTAGTGAGAGCCTGGAGTGAGGAGGACATCTCGGTGTTGAACTTACCCATCCGAGGATCATTCGACCCACCCAGCTAGTGAGAGCCTGGAGTGAGGAGGACATCTCGGCGTTGGACTTACCCATCCGAGGATCATTCGACCCACCCAGCTAGTGAGAGCCTGAAGTGAGGAGGACATCTCGATGGCAAGCTCTTCCTTCCGAGGATCATTCGACCCACCCAGCTAGTGAGAGCCTGGAGTGAGGAGGACATCTCGGCGTTGGACTTACCCATCCGAGGATCATTCGACCCACCCAGCTAGTGAGAGCCTGGAGTGAGGAGGACATCTCGATGGCAAGCCCTTCCTCCCGAGGGTCATTCGACCCACCCAGCTAGTGAGAGCCTGGAGTGAGGAGGACATCTCGGTGTTGAACTTACCCATCCGAGGATCATTCGACCCACCCAGCTAGTGAGAGCCTGGAGTGAGGAGGACATCTCGGCGTTGAACTTACTAATCATATAAGCAAAATAACTTCATCCATCTAATGGGGGGATTTCCCTTGTCAAAACCTCCTGGCCCAACCAGCGAGGGGTAGAGCTTGTTACAAAGGAAAACCACAAAAAACAAAAAACAAAAAATAGACACATCATACCCCCCCATGGAACTCGCCTCTCCGGCTGCTCGCGCGAGATGATCATTCCTCTGCTTCTCCTGCCACTCCCATCTGGCTCATGTTCTCCATGATCTTCTCCATCTCCTCCGCCCCCGCTTGCCAAGAGATGTTGTTGACGGCTGTGACGTAGCAGTGTCTGGCCATCCTGGGGTCTCCGCGGATCCTGACTTGGATTCCTCCAGTGTTGAACTTGAGGCACTGGTGGAAGGATGATGGTACGCATCGGAAGGCGCTGATGAGGGGTCTTCCGAAGATGGCATTATAACTGCTAGGAGCGTCAACTATGACGAACCGACAGTTCCTTGAACCTCCCCCCATCGTCACTTGGAGTCCAACTCCACCCTCTACCTCTTTTCTTTCTCCGGAGAATCCAAACAAGGGCCCATCTGAGGCCAGCACCCTCCTTGCCTCCACCTTCAACTCATCAAATGCCTTCTTGAAAATGACATTGACAGAGCTCCCGTTGTCAACGAGGATCCGAGAGACAGTGTAACCTTCGATGGCTGTCTGAATGACTAGCGCATCACAGAATGGATCCTCGTGTTCTGGCATGTCCTTGCTTGAGAAAGTGATTTTCTCCTCGGGAGGTGGGTCCTGTGACGTTGAAGCGACGCTGCGTCGAAATACGGAGTGGAGGCTTGCCTTACGAGTGGCCTCGATCCCTACCCCACCGTGGATTACCGCGACCCGACCTTTGGCTCCTATGTCAGTTCGGTCCTCGCAGATGTCATCATCCGCTACTGCTCCAGGTGGAACTTCTTCAATCCGCTCCGGCGGCTGCTGTTGCGTCTGACCTCTCGCCTCTCTCACCTCCAAGAACTCTGGGCAGGTAGTTGTTGCATGCCCCTCTGCTTGGTGGTAGTCGCAGTACGGCACCCCCTTCCTCCTCTTCTCCTACGGGCTGGGATGTCTCTTGCTTCAACTCCTCCTCTTCGAATCACCATAGCTTGAGCTGGTGGGGGTAGGAGCTGCCTAGGGGCCTGTCTCCAAGGAGGAGGGTTGGGCCTCCCTTGACCTCCGTAGTAGTTTCCCCCTCCTTGGGCGAAACCCCTTCCTTGCTCCTGACCCCCCTGGGGTCCCTGGTACCCTTGACCCCTCTGCTCTTCCCTCCTCCTTCCTTCTTGCAGCCTGAGGCCACCTTGCTCTCTTGGCTCGGCCTCCACCAACTTCGCCAACTTCTTTGCCAGCCCCGGGTTCGCCGCCTCCATGGCTATCTCCTTTGCAGCTTTTTCCATCAGGTCCTCGAAGGACAAGGGAGGCTTCCTAGTTAGGCGCATTTTGAAGAGGCTCTCTCGTAGCCCTACGGTGAAGGCCATCTGGAGGGCATACCCTGGCATCTCCTGGATGTTCTGGATCTCCTCCTGGAATCTGTCCATGTACTGGGCCAACGTCTCCTCGTGCCTCTGCTTAATCAGGAAAATGGACTCAGCATTC
Source organism: Dactylorhiza incarnata (assembly GCA_033032865.1). Lineage (NCBI taxonomy): Eukaryota > Viridiplantae > Streptophyta > Magnoliopsida > Asparagales > Orchidaceae > Dactylorhiza > Dactylorhiza incarnata. The sequence continues at coordinate 772,319 of JAWHQI010000337.1, forward strand.
TTCTTCCTCTTCTTGGATGTGGAGAAGCGTAGCTGGAAGCTTCGACCCAAGTCATCGAAGCTGTATATGGAGCCGACCGGGAGCTGGTGGAACCAGTCCCTAGCTTTGTCCCTCAGGGTGGTGGCGAAGAGACGGCACTTGAATGCGTCCGTCATGGGCCTGATGGAGACGGTATCCTCGAACCACTGCAGGTGCTGGACGGGATCATCCTTCCCGGTATAGAAAGTCATGTTGGGCTCCTTGAAGCCTTCCGGGATGGGAGCCGAGATGATCAGCTCGCTAAAGGGTGACCCCCTACTCGCCGGCTTCGCGAGCTCTACTTGCGCGACTCCTGCTCCGAGCGAGACCCCACTCGCCGGGCTCGGAAAAAGCACTCGCCCGGTGAGGTCCCGCTCGCCACTCTCAATCACTGGTTCCTTGCCTGGCCGACCCCCTGGGGCAACCTCTCCTGACCCCCCCTGGTGGAGCACTCCTTGCGACCCAGAAGGCGGTGTCTGGGGGGAGGGAGCCGAGCAGTCACCTCCCCTGGTGATGCCTTGGAGCAGCTCCATGATTCCCTTGATGGCCGTCATGAACTCTCCCCTTCCTACCACATCACTTGGGAGGTGAGACCCCTCCTCGTCTCCTCCTCCGAGGTCTCCTGCCATGAGATTTGGCTCAAGAACTTCTGTGCTGACCACTCTCCACGCTCACCGCACCAAAATGTTGAAACCGAAATCTTGCGAACAAGACTTGGTCTCTGTGGAGTTCGGGGTCCCAAAAAGGGGTGGTCTCACACCTACTTCCCTCGAGCCAACTCTCTAGGCGAGAGCACTTAGATTTGGAAACGGACCAAGGGCTTAGTGGGGAGGTCCCGCCACATACCCGGAAGTCCCCTTGGAACTTCCCCTCCCAAGCCGCTACTAAGCTTGGGCACCACTGGAGCCTCTCCTCACCCTCTACAGAGAGACTTCTTGGGGAGGGAGAGAGAGGAGAGAGCTAGCCTAGCCTGAGATCCTCTCCAAATGGTGCCCCCTTGGTCCTATTTATAGGATTTCTGAAGTTGGGCTGCAAATAGCCGAAAACTAGAATGCTAGATTACCAAAATACCCTTGGCCTGGGCTGCAGATAGCCAAATCCCGTTGCTCTTGGACTGCGAATAACCAAAACTGGACTGCGAATAGCCAAATCCCGCTACTCTTGGGCGCTAAACGCAGACCGCCTATCCGACTTGGAGCTGGGCGAGCCTGAGGCCTCCCGGGCTCCCCGGCTCGCCCCCACAAGGCTCTGGGCAAGCCGGGGGCCTCCGGCCCTCCCAGCTCGCCCCCACAAGTCTCTGGGCGAGCCGGAGGCCTCCCGGCCCTCCCAGCTCGCCCCCACAAGTCTCTGGGCGAGCCGGAGGCTTCCCGGCCCTCCCAGCTCGCCCCCACAGGTCTCTGCGCGAGCCGGAGGCCTCGCGGCCCTCCCAGCTCGCCCCCACAGGTCTCCGGGCGAGCTGGAGGCCTCCCGGCCCTCCCAGCTCGCCCCCACAGGTCTCTGGGCGAGCTGGAGGCCTCCCGGCCCTCCCAGCTCGCCCCCACAGGTCTCTGGGCGAGCCGGAGGCCTCCCGGCCCTCCCAGCTCGCCCCCACAGGTCTCTGGGCGAGCCGGAGGCCTCCCGGCCCTCCCAGCTCGCCCCCACAGGTCTCTGGGCGAGCCGGAGGCCTCCCGGCCCTCCCAGCTCGCCCCCACAGGTCTCTGGGCGAGCCGGAGGCCTCCCGGCCCTCCCAGCTCGCCCCCACAGGTCTCTGGGCGAGCCGGAGGCCTCCCGGCCCTCCCAGCTCGCCCCCACAGGTCTCTGGGCGAGCCGGAGGCCTCCCGGCCCTCCCAGCTCGCCCCCACAGGTCTCTGGGCGAGCCGGAGGCCTCCCGGCCCTCCCAGCTCGCCCCCACAGGTCTCTGGGCGAGCCGGAGGCCTCCCGGCCCTCCCAGCTCGCCCCCACAGGTCTCTGGGCGAGCCGGAGGCCTCCCGGCCCTCCCAGCTCGCCCCCACAGGTCTCTGGGCGAGCCGGAGGCCTCCCGGCCCTCCCAGCTCGCCCCCACAGGTCTCTGGGCGAGCCGGAGGCCTCCCGGCCCTCCCAGCTCGCCCCCACAGGTCTCTGGGCGAGCCGGAGGCCTCCCGGCCCTCCCAGCTCGCCCCCACAGGTCTCTGGGCGAGCCGGAGGCCTCCCGGCCCTCCCAGCTCGCCCCCACAGGTCTCTGGGCGAGCCGGAGGCTTCCCGGCCCTCCCAGCTCGCCCCCACAGGTCTCTGGGCGAGGCGGAGGCCTCCCGTCCCTCCCAGCTCGCCCCCACAGGTCTCTGGGCGAGCCGGAGGCTTCCCGGCCCTCCCAGCTCGCCCCCACAGGTCTCTGGGCGAGCCGGAGGCCTCCCGTCCCTCCCAGCTCGCCCCCACAGGTCTCTGGGCGAGTCGGAGGCCTCCCGGCCCTCCCAGCTCGCCCCCACAGGTCTCTGGGCGAGCTGGAGGCCTTCCGGCCCTCCCAGCTCGCCCCCACAGGTCTCTGGGCGAGCCGGAGGCCTCCCGGCCCTCCCAGTCCCCCCCCCCCCCCCCACATCGGGGTGCATTTAGACATCCCTCCTGGTGAGGTCTCGCTGGGGTGCATTTAGACACCCCTCATGGTGAGGTCCTGCTTCCTTACTGAGCAAGGGGGTGAGAGGAGCTCGCCCCCTACTTGGGTGCGGGGGCGAGAGGGGGGCTCGCCCCCCCTCTCGCCCCCCCTCTCGCCCCCCTTGATATTGGGGGCGGGGGCGAGAGGGGGGCTTTCCCCTCCTCCTCTCGCCCCCCTTGATATTGGGGGCGGGGGCGAGAGGGGGGCTCGCCCCTCCCCCTCTCGCCCCCTGCCTCTACCTCTCTTCCTGTGTGGGTCGATGCTCTCCCTTGTTCCAAGGAGCCCTTGAGGGTACTCAACGAATATCGGGGTTGTACACAATCCCCGCTCTTTTCGAGCGTGGCTCACGCTCGGAAAGAAATGTCCAACCCTGCATATTCGACGAGTGTCGCTGGGAACCCGACAAACAGTGCTACCTTGGAAAAAATACATAGCCTCCCTGAGAGATCTTCCGACCCTGCCGGCTAGTGAGAGCCCGGCTAGCGAGACCATCTCGGGGGAAAAATACATAGCCTCCCCGAGAGGTCTTCCAACCTTGCCGGCTAGTGAGAGCCCGGCTAGCGAGACCACCTCGGGGGAAAAATTCATAGCCTCCCCGAGAGGTCTTCCAACCTTGCCGGCTAGTGAGAGCCCGGCTAGCGAGACCACCTCGGGGGAAAAATACTTAAGAGAATTTTCGACCACTGAGCTGTTCCTGACCCTGCCAGCTAGGTGGGAGCCTGGTCAGCGGGCCAGCGTCGGGGCTAAGTACCTTGAGACTTTCCTGCCACCGAGCGATCCTCGGACCTGCCAGCTTGATGGGAGCCTAGTCAGCGGGCCAGCATCGGGGCTAAGTACCTTGAGACTTTCCTGCCACCGAGCGATCCTCGGACCTGCCAGCTTGATGGGAGCCTGGTCAGCGGGCCAGCATCGGGGCTTTAACCAATATGAATCACCTGCCTCACCGAGTGAATCTCCCCCGAGGCACATTTGACTCATCCAGCTAGTGAGAGCCTGGAGTGAGGAGGACATCTCGGCGTTGAACTTACCCATCCGAGGATCATTCGACCCACCCAGCTAGTGAGAGCCTGGAATGAGGAGGACATCTCGATGGCAAGCTCTTCCTTCCGAGGATCATTCGACCCACCCAGCTAGTGAGAGCCTGGAGTGAGGAGGACATCTCGGTGGCAAGCTCTTCTTCCCGAGGATCATTCGACCCACCCAGCTAGTGAGAGCCTGGAGTGAGGAGGACATCTCGGCGTTGGACTTACCCATCCGAGGATCATTCGACCCACCCAGCTAGTGAGAGCCTGAAGTGAGGAGGACATCTCGATGGGAAGCTCTTCCTTCCGAGGATCATTCGACCCACCCAGCTAGTGAGAGCCTGGAGTGAGGAGGACATCTCGGCGTTGGACTTACCCATCCGAGGATCATTCGACCCACCCAGCTAGTGAGAGCCTGGAGTGAGGAGGACATCTCGATGGCAAGCCCTTCCTCCCGAGGGTCATTCGACCCACCCAGCTAGTGAGAGCCTGGAGTGAGGAGGACATCTCGGTGTTGAACTTACCCATCCGAGGATCATTCGACCCACCCAGCTAGTGAGAGCCTGGAGTGAGGAGGACATCTCGGCGTTGGACTTACCCATCCGAGGATCATTCGACCCACCCAGCTAGTGAGAGCCTGAAGTGAGGAGGACATCTCGATGGCAAGCTCTTCCTTCCGAGGATCATTCGACCCACCCAGCTAGTGAGAGCCTGGAGTGAGGAGGACATCTCGGCGTTGGACTTACCCATCCGAGGATCATTTGACCCACCCAGCTAGTGAGAGCCTGGAGTGAGGAGGACATCTCGATGGCAAGCCCTTCCTCCCGAGGGTCATTCGACCCACCCAGCTAGTGAGAGCCTGGAGTGAGGAGGACATCTCGGTGTTGAACTTACCCATCCGAGGATCATTCGACCCACCCAGCTAGTGAGAGCCTGGAGTGAGGAGGACATCTCGGCGTTGAACTTACTAATCATATAAGCAAAATAACTTCATCCATCTAATGGGGGGATTTCCCTTGTCAAAACCTCCTGGCCCAACCAGCGAGGGGTAGAGCTTGTTACAAAGGAAAACCACAAAAAACAAAAAACAAAAAATAGACACATCATACCCCCCCATGGCACTCGCCTCTCCGGCTGCTCGCGCGAGATGATCATTCCTCTGCTTCTCCTGCCACTCCCATCTGGCTCATGTTCTCCATGATCTTCTCCATCTCCTCCGCCCCCGCTTGCCAAGAGATGTTGTTGACGGCTGTGACGTAGCAGTGTCTGGCCATCCTGGGGTCTCCGCGGATCCTGACTTGGATTCCTCCAGTGTTGAACTTGAGGCACTGGTGGAAGGATGATGGTACGCATCGGAAGGCGCTGATGAGGGGTCTTCCGAAGATGGCATTATAACTGCTAGGAGCGTCAACTATGACGAACCGACAGTTCCTTGAACCTCCCCCCATCGTCACTTGGAGTCCAACTCCACCCTCTACCTCTTTTCTTTCTCCGGAGAATCCAAACAAGGGCCCATCTGAGGCCAGCACCCTCCTTGCCTCCACCTTCAACTCATCAAATGCCTTCTTGAAAATGACATTGACAGAGCTCCCGTTGTCAACGAGGATCCGAGAGACAGTGTAACCTTCGATGGCTGTCTGAATGACTAGCGCATCACAGAATGGATCCTCGTGTTCTGGCATGTCCTTGCTTGAGAAAGTGATTTTCTCCTCGGGAGGTGGGTCCTGTGACGTTGAAGCGACGCTGCGTCGAAATACGGAGTGGAGGCTTGCCTTACGAGTGGCCTCGATCCCTACCCCACCGTGGATTACCGCGACCCGACCTTTGGCTCCTATGTCAGTTCGGTCCTCGCAGATGTCATCATCCGCTACTGCTCCAGGTGGAACTTCTTCAATCCGCTCCGGCGGCTGCTGTTGCGTCTGACCTCTCGCCTCTCTCACCTCCAAGAACTCTGGGCAGGTAGTTGTTGCATGCCCCTCTGCTTGGTGGTAGTCGCAGTACGGCACCCCCTTCCTCCTCTTCTCCTACGGGCTGGGATGTCTCTTGCTTCAACTCCTCCTCTTCGAATCACCATAGCTTGAGCTGGTGGGGGTAGGAGCTGCCTAGGGGCCTGTCTCCAAGGAGGAGGGTTGGGCCTCCCTTGACCTCCGTAGTAGTTTCCCCCTCCTTGGGCGAAACCCCTTCCTTGCTCCTGACCCCCCTGGGGTCCCTGGTACCCTTGACCCCTCTGCTCTTCCCTCCTCCTTCCTTCTTGCAGCCTGAGGCCACCTTGCTCTCTTGGCTCGGCCTCCACCAACTTCGCCAACTTCTTTGCCAGCCCCGGGTTCGCCGCCTCCATGGCTATCTCCTTTGCAGCTTTTTCCATCAGGTCCTCGAAGGACAAGGGAGGCTTCCTAGTTAGGCGCATTTTGAAGAGGCTCTCTCGTAGCCCTACGGTGAAGGCCATCTGGAGGGCATACCCTGGCATCTCCTGGATGTTCTGGATCTCCTCCTGGAATCTGTCCATGTACTGGGCCAACGTCTCCTCGTGCCTCTGCTTAATCAGGAAAATGGACTCAGCATTCTTCTTCCTCTTCTTGGATGTGGAGAAGCGTAGCTGGAAGCTTCGACCCAAGTCATCGAAGCTGTATATGGAGCCGACCGGGAGCTGGTGGAACCAGTCCCTAGCTTTGTCCCTCAGGGTGGTGGCGAAGAGACGGCACTTGAATGCGTCCGTCATGGGCCTGATGGAGACGGTATCCTCGAACCACTGCAGGTGCTGGACGGGATCATCCTTCCCGGTATAGAAAGTCATGTTGGGCTCCTTGAAGCCTTCCGGGATGGGAGCCGAGATGATCAGCTCGCTAAAGGGTGACCCCCTACTCGCCGGCTTCGCGAGCTCTACTTGCGCGACTCCTGCTCCGAGCGAGACCCCACTCGCCGGGCTCGGAAAAAGCACTCGCCCGGTGAGGTCCCGCTCGCCACTCTCAATCACTGGTTCCTTGCCTGGCCGACCCCCTGGGGCAACCTCTCCTGACCCCCCCTGGTGGAGCACTCCTTGCGACCCAGAAGGCGGTGTCTGGGGGGAGGGAGCCGAGCAGTCACCTCCCCTGGTGATGCCTTGGAGCAGCTCCATGATTCCCTTGATGGCCGTCATGAACTCTCCCCTTCCTACCACATCACTTGGGAGGTGAGACCCCTCCTCGTCTCCTCCTCCGAGGTCTCCTGCCATGAGATTTGGCTCAAGAACTTCTGTGCTGACCACTCTCCACGCTCACCGCACCAAAATGTTGAAACCGAAATCTTGCGAACAAGACTTGGTCTCTGTGGAGTTCGGGGTCCCAAAAAGGGGTGGTCTCACACCTACTTCCCTCGAGCCAACTCTCTAGGCGAGAGCACTTAGATTTGGAAACGGACCAAGGGCTTAGTGGGGAGGTCCCGCCACATACCCGGAAGTCCCCTTGGAACTTCCCCTCCCAAGCCGCTACTAAGCTTGGGCACCACTGGAGCCTCTCCTCACCCTCTACAGAGAGACTTCTTGGGGAGGGAGAGAGAGGAGAGAGCTAGCCTAGCCTGAGATCCTCTCCAAATGGTGCCCCCTTGGTCCTATTTATAGGATTTCTGAAGTTGGGCTGCAAATAGCCGAAAACTAGAATGCTAGATTACCAAAATACCCTTGGACTGGGCTGCAGATAGCCAAATCCCGTTGCTCTTGGACTGCGAATAACCAAAACTGGACTGCGAATAGCCAAATTCCGCTACTCTTGGGCGCTAAACGCAGACCGCCTATCCGACTTGGAGCTGGGCGAGCCTGAGGCCTCCCGGGCTCCCCGGCTCGCCCCCACAAGGCTCTGGGCAAGCCGGGGGCCTCCCGGCCCTCCCAGCTCGCCCCCACAAGTCTCTGGGCGAGCCGGAGGCCTCCCGGCCCTCCCAGCTCGCCCCCACAAGTCTCTGGGCGAGCCGGAGGCCTCCCGGCCCTCCCAGCTCGCCCCCACAGGTCTCTGCGCGAGCCGAAGGCCTCGCGGCCCTCCCAGCTCGCCCCCACAGGTCTCCGGGCGAGCTGGAGGCCTCCCGGCCCTCCCAGCTCGCCCCCACAGGTCTCTGGGCGAGCCGGAGGCCTCCCGGCCCTCCTAGCTCGCCCCCACAGGTCTCTAGGCGAGCCGGAGGCCTCCCGGCCCTCCCAGCTCGCCCCCACAGGTCTTTGGGCGAGCCGGAGGCCTCCCGTCCCTCCCAGCTCGCCCCCACAGGTCTCTGGGCGAGCCGGAGGCCTCCCGGCCCTCCCAGCTCGCCCCCACAGGTCTCTGGGCGAGCCGGAGGCCTCCCGGCCCTCCCAGCTCGCCCCCACAGGTCTCTGGGCGAGTCGGAGGCCTCCCGGCCCTCCCAGCTCGCCCCCACAGGTCTCTGGGCGAGCCGGAGGCCTCCCGGCCCTCCCAGCTCGCCCCCACAGGTCTCTGGGCGAGCCGGAGGCCTCCCGGCCCTCCCAGCTCGCCCCCACAGGTCTCTGGGCGAGCCGGAGGCCTCCCGGCCCTCCCAGCTCGCCCCCACAGGTCTCTGGGCGAGCCGGAGGCCTCCCGGCCCTCCCAGCTCGCCCCCACAGGTCTCTGGGCGAGCCGGAGGCCTCCCGGCCCTCCCAGCTCGCCCCCACAGGTCTCTGGGCGAGCCGGAGGCCTCCCGGCCCTCCCAGCTCGCCCCCACAGGTCTCTGGGCGAGCCGGAGGCCTCCCGGCCCTTCCAGCTCGCCCCCACAGGTCTCTGGGCGAGCCGGAGGCCTCCCGGCCCTCCCAGCTCGCCCCCACAGGTCTCTGGGCGAGCCGGAGGCTTCCCGGCCCTCCCAGCTCGCCCCCACAGGTCTCTGGGCGAGCCGGAGGCCTCCCGTCCCTCCCAGCTCGCCCCCACAGGTCTCTGGGCGAGCCGGAGGCTTCCCGGCCCTCCCAGCTCGCCCCCACAGGTCTCTGGGCGAGCCGGAGGCCTCCCGTCCCTCCCAGCTCGCCCCCACAGGTCTCTGGGCGAGTCGGAGGCCTCCCGGCCCTCCCAGCTCGCCCCCACAGGTCTCTGGGCGAGCTGGAGGCCTCCCGGCCCTCCCAGCTCGCCCCCACAGGTCTCTGGGCGAGCCGGAGGCCTCCCGGCCCTCCCAGTCCCCCCCCCCACGTCGGGGTACATTTAGACATCCCTCCTGGTGAGGTCTCGCTGGGGTGCATTTAGACACCCCTCATGGTGAGGTCCTGCTTCCTTACTGAGCGTGGGGGTGAGAGGAGCTCGCCCCCTACTTGGGTGCGGGGGCGAGAGGGGGGCTCGCCCCCCCTCTCGCCCCCCTTGATATTGGGGGCGGGGGCGAGAGGGGGGCTTGCCCCTCCTCCTCTCGCCCCCCTTGATATTGGGGGCGGGGGCGAGAGGGGGGCTCGCCCCTCCCCCTCTCGCCCCCTGCCTCTACCTCTCTTCCTGTGTGGGTCGATGCTCTCCCTTGTTCCAAGGAGCCCTTGAGGGTACTCGACGAATATCGGGGTTGTACAATCATAGATTTAATAGGGGGTTTATCTAGGGGTTTGTCAAGGGGTTTATGAGTTTATCTAGGGGTTTATCTAGGAGTTTATCTATGGGTTTATATAGAGGTTTATTTATGGGTTTATCTAGGGGTTTATCTAGAGGTTTATCTAGGGGATTATCTAGGTGATTAGCTAGGGTTTTATCTAGGGGTTTATCTATGGGTTTATCTAGGGGTTTATCTAGGGGTTTATCTAGGAGTTTATCTAGTGGTTTATCTAGGGGTTTATCTAGAAGTTTATCTAGGGGTTTATCTAGGGGTTAATCAAGAGGTTTATCAAGGGGTTTATCAAGGGGTTTATTTAGGCGATTATCTAAGGGATTTTCTAGGGGTTTATCTAGGAGTTTATTTAGGGGTTTCTCTAGGGGTTTATCTAGGTGTTTATCTAGGGGTTTATCTATGGGTTTATTTAGGGGTTTGTCTAGGGGTTTATCTAAGGGTTTATCTTGGGTTTTATGCATGGGTATATCTAGGGGTTTATCACGGGTTTAACTAGATGTTTATCTAGGGGTTTATCTAGAGGTTTACTAAAGGTTTATTTAGGTGTTTATCTAGTTTTTTTAGGGGTTTATCTAAGGGGATATCTAGGGGTTTATCTAGTGGTTTATATTGAGGTTTATCTAGGGGTTTATCACAGATTTAACTAGGGGTTTATCTAGGGGTTTGTCTAGGGGTTCATTTAAGGGTTTATCTATAGATTATTTAGGTGTTTATCTAGGAGTTATCTAGAGGTTCATCTATGGGTTTATTTATGGGTTTATCTAGGGGTTTATGTATGAGTTTATCTAGGTTTTTGTAGGGGTTTCTCTAAAGGTTTATCTAGGGGTATATATAGGGGTAAATCGAGGGGTTTATCTAGGGGATTATCTAGAGGTTTATTTAGGAGTTTTAAGGGTTTATCTTGGATTTATTAAGAGGTTTATCTAGGGATTTATCTAAGGGTATATCACAAATTTTACTAGGGGTTTATCTAAAGAGTTGTCTAGGGGTTTATCTAAAGGTTTATCTATAGATTTATTTAGGTGTTCATCTAGGGGTTTATCTAGGAGTTTAGCTAGTGGTTCATCTCGGGATTTATCTAAGGGCTGTAACTATGAGTTTATCTGGGGTTTAGGTATGGGTATATCTAGGGGTTTATCTAGGGATTTATATATGAGTTTATATAGGGGTTTATATAGGGGTTTATCTAGTGTTTTATTTAGGGGTTTACCTAGTGGTTTACCTAAAGGTTTAGTTAGAGGTTTATTTATGTGTTTATGTAGGGTTTATTTAAGGGTTTATCTGTGGGTCTATCCAGGTATTTATTTAGGGGTTATCTAGGGGTTTATCCATGGGATTATCTAGGAGTTTATCTATAAGTTTATCTAGGGGTTTATTTAGGAGTTTATCAAGGGGTTTATCAAGAGGTTTATCTGGGGATTTATGTAGTGGTTAATTAAGAAATTTATCTTGGAGTTTATCTAGTGGTTTATCTAGGAGTTTATCTAGTGGTTTATCTAGGTGTTTACGAGGGGTTTATCTAGGCGTTTATCTAGGGGTTTATTTAGGAGTTTATCTAGGAGTTTATTAAGGGGTTTATCTATGGGTTTATCTAGGAATTTATCTATGGGTTTATCAAAGGGTTTTATCATAACTTTAACTAGGAGTTTATCTAGTGGTTTATCTAGGTGAGAGTTTATCTAATGGTTTATATATAGCTACTTAGGTGTTTATCTATGGGTTTACTTAGGAGTTTATCTAGGGGTTCATCTAGGGGTTTATCAAGGGGGTTTTGAGTTTATCTAGGGGTTTATCTAGGAGTTTTCTAGGGTTTTATCTAGGAGTTTATCTAGGGGTTCCTCTAGAGGTTTATCTAGGGGTTCCTCTAGAGGTTTATCTAGGGGATTACTAGGGGATTATCTAGGGGCTTATCTAGGGGTTTATCTAAGGGGTTTCTGTGGGGTTATTGTTGGGAATATTGCCCTCAATATTCTCTTAATTTGAAGAGGCATCACTCACAATGCTAAGTACATATTGTATTTGATAAACCCTATTTTGCATCCAGATTATCCAAGGTTAAGATATTCCAAGCATTGGAATAAGATCAGTGGTTTGCTGGCAAAATCGTTGGAAAGAACTTATTGTCTCAGCGAAACCGCTGAGACGAGGCCAGGAGCCGCTGAGAAGAGGTCTGCCTCAGTTGATCTGCAGATAAACAAAATCTGCTGAGAGGACTATCTGTCTCAGCGGATCTGCTGAGACCAAGATAGCTAAACCGCTGAGACGACAGTCTGTCTCAGCCCAACCGCTGAGATAGATTCAAATCAGAAAGATGACACTGGCAGCTCCTGCTTTTGGCGCAAATAATTGTAAAGGGTGGATAAAGTATTTTATCCACTTCCAAAGTATCAGGGCCCGTTTCCAAGAGCCGTTGAAGAGAAATGAAGTATAAAAGAACAAGTTAGGGCACTTTTAAGGAGTGGGGTTTTTACTGAAAAGAAGAGAGCCATTTTCACTATTCCATTGACGACTTTCAAGCTTTCTCTCCTTCTGCTATCTAAACAAGAAACAAGACAGAAGGAGAGAAGATAACTCTTCTATTGAGAAGAGCAAGGTGATCCTTTCTCATCCACTGAAGTGAAGGATCAGGTAGGAGCAAGGTCTGAAGATTTCATTCAGCTCTGCTTCAAGGTTGCACCAGCTGTGCATATACAATAAAAGACAAACATTGCTGTCAACTATTGTAAGCTAAACCTATAACCTTTTGTAGGAACTGTATTGTTCTGATCTTGTAGAGCACTTTGCCTGAGATTGTAGGGTTGTTGAACCTGAGTTATATGGATGTTGAGCCTGAGGTTTGTAAGGCTGTTGAGCCTGAGTTGTAGGGAATCTTGCCTGATAAGTAGGGCTTCTTGATAGGCATGAGGTAGGAGGTCAAGAGGATCTCTAAGCTGTAGGAGTGGGAGCACTCTGATTAGTAGGGCTGGTTGGCCTGAGGTAGGGCTTGGAGCAAGCCTGAGAGATCCCGAGGGATCTGTGTTGTAAGCTCTTGGAGCTGAGATTGGAGGAGTAGGCCTTATCTAACACACTATTTCATCCTGGGCTTCATCTACGGTTTCATCTAGGGGTTCATCTACAATTTCATCTATGAGTTTATCTAGGGAGTTCATCTAGGGGTTTATCTAGGAGTTTATCTAGGGGTTCATATAGGGGTTTATCTATGGTTTCATTAAGGAGTTTATCCAGGGGTTTATCAGGGTTTCATCTAAAGGCTTATCAGGATTTCATTTAGGATTTATTCTAGGGGTTATTTTAGGGGTTTATTTAGAGGTTCATTTGGGGGTTCATCTATGAGTTTATTTAAGGGTTCATCTAAGAATTTATCTAAGAGTTTTTCTAGTGGTTCATTTTTGGGTACATCTAGTAGTTTACTAAGGTTTCATCTATGAGTTCATCTTGGATTTCATCTACGGGTTCATCTAGATGTTTATGTAGGAGTTCATCTAGGGGTTTATCTTAGTGTTCATCTAGTGGTTTATCTAGGGTTCATATATGATTTTATATAAGGGATAATCTACGATTTAATCTAAGGGTTCATCTATTATTTCATTTAGGGGTTCATCTACGGTTTTATCTATGATTTCATCTACGATTTCTTCTAAGGGTTCATCTATGGTTTCATCTAGAGATTTGTTTATATTTTTATCTAGAGGTTTATTTAGGGGTTCATCTATGTTTTTATCTAGTGTTTAGTTTAGGTTTTTTTTAGGGTTTCATTTAGAGGTTTATTTAGGGTTTCATCTAGGGGTTTATCTAGTTCAATTAGGAGTTTATCTAGGGGTTCATTTAAGGGTTACCTAGGGTTCATCTAGTATTTTATCTAGGGGTTCATCTAAGATTTACCTAAGGGTTTCTCTAGGGGTTTACCTAAAGGTTCATCTAGTGGTTTATTTAAGGGTTTATCAATGAATTTATCTATGGATTCATCTAGGGGTTTATTTAGAGTTTCATCTAGGAGTTTATCTAGAGGTTCATCCATGGGTTTATCTAAGGGTTCATTTAGGGGTTTATCTAGTGGTTCATTTAGAGGTTTATCTAGATGTTTATATAGGAGTTTATCTTGAGGTTCATTTAGGGGTTCAATCTAGAGGTTCATTTTAGGGTTCAATCTAGAGGTTCATTTAGGGGTTTATCTATGGTTTCATCCATTGGTTTATCTAGGGGTTCATCTAAGGGTTCATCTAGGGGTTCATCTAGGGATTCATCTAGGTTTTTAACTAGAGGTTTATCTAGATGTCATCTAGGGGTTCATATGCGGGCTTATCTAGGGGTTTGTATATGGGTTCATCTAAGGGTTTGTATATGTGTTCATCTAAAGGTTTATCTAGTTGTTTATCTACAATTTTCTCTTAGGGTTTATCTACATTTTCATTTAGAGGTTTATCTAATATTTAATCTAGGAGTTTATCTGGGGTTTCGTGTAGGATTTTTTCTAATATTTCATTTTGGGATTTATCTATAGTTTCTTTTGGGGGTTTATCTAGGGTTTCATCTATGGTTTCATCTAGGGTTTTATCTAGGGGATTACCTAGAGGTTTATCTAGAGTTTTCATCTAGGAGTTTATCTAGGGTTTCATCTAGGAATTTATTTAGGTGTTTATCGGGGTTTCAACTAGGGGTTTATCATGGTTTCATTTAGTTATTTTTCTATGCGTTTATCTAGGGGTTCATCTAGTGGTATATTTAGTGGTTCATCTAGGGATTTATTTATGGTTTTATCTATTGGTTTATCTAAGGGTTCATCAATGAGTTTATCAGGGGGTTCATCTAGGGGTTTATCTAGGGTTTCATCTAAGGGTTTATTTAGGGGTTCATTTATGGGTTTATCTAGGGTTTCATCTATGGTTTTATCAATCTATGAGTTCATCTTAGGCTTAATCTAGGGGTTTATCTAGGGTTCATGAGAGTTTCATGTAGGGGATGATTTAGGGGTTTATCTAGGGATTGTTCTATGGGGTTTATCTAGGGTATCTAGGGGTTAATCTACGAGTTTATCTAGGGGTTTATCTAAGGGTTCATCGATGGGTTTATCTAGGGTTTCATCTGGGGATTTATGTAGAGGTTTATTATGACTTAATTTAAGGGTTATGCTAAGGGTTCATCAAGGGTTTTATCTAGAGGTTCATCTAGGGGTTCATCTGGTGGTTCATCTAGGGGTTTATCTGGGGGTTCATCTAGGGGTTTATCTAGTGGGTTATTTAAGTCTTTATTTAGGGTTCATCTATTAGTTTTTATAGGGGTTTATCTGGAGGTTTAATTAGAATTTTATTAGGGGGGTTCATCTAGGAGTTTATTTAGGGGTTCATCTAAGGATTTATCTAGGTGTTCATCTAGGAGTTAATCTAGTGGTTCATCTAAGTGTTCATCTAGTTGTTTATCTAGGGGTTCATTTAGGGGTTCAACTACATTTTGATCTAGGGGTTCATCTACTGTTTTGATCTAGGGGTTCATCTATAATTTCATATATAAATTTTTCTATATTTTCATCTAAGAGTTTATCTAAAGGTTCATCTATTGGTTTATCTAGGGATTTATCTAGGGGTTTATCATGAGGTTCATCTTGATGTTTATCTAGGAGTTAATCTTGGGGTTTATCCAGGTGTTCATCTAGTGGTTTATATAGTAGTTCATATAGGGGTTCATCTATGGGTTTATCCAGGGTTTCATCTAGGGGTGGCATTTGCATACTCTTTTACTTTTTATGGTGTTTCTGAAATTAATTTCCTCTGCTCAATTGGTGATGAGGACCAGTTTAGAGATACCTTATTTAGGAGGTCTGAGGTTCAAGCCCCAGCCTTAATAACCCGCCATTCAAACTAACGATCTCGGCCAAACAGATCCATGGAGATGGATTGGGGTGATTGATCTGCAGACCAGTAGCGCACCCACGGTAGACCGGGGTGTTACATCTTTATAATGTTATGAAAGAACCAAATTTCCAACCATTATCTGCAATGTATTTTACCTGTTTGCAAGAGCAGTTGAATAAAAAATGGGAGGAAATACCTAGCCATTACCACAATGGATGCTATGCTTTTTTCAATTCTCTTTCAAAGTTTCAAGATGTTGTTGGTTTTTAATTTTTATTTCAGTCATTTGTCATCAATCACCAGTTGTTTGGCTTGATAAAACTGCACTTGATTGTCCACTTTCAATTTTCTTTCATGCTAATTTATAAAAAAAAAATCCAATATTCATGTTTTGTGTATCATTTTCATTATAACTATAAGGGTTTAACCCAAATAGTCGCAACGTTCGCAAGTAGGTCGGCCACAACAACAATCGAATACCATTAACACTATTAGAAAATTTTCAATGTCGTGTTCATTGTGCATTAATTTCATATGCATCCAACATTTTTTGTTCAAATTATACCTCCTTGTTGCTATTTTATGTTGATAATTTTTTGTGAATCTGTGAAGAAAAGAAAGGTTACGTTCTTTCCCTTAATTAAATGGGTATGTGCATTTGTAATATTTTGAAGATGTTATGGTTTGTGATTAATAAGTGAGAAATCAGAACTGCTTTGGAGGAAAATTTGTAGTAGTTGAATGTTATGACTTTGATTTTTTTTAGTGCAGTGTTATGATTTTGATTTTTTTTAGTGACGCACATGCAAGTGTAGCCTGTTGGCGAGAGAATGACGAGCATGGGCGATGCCCGTGCGACAGTAGTTGTCCACTTCTGAATAGAGGTGGGCATTAGAACCGGGCTTATCAGGCCGGCCTAGGCCCGGCCCGGCAAAGCCCAGGCCCTAGGCCCGGCCTGGGACCAAGTCGGGCAAAGACCGGGCCAGGCCTGGAAAAGCCTGGCCCGGCGGAGTACAGTTGATCAACAACTCATTTGAGAGCCGTTGTCAACGGATTCCTGGCAGCTGCCAGGAATCATTAATTCCTGGCAGCTGCCAGGAATTAAATGCCGCGACTAGGCGTAGGCTGCCAAAATATTGGCAGCCTACGCTAGGCGTAGGCTGCCATAATATTGGCAGCCTACGCCTAGTCTATTATATTTTTTTAAATAAAAAAAATGTTATAACCCCCCCCCCCCCCCCCCCCCCCCCCTCACCCATAGCTCGACCCCTTCCCTCTCTCTCTCATTCTCTCTCCTCTTTATCTCTCACTCTCTCTCATTCTCTCTCTCTCTCTAATTCTCTCTCTAAATTATTGAGAAGATGATGTCTTCCTCTTCTATGCCTTCATCCTCTGCATCGACCGCGCACGAAATAGTGGAGCATAAGCACACAGCTCCAGTCTGGGAGCACTTTGAGAAAGTGTGGATCGGTGTTGAATTTAAGGCGAGGTGCAAACATTGTTCGAAGTTGCTGACCGTTAGCGAAAATTCGACGCTCGCCCGACATATCAAATCGTGTATGTCGAAGCAAGCCCCGGAGGCAACTCAAGCGCAAATTTCTGCAGGCGGGCAAATCTGGACGTATGATCAGATGCGTCAACGAGAGCTTCAAATAAGGAACGTCATTAGACGTGGATTGCCGTTCGGGCACTACGACAACGAGGACGAGGCTGAATACATACACGAAGGGCTTCAGCCAAAATATCAGCAGGTAAGTAGAACAACACTTATGCGTGATGCATATAAATCTTATATGCAATCGAAACATGACTTAATTAATTATTTTGACTTACGACGGTAGAGTTAGTCTGACGAGTGACGTTTGGAGTAGCAATATAAAAGCAGGAGTATCGTATATATGTATTACTTGTCATTAGATCGATTCCGATTCATGAGAGTTAAATAAACGTGTTATCTGTTTTGAGTGTTTCGAATATCCACATACCGGTCAAGCTATTTATCACGTAATTATAAAATGTATTCGTGAATTTAAAATTAAAGATAAAATTGTAAGTATTTCTTTCAATAATGTTAACAATAATACGGTCGCAATCGATTATTTAAAACGTGATCTAAGACCAATATTAAGTGGAATTTTTTTTCATACTCGCTGCGTATGTCACGTTTTAAATTTAATTGTGCAGAATAGTTTATCGGAACCATATATTAATAAAATTTGTATTATGTTAAAATATATTTATACTTCTAAAAAGTGCAAACAAGATTTTAAAAAATTTGTAAATGCACAAGAGCTTAAATTTTTAAAACCTGAATTTGATATGCATATAAGATGTAATTCAACATATAAAATGTTAAAAAGAGCAGTGCGACAAAAACACAACTAATGAAATTTTATAGTATGTCAGAAATTCATGATTTTAATGATTCTGATTGAGATGTAATTGAAAATTATATGTAATTATTAGAAGTTTTTTATAGATCGACAACTATTTTATCTGGCGTTTATTATCCTACTATTTCACTCGTTATCGAAAATTTTGTATTAATTACAGAAAAATTTATAATTTATAAAAAATATGAAAGTTGGCGTTCATTAATTCAAATAATGGAAGATTTTTTTAAAAATATTATAAATAAATGCCAGCTATGTTTTCATGCGCCGCAGCTTTAAATCCTTTAATTGGCGTAGATGGTGTAGAATATCTTATCGAAGAAATTATCAATAATTTAAACTTAACTGCAACCTATAGTTTTTTTGATAATATAAGTGTTTCAAAATTTAATAATGATTTTACAGAATTTTATAATTATTACGATCAGTTATATGGATCGCGACCTAGAGAAGATAACACCCTACCAAAAACCAAAGATAGTCTAAAAATAAGATTTTAGAGTTAGCCGCCCTGAAAAAACAACAAACTTCGAGTACTTTAAATGAATTAGGATTATATACAAAAACACAATTTCAAGATTTTATGAGTTCAAATGAGATAGAAAATTTTGATATTTTACAAAGGTGAAAAAATAAAATTAATATATATCCTGTTATGGTCTTTATGACCAGAGATTTACTAACAATCCAAGCTAGTACTGTAGCTTCGGAGTCTGCATTTTCTTTGAGTGACAGGATTCTGAACGAGCGAAGGAGCCGCCTGAGCGATGAGTCTTTGGAAATTTGCATATGCTACAAAGACCACTTGGATGCTATGAAGAGGAGGCAGCATGTCACATCGATCGAAGATAGCTCATCCGAAGTTGAAGATGAGCTAGGCGGCCTAAATTTGGGCACAGAAGATCAAGCCTGAACGTCATTTTTGAGTGCTCAACTATCAAGTATCAAGACTAATATTGTATTAATCTAGATTTTTTAAAGGTCAAAATTTGTATTCGTATATTTTGTATTTTCATAATAATAAAATATATGATACTTAATTTTTCTTGTCGCATATTTTTGTAATTAACATTTTTATCAATAATAAATTTTTTTTCATTATCATTTTGTATACATGTCTACATGAGGATGAATTTTTTTTCTTAAATATGAATATTATATTTATATAAATTTATATTTAAATAAAATAAAATTAAAAAAAAAATCAAATATTTAAATATGCAGGGCCAGATCCAGGCCCGGCCTGCAAGGCCTTGGTAGGCCTCCTCCTGGGGAGGAGGCTTGAGCCCGGCCCGGGCCTGGCAAAATCCACCCCGAGCCCAGGTTTTTTCCGAAAGGCTTGGGCCCGGCATGCCCGGCCCAGCCTGGGCCCGCAAGTCCTTATGCCCACGTCTACTTCTGAAGAACCCACACAACTCCACCTTGGGTGCACACAGGCGAAACACGTGTGCACCTAAGGCAACCCATGGGCGAGCGGAGCCCGTTCGCACAGGAGCATCAGTAGTGGAATATTGCAGCCCGCACGGGCAGTCGGCACTCCCGCCAAGTGTCGCCGCCCCCGCCGAGTATCATCGCCCCCGCCGAGTATCGCCGCCCCCGCCGAATATCGCCCCCCTCCCGCCAAGTGTCGCCCCCACGAGTGTCGCCGCCCAGACCAAAGTGGCGGCCCAGACCAATGTCACCTCCCGCCCCAATTCATACGCGGCTCTCGGTTTTACCGTTTGTGAGTTATTTCTCGCCGCCGGCTACTATTCGCAATCGTGTGCCTCTCTCGCTGGCGCATCTACGGAGCTCTCGCCTTCACCCTTCCTCCAGTTTCAAGGCGTCGCCTCCAAACCTCTGCCGGCGTCAAGCCATCGCCTGCAAGCTTCACCCACCTTCAATGGCCTCGTCTCCTTCAAGCTTTATAACATGAATGTTGATTTTTCCCTTCAATAGTTGATGCTCAATCTCATTGCCATCGCCCTCGACTCCTCCTCAGCAACTGCTTGCAAGTTCCGTCGGGTATCGCCTCCATCGATTTGTCCGCAACTGCTTGCTGTTTCCTCTGATTTCTTCCGTTGGCGGTGCTACTTTTCAGGGTATTATCTTCATTTTTTTCCTCCTCCCTGCTTGCGAATGTTGCTCGATTACTTCCGCTATATGTCAGTACGTCCGGGCGAAGTTTTCGGTCCAGGTGCGGGATCTTCCCGGACTGATCTCCCGGGAATGATTGCGGGCGATTCAGAACGGGTTCCCCATGCCCTTTATGTTTGTAGTTTTTGATCGCCTCCGTTGCTTCTTCAACGCCGCAAACTAGGGTTTCTCCCGGATTTAGATTTTGGAACTGAGTGCGGTCCTAATAATCTCTCCAGATCTGGGCCTTGTGCTAGTGCAGAGGTTGATGGAGCAAACCATCGAGGAGGAGGAGGAGGGAAATTTCTCATACGACATGCCTAGGATTGTAAAGGTTGATGATGTATTTCACCCTTTAGAAAGATGTCTTGAGATCTAGAGAGATATTCCCCCATGAGAACTTGTTCCTATAACACATGGGTGCCTATGTTGGGAATTGCTTACATGAAAAGCTTAGGAGTATGAGTAGTGCAGTGGATAGTTGAGTTTGGAGCCATCTGGTCAAGCCAATCAGTATACAATAAGTGTTGGCATGATTATATCAAGCTGAGATTAAGAATATGAAGATTATATTGTGAATAATTATATGGCCTGCAATTAGGATCGTTGTGGTATGCATGCTTCAGTTCTACATATGGTGTGCCACTTCTTTATTGTACTTGAGTTTCCATCTGTCTCGCTTTCATGGTGTATGTGTTGTGGTGAGGGTTTAGGGTTTAGGGTAGTTAATGAGATTGAGGCTTGTGGGCCGCAGTTGTTATTCAGTTTTTGAGTGAGTATACTTTTTAAGATTGTGATTAATTGTTAGAGCCATGATTGGGATAATATCTTGATATATTGCTGCAATGATTACACTTGTACCATATCAAGTAATGTATTTATGTGAATGTGAATAACTTAAGTAATATGTGGGCCGTGAATTATTGAGGTTTAATGTGCTAACTTTGTCATTTCGGTTGTTGAGTATTATATTTGAGATGGTGATCTAATTGTTAGAGGTATGATTGTAGTAATGGTTATTATAACAATAATGATTCTATTTGTAACGAGTTGATGAGTGTGTCAATGTATTGTGTTAATGTAATGATAATCATTGTCTTTGCATGATCACTTAAGTAATATTTTGGCTATGAGCTATGAATGTACTGAGGAGTTGCTTATATTTGTACATTGTAATCTAATTGTTTGAGCTGATTGATTTGCATTCAGTTGTACTCTTGGTAGTAGTATGGGACGTGTTACGCTTTATTTTGAGGACGTGTTAAGCTTTATTTTGAGGACGTGGTAAGTGTTATTGTTACTTAGTGTTCATAATATAATTGCTGTACCCTGTGACAATGTGTATAGAATGTTCATAACATGCAATATGATTGAACTTTTGATTCTAAGTGTGCAAATAAGAGTGGGAAATGACATCCCCCTGGTGATGGTAGTAAAGATGTAACATACTTGATCAAGTATTGAACAAGAGATTATATTTAAATCGATTGTTCCTTGTTTCTACCATTCCAGCCTTATTTGGAATGATCGATTTTAATAACTCCAATTCTTTCATTTTTATATATTGTTGCATAAAACTTTCCAATGGAGCACCACATGTGCAACAATAGCCTTTTAGAAAAGTGCAATGTTGAATAATTTTCAAACTTATATCCTTTAGTACTTGTATTCATACTATGTTATGAAGTAGGAAGACAATTTGCATTACATATGTGTTATGCCCCCACACCCGCTTGGGTTCTCGGGACATAAGTACTCGCGGCGAACCAAAGGGCGGGCGCAAGACAACAGGGCTGAACCATCCGGTTCAGCCCCCACTCAATAAACCGGCCAGAATGGGGCTGAACCACTCCGGTTCAGCCCCACTTGAGGGGGCCGGCCGGCCCCCTCTTTCCCCCGGGTATTTATAGCCCGGGGGCTGCTTGGAGGAGGATTATCAAAGAAATATCAGGTTTCCCTCTCTTCCCCCTCAATCCCTAACCCTAATCTCTCCTTCCTCTCTAGTTTCCTCTATTTCTCCCCTTTCTTCTTGCAAGTTCATAACATTTGGTATCAAAGCATCATCTTCCAGCCATGGTGAACACCCGCTCCGACGCTGAAATCGCGCGACTAGCAACATTGGAAGAAAATTATGTGGGTTTAACGGACACCGTCGCCGCCATTGAAGATCGGGTGAGGAAATCCTCAAAGCAACTTGAAGAACGCTTGGACACCCGCATGGAGGAACTCAAGGCTCTCCTCGTTCAAAGTTTGAAGGGAAAGGCGCAAGTCCAAGAGGGATCGGAAGGGGAAATCTCAAATCAACCACCCGGAGGCGCTGTACAGGGAACGGAACGCGGTTTTCCGACCGGATCTGACGCCGAGGGGTCCCGATGGATTGGTGGCCAGCCGAGAAGGACCGGAGAGGGCTCGGAGGGCTGGCAGGGGGTCGGCGTACAGCCCGCTAGCGTCTGGGAGGCGGGCGGAAGTCGCGCGGGTCCGCACAGGCCGACGGACCCAATCCGCTTGTCGCACGGCCCCTCTTCCAGCCCCCTTTTCGTCCTATGGGGGTGACAATCCACTCGGATGGAACCCTTCGGAGCTAACGACAGCAGTCCCTCGGCCGTATGGAACCTCCGGAGCGCCGATTGGGACAGAAATGGGGATTTTGCCAAATCCAAGAGCTTTCGGACCCCCTCCAGGGTTCGGAAACGCAAATCAAGGGGCTGATCGCTTCCCACCAGCCATGCATCAAGGAGCGGGACATCCTGCGACGGACGGACGCGGAGGCGGGTACTATCCCGGACCCCAAGGGCGTCCAAACGCGCCGATGGAGCAACGACGACCAATTGCACCGGGACAAGAATATGTGGGACACGGCCCATGGAACCAAAGAGCTTACATGCAACCGAAGCGAACCCGCATGAACTTTCCTAGGTTCCGAGGAGGCGGAGACGCGTTGGAATGGGTGCAAAAGGCAGAGTTATTCTTCAATTACCAGGAAATTCCGGAGGGGCAATGGGTGCAGTTAGCGGCCTTCCATCTGGAAGACGATGCTTACCAATGGACACAGTGGTTCCAACGTGGACGGGCATCACCCCATGGACGGAATTTGTAGAGGTTTTTGCAGCCCGTTTCGGGCCCCTGGAGCATGAGGACGTCGAGGCCACGTTACAGAAGCTGAGACAGAAGGGGACTGTGATAGAGTACCGTACTGAGTTTGAGCAGCTGGCCAATCGGGTCAACTGGGAAGAGGAAACACTGCTGAGTTGTTTTGTGTCGGGACTGAAGGACTTCTTGCGTGACGAGATGCACGCTTATATGCCTCGCAGCCTGAGTCATGCCATCAACTTGGCGCAGATACAGGAGGAACGATTCAACCGACAGAGGAACAGGTCCACTCTTCGGACCCCCCAGCAGCCCCAAACCCCAGGCGGGAACCACCGACCGGGGGGAAACCCACGGTGACGCGACTTACCTGGCCAGAGATGCTGGCGAGAAAGGAGAAGGGACTGTGTTTCAACTGTGATGAGAAGTTCGCTCCGGGTCACCGATGCCAGAAGGTCCAGGTTTTCATGCTGCGAGAGGAGGAGGACGGGGAGGATCCTGTCAGCCTTGACGAGGAGGACGGATTGGACTTAGCAGAGTTTGGGGTCTCCATACAGGCCATGGAGGGATGCACGACGCCTCTTACTTTACGCATCAAGGGGAGGGTCGGCCAGGAGCGCGTGACCATTCTGATCGATAGTGGAAGCACCCACAACTTCATCAACCCCGAGGTTGCACTGAGAGCGGGGCAGACAGTTGATCGAGGGGCCGCCTTTTAGGTTATGGTGGCCGATGCCAGCAAATTGAAGTGTGAAGGGGTGCTGAAGGGAGTCAAGTTGCGGATGCAGGGATACGTTTGCCACACCGACGTCTACCTTCTGCCGATTAGAGGATCTGATCTGGTCCTTGGAGTATAGTGGCTCCGCCAGTTGAGACGAGTGACCACAGATTGGGATCAGATGACGCTCGAGTTTACTCAGCAGGGGATGGATCATTGCTTGCACGGGATACGATCATCCCCACTTAAAGAGATTTCTCTTCGGAGCCTACAGAGATTGGGGGAGCAGGGCAGCACGATGGCCATGGTACTAGGAGTGGCGGCCGGCGGTCCCGACAACCCCGAGGAACCCAAACATATACAGGCCTTATTGACGCAATTCGAGGATGTTTTCCAGGAGCCGCACATCCTCCCTCCCTCGAGGTTCCGTGACCACCAGATCCAGTTGAAAGCGGGGGCGGATCCTACCAACATCCGACCCTATCGATACCCACATATCCAGAAAGCAGAGATCGAACGCAGCGTATGCGAGATGCTACTTACCGGCGTCATACGACCCAGCACCAGGGCTTTTTCTTCACCGATCATACTAGTGAAGAAAAAGGATGGCTCGTGGAGATTCTGTGTCGACTACCGGGGGCTGAATAGCTCCACTATCAAAGACAAGTTCCCCATTCCGATGATTGAAGAATTATTAGACGAGCTGAATGGAGCGAGCTTCTTCACCAAAATGGATCTTCGCTCTGGTTACCATCAGATCCGGATGAAGGAAGAGGATATTCATAAGACGGCGTTCCACACTCATGACGGATATTACGAGTTCTTGGTGATGCCGTTCGGGTTGGCCAACGCCCCCTCCACCTTCCAGGCGGTGATGAACGAGATCTTCCGGCCACTTCTCCGCCGGTATGTCCTGGTATTTTTTGATGATATACTAATATATAGCAGGACTTGAGACGACCATTTGGAGCACGTTCGACATGTCCTCACCATACTGCGGGAGCACCAGCTATACGCCAAACGGTCCAAGTGCTCGTTCGGACAGAGGGAGGTCGAGTACCTGAGGCACCTAGTTTCGGCCCGTGGGGTCCAGGCGGACCCATAGAAGATTGCTAGTATGGTGTCGTGGCCCCAGCCCACGACGGTGCGAGCCTTGCGCGGCTTCCTCGGCCTGACGGGGTACTACCGCCGTTTTGTGAAGGACTAGGCCATGACTACTACGCCGGTGTTAGCGCTGCCGGATTTCGCCAAGGAGTTTGTGGTGGAGACTGATGCTTCGGGCGTCGGCCTCGGGGCAGTCTTGATGCAGGAGGGCCGTCCGCTCGCATACTTTAGCAAGGCCCTGGCCCCTCGGACGTTGGGACTTTCGACGTACGAGAAGGAGATGTTGGCCATTATCCATGCGGTTGAAATGTGGCGACCCTACCTCTTGGGACAGCACTTTCAGGTCCGCACGGACCACCAGAGTTTGAAGCACTTCCTTGAGCAACGGTTGGCTTCCCCACTGCAGCAAAAGTGGTTGACCAAGCTGATGGGTTACGATTACGAGATCGTGTACAAGTAGGGCAGAGACAATGTGGTTGCCGACGCACTCTCCCGCCTACCTGAAAGCTCTCTCTCTCTCACGTGTCGGGGCCGGTGATCACCACCTTGGACGAGATACAAGCAGAGGTACTCCAGGATCCCGAGCTACGCACTATTGTTGAGGCACTACAGCAGGGTCAGGCTACAGAGCCGGGCTACCACCTTCAGGGTCAGCGGCTTTACTTTCAGGGCAGAGTAGTCATTCCCTCCGCGTCGCCATGACGGACAGCGATGATGCAGGAGTTTTACGCCTCTCCCACAGGCGGCCATGCTGGGATTCTGCGGACACTTCAGCGGCTCAGGGCAAATGTCTTCTAGAAGGGGATGCGCCGCGATGTCCAGCAATTTGTGCGGGAGTGTGAGATCTGCCAGAGACAAGTACGAGACCACCTCACCAGCCGGGCTTCTCACTCCGCTAGAGATTTCGCACCAGATTTGGGATACCATCTCCATGGATTTCATTGACGGACTGCCCAAGTCCCAAGGCAAGACCGCCATCCTGGTGGTGGTAGACAAGCTCTCCAAGTATGGTCATTTCCTTCCCTTGATCCATTCGTACTCCGGGGAGACAGTTGCAGAGTTATTTGCGCGGGAGATTGTGCGCCTCCATGGGATTCCGCGCTCCATCATTTCCGACAGGGATCCGATTTTTGTCAGCAGTTTTTGGAAGGAGCTCTTTCGGCTACAGGGTACTATGCTACGCATGAGCACAGCCCACCATCCCCAGACGGACGGTCAGACGGAGGTCCTCAATAGGGGAGTGGAGACTTACTTACGCTGTTTTGTGATGGACGAGCCGCGCACGTGGACCCGATGGTTGCATTGGGCGGAGTACTGCTACAACCCGTTTTTCCACACAGCTACCAAACTCACCCCCTTCGAGGTGGTATACGGCCGCCCCCCTCCTACGTTGAGTTCTTACGAGCCCACCAGCACCGCTCTTCCAGCTGTGGAGCGGACACTTCAGGACCGGGATCGCACCTTAGCCTTACTACGGGACAATCTGCGGGTCGCTTAGGACCGCATGAAGGCACAGGCAGATAAACACCGCACCGAGCGGGAATTCGTGGTGGGCGATGAGGTCTTCCTCAAGCTCCAACCTTATCGCCAGTTGTCGGTCTCTCGGAGGGCAAATCAGAAACTCGCCCCGCGTTACTACGGGCCGTTCCGCATTCTACGTCGTGTGGGACCAGTCGCCTACACCTTGGATCTTCCGGCGGGGTCTCGCATCCACCCGACATTTCATGTCTCTGTTTTGAAGAAGAAGCTCGGGGCTTCCGTTCAGATCAGTCCTTTCCTTCCCGAGGCGACCAGCAGTGGCGAGTTGCGGCCATCACCAGAGGCCATTTTGTTGACCAAGTGGAAGAAGTCGGGCACGGAATATCGGCCAGCAATGCTTGTCAAATGGAAGCATATGGATGCAGAGCACAACTCGTGGGTTGACTTGTTAGAGTTCCGCGAGCGGTTCCCTGATTTCCACCTTGAGGACAAGCTGGTGCTTGATGGGGAGGGGAATGTTATGCCCCCACACCCGCTTGAGTTCTCGGGACATAAGTACTCGCGGCGAACCAAAGGGAGGGCGCAAGATAACGGGGTTGAACCATCCGGTTCAGCCCCCACTCAATAAACCGGCCAGAATGAGGCTGAACCACTCCGGTTCAGCCCCACTTGAGGGGGCCGGCCGGCCCCCTCTTTCCCCCGGGTATTTATAGCCCGGGGGCTGCTTGGAGGAGGATTATCAAAGAAATATCAGGTTTCTCTCTCTTCCCCCTCAATCTCTAACCCTAATCTCTCCTTCCTCTCTAGTTTCCTCTATTTCTCCCCTTTCTTCTTGCAAGTTCATAACAATATGCTATGGGGCCATTGCTGGATTCATATAGCATGAATGTCATTATGTCAGAAGAGATTTATATCATCTTACCTTTTTGTTGAAATGATACTTCTTTTTTGCTCGTTTTTTTTTTCTCAATTTATACGCTCTTTCCACTTTCAGGTCATTGAGAAAGAATTTCAGAAAAGTTTATTGCAATGTCCTTTTCAAGGCTACCTTTACTTACTAACCTTTCAAAGCTGTTGAGGTAGTCTGAACTCAGATATCACACTGGCCTTTTTTTCTTTCAGCTCTCTTCTTTCTTCATCAACATTTATGGGTTTCTAGAGAAATTTGGACAGTTATGTTGCTTTAATTGATCTTGCTGTGGTTTCATCTCTATGGGCTTAATCTTGATCAACTACTAATTTGTAACTCGATTAAAATATTATAATGCATCACTATCACGCATGCCTGATAAAGAAAATATAGTTATTGATGGTGACTTGAATGCGCTTAGGTTTTGTATCACCAAAAGAGCTACTCCCAGGGACATCATTGTTATGAATGAATCAACACAAAAAGGTATGAAGAGGTTTAATCAAGTGCGCATTATTATTTCTGGCGTTTCTTTTGGCAGGTTTGTTAAGATTAGTGATGTTGAAATAGGCGGATACAACATCTCTTTCATTAATATTACTAATTGGATTTGCTTGTGAGAGAAGGCGTATGAAGTTGTCAATTTGTAGCTTAATTTTAAACAGATTAATTTTTACCATGCGATATTTCGCATCATTTTGCGCATTCCAAAGAAACCATAGGATGAGAGTGGGGATAATAACTCTAATTTGTTTTTTTTAAATCCATGTTTTAGAATTTTTCCAAAGAAGCAGTGTATCAATCAAAGAGTTATTGCTATCATGAGTCATAGAGAAAATGTTTGCCTAGTGCTGCCATATAGCGGAAGTAATCGAGCTTGATAAAAAACCGTGATTAAAATTTTCAACGTTGAAGCAACATTGGCATTTTGATGCGAGTTAGAAACCTTTACATTGCATGTTCTCGTCGACCGAGATATGGCCACGTAAAAACCGCCACATGAAGAAGGATATTTTGATGGGATTGATCGATCCCAGAATAGACGGGAGATTGAAATGTTTTGACGTTTTCGAATAGATTTCCATATCGTGTTGAGCTCGAATTTTTGTTTTGTTCTTTGAGTGAATATTATTTTCTCCGTAGTGGAGTTGAGTATGGGGATATTCACAATTTTTATTATCATATCCAAATCAAAAATATCAAGAAATTTATGAGTGTCCCAAACAGAGTTCCCAAAGTATTCACAAACTTTGCTATCATTATACAAAACATTCTAGTATTGCGAGGCGAGAGAGGAGCCAATCCAGGTGTCATACCAAAAGGAGATAAGTCCAATCTCCCAGGCAATAAACAGCTCAGCTTTTGTTCTAATTCTATGTATACACAACCAAAAGATGTTGAGGTATTTTTGCTTAGAGCTTTGGTGGCATGAGTTTGACGACGTTATTTGTGATTCATGTAGTTGGCCCAAAGACTAAAATTATTTCTTAGTTTCCACCAAAGTTTATAGGAATAAGATTGAATAATGTCAGTAAGATCAGGAAAGCCAAGACCACCTTCAGGTCCTTCAGCCAACCGATAGCAGGTTTTCCCCCAAGACTTTCAGTGGGGACCAGAACTTGAATCGTGTGATTGATCTTAGATTGGGGAACACTTTGAATGAGAATAATTCTACCGTCTGGGGAGAGTTTTAGCATTCCAACCGGATAGTTTGTTGTGTACTATGGGCGTGACGCCGGTCATCCGGTCAAAAGGTATTGGTATGTCAGATTAAGTTGACACGCCCCTGATGCAGCCCTGTACCGCGGCGTGTTCCCATTCAAAAATACCGACGACCTAGCAAGCGCCCTTAAAATTTCCTTCTTTATAAACCCAAACCTTCCCTCTTTTTTCTCACTCTCTTCGTTTCTCAATTCTTCATGTCTTTACTCCTCCTACCAGCCTGTTTTTCTTTCTTTTCTACCCATGGCATCCCGAAAACCTAGCAAGCGCCGTGATTTAGGTGAATCTTCCGCCGCTGCCCAGCAAGAGCTTCCCACGAACGAATCCATGTTGACTTTCACCTTATCTACTCACCGAGAGCGATGTGAGTGCCTCCGCATAAATACCTTGGAGACTTCTGAAGGGTTGATTGAGTAGTTTTGGAAGAAATAGGGCAAGCTGCAGCGGTTCGAGAATTATTTGCTACTCCTGGGTGGGCCGCTCTTTTTTGCAATTTTTGAACCGGCCTATTTTGAGCTCACCATATAAATTTTATCTAGTTTTCATTATCATTAGGCGGGGCAAGATTTCATGTTAGAATTTAAGGTAGGAGGTCGGGAACATTGCATTACCTTGCGTCAATTCAATAACTTCATGGGACGTGTTCACTGTTTCTGCTGCCTACTCAAACCTTTTTTTAAACTTCCATAAATGGTTCAATCAACTTGCTTATTGGTTAGAAATTAGCAATGATATCCACCATCTCCTTACATTCACTCTTTTGGTGTGAGGAGAAAGTCACGGGGTGGTTACTCGGTCGGACTTACTATATTTATATAATATGCCCGAACGAGTTCTACTCAACGTGGGTGTTATGCTCGCTATCTTTTTTTCCGGTACCAAGCCAAAACTAAGAGATTGAGTTTCTTGCACGGAGGAGCGTACGCGACACACCTTGTGAAGTGCATGGGGTTATGGCCCGAGCTACCTCACATAACCCTAACCTGCAAGTTTGCCCCCATCACGCTTTAAAATCTTAGGTCACTAGGTTAGTGCAGCGACGTGCGGGTCAATATGAGATTGTCCACCCGGAGGCCGGTCATGACCCTATGGCTTTAGATGAGGACATCGAGGCTATTCCCCCAGCGCCTCAGGACATTCCGCCACAACAACCATTCCATCCGCAACTGGATTTTATGAGTATTTTGACTGTCACTTTGAGTGCATTGATCTTCGCTTTGATCAAATTTTTTTCAATGTTATCCTATCTTTATCCACTGCCTTCCTCCATTTTGGCATATCAATTGTTTCCTACCAAGTTTTAGGATTACTAACAGAGGAAAGAGAGAAAATGAAAGCTTTATGTGCCGAGGCTAGATTATGATATGAGATATAACTGACACTGAGAGACTATGAAGTTTGTCTTACTCTTAATGTAATACCCCAACCTAGTTTTACCGCAAATCAGCAGTCCGGCCGGGCCCCGTGATAAGAAGCAAACCAAGTAGCGGTAATAAAATTGGAACATAGCATGCATAATTGAAAATTGCTATATGAAAAACTTACAGCGGAAGTAGTAAGAGGAGCTAAGGGTAAAAGTGTACCTCAAAAACTTGATTTCACAGAGCCACTAAAATTGAAGAGTCAAAAAGAATACTTGAAATACTGAAATCTTAAACATAGTCGGATACAAAGAAACATTAGACAATTCTGATACATGTCCGATATCACAATACAGTACTTGAAAGAATAAACTACTTAGTGAAAACAAACTATAAGAGCATTGTCTGCAAACACGCTCATCCTAGGCGCAACACCCCACCTGTGACCCCTGTAATAATAAGCCCAAAAATGGGTCAGCCCAACTGGAGAGTGTTACGCCTGGCGTTACTACCAGATTCAGAGAATATTACGGTGCACGTCGACCAAAGGAGAAGGTGGAGGAAGACCGGGCTGAACCATCCGGTTCAGCCCGCCAATACTAAATAAGGAGCATTGGGGTTGAACCGCACCGGTTCAGCCCCTATGGGGGCCGGCCGGCCGCCATGGGGGCCGGGGCTATATATTACCGGACCCTCTTTGGAGAAAGACATCACATGAAGTATTATTCAGGTTTCCTTCTTCCTTGTAACCCTAGCTTACTTTTGCCCTAGTTCTCCTCTAGTTTCCCTACTTCCCCTAGCAAGTTCATAACATTTGGTATCAGTGGATCTTTCCTCCAACCATGGTGACACGTACCGAAGCCGAGAATGCGCGCTTGGCCACCATCGAAGAAAACTATGTAGGGTTGGCGGATTCGGTGGCGGCAATCGAAGAACAAATGAAAATCTCCACAAAAAATTTAGAAGAACGCTTGGACACCCGCATGGAGGAACTCAAGGCTCTCCTCGTTCAAAGTTTGAAGGGAAAGGCGCAAGTCCAAGAGGGATCGGAAGGCGAAATCTCTAATCAACCACCTGGATGCACTGTACAGGGAACGGAACGCGGTTTTCCGACCGGATCTGACGCCGAGGGGTCCCGATGGATCGGTGGCCAGTCGAGGAGGACCGGAGAGGGCCCGGAGGGCTGGCAGGGGGTCGGCGTGCAACCTGCGAGCGCCTGGGAGGCGGGCGGAACTCGCGCGGGTCCGCACAGGCCGACGGACCCCATCCGCATGACGCACGGCCCAGGGGCTCTCCCAGCCCCCTTTTCGTCCTATGGGGGTGACAATCCACTTGGATGGAACCCTCCGGAGTAACGGCAGCAGTCCTTCGGCCGTATAGAACCTCCGGAGCGCCGATTGGGACAGAAATGAGGATTTTGCCAAATCCAAGAGCTTTCGGACCCCCTCTAGGGTTCAGAAACGCAAATCAAGGGGCTGAGCGCCTCCCACCAGCCAGGCATCAAGGAGCGGGACATCCTGCGACGGACGGACGCGGAGGCGGGTACTATCCCGGGCCCCAAGGGCGTCCAAACGCGCCGATGGAGCAACGACGACCAATTGCACCGGGACAAGCATATGGGGGACACGACCCATGGAACCAAAGAGCTTACATGGCCCCGAAATGAACCCGCATGAACTTCCCAAAGTTTCAGGGCGAAGATGCACTCAAATGGGTGCAAAAGGCGGAGCTGTTTTTTACTTATCATGAAATCCCCGATGACCAGTGGGTGCAACTGGCATCCTTTCATCTGGAAGACGATGCGTACCAGTGGGCACAGTGGTTCACCCGAGCATATGGTTACGCACCGTGGACTCACTTTGTGGAGGGATTTTCGGCCCGTTTTGGACCCTTGGAGTACGAGGATGTGGAGACGACGTTACAAAAACTCCATCAGAAAGGCACCGTGATGGAGTACCGTACAGAGTTCGAGAAGCTGGCCAATCGGGTCAGTTGGGAGGAAAAGACCCTCCTCAGTTGCTTCATATCAGGGTTGCGGGATGAGTTGCGGGATGAGGCCCATGCCTATATGCCACGAAGTCTGAGCCATGCCATCAGTTTGGCAAGGATACAGGAGGAGAGATTCACCCGGCAGAGGACCCGTACAGCGGTGAGAGCTCCTACGGTTGTACACCCTCCTCGCTGGGGGGGGGGGGGGGGGGCTCCCACGGCCGAGGGCCGACCGACAGTGACAAAACTGACGTGGCAGGAACTTCAGACCAGGAAGGAGAAGGGGTTATGCTTCAACTGTGATGAGCAGTACACCCGAGGGCACGCATGCCAGAAGGTCCAGGTATTCATGCTGCGGGAGGAAGCGGAAGATGTTCCTCGCACTGAGGAGGAGGGAGAGTTGGCTATTGAAGACTTTGGAGTATCCATCCAAGCCTTGGAGGGGGGTACCCCATCTCCGACCTTACGCATAGCCGGGAGGGTCGGCAGGGAGACGGTGACGATCTTGATGGACAGCGGGAGCACTCACAACTTCATCCAACCCGTTGTGGCCCAGAAGACAGGGTATGATATAGATCGCAGCGCAGCTTTCCACGTCAGGGTAGCGGATGGACGTACACTGCAGTGCGAGGGTGTGATGAAAGGGGTGGA
Source organism: Dactylorhiza incarnata (assembly GCA_033032865.1). NCBI lineage: Eukaryota > Viridiplantae > Streptophyta > Magnoliopsida > Asparagales > Orchidaceae > Dactylorhiza > Dactylorhiza incarnata. Next base: position 804,862 of record JAWHQI010000337.1, read on the forward strand.
ACTCCAGATACAGGGTTACACTGGACATATTGATGTTTACTTATTGCCAATCCGGGGTTCTGACATGGTGTTGTGCGTACCGTGGCTGCGGCAACTTCGGCGGGTGACTTTTGATTGGGACCAGATGGCTATGGAGTTCAGCCAGAACGGGAAGGGGTATTGCTTGGAAGGCTTCAAGTCGTTTCAGGTGAAGGAGATCTCACTCCGCAGCGTGGAACGACTAGGGGAACCAGATAGTACGAGGACCACCGTCAGGGAGATTAGAGCGGAGCCTACGACTCCAACAGAGATTTCGTCTCAGATGCAAGTCAGGTTGGCTCAGTATCCCGACTTATTCCAGGAGCCACATGCTCTCCGCCTCCAGCTTGAGGACAAGCTGGCCCTTGATGGGGGAGGGAATGTTACGCCTGGCGTCACTACCAGATTCGGAGAATATTACGGTGCACGTCGACCAAAGGAGAAGGCGGAGGAAGGCCGGGCTGAACCATCCGGTTCAGCCCGCCAATACTAAATAAGGAGCATTGGGGCTGAACCGCACCGGTTCAGCCCCTATGGGGGCCGGCCGGCCCCCATGGGGGTCGGGGCTATATATTACCGGACCCTCTTTGGAGAAAGACATCACATGAAGTATTATTCAGATTTCCTTCTTCCTTGTAACCTTAGCTTACTTTTGCCCTAGTTCTCCTCTAGTTTCCCTACTTCCCCTAGCAAGTTCATAACAGAGAGTAAGAAAGGTCATTCTTCTTAGTGACACTAAAATATTTTAAAGACACATGTGTGCATGCTTTTCTAAAAAAACAATATTCTTAAGCCATGGAAAAAATATTTACTGTTATACTATGCATGCTTTTTCTAAAATAGAATTTGGAAAACAAATGTCTGTTCTAGTATAATCATGTCGTGCATTTTCATTCAAGTCCCGAAAATATTTAACTATAGAAATTTTCTAAATTTCGGCATATACTTGTATTCTATTTGTCTTATGCTCGTCACTCTTCAATCTTCATATTCAAAATGGACTAGCTTCTTATGCGCATTCTAATGTTCCGAGTCCCAACTAACGAACGCAGGGGTTCTAGTGTCTCACGGACATAGACTCACACATCTACTAAATTTATAAATGGAGAAAACGTCTCCATAAATTTGATGCTCATAAGGTCTACTACGCCTTATAATACGAACAAGAAGCAAGTTGCATTAATCGGAGAAGAAACACGGATACAATCCGGATCGAAGTCCGGCCAAGATCAAGGAGGCTGGTTCCTCCAATGATCCTTCCCTCAAATGAGAACCTAAATTCCTAATGATCCAAAGATAACTCTAACACTCCCATACCTCCTCCTTATATAGGGAGGAGGGGGCTCACATCAATCCTAAGACAATTAACGAAAAACAGTAATAATAAAAGAGATGGCGCGTGCGCGTAACAATACATCTCGTCAGAAAAGCGACCTTGACCCCAAGGTCGGAGCGCCGCCCGCCGGTCAGTAGTGGGATGCCGTCGAGGTGCCCGGGGCGTCGTGCGGTAGTCCGTCCGAGAGCAGCAGGGCGTTGAAGTCGGCGGCGGAGAGCGCGGCCACGTCGTCGCCGATGAGGACACGACACTCCTTCACGGAGCACTCATGACCAGGAGAGTAGGGGTGCTTGCAGCGGAAGCACAGGCCCTTGCTTCGTAAGTCGTTGTACTCCTGGTTGGAGAGGCGGTGGGTAGGGACAGGTCGGTTGTTGCGAGGACCCATCAATGATGACCGGGGCAGAGGAGGTGGCGGAGGTGTAGGTTTCGGATTGGTCGAGAAATATGTGTAGGAAGGATGGCGAGAGGGGGGTGATGGGGAAGGAATGTCGCCGGACGTGGCGAGAAATTCTGCCTCCACCAAGGGGGCGAGGTCAATGGCGTGGTGAACCGTTAACGGTTGGAGAGTGCGGAGACGGGAGCGGAAGTGGGGTTGCAAGCCGTTCATGAAGAATCCCAAGTAATGATCTCGGGGAAGACCGGGGACATGGGCGACCAATTCCACGAAGGCATCAACGTACGAGTCAATGGAGACGGTGTGACGGACCCCGCAAAGTCGCTCGATCATGGGGCCGGAGTAGCGGGCGTCATACCGCTGAATGAGGGCCTCAGAGAGAGCTGGCCAGGTGAGGTCGGGAGAGGTCTGGCGGAGCCAACGGACCCAATGGAGGGCCGACCCTTCCATGCCGATGATTGCGGTGGAGACCCGTTGTGTCGGCGCGGTCTGGTGAATGTCGAACTGCTCGGCGCGGGCAATCCACCCGAGGGGGTCAGACCCGTTGAAGGTAGGCATGTCAGGTCCACGGTACGGTGGAGTAGGCACTTCCACCGCTGCGGAAGCATCGGGAAGCACGGTGCTGGGGGATCCCACAACAGAGGTGGTAGAGGGCCCAAAGTGCTGGGTGGGCTGCAATTTCTGGAGCATGGTCAGAATCGAGGTGAACTGCTCGTTCTGTGCCTCGAGACGAGAGTTGATGGTGGCGAGGGAGTGTTCGAGCGCTTCCACGCGGGCTTCCATCCGGCTCTTTGGCATACGATGACGATTGCTCCGAGTTGGAGGTTGGCACGGGGCGGATTGGTGTGGCACGGGGTAGATCTGGCCCGCAGGGGGCCGGGGCGGCGGCTGGGAGATCGAGCGGGAGTGGCGATGGCGAGGTCGAGCGGCAGCGGTCGAGCGGATCTGGCGAACTGGGAGATCGAGCGGATCTGAGATGCGGCGTGCGGCGCGTCTCTGGGAGATCGAGTATGCGGCGTGCGGATCTGACGATGACGACAGTGACGATCGGGCTGGGAGATCGAGCGGAGCGGCGTGCGGCGTGACGATCAGGCGTCGTCGAGGGGCAGTGGCGATGGCGAGGGGCAGTGGCGATGTCGAGCGGTGCTATTAGAGCAGAACTCGATACTCCGGCAGCTGTAGAAGCGGGCGGAGCGGCAGGTCGGACCAAATAATACGAACAAGAAGCAAGTTGCATTAATCGGAGAAGAAACACGGATACAATCCGGATCGAAGTCCGGCCAAGATCAAGGAGGCTGGTTCCTCCAATGATCCTTCCCTCAAATGAGAGCCTAAATTCCTAATGATCCAAAGATAACCCTAACACTCTCATACCTCCTCCTTATATAGGGAGGAGGGGGCTCACATCAATCCTAAGACAGTTAACCAAAAACAGTAATAATAAAAGAGATGGCGCGTGCGCGTAACACCTTATGAGTAAGATATTGCGCCTTTATCCATCACGAGAGAAAGTCTCAATCATGCCTCCTAATATTTTTTATTAACTATTGGATTTCATATTCATTCATCTGAATGTTGTAGGTAGTATTTTACGTTGAAGAACCGCCTCATACACATTCCGGAGATTAGTATTTATTTGCACGTTTAGAGAAATACGTGATTTACATTTACTATACCAATTTACAAATTTCGTGCGAGTTTAATATTTCTTAACAAGTTATACATTACAATCTAGGTGTATGCGATTGCATAATATTAAATGTACTCCCTTATTATATGAGAAACCATTTATGCATATACCTATATGGTATGTCTAGCCAAAAAGAATAGAGTTTCTTACATTGGGATTACGACGCTCGTAAACTTGTCGCAGTGGCATGATTTCTTCTAAAATACTTGACGAAAGGGAACCTCCTCCGATCTATCTTAATTTGCAACCCAAACTTGAAACACAATATAATTCCTTAGCTAATGAGGTATACATTGTTTACGGTTTATTCAAGTATACCACAACAGTATTTGGGTTAAGATCTGAAATAGCTGGATCGAAAGGGGGAGGGAGAAGAGGCTTTTACCTCTTTCCAACTGTGGATATAACTACAAGGTGGGCGGACCAACCCGGAGAATTTAGGATCTAAAATTTCTGCGATCAACAACAAGAAAAATCCACAAACTACATCTCATAAATATGCTACCATAGTTATAGGTAATTAGGGCAAGAGATTTCTTACAAAAAGGCGGAAGGGGAAGTAGGACAGCCCACTGAACATGGCTCCAACTCCCGGCTAAAATCGGAGAGGAGCGGAGGGAAAAAAATCACACATGGAGGAGACGAGGGGAAGGCTCTCGCCTCTTCCTCCAGACTGTTCACACCTTCTGATCAAAGAGATCGAAAGTCCAAAATCCTGAAATCAAACTCGCCTTTAAGGAGGAGCAGGGCAATCGACTACTAACAAAAGGAATACGTCCAGGAGGCGGAAAGGAGTCTTACCAGAAGTAAACCATACGCTCCAGAACTTCCCCTTCACTGGATCGGGCTAATGGGGCGTCACCTCTGCGGTAATATCTCCAACGTAGAGGCTTCGCCGAGAGGAGGAATCGAGCAGGAAGTACGCTCGGGGAGGCTGCGTCTGCGGAAGAAGAGGTGAAATGGGGGTTTCCCTCTCGAAGAGCTACTGAGAGGGGTTTTGTCGTCGATTTGCTGGAGCGGAAAAGGGCAGAGAGCGGTAGTTTCGACGAGCTCTTAACGGAAGAGCCCTCACTCCTAACGCACGGGATCGGGAGGGTTGTGAGGGAGAGGAATGAGCGGCGATTCGTTTATCGAGCGGCTAAAAGATTTAAGGAAGTGCGTATGCGGTTACGCATAACGTGGGGGCTGCGGTTACTCCTAAATAGAGCCGTGAAATGGAGAGGGATGCGTCGATTAAACTTTTAACCATTCTCAATAACTAGTTGGTTAACGCGCATCCATTGATTGTAACAAAATTGTACCTCGTCCCGACGTTGGCTTAGTCAATTTCGTTCGCGATCGGGCCCTGCAATTAAATTTAATTCTCGTAAAAATTATGGATGTTACACTTAAGTTGCATGAGAGATTGATTGAGGTCTTCGTCAAGATCTGTTTCGAAAGTTTGTATCTGCAATGCTAGAATTACTGAGATTTGTACAATCTCAACACCAACATTCCCCGGTTGATATACTTAAGGAAGATAGGAATGAGCTTCTCATTATTAGGAGCCTATGTGGTGATAGAAGTAGACGCGTTGGTTGGAATAGTGGGAGGAATATGTGAGACCACAATTGTGAGAGGAACATTGAGAGCGTCAACATCATCGCCCCTCTCCCCCTGACGAGAGCCAAAGAATTGTTCCCCTTCGCGGAATGTAACATCCATGGTGAAAAAGTGTCATCGAGAGGGGAAATTTTTGGGCCCGGAGGAGAGAGAAATCCGGGATCAATAATGGTGCGTCATGTGTAAAGCGATTTTTAAATGAATTTCTTGGATTTATCTGGTGATAATCCCGATAAATATGAATGACCATGATATTTCCCGGTTATAACTGAGGATCGGACGCAAAAATCACTCCATCGAGAGGAAAGGTAGCAACAACGACAATCTTTCATAGTGGAGGAGTATCCAACAAAAATGCATTTGTGGGAACGAGCATCAAGTTTATCACTATTGAGTTGATGAACATGAACAAAACAAATACACGATGAAAATGATATGTGCGGACAGCATAGTTAGTGGATAAACGAGAGATATGAGAGGCATATTGTAGAGTACTAGAAGAGAGACGGTTAATGAGGTATGTCATAGTGAGGACATCTTCACCTTAATAAGACATCGGAAGATTCATTGTATAAGATCAAACCGTATAACTTCCATGAGGTGTTTATTTTTACCATTTTAGGTGGAGTATGGACACGTGGTTTGATGGATGACAAGATATGTGCCAAAAAATACCACAATTGTCGTACTTCCCCCAATTATCACTTTGAAGGATGTGAATGGTACTGCCAAATTAAGTAACCACCATTTTGTGAAAATGTTTAAAACATTCAACGAGGACACCCTTCCTTTTTAATAACTAAACCCAAGTAAAATGAGAAAAATAATCCATAAATGTCATAAACCAATGACGACCAGATAAGAAGATTATAGGGGAAGGTCTCCAAACATTTGTATGAATAATATTAAAAGGAATCATATAAGGAGATGAAATATGATTCGGACTATGCTTTACATGTCTTGAAAGTTTACAAACATCACAATCAAAATTGCTAATAGAGCTAGAAAACATAGGAAATATTTTGAGAAGAACTTGAGGAGGGGTGTCCGAGACGTTGATGTCATTGTTACACATCCACATAAGAGAGAGTAGGGGAAATAGAGAGTTTGATGAGCTTGTTGGTCCAAGATTTATATGCTCCCGTAATTCTAACTGATGCGCTTTTTGCGTAGATCCAATAAAATTCCGATAAGGCAAGTATACATATCGTATTATACTATATGATATTTAAAAATTAAATATCCAGTATCATATTTTTTTGGGATTGTTGGCTATTCTTACTCACAAAGATTACTATTATTTATCTATGAAAATTTGAGTTTGGTGTTGAAAATAAATTGCAATGATTTGATGTTTAAGAGATTAACACTTGATCTAGAATCCCTTTGGAATGAAAATAAAATAACAAATAATTGATTCACAAGCTTTCAAATAAACAACCTTAACCGTGGAGGTTCCTAAAATATAATAACACCTATCTCGAGGAATACTACCACTTAACCTTAGTTGGTAGACCAAAATTTTTTTCTATAATCGAAACCCCTATGGATTGCTTTACGAAGGGAACATAGGTTGACAATATTTAATCAACACAAAATTATTCAAAGGTAAATCAAGGTTTTTATTGAAGAAAGCTTGTAAGTACAAAAATCGTTACATAATTATTTTATTTCAAAGTTCATCATGAGCAAGTGCTAAATGAAATTTAGTTACTCCCCATGATAGGTGGAATACAAAGAAAGAATGAGAGAGATGATTATAAAAGAGTGATGTTATAAGCACCTCTATTTTGGCTATTTATAGTCCAATTTTATTTGTAGTCCAATCTTTTATTGACACCCCAATTAATGAAATGAAAAATACGCAAGAAGAGATAATTAATATAAATTATTGTTCAAATAAAGTCCATTGTTTTTCATGATAGAAATACAACAATCTTCAAAAAGTTAACATGTTTGAGTGAATGCAAATCTTCAAAATAAAAAAATTAACATGTTCGAGTGAATGTAAATCTTCCAAATCTAAAGTTAACATGCTGGAGTGAAAGTAAATTTTCCAAATTTCCACCATCTACATCAACAAAATATTACCAAATTAATATAGAATTTTTTGTAAATAACATTATAAGAAATGACTTAGATTTTACCTTGTAAACATGATAACATTATAAATTTTAAACCGAAATCTTCACCGCTTAGACTACCTATATGAACAAGCACTTACATAGTTAGTTTCAATAATAATGTGATTATAATAGAATATAGAAAATGAAAAATATTAAGTTTATACCTTGAGTTCATGGATCAGCTAAAATAACGAACCCTTTCAGAGGCTTGTTGGAGTGCATATCTCTAAACCTTGAAATGTATTGTATATCCCATGCTTCCACCATAGATTCATGATATCTTTGCCACATAGAAATAATGGGTGGGAGTGGGCAATGTGAGAGAATGTTGTGGTTGATGTGAACATGACATAAAATAATCTTGGACTGAGGAAACACAAGTTTAATGGCATTCATTAAAGCAATCTCTCGATCTATAACCAATACATGCGGTAGACAACTTATATCAATCATTTCTTTAAAACATTGGAGAGCACATATAGCTAGCTTCAGTTTCATTAGACATAAAAGCAAATGAACCAAAAAATGTCAAATTGGTGGATGTCAACCCAACTATAGAGAGAAGTTGTAAACGATAGCGATTTGTTTTATAAGTACAGTCCATGAGAAATACATCTGGAAATAAGTTGCTCAGTTGAATGGATGTTGGATGTGCAAAATACAAACTCTCCAAACTTTTAGTAGTGTTGTTCACAGTGTTATAACTAACATATTCGGCATCAGCAATGCATTTGTAAAGAAACTGGATTGGAGTCCCACCCTCCAACTCCTTCCTATACAATTTAAATTTCTCTTTAAAAATAGTCCTCATGCTAGTTGTGTTGGAAGGATCTTTTTTTTAAGAGTGACCAATATTTTTCTAGGCTTTGCACTCGCTGCATACATCTCCTCAACTACCTTTTGCTCACTTTGATTTAATCTTCCTGCGTAGGAGTGTGTCTCTAGATGTACAAACTCATGATTGTGATGTCCACATTTCACCTCTAATGTCCATTCATTTAACCCCGGGGCTTTCCGACCCTATAGAAGAAATGGGCATCCACACCGTTTGGAGCTCGTCTTCCGTAAATTTTTCTTAACATAGTCTTTCTTCTGTTGATTTGCACGAGTGAAACCCCCTCTATCACAACCAAGTTTTACCCTAGGCTTCGGCCTATCATTTAGAGGATCGACTCTCTGAATAATAGCAACAAACCCAACACATAGAGCCACGGTGCGTACCCATTCTATTAAATCTTCGTTACTCGGAAAAATTGCACTTGTTATAAAATGATTTCCAACATCTACTTGTGAGAGAATGACTACTTTATCTAGTGTCAATGACATTTTCTGGATCTGAAAAAACCCTAAAAAAATTCTAGTACCAAAAAAACCTAAAATGTTTCGGAGTAAATGACATCTACAACAAACACATGAAATCATAACAAAAAAAATTCGGTAATACCTCCTGAAAATCTGAAAGGAAGGAAGAAGATGGAGGAAAACTGAAAAAACGGGCGATTTGCAGAGGGGCGTGAACGATTTGGTCGGTGTACTCGAATAGAAGCGAAGTAGAGGAGCAGAGGAGGGCGGCTAGGGCTTCGCCGGGAGCAGAGAAGCGATCTGCAAGCGATTTGGCCGGCGAAATTGGAGGTTGTCGATGGATTCGCCGGAAGAGGCGAGAGCCACGACTGGGAATCACGAGGGGAGAAAGATGGGACGGCTAGTGCTTCGGGTTTTAAGATGGGGTGCGCCTAAACTGTGAATAGAAGATATAAAGCAGTGAAATTGATATTAATGTTGGGGTGTAAATAGCCAAAATAGGGGTGCTTATAACATCACTCTTATAAAATCTAGGTAAAAATGCTTACAAGAAAATCTAGAATTAAAAGAAAGAAATTACTTTAAACTCTCTAACAAAAGCTAGAATTTGACAAGAGAAAGCTAAACTACAATGTAAAGACGGGAAAAATGCATAAAAAAATTTTACTCAGCTCCCTGAAAATCTCTTCTTATAGTTGAAATTCTGAAGTACACGCCCTGATACACAGCGTGTACCTGAGTCGTATAGCTAGAAAAACCACTAACTTGAAAGCCTGGGAAACATCCTGGTGTGAAGGCGTTGTTCGGGTCATAAAATGAGTGTACACGCCCAGGGTACACGGCATGTACCTGGGGCGTGTTCAACGCGAACTCTTCTTCCCGTCACGGCGTGCCAAAAGGTCATCCGCTATAATTGAAGGTGACACGCCCGTGGCACACATCGGCGTGTACCAGGGGCGTGCAAAATAAAATATGAGTTGTTTGAACGTCATGGCGTGTAGGAACTGCGATCAGGCCGACACACCCTGAGTACACGTCGTGTACTTCGACTTTTCACCATTTTTGCTCCAAATCAGCAACTAAGTAAGCCCTACTACATCAAAGTCGATTTGGACCTTGTAAGCAACCTGAAATCATAAAAAAAAGACAATTTATTCTAAAATAAAGTAAAACTAAATCAACTTAATTAAAATAAAAGCTAAAAATATATAAATCAGGCATTATCACTTACCACTGCTAATACACTGTTTTGTTTCTAGATCCTAAAAACACAATCATCAGGGAGGAATGTTACAGAGCAATTTAAGGATGTGCTCAAGCTACTAATTTATAGGAAATTGTGAAGAAATGATTGAATGTATAAAACAGATGTGAGGGGTGTGACATAGGAACATGACCATATAATAATAAGCTATGGGAGAAAAAGATCCATTGGTGACGATAACTTTATCACGATCCAAAGGGGCTGTATGAGGTAAATTGTGATGATCCAAATTGAGTGCTTGGAGTATTGGAGGTCGTGAAAACTCTGGTGGAAGAATTGCCCTGAGAGTGCACAAGACGCCTCAGGGCATCAAACTCTTAGTGAAAAAAATCGTTGGAGGGGATCTTACCAGAGACGAAGCGAGCTCGAAGAGGGAAAAATGAGTTCGACACAACATGATGAGTGCTGTTGGATGTTCAATCCAGGCGCACAAGCCGCTGATGAAAAAATGCAAAGAAGAACGAGCAGCGAAAAAAATGTCTAGCTTTGTTACCAAGTTGAAAACTCGAAAATACAGTATTTACAATCTAAACTATAAATATTACATTACATCTTATATTATACATATATACACACACAATCACTAAAACAAGTAGGAAGAAAATTATGGAGCCTTTTCCGTGGGCTTTTATATACACTTCAACTTTTCTATACACTCATTTTCTATTATGGAAATGTGAAGTTTCATTATGTTTTTATAAATAACCACGACAGATATTTAGAAAATTTGTATCATTGGGGTGGTTCAAATCCAACAATTTGGTTTACATTTATAAAATTTCACCAAACCATACAGCCAGATAAAGCATGCTGTCAAAACTTTCAACTCTAACTACATTATTCGGGTGCGATATAATCATCGTGTGAGGACTGCACGAGTCGAGCGAGAACCAAATGTAAAGCGAGAATCTTCCTTTGAGACTGAGAGCCCTGCAGAGGACCGTTGCAATGAGGTATGCATTGTTATGAGCAGGACACGCGTCACGATCTCCTGCTAGCTTAGGTGATCAGATTTGTTATGCGCGGGCCACTGTCATTGGCCTCCCTGAACAAGGGGCACATCAAACCCAACCCAGCGTATTTCATGTTTAATATTCTACCGCATAACTTTGCGTTTATATTTTTAGCATTCAACTCGCAATCGGTTATATTTGGTTTGTTGCACAGGCAGATGGAGCGCGATGTGGAAACTGTAACTAATGTGCTGCGGCCGGGTCCTTTGGGCATCATTGAGCACAGGTTCACCGCCGAGGAAGTGCGGAGGGCGAAGGCCACAGTAGACCAAGCCATCAACAACTGGAAAAGCAATGCCTCCCTTGGAAAAAACTATAGTTAATTTTCCTTGAGCTTGGTTATTAATATAAGAAGGCTGCACTGAGTTTACACTTTAGTTTTTCTCTATTATATACTTCTCTGTGAAGAAATTCTTTGGCAATGTACTCCTCCTGCTTGCTTAAAAAAAGTGCGTGTAGTCCGTTCCGCATTCGCTCTGTGAAATGAGGGTGCGACCATGGATTCATGAGAAGCAAAAGTGGCACACAAGAAAATTAGCTGCAACTGCTGTTTAGAGATTATCGGGTTTGTGGGGTGCTCCATTTTTCGCAATTTTTTTGGGTTTGAGCTCTGGGGTCTCACGAGATGTTGACACGTGGAAAGAAGTGTCTCATTTTTGTTTTTCTGCTAATAGCTGAGATAATCCTTTGAGATGATACATTTGCCTGTGTTTAAGTGAGTTGTATATGAGATAAGCTATTTGCCTTTGAGATAAATGTTGTATTTGAGATAATCTATTTGTTTCTGAGATAATCAGAGTTGTATCTGAGATTTGTCTTTTTCTATAATTTCACACATTAAAATATTTTATTTATTTAATTTATGCAAGCATTTATGTTTTTTTGGATGTGTTGAGATTTTTAATTTTGGATTCATATGCATTTGAAGTGTTAATCACCTATGTACATGCTGATGTCCCAATACATCCAAACCACTATTCACAACTCTCTCTCTCTCTCTCAATGTGGCGGAATTTTTGGGACCGGTACCCGGATGAAAATTATTCCGGATCTCCTAGGAGATAGTTTTCCTGGGTGAACATTCAATATCCTAGGAGACCGACTTACCTCTCTCAGGCTCGATGTGCAAAAAGTGCATGCCAGACATACCCTCATTGTATCAGACGAAAATTTGAAAACAGAGATCGTTCCCAAAATTTCCTCAAAGCGTGAGATGTTGTCTGGTTTTGGTTTTCATATGTACACGGAAAATCCACGATGTATGGAGCGCGCTTCACATAGATTCATCTATGCTAGAAAAAAAGTTTCATTTAGGTACCTTACATGTTTTGACATGAGGTCATTTCCAACTAATTAGTATTAACAAAAAAAAACCTTGTGATTTAAGACCATTAAGTTTTAGCTGCTATATATTGTCATGTGCTCAGATTGAATCGGAAAGAAATGGCAAGAGGATTGTAGTAATGAGCTGTGATCAACACGAAAAAAAAAAAAAACGGGCAGAGTCGGGAATCAAATTGAAATTTTCGGTTCAGGTATAGTTCTAAATTTCGGGTACGTTGATCTGTTTCGGTACCAAAAATTGGAACGGAACCTATATGAATCGATTCCTGATTCTGAGTGGAAGAGATTCGACCCCACCCGAATTGCGCTTGTAGAAATTATGAGGATTAAAGCACCACAAGCATTATCAATCAGATTATCATTTTGTTTTAAAAAAGAAATGAACCCCGCAATAGGCTGTGCACACCCAAAAAAGAAATGAAACTCCATTAAATATAGGGCGTTGTTATGTGCACACCATGAATTTTATTTGTAGGCCAAATTGTTAGAAAAACATCAAAATAAAAATTTGATTTTATTTTTTGCTTCAAATATAAAAGTTTTCTTCCTTTCTACATTTTAAAACAACAAAAAAAGAAAACACTATAAAACATAAATCCCAAATCATTTCCACCGTTGTAACTCAAAATTTTCATGGTTCATTTTTTAGTTCGTGTAGACCTGCACGAACATAAAGACATGAATATTAGTTATTTCTTAAATAAACAAAATATTTGCAAGCTATTTAAAATTGAAGTACCAATACCTCTTTAATGATAGCGCGCGCCCTATGCTAATAACCCCTGGGATTTGTAAAACCAAACACACAAACATTACAATTTTATTCCAATGCAATTTACTAAAAAAACATTTCAACAAAACTTGCAATCCACCACCAAAAAAATTCCACAAATGCAATCCACTACCATGAAATCTATGTTTAGAGTTATACCTGAGTTTGTTGTTGGGAGGAGGAATAAACAAACAATAGCTGCATAAGAAAATGAAGAATTAATCACCACCTCTATCAAATTCCAGATTTTTATGGAAACTCAAATCAAGAATAAACTCAAATCAAATTCCACCTGTGCATACTGAAGTAAAATAATTGGTTGCTACTACATCAACACTATCTAACCAAACTGAGCAAACATCTTTCTACAACCCTCATATTTTTCGAGTTGGTGTGACCCGACGCGGATGAGGTCGAGATAGTAAAAGTGGCAGAGGCAAGTAGAGCGACCGCTCGGAGGCGACCAGAACCGGTCAGGGCAAGAGGGAGGCCCGGAGAAGGGAGGAAGGGAGTAGCGGGGCAAGGGGGGGGGGGGGGGGGGGGGGGGGGGGGGGGGGGGGGGGGGGGGGGGGGGGTGGAGTCCTTCCACTCGCCCGTCCCTTGGGCGAGTGGGGGGCTCCCCACTCGCCCGTCCCTTGGGCGAGTGGGGGAATCCCCACTCGCCTGCCCCTTGGGCGAGTGGGGGAATCCCCCACTCGCCCGTCCCTTGGGCGAGTGGGGGGGCTCCCCACTCGCCCGTCCGGGCGGGGTGACCTCAGTTCGATGGGGCAGGTGGGCCTTGGTTCGCCCGTTCAGAGCAAGGTCGAGCTTGAATTGGGGTGCAGGTAGTATTTTCAAATAGCGGAACTAGGCTATTGGCAGACCATTTTGGTTATCCGCAGGCCGTTTTTTTGGGAAGTCTATAAATAGACCCCCATGGGCACCTTGGGAAGGGATGTTGATACCCCCCCTCCCTCACGTGTGCGTTGTGAGCAAGCACTACCCCTCCCCTCCCCCTGTCGTTGAAGGCGGACGGTGAAGTGACCTTTAGTGCCCAGGCTCAGCATTGGCTTGGGAGGGGAAGTTCCTTGAGAACTTCTGGGTACGTGGTGGGACCTCCACGCTGCAGCTTACGGGGTCAGTTTGTGGACTTAGAGATTTTCCAAGGGTTGGGTTCTGTAGTTCGTGGTGACTGGTCAAGGGTCTCGCTCGGGTCAAGTAAGGGTTAGCTGCATATCCCTTTCGAACGTCGAGACCAGTTTTTTGGTTTCAACAATCTTGAAACATGTGGAGTGTGATTGTCTGTCTGCTTGTAAGGAACAAATTTATGCATTGTTCCAAGTGTATGACCTCATTTGAGTGTATAAACATGTTCACTGGGATGTTTTTATAGAAAAAAAAATCTCGGAATTTTTGGCACTGCTCTTATCATTTCAAAATAGGAGGGAACATTTGATTCAGTAAATACTTTGATTAATAATAATTTTATTACTTTACTCTTGTTATTTACCTGGTATGCAGCGCCGGACCTCCACGAAATCGGGCGACAGAAATTAAAGAAATGAGCGTCGGAAGTCCACGAAAGCGCACGACGGAAGTCCAAGAAACAACGACAAAATCCAGGAATCGGGTGCCGGACCTCCGCGAAATGGAGGATGGTTCGTGGAATGGAACTCAAGCAAAGGCCGGCGGCGAGCGGCGGACCTCGAAACAGAGAGCGGCGTGGAACGAGGGTTTCGAGAAAATAGGGGAGCGGGGTGTGCGCTTAGGTTTAGGATGGGTGGGGTTGGGAAAAAAATACTATTATTGTTTATTTTGAGAGTTTGGAGTGCACATAGCTAGAAGTGGTGTGCACGCAACAACGCCCTAAATATATTTCTCAAACCCATCCACACTAAAACTAACTCGCCGCCCGACTAAAAGAAATCCCATCCGTCGCACCTCTCCCTGCTGCTTCCACCGGACGACGTCCATGATTGCGCCACCACCACCGCCTTCCCCTGCAGCCTCCGGCGCTGACATCATAGAGGGTATGGTAACTAAGGGCCCTAGGTCTCCCAAGCTACTCCGCTCACCGCCCAATAAGAGAGCGTACGGATCGATGGACATGGTCTACCTTAGAGCCGAAAATCTGAACCTCGCCGAAAGCCTGCTAAAGGAGATGGAGGCCGAGGAAGTTTTTGTCGAAAATCTGAACCTCACCATCCAATTCGCCGGGATCGTTCCTGATAGCAAGTTCCGCGCGCTTCTGGTGAATGCTTATTGCGTCGCCGAGAAGAGCGACGGGGCTCGGAGCACTGTGGAGAATATGAGGGCGGACAGTCCGGAGCCGAATGGTGAATGTGGCATTGATGCTTATAGAAGGAAGAATAAGCTGGAGAAAACTGAGTTTCTTGATGGAACTGGAGAGAGCTGGCGTGGCAGCCGAAGCGGAGGCGGCGGAGGTATTGTCTCAATGGCTCTAGCAGCTCGGCGTGGCCAGCGAACCATAAGTTTTCATTTTGATCTTTATTTATCAATTTGGTCGGCATATAAGATTCTTAGTGTGCACATAATATTGATGTGCATAAAGCCAAACGTGATGTGCACGTAACAATGCCCTAGATAAATACCTTTACTAATTTTCTTCGGGAGAAAACTGAGCATTTACGGATATTAGATACACATAAAACTCATCAGAAGTGGCGACTAACATAAGGAGTTTTTAGGGTGAAATACCATATTGAAATGCTGAAACACCTAAATGCGCCCTCCAAACCATATTGAACCCTAAACCCAACAGGCAGTACTTACAAAAGGGGTTAATTACACTAACTCCTTCGGCGAAATTGTGTAATTACCAAGATATCCCTTCTCCCTTTTAAAATTATCAAAACATCCCGGCCGTGTCTACAAGACACCCTCTTCCCAACATACATTACCAATGCATCCCTCCAAGAATCTACAAGTTAAGTACGAGGGATAATTTTGGTAATTTCAAAATGGAGACGAGGAGTCGATAATTACACAAACTCATAAGGAAGGTCGGTGCTATAAACCCTGCAATAGCAAATTGTGTGGGGATTAGCTAAGCGATTGTTGGGGTTCAGCGCCCCTCACTTGAATCCATATCGCATTGTGCTATTTACTTAAAGGTAATTGTTGCACCATTTTCATAAGCTCAAGCGTATGGACCAATTTGGGTATGCGCTTGATCCTATACTAAGACATATACCCTATTATTAGCCCGAGTAAATAAGTACATCAAACATTGATTTCCTTTATTCTAAGTCCTAACATAAATTTAGGTTATAATGCTACCCTAAACACCCAAATAAACCACAGCAACAAACTCTGCAAGGCCTCAATCAACATTGCTCGTCGGATAAAAGAGAGTCATGGCCACCGACCAACCAAAAATCACAATGTATCATCCCACAACAAGCCCAAACTATACCCAAATGTAAAACAGCAAAAGCTTTGTTTGTTTGAGCGTTTTGATTTCATTTTGATGGGATGAAAACACCACCGGAAAAATTGGTGTTCGGTGAAGCTCTATTCTATAGCTCTGGTGTGGTGAGAAGGCCAAACACACATGAACTAAGTGATTAACTGTTTATGTCATGAGGCTTTAGTTGAACTCATGGGGCTGTATTTGAACCTTAAACTCCTATGTTTTAATTCTCTGGATTGCTGACTGCTTCCAGCAAATATGGCCAACCCTGACCCTATATTGATTCTTTAGTTTATGAAAAATAAAATAAAAGGGCAGATTTTGGCTGGGCTGCTGTGTGTGGTTTTAAAAGACTATAATGAGTTATTTTGCTCTTTTAAGCCTACTATGCTGGCTTGAGTAATGTGATACATCATTAAAGAGGGATTTTCTATAGTTAAAATACTTTTAAAATGTATCATTTTGGGGGCTGTTTTAATGGCTATAAACTGAAGGGTTGCTATCCTATCCTCCCTCTTCTCTTTAATGGCTAGGGTGATATCGGAGGGCTTCCATTTACTGATATAAGAAAAAAATTTGGAGTTATTTTGGAGTTGTGAATTATTAAAGGGAATCATTCTTAAAATTTCATTATTTAGATTATTAAGGTCCTCTCGGGTAGGGTGTAACCTTTTTCTCTTATATCGCAACTCGCGCAAGAATTAATTGCCCCTCAGAAAATAAAATAAATTGTGATTTACAGAGCTCCTCTCATCAAGCTTCTGCGACATCTGTTCGAAAATCTAACACATCTGAGAATTCCTCCACCTAATTATGCCAGAAACGCTGGAAGATAAGTCTTCAAAAGATGTTTGATAATCCGAAACATTGGAGAATTGGTTAATTTAGTTAAAAGGCCTATAGGATACTCAAAGATGGAGGGGCAAAATTGACTATTAAAGCATGAACATGAATGTCAATCCGCATATTCCATCACACAACAAACATTGATACCATCTTGGTGCGAGTTTGTCAAGTGCAAAGAAGCAATAATCATAAATTCATTCGGTTAAACTGAACATACCTGAAATATTCACCTTGAAATATCCAAACGGAAGAGCCTCCAGAAGCAAGATGAGTAAATGACAGTTTTATAGGCCGATTATGATCCAGTGGAGGAATTCCTTGGCGGAAAGATGAATGTAGCCCGATGACGTCCATAGGTGAAGAGCATGAGAATTCACCCTCATATCTCCGCTGCTGGAACAGTGGCTGCTCTCCTTCCATATAACAAAACTGAGGTCTGGAGAGAAGTTTTAGAAAGGTCAAATCAAAAGAATCAAATCTTCTGATAGGAGAACCTTGCATTGTCTTAAATTCTTGTAAATCAGCGTGTTGTTGTTTCATTTCTTCGGCTATTTCTTGTATTTGCTCCATGCACAGTGATGTTGGTTCTGCATAGCTTCTTGCGTTCTAGTGTCATAA
Source organism: Dactylorhiza incarnata (assembly GCA_033032865.1). Lineage (NCBI taxonomy): Eukaryota > Viridiplantae > Streptophyta > Magnoliopsida > Asparagales > Orchidaceae > Dactylorhiza > Dactylorhiza incarnata. The sequence continues at coordinate 822,599 of JAWHQI010000337.1, forward strand.
TGGCCAGAATCGCCATTTGACTTAATTGCAGTATGACATGATCGCCGAAAAGAAAAAACTCGACGGAAGCACCATTATTGCGTTGGGACTTGGGAGAGGAGGATATGATTTCAGGAAGCACCATTGATGGATGAGTTATGTTGGGCAATGCTTAATGAACAAGATATGAACTAATAAACAAAAACATTAACCTACTAGAAAGTCATAAACAGCTGTTATGGTTTGAATACATCAAATATGCTAGAGAAATTAAATGACATCCAAAAAGATTTAAATCAGTTTGAGTGGCTGGTTTAGACGATTGGTCTTATTATTTGAAACATTGAGAAAGTTGAACTCTTCCGCTTGTAGTGAATTGTCATCTATAACAGCCCCTTTTTCTTAGCAACAACTTTCTTACCTGTTAACATATAGAAATTTAAATTAGATTGAAGTAACTTCCAACTAAAGCACAATAAATGAAATGAGAAACTTGAGTTAAAAAAACATAGCGACAACATTACTTGGTTTTTTGCTCCCTAACTCCCAATGGCCCTTCAAACAGGCATCTGGAATCCCTTTTGGCCTCATCGCCGGTGGATCCCTCACCATAGATTTACTTCTATCCTTCTCGTCAATGAATCATTTCTTCTGCATCTCATGAAATTCAACCATCTCATCAATTTTGTTTGCCAAATCATTCATGGTAGTCAAAACATATGTCTTTGCAGTTTCGCAATTCTCAATTCGGCGCGCAAGGTCATAAGAAAATAGCATCAAGTGGTTTCTAAAAACCAAGTTGGAATCATATTCTACCATGCTAGGTGTATTTGGTAGGTAGATACCCTTCTTAGCATTATGACTGAATCGTTTAAGCAAATATTTGTTCGGAATCTGCCTTGCATTTTTCATATTATATATCCTTAATATATGTTTGCACAATATGCCTTTAGTCTCAAAACCTCTACATGAGCAGTCGGCATCATTGGTATCAGAGTTATAGTTCACAAACCACTTTTTATCATCTTCAGCTCCATCACAGTGCTTTGTAACATATAGAATGTGACTTTCATCATATCTCGTTTCCTCCACTACACATACACCAACAGCTCCCTTCATGAAAGCTTTCTCAAAAATGGCAAACATTTTGCGTGTGTACACCTTGGACACATGTTTAAGCAAGACACAACTTTTGAACGTTAAGCTTACACTGCCCTGCTTGCATTTAAAATCTTCTTCAAGCTCTCCTCTTCGCCAAGACGCTACCAATTTCTCCAAACCTAAGAAACACTCCACCAGTGTACTCGTTCCCTTTAAACAACCATGCAAGCCATTATTGGCAGATTCGCTTCTCTGCGTTGACAAAATACCAAGATCCAGTACATCTTTATTGAAGGCTGTAGACCACTTACTCCTAGCTGTATATAGATCCACCAGCCATCTGTTCTCATGCAAATTTCCTCTAGTTAGCATCTCATTCCAATATCTATCAAACTCAAATTCGCTGTCGCACTTGCTCATGCATTGATAAAAAAAGGCTCGAACACTTTTGTCATGGTTGAAGCAAGGGACTTTTGAAGGCGCTTTCTTTGAGATGTGCCATTGGCACAAACGGTGACGACTCCTGGTGAATACCCTCTCAATAGCAACAACCATGGTATGGTCTTGGTCCGTGAAAATAGTTGTTGGTTGTTTGCCACCAACAAATTTTAGAAACGTTTCAAACACCCAACAAAACGAATCGATGGTTTCTTCAGCAATGAAAGCGCCAGCAACAAAAATATTTTGCCAATGATTGTTGACCGCAATGAATGACGCACATGTCAAATTATACTTATTCAGACTATATATGATATCAAAAATAATGACGTCACCAAAGCAGTCATAATCTATTTTGCTATGCCCATCCATCCAAAAGAAGCTTGTCAACCTATTCATTTCATCGATTCGAAAATCATACGAAAACATGTTGTCGTCTGAGTGCTTCTCCAGTAGTTTCTTCAGCAAACTTATGGAGTCACCGGTTTCTATTAACGCCTTTCTTTCTCGTTGAACGAAATTGTAGGGATCGGTCTTACAGTACCCAACATTTTCGACACCCTCAACTTCATCGGATAGGAAGTTGTATGCATCCACTGTTCTAATTCCTGAGCCTGTCATATTCTTAATAAGGCTACCTTGCATCTCTGATATGTTGCGATGAGATCTCAATAAATGCTGCTCTTTCTCCGTCGCTAGTGGATGATTATGCTCCTCAACGAACCTTGTTACTGTCCAATTCTTACCATCTTTATCAGTGTTAAAATAAATGCATGCAAGACATCCGGTGCGTGTATCTAATTTGCGGTACTTTTTAGGTGACAGCTTCGTATTCTTCATACCGGCTTTGGAGCAGCTATATTCTCGCCTTTTAATAATTCTTGTATGTGTCCAATAGGTCAAATGTTGTTTCCGAACACTGAATCCTGTTCGATGCGCATAATCACAGTACATAGCATACGCCTCATCCTCTGAATGAACAATGGGGAACACAACGGGCTGTTTTTTGACCTGAGAGCAAATATATGTTGCATTATTGTATTTCTAACTAAAATCGAACTGTAACTACAATGCAAAATCAAGTTTACTTAAAAATGCAGTATGAATGTATAAACAAAATACATTTGAAATTTCAAACTAAAAAAGATTGATATCACAACAACAAACCAGCTTGAAAATAACATTAGTGTTTCAAAAAAATATAAGAATTAAGCAAGAATCGGAACTATACGACTATTGGCTTACCGTCTCCATTTTTCCGCCAACTATGTTGGAGGAAATCTGGGTACTTGTTCCTCCTTCAGCTGACATCTTCGGGCTTGTATCTGTTCCCGAGGGCTGTGGAGATCAAATCTACAAGAAAAACAGGAAATAGAAATTGTTGGAAAACAATGGAGCCTTTAAGATACCTAAAATTTCTGGAAAAAAAACTTGCTGTCAGTGCGGCTCACTGGATTACTTCAGAAACGATGAAGATCGCACAGGGAGGAAATTAGGAGGAAGCTCCGGCCGATTCTAGGAGCAAAGGCGCAGAAAGAGGAACCTGAAGCGAAGCAATTTTTTGCGACAAAAAAGACGGTAAGGAGAGAAGCAGGATATGATTTCAGAAAGAACGGCAACCTAATTACATAGTGAATGTTAATGTGGTAATCGAATTGATTCTAGGTGGATTATCAGTACACATGGCTTCCTGGTTGTTCTCAAAGCCCTGAGGGAAAGAATTTTGAAGGTCGAAGGTGAAGACGTGATGTGAGAAAATGCTCATTTAGATATCATTACAGTATTCTCTCCGCAATTTGTCCAGAAAGAGACATTTATTTGTATTCAGCAGAAGAAAAAACAACAGAGTTTCACTTTCTCACCTTCATTACTTCACGACAATGTCTCCTTCTCTGTCTGTGGAAGGACGAGGTTTCGGAGATGTGAAATTTCCTCTAGGACGACGAGGAATTTGAGTTGCTGAAGAAAGCGACAGATCCGAGAATGAATAACAGCGCGGAGAAAAACCCTAACACGAAGACGAGAGAAATCGTGGCCACTGCCGCGTCCGCGAGGGGCTGCACCAGGGAAAATGAGAAGAAATTCATGATGCCCTAGGGTTTGTGCTCCTCCCGTGACACGATGGGGGAGAAAGAAGGCGATCGATCACGCAGATGTCAACAGCAGCAGCAGATTGGGATGGAGAAAGAGGAAGAACATCACATTTTTCATCCTCACGAGTCACAAACGGCACTGAAATTATAAAAGAAAGTTGTTATTCGCAGTCCAATTCTCGCTATTCGTAGTCCAATTTCTATAAGTTATTACGCGCTTTTTAAAAATACGTTCTGTACATACATTTTTAGGAAAATTGTTCAACATGAAAATTGTAGATCTCGTCGAGATATAGAACTTTCGTGTTGAACACTTTTCCTAAAAATGCACGCACAAGGCGTATTGCCGTCCTGATTGAAATATGTGCGTAATTTTTGTAAATACGTCTTTTACATGTATTTTTAGGAAAAGTGTTCAACACGAAAGTTGTAGATCTCGACGTGATCTACAATTTTCAAGTTGAACAAGTTTCCTAAAAATGCATGTACAGGACGTATTTTCAAAAAACACGTAATAACTCATAGAAATTGGACTGCTAATAACAACTATCTTATAAAATGCTTCAAAGAGGAGCACGCAATTTGTCCATTCGACGTCATAGTACTTCTAATAGCTGTTTAAAATTGCGAATAGCAGTTTAAAGTGCAATCAACACAATGCACCCTTCAATTATCTGTTTTTGGCACAATGTACCCTAAAAGTTTAAAATTGACACATTGCACCCTCTAATTAGAGGATTGCTGACACTCTGCACCCCGGTCTGCTAATATTAAGGGTATTTTGATAAGTATTTTTCGGGCTCACTCATTCTTTTCTTTTAACCGAACGTAAAATTATGTTTTCTTACTGTTTCTTTTCGGTTTACCCTTAGTGCCGATCTCCTCCATCGTCGACACCACCTGCGCTTTCTTCTGAGTGCTTCTGATACCTTGTGATGTGCTTGCTTCCATACCTTGTGTTGCTTCTAGGTAAGACTATAACCTACATCTCCTCCATCGTCGACACCGCCTGCGCTTGCTTCCATTTCCTCTCTTAATTTCTTGAGCATTCCAAAAACTTAGCTACAAACTTGGCCCTCATTTATAGTCCATTAATAGCTTGAATAATATGATGCACTAGATTGATGCTTCTCCAATCTGAATACAAAAAAACATTGATGCCACATATCTCTTTTGCAATTGCCCACTAAATATGATATTGGGTATTCCATTAAATCTCAAAGTAAGCCACAAGCTGAGCAGCCACATATCTCTTTAGCATCGAATCTTCACTAATCGAATCTCGAACTATTCACGAACTATACTATTTGTGAACAGCCCTACTCTGGAGTACCTAGACTCCCCCTACCATGGATCATTCTCAATGTGATCCTCTTTCTATCACCCAAGAAGATGCATCATAGATGTAATAATTTCCCAAATTTTTTATTTATGGTTTTGATATAGCCCCTCCAATTTTATGCAGATTCTCTATGACGAATCCATCGAAGAGCACAATATCTGAGGCTTCAAATATGAAGGTGGTCTCTCTCCTCTAAATTTAGAGGAGTGAGAGAAAATGGAGGGGCTCCAATTTTTTTAAATATTTTTTTATATTTTAAATGTTTAAATATTTTTGTTAACAAATTCCTCTATTAATTTATAACTTATGTAATCGCTAATACCCTTTTCCAATTATAATATACAATATATCAATAAAATCGTCTTGTCTAGATCTACAAAACAAGACTAATATTAAATACTTTTTAATTATTATTTATCATAAATTTTCTTACAAAAACTTCATTATAAAAATTATTTATTTCTTTAAAAGTAAAAAAAAATAGGGAGTTTTCAATATACATTTAAAAACTAGAATGATTTCACATATTTTTATTAAATACGAGAGATCAAATACATTTGAAGTGTTTCTTCGTAAGATATAATCTTCACAAAGTAATTTTACAACATATCATTCTTATGAGCGAAGTGGAAGATAAAAAAAATTCTTTGACCTCGTCATAGAGGATCCTCTCTTGTCCCGGTGTGGCAATATATTTATCGTTCGTTATCCCCGTAATTTTATTTGTCTCTCTGAATGCCAAACTTGTAATTAAAACACCATTTTAATTTTTTCTTTTGAGTCATATTTCATATAGTTAAATGTAATAAAATGGTGTTTTGATTAGAAAGAGATAATTTCTATTCCAAGTATTTTAATTAGAAAGTTCATTTTACTCTTTAATTAACTTAAAACATAATTTTTAGAAATTGAGGGTTGCACGGGGCGCACGTGCAGGCAAGTCGTGCACGCGCACTAGCCGCGCGAGTCTTTTAGACCATATAAGTGCATAATCTTCAATATATTTGCACGATAAATACCAATTACATTCATGTCATCAATTATGCATGCAATGCAATCTAAAACGTGAGATTTTATTATCATGTGAATACACGTAATTCGACCATTCGTTATATCTATCGAATTATCGCACAAACATCAACATTATTTATGCATAGCAATTACTTAGTACAAAACATACATACTGCATTACATTTCACCTGCATCAATTTCGGCGCTCGAATTAATGTCGGGTAGTATTTCAGTGATTTTTAAGAATTCAGGTTTCAACTTCGAAATATAGTACTAGGCAGCACTTCGACACCAACTAAGATTGAAATCTCTCTTTAGAGACTTTCCCTAACCTTCCCTAAAATTTTCACAGCGTTTGGACACTTTCTCTCTCCTCCTCTCTCCCTCTCTCTTGATTTCAAATAACTGAGAAGGATTTGAAGTAATTTGAGCGTTCTGCTGGATTCGTATTTATAATTGTTTTTCTAACGCCACAAAAATCGCCTAAATCCGAACTCTAGAACTCCCGAAAAGTGTAAAAAAAACTAAATCGTCGTTTGCCGGCTCTCCGGAGATGACACGCATTGCCCATATAGATATGACACCATATGTCGCCACGTGGAATTCATGCACGTCACCACATGGAATTCATGCAGGTCGCCACATGACAGTCATGCACGTCGCCACGTGGTGGCCATACGCGGCGCCACATGTCGCCACATGGTGGCCATGCACGTTGGCAATTAAAGTAGAGGGCATGAAAGTTGTAGGTCTCGACGAGATCTACAATTTTTGTGTTGAACACTTTTCCTAAAAATGCATGTACAAGGCGTATTTTTAAAAGCCGCGTGATAACTCATAGAAATTGGTGTACGAATAGCCAAAATCGGTGTGCTTATAACATTGCCCTAATAATAAGATTTAAAATCGACTTTCAAGATGAAACTGATGGTGCACACAATTACAGTCCCCGTACAGCCGCGACAGTATCTTGACCACGACAGTGCCGCGGCGTAACGACGCTCCCGCCGCTGGTCCCCCTTGGAGCGCATGAGCACTCTCGCGGCATCTTGGCAAGGACAATGAGTTAATTGAAAAATTAAAATAATAATTATGAACAAATACCAGATACATAATTTAAAATTTGATGTTGTTGATACTTCATAATGACTACAATATAAGAAACATCTAACATTTAAGGTAATTTTTTATAAGGGCCATTTACTGGGACCTCCCCTCTAACTTTGCTAAATTACTGAGAGCACCCCTCTTATTTTTGAAATTACAAAAAACTCCCCTATAAGTTAGCATAATTACAAAAATTTCCCTTGAAGTTTTAATTTCATTACAAAAAACCCCATCCGTGATACAATTTCATTACAAAAAAATCCAGAATTTTTGTTCATGATGTTATGAAATTAAAAGTTCAGGGGAGGTTTTTGTAATTTCGAAAATAAGAGGGGTGCTCTCAGTAATTATGCTAACTTACAGAGGAGGTACGGGTAATTATTTCTTTTTTATAAATTATTACAACAATTTTAGTGCTTTTAAAAATAAAAAATGAGACAGAAAAACCCTCCCTCCAACTTGCCTAAAAAAACACAAACCAACCAATCTTTAAGAATATTGTACTAAACCAGACCGAAATTGCTAGAGCGAGAAGCTGAAATCACGCTCTCGGGAGAGTAAAAATTCGAACAAGATTCGCGTTCAACATCGCTTGGATAAAAATAGGAAAACCGCGAGTATTGTTTACAAAGCGATAACACGAGAAAGTTTTTGAATCCGGTTCAGTAAGAAATCACCTTGCTTGATGGTTGCCTGATAGAGAGCATTCTTGGCATCAGGTCTGTTGGTCTCCAAAACTCCCGCAACCTTATCAATCTTACAGTGAAGCTTCCCAGCAGCTATGAAGCGAGATAGTTCCCTGAATAAGGAGCATTTCATGGTTATTCGAACACCATGAAAGCCGATTGAAAATCAAACACTTTACACTAGTATCTCTCAAGCCAAAAAGAAGATCATAGAATGTGATGGAAGAAGTTGATTCGACATCACCCTATAGTCTGGTATGCGAAAAAAAAGTAACTACAAAGCGCTTACAGATCAATGAAGTCTACAGAAACCCCAAATGCAGAGGCCATTGCTTCCATGGTGACACTCTTGTAGGATTCGAGAAATTGAGAATAAACCACGGTCCGGACTTCCCTCATGTAATACCTAAAATGCGGTTGGAGATAGCGGTCTAGCTTTATCTGCTCGGTCAAGCCAGCTGAAAAGAAGCAGGTCATAACATCAAATATTTTCTTAAGAACGTATGATAAAAAAAGTGACACGGGAAAGTTTCGAGCCAGGCAAACAGTTCGTAGATTACATTTGCATTGCTTCAGTTTCTTCAAACAAAACATAACCGCGCATGTGTGATTGGGGGAATAAAGTAACTAGCACTGATTCAAAATTTCAAATAAAGAAAATGTTTGGTGTCTGTCACGCACTATGTAGCACGGGGACGGAAACGGGATACGGGATACAATACGAAAATGATACGGGAAACGTGATTTTAAAAAAAATACGGATACAGAAACGTTTTTAATTTTTTTAATTATTTTAATATAAGTATTAATTAATATAAAAAAATACAATTAACAAACTAAAGTACCATCTCAGTCACTACATTCAATAAAGAATAATTGGCGCACAATCATGTTGTTTAGGCACAATAGAAAAGATTAGGCTAGGAGAAAGTATTGGATATCACAGGAAGAGAAAATATGAAGAATAACTCATGCAATATATTCCTTGAGGTATCCAAAAGCACAAACATTATTTATAGTGCCTACAAGTACACACATTTTAGTTTGATTTATTTATTATCAATACAGATTACTCAAGAGTCAAGATTGGGCCGAGGAAGGAACTACTGCTCAATCATACTTCTCAATCATCTGCATCTACTGCTCATAGTGATTCCCTATCTAAACAAGGCGTCTTATCTTCCGCTACATTGAATTAGTTACGCCATCATCTCTCACAGCAAACACCTGCTAATATTTCACTTATGCCAAGTAAATAATATTACCTCACTATAATTCTTGGCTCGTAGAATTAGACACTTCAAATAATGTCAAAGAACATGCCCTTTGTTTCTTCGTTGTATTTATTACAAAGTATCTCTAATGCGGATGATTATACCATTCATGTCTTCAGTTCTACAAAATATCTCTCTCTCAACCTGATAAGATGCGGGTCACCACGCACATCCTTATTATTCTATGTAGCCCTAGGGGCACGTGTGTACTTTGTATCATTCCCACTCTATATATATGAGTGGGAGTGTCTCCTTAGGATTATCTTTTGAGTCTTAGAGTTTGCGCTCTCATGGAGAGTGGAGTGTCAAGGAGGACCCAGCCTCCGAATGTTTGGCGAGAGCTTGACTCTCGATTGTATCTTTATGTTTGTTTAATGCAATGCAAGTTTCTTATTTGCGCTCTTGATACGATTAGGACGTATCAATTGGTCTAACCTGCCCTCATTTACGATTTTAGTTGAAACCCTAATTGGATCTCTCATTTCAAGCCGGCACTGTTCTCCACTGTTCGGCGACCCGATTCATGTTCTCCACTGTTCGTCTATATCGCGTCGTCATGCCCGCGCCTCAACTGACTTATGTTCGTTCGCGCATTCCACTGTCGCGGTCCCACGATCCGATTTCGCCCTACTTTCTGTACAACGACATTCGAGGTAGTTTTCGCTGACGCCGTTCACATGACGCAATTTCCGCCCATTCGACGTAGTTTCCGCCGACATCGTTCACTCGATGCAGTTTCCGTTGTCGGCACCGACGAGCTGTGACTGCTTTCCTCTTCCTCTGCCGACTGTACGTTTGTTCCTACGCCCCGTGCCACCTTCTAGCGGCTCCTGCTACCTTCCGACAACATCCAGCCCTATCACCTACATTTTGGGGGCCCTCTGGAGGTTGTTGTAGCGTTCCAGCGGCTGCTCCTCACCCTCGCCACCCTCCTACACCTTTTGCAGCGTCTCGACGCTCATCGCCACTGCACCCCTCCGTTGTTTCATGCCAGCGACTCGTTCAATGACCCTCCACGCCGACTAGAACACCTCCACCACCACCTCCACTGACTCTCAGCGCATGGATATCATCGAAGGCCAGCTTGCGGATCTTACTCTCCTCCTTTGAGGGCTTACGACCACGGCGGTACATCACCCTCCAACAACTCCGCCACCGCCACCACCACCACTTCAACCCGTCCCGGACTACATGGGCTTTCTGCACCCCGCTGCGGACATTTCACAGCCCATCTCCGCCGGATTGAGATTCCTGTGTTCGACGGCACAGACCCTCTTGGGTGGCTCGCCCACGCAGAGCAGTTCTTCAAACTTCAGTCCACCCCTGCCAACCAGAAGGTCCCATAAGAACTATCTATATGGAGGGTTCAGCACTCCATTGGGTGCGTTGGATGCGCCAGCAGATTCCTGGCCTCGCCTGGCCCACACTGAAGGAGGAATTCCTCCGCCACTACGACACTCGCCAGGTGGGCAATGCCTTTGAGGGCCTCAGCTCCGTCCGTCAGTCCGACTCCGTGGCCATCTACATCGACGAGTTCAACGTGGTCGCTACGCACGCACCCGACCTAGCCCCCGACCGCTACTTGGGGTATTTCCTGACGAATCTTCACCCCCACCTCTAGGCGCGTCTTTGGGTCCACAACCCATCTACTCTTTCCCGCGCCATGAAGCAGGCTCGGTACCTCGACGAGGAACTCTACCCAGCTCCTCCATCCTCCTCAATCCAACCTCCCCACCAGCCGCCGCCACCGCCGCCACCGCCGCCGCTCCTTCCTCGCTTGGCTCCCGTGCCATCACTTGAGCCCCAGTTGTTAGGCCCACCTCCACATCTGCCAGTTCCGCCTCCACAAGCACCCCGACGCTTGTCTCACCAGTAGAACCTCGAGCTTCGCCACAAGGGCCTCTGCTTTGGCTGCAAGCAGCTATACTCGCGCACCCACGTCTGCCCTCTCAAAATCTGTGTATGTTGATTGGCTCTGAAGATGACGGCCCTGATTTCAGGGACTTGGATGCGTTGACACTCCCAAACAACCCCTACGGACCTTGACCTTGAGGACAAGGTCGTTTTTTTTGGGCAGGGCGTATTGATACGACGCGAGCCACCACACACATCCTTATTATTCTATTTAGCCATTGGGGCACGTTCTTGATGAGAGCTTGCCTCTGGATTGTATCTTTATGTTTGTTTAATGCAATGCAAGTTTCTGATTCGCACTCTTGATACGATTACGACGTATCACATCTGATGCACGTTAAAATGGAATAATGCCTTGATTGTTCTTCATATAAATCATAATCTTATGTCCATGTGTCAACTCACTCATGATCTCAATAGTTCGGTAACTTTTTTCCCTCTCTTTTTGTGATTCTCAGTTCACACGTGGCCAAAATTGTTCAAAATGTCATTTATTATGTGGGTTAGTTGCCAAGTACAGCAGTCAGCTTTTTGACCATTCATTGGCATGGATGTCGTGGCCATCATCGCATGTCTTCCTTGTGGCTTATATTACCTATATTTATCCTTTTTTTTTAATTTCAGTTGTGAGTCATATATTTTTGGGAAACATCACCGATCCACTTTCTGTACTAGTGCTTTTATGTTCTCAGTTTGAATTACCAAAGGTTGAAATTATTATACTATCTAACATTGATCCTCACACCACATCTGATGTAAATTAAAAAACAAGGAAAGATTTTAAAAGTTAATCTTGTGGAGAAAGGGTACGGCGCTAGTCTCTCTATTAACACCCTTTCCCAGTGGATCGGAAACGTCGGTAGTTTAAACTCAATTCGGAACGCTTGCCTAAATGTCCAGCGGAACTCACCCGGCACGAGTTTAATTTTTCCCCGCAATCGAACAGCTCAACAAACGAGTTAAAGAAAAGATAACGACAAGAGTGGGTGTTAAGATGCGAGCGCTAACATTCCGTTCATTTTAAATTAATTGCATGAGTAAGCTAACAATAGGGAGCTGAGATTTATACCTGCAGGAATTTTCAGGTCGGATGAGCCTCCACGGGTTGGGCGGTTGGAAGGTTCAGAACAGGGGATTTGGAAATGGTGAACTCTGGGCCGGATGGAGATGAACAGGGGATGTGGAATGGAAGTGGTTCGGGATGTTAGTGGAAGGGGGAATCAGTGACTTGGCGGGCTGGCGGAGGAGGCGAGCGGTGCTGTCTGTTCGCCGGAGCTCCAAGCGTCGGTCGGAACTGGAACAGCGGAAACTGGGGGAAAACGGAGACAGGGAAAGATCGGGAAACTGTAGCCGGGGTCGACCGATCTTTGGAAGGAAACCGGTGACGCCGGGCGTCGCTGGAGCGGCGGCGCTGGGCAGGGCCGGCATCGGAGTGGTCGCCCGAACTCGGGAGGGGATTCCTGGGCGGATTCGGTCGAGTATTGGCGGTGGCGGAGTGGCGGTGCTGGAACGAAACCTCCGTGTGAATAGTCACACGGGATTTGATTTCTGCCAGCTCCCATTCACGGTAATAGGAAGGTAATTAAATAGGCAAATAGGCACAGTGGTTGAACGGTGGGAGTTATCAAGTGGGGGTTTTAACTATGTTTTAATGTGGCTTGAAACGGTTGAGTTTAAATGATGTTAAACGGTGGGGGTTTTGAAATGAAAAGGCTGCCAAGAATAAATGATTTTAATAGGTAGAAATAAATGGTGGAGAGGTGGGGAAGGTTTTAAAAACTGAATTTAGCCCACATAGGTTGATTTTGAAAACTGCTTTCTCATGCAATTAATTGTAATATTTCGTCGCGCCTACACCTAACGCCCCCCCAACGTCGGACCTTTTTATTAATCGATCATGTTGGCCGGTCAATCCAACACGCCTTAACAGAAAATGAAAATGCAATACAACAGAAATTGGAAATGCGTTACATACTTATATAAGGACGACAATATGATAATATTAAAAGAAAAACACAATTATTCAAACTCAACCGGATGCGTCCTTGGATGCATCAATTCCCCCGGGGTTGAAAAGACTCGACCCCGGCGAGAATTGGCAAAGACCAGTAATCGTAAGATCGGGGCGAAGTCGACGAAGCTCGGCGGCGCTTATCCATGAACTGTCCGAGATGTCTCTGCCTTTCCACGAAACCAGATAGCGCTGATAGGTCCCGGTGCGCGTTTGGAACTCACGAACATCCAACACATGCTCAACCTCCTCAACGGTGGGGGTAGATGGGGATAAAACTGGCGGCGGAGTGGAAAACGGTACGGGAAGTGGTGGAGGAAGGTTAGAAACTGGAGGTTCTCCATAAAAAGGCACAAGGTCAGCAATATTAAAAATAGGGGAAGTACCAAATTCTGCGGGTAAGTCCAAAAGGTAAGCATTAGTGCCAAGGCACCTTTTAACCTGAAATGGGCCGAAACGTCGTTGTTGAAGCTTGTGATAGGTACCCACGGGAAACCTCTCCTTCCTGAAAAAAGCAAGAACCCAATCCCCTTCTGAGAAATGCAATTCGCGACGATGTTTATCCGCCGCGTCCTTGTATTTCTCAGAAGATGCTCGCAAACTGTTAGCAATAAACTCATGCAAAGATTTTAAGTGATCAATATATGTTAGCGCATCAAAAGAGGTTCGTTCAAAAGAAGGGAGAGAATGACGATCGAGTAATAACGGAATGGGATAGCCATAGACTACTTCAAAAGGGGATTTTGTAGTGGAACGATTCTTTGAGCTGTTATAAGCAAATTCGGCTTGCGGAATGATTAAATCCCATTGCTTCGGATGCTCTCCTGCTAAACATCTAAGAAAATCGCCCAAACTTCGATTCACCACCTCGGTTTGCCCATCCGTCTGCGGGTGATAGGCGCTACTGAATTCTAGCTTAGTACCAAGCTTTCCCCATAAAGTTTTCCAAAAATAACTCAAAAATCGAGTGTCACGATCAGAGGTAAAAGTGCGGGGAATCCCATGTAAACGAACGATTTCTCGAAAGAAGAGATCTGCAACGCGGGTGGCATCGGTCGTTTTTTCACAAGGAATAAAGTGGGCCATTTTCGAAAAACGGTCCACCACAACAAAAATCGAGTCCACTCGTCTCTTGGTTCGAGGCAAACCTACAACAAAGTCCATAGATACTTCATCCCATGGCCTCTCGGGAATGGATAGTGGCGTGTATAAACCCGTATTTTGCGATCGCCCCTTAAATAGTTGACATGTCGAGCATGTTCTAACAAATTTTGCAACATCCTCTTTCATTTTAGGCCAATAGAAACGCGTGCTAGCAAGATCGAGGAGTTTGTTTTGCCCAACATGACCTCCTAACCCAGAAGAATGAAGCTCTCTTAATAAGATCTCCCGAAACGTTCCTTCGCAAATGCAAAGGCGCGACCCCTTAAATAAAAATCCTTCGCTCAAAATATAAATCGACGTAGTGTCGGTCCCGGTAGCTTGGCATGAAGCCCAGATCTCACTGAAATAAGGATCAGTAGGATAAAGCTCCTTCTGTGAATCCAAATCGATGATATGCGGTTGTAATGAAACTAAAACATGAGTTCTACGACTAAGCGCGTCGGCGACCCTATTGGAAACTCCAGGCTTGTGTTTCAGGTGGAAAGTAAACTCTTGGAGATATGCTGCCCATTTGGCATGACGGCGCACCTCCTTTTGCGAGTTTAGATAACGTAAGGCTTCATGGTCGGAGTTTAAAATGAACTCACGCTGAATTAAATAATGCCGCCAGTGACGAAGAGCCTGAATGATAGCATAAAACTCAAGATCGTAAGTGGAGTAACGAGTTTTTGCTTCGTTCAATTTTTCACTGAAAAAGGCAACGGGACGCCCCTCTTGACTTAAAACAGCGCCAATCCCAATAATCGAGGCGTCACAATCTACCTCAAATATTTTATCAAAATCTGGAAGCGCCAGTACGGGTGCACTAGTAAGCTTGGCTTTCACAAGGGAAAAAGCACGCTCGGCTTCCGCGGTCCAAACGAAATGACCCTTCTTAAGACAATCAGTCACAGGTGAAATAAGGGTGCTAAAGTTTCGAATAAACCGGCGATAAAAAGAGGCTAATCCATGGAAGCCTCGAGCCTCGGTGATGGTTTTAGGACTCATCCAAGAGTTAATAGCTTGAACTTTTTCAGGATCGACTTTGATACCCTCGGAAGAGACAATATACCCCAAAAAGGTCAAACTATTGGTCAAAAATGTACACTTTTTGAGATTCACGTATAGCTTGTTCTCCAAAAGGATTTGGAGGACCTGCCGAAGATGATCCAAATGCTGGTCGGCATCCGTGCTATATATAAGGATGTCGTCGAAATAAACAACCACGCAAACTCCTATCAAAGGCCGAAGAACTTGATGCATGAGTCGCATGAAGGTACTTGGGGCATTGGAGAGGCCAAAAGGCATCACAAGCCATTCGTACAGTCCTTCCCGAGTTTTGAAGGCGGTTTTCCATTCATCCCCGGGACGGATCCGGATTTGATGGTAACCGCTTTTAAGATCGATTTTTGAGAAAACTTGGGATCCGCTAAGCATGTCGAGCATATCATCCAATCGGGGAATCGGAAATCTATACTTGATAGTGATTTTGTTTATTGCGCGGCTATCCACACACATGCGCCATGTCCCATCCTTCTTGGGGACAAGAAGAGCAGGAACGGCGCAAGGACTCATGCTTTCCCTGATATGGCCCTTCTTGATCAGGTCGGTGACCTGTCGGTGTAACTCTTCGTGCTCCTTAGGACTCATACGATAGTGTGGTAGATGAGGGAGACTAACTCCGGGAATGAGATCGATACAGTGTTGTATGTCCCTCATGGGTGGGAGATGTTCTGGAAGCTCTTCGGGCATAATGCTAGCAAACTCAGTAATTAGTGGACGGACTCTATCAGGAATCTCTGTGGACTCTGGTCGAGAATCTAGACCAGCTAAGATGTAAATAACATCACTTTTCCTCATTTCTTCCTGGAATTGGATCCCAGAAAGTAGCATATGCGCTGAGGGAAACGAAATCGCAGCTATAGGAGATGACGAACGACTACCTGGCGAGGAGGTCTCTATAGCTTTCGGCAAAGGCCCGTTCTTCTGGGGAAGAAGGACGATCTTGCGCCCTCCGCGTTCAAAAGCATAAGAGTTCCTCGCCCCATCATGAACCACTCGCCTATCAAACTGCCACGGCCGGCCTAACAAGATGTGACAAACTTCTAACGACGCGACATGACACCAAACGGAATCTTGATACGAACTGCCAATGGAAAACTCAACTAGACACTGGTGCGTGACGGGTATAGTCATAGAACTAGTAACCCATGATAAACTATATGGTTTTCCTAGAGGCTGTGTCTTAAGCTTGAGTTTTTCTACCATGCGTTGAGATACGAAATTTTCCATGCTACCGCTATCGATGATGACGGAACAGAATTGTCCCTGAATGCGGGCGGTGGTGCGGAAAATGTTATGCCTCAACCATTCGTCTTCTCCAATTTTCGGGGTGAGAAGGCTATGTTGCATAACGCAAACCAACTGTTCAGCAAACTCTCCTTCTACCTCTACCTCGTCGTCGACTAAGGAAGCTGGTTGGGAATCTGTAAGAAAGACTCCATACTCGGGTTCACGACCTTCTTCTTCCGTCTCGGCTACCGCTACAAACTGCCTACGTGGGCACTCGGAGGATTTGTGTCCAAGTTCCATACACTTAAAACAACGAAAACCCCCAGTGTTGGGTCGAGAACCACTAGGCTCCCTACCCTTGAAGGCGACATGAGGTGTAGTAGAAATATTAGTGGACCCCGAAGGACGATTGGCTATTGGAGTTTTAGACGCTGTGCTTTGTGTTGTAACACTAGATGCCTTATCAAAATTCCGAGACGTTGTAGCTTTCTTTTGTAATGCCGCTTCTACTCGTCGGGCCCTACTAGCGACTTCTTCTAAGTTCTTAAAATCGTGAAGCTCCAATTGCTCACGAATAGTGTAACGGAGACCGTCGAGATACCGGGCCACCGTCATATCATCTTCTTCCCGGACATCTAACCTAGACTGGAGGGTAAGGTACTCGTTGGTATATTCATCCACCGAGAGTCTATCTTGCCGAATATTGTGAAATTTTCGGTAAAGGTTCTGGAGGAAATCCGGGGGAACATACCTCTTTCGCATTTGGTTCTTAAATTCGGCCCAGGTGGTGATGGGTTCTAATCCTAATGTGAATCTAGTGCGCTCTACCTGACCCCACCAGACTAGTGCTGGACCCTTGAGCCTAAGGACGGCATACTCGACTTGGCGATTAAGTGGCGTCTGTTTCCAGGCCATGAATCGCTGCATGCGCTCACACCAATCAAGGCAACCTTCGGGATCTACTCGTCCCTCGAAATCGCCTACGTCAAATTTGACGCCCGAATCCCAACGAGGAAGATCTCGTGGTTCAGGACGTGGAAGAAAAATCTCAGGAGGTTGAGGGATTGCTCCCTCGTCAGGGATCGGTGGGGGTGGTGGATTTAATCCTAGGTGTCTAACGGCCTCAAGATTGTTGACCGACGTTCGTAATCCGTTCATGACTTGTGTGAGGGCACCCATTTGGGTGGTAAGTGTTTCGACCATTTGTGTGAGGTTACCCATGCGTTGATTCACGTCCTCGACGCTCGCTTCGATTTTATCCACGCGACCCTCCATTTTTTAATTCTTTTTTTTTATATATAAAATAAAAAAGACTGATTTGTTTTTTGCTTAAAACAGAATTTTTTTTTTTTTAAAACAGAGAACTTTGTTTTAAAAACAGAATTTTTTTTTTTTCTTTTAAAACTAAATAAACTTCCCAAAATATTTCAAGTCAAGATCGCTGATTCACAATAGAAGTGAATCGCACCCGCTTTGATACCAAACTGATGTAAACTAAAAAACAAGGAAAGATTTTAAAAGTTAATCTTGTGGAGAAAGGGTACGGCGCTAGTCTCTCTATTAACACCCTTTCCCAGTGGATCGGAAACGTCGGTAGTTTAAACTCAATTCGGAACGCTTGCCTAAATGTCCAGCGGAACTCACCCGGCACGAGTTTAATTTTTCCCCGCAATCGAACAGCTCAACAAACGAGTTAAAGAAAAGATAACGACAAGAGTGGGTGTTAAGATGCGAGCGCTAACATTCCGTTCATTTTAAATTAATTGCATGAGTAAGCTAACAATAGGGAGCTGAGATTTATACCTGCAGGAATTTTCAGGTCGGATGAGCCTCCACGGGTTGGGCGGTTGGAAGGTTCAGAACAGGGGATTTGGAAATGGTGAACTCTGGGCCGGATGGAGATGAACAGGGGATGTGGAATGGAAGTGGTTCGGGATGTTAGTGGAAGGGGGAATCAGTGACTTGGCGGGCTGGCGGAGGAGGCGAGCGGTGCTGTCTGTTCGCCGGAGCTCCAAGCGTCGGTCGGAACTGGAACAACGGAAACTGGGGAAAAACGGAGACAGGGAAAGATCGGGAAACTGTAGCCGGGGTCGACCGATCTTTGGAAGGAAACCGGTGGCGCCGGGCGTCGCTGGAGCGGCGGCGCTGGGCAGGGCCGGCGTCGGAGTGGTCGCCCGAACTCGGGAGGGGATTCCTGGGCGGATTCGGTCGAGTATTGGCGGTGGCGGAGTGGCGGTGCTGGAACGAAACCTCCGTGTGAATAGTCACCGGGATTTGATTTCTGCCAGCTCCCATTCACGGTAATAGGAAGGTAATTAAATAGGCAAATAGGCACAGTGGTTGAACGGTGGGAGTTATCAAGTGGGGGTTTTAACTATGTTTTAATGTGGCTTGAAACGGTTGAGTTTAAATGATGTTAAACGGTGGGGGTTTTGAAATGAAAAGGCTGCCAAGAATAAATGATTTTAATAGGTAGAAATAAATGGTGGAGAGGTGGGGAAGGTTTTAAAAACTGAATTTAGCCCACATAGGTTGATTTTGAAAACTGCTTTCTCATGCAATTAATTGTAATATTTCGTCGCGCCTACACCTAACGCCCCCCCAACGTCGGACCTTTTTATTAATCGATCATGTTGGCCGGTCAATCCAACACGCCTTAACAGAAAATGAAAATGCAATACAACAGAAATTGGAAATGCGTTACATACTTATATAAGGACGACAATATGATAATATTAAAAGAAAAACACAATTATTCAAACTCAACCGGATGCGTCCTTGGATGCATCAACATCTTACTTTCTAAGTACTGGTCGTAGTGAGCATCGTTATTACTCATGTTGTGCTAAATGTGTTCTTGCTCCCATTGCTCAGTTACAACATATGCATATAACTCGTCCTCTAGTACATTGGCCTCTAATGCTAGCTCCACCACTCTTTGCCTTCAGATGTTGATCTTCATATTACATTAAAAA
Organism: Dactylorhiza incarnata; assembly: GCA_033032865.1. Lineage (NCBI taxonomy): Eukaryota > Viridiplantae > Streptophyta > Magnoliopsida > Asparagales > Orchidaceae > Dactylorhiza > Dactylorhiza incarnata. Next base: position 841,965 of record JAWHQI010000337.1, read on the forward strand.
GGGGTAACATTCTTGCACATCTCATCTAATTTCTCATATTGCTTCTTGTTATCATCTAGCATCTTCCACTCAAAAGTTTGTTTCATCATTAGCTTTCATATCTACTCCTTCCTATGTAAGGAAACTATGTGTAATGCTGGTTGGTGTGCAACTATGTTAGAAAAACTTCACGGAACTCAAATAGAATGTGGATTTTAATCCCCTTGCTCCCAAGCAAGGCAATGTTAGGTTGTAAGTTGGGTTTGTGATGTCACTTGTTCACAAGAATCTTGACAGAACAATAGATTGCCTCCAAAATTATCTTTTAGCAAAGGGGTACACTAAATAATTTGGTTATAGTTATACTGATGCATTTTGTTCTACAAATAAATTAACAATTGTTGTTCTAGATGATGGCCTCTTCATCAGTTGAATGTGAAGAATGTCTTCCTCAATGACGATTTTTCTAAGATCATTTTTACACAACCACCTCCCGCCTCTTCATCAGTTGAATGTGAAGAATGTCTTCCTCAATGACGATTTTTCTAAGATCATTTTTACACAACCTCCTCCTGCCTTTCAATAACCGAGGGAATCTCTGAAGAAGTCTATTTATGGCCTAAAGCAATCAACACATGCTTGGTTTGACAAATTCATCATTATTCTATAGAAAAATGGCTTTGTCGGAAGTGGTTCGGACGAATCTCTCAATATCCATTGTCGAGCTCAGTGTGTGATCATTTTATTGGTCTAGGTGGATGATATCATCCTCACAAGGGATTATAAAGCAAACCTAGCTTCACAATTTCATACAAAGTATCATGGATTATTTTTTTATTTTTTAGAAAATCTACACTTGACTTTCTAGCTGAGACATGCCCCATGGATGTAAGCCTGCCAAGGCACTTATGGACTCCATTGTTAAGCTACCTGACTCGCGTCACTTTCTATCCACATCTAATCCAGGTTGTTATAGACGCATGGTTGGGAAGCTCATTTATCTCATAGTTACATGACTTGATATTGAATTTGTAGCAAGCCTCATTAGCCAATATATGAAAAATCCATTGTTCTAACACTTTCATGTTGTAGAATGGACTCTACGCGATCTAAAAGGTACTCTTGGACAAATACATCTCTACAAATTATCTTCTATGTTCATAATTCATATCCTACATTTATGCTAATTTTCTGTCATTATTGATGATCGAAAATCTATAAGTGGATATATAGTGTTTTTGGAAGAAAATCATGTTACTTGGCGCAGTAAGAAAAAAAAGTTATAGCTCATTCATATGTTGAGGCTTAATATCAGACAATGACACATTGTATTCAAGTTGGCATGGTTCGATTCTCTAAGTGACTACAACATCTCAAACCACTCTCTATTACTATAACAAAGTCATAATTCACATTACTGAGAATCCAGTATTTCTTAAAAGAACTAAACAGAGTGGAAGTAATTAACATTTTATCACAGAAAAAGTAAAAGAAAAGAAAGTAATCCACGTTCCCTCTTTGAAACAAGTTGCAAATATTATCACCAAACCTCTACCTTGACTATTGTATCTTAAGTCTAAGCTAAGCATCATCAATGTTTATGCTCCAACTATATGAGACTGGTCTTATAATTGTATAGATTTATATTTAGTCTCACATATCTTGTAATATTCTAGCCTCTATCACTCTGTAAATATATTTGTAATGTTCTCTTTATTATTATCAAATAGAACATTTCTCCACAACAATCATAAGGTAGTGAATGCCCAATGAGACCATATTAGAACTGAAAAAATATTTGAGTTCTAGATATTGGTCGTTGCACATCTGCTTGAGCTCCTGTGTTTATAGTTGTCCATTTGCTAGTACATAAAAATTAAATATGCCAAATGACAACGTCGCATAGATTGGGAGGCATAGAGGGCACATGTACCTACTAATCTGACATGAAAGACCCAACCAGCATCAAGTAGGCTAACTGTTTTACTACTTGTCGAAGGAAACTAAAAAGGAAAAGTGTTTCGGGAAGATTGGAAGATGGAAAATTGGAGGGTCATTGGTTCGATGGCACGCAATCAAAGAAGCCAAAAGAAGAAGAAACGCATGGGTGGGGGATATAAGGATGCCAAAGAAGAGGTGGTAATTTGAAATTTGTGAGTTGTGAAACTGGGACCATAATATCAGCATGTCAGTGTTGCACAAACATTGTAGGTCTTGAGACCAACTCCATTCCTATGACCACTTTTTTGTTTCCTTCGTGAATTGCTATTGAACTGTTGCTATTCAACATCACCACAAGGCCTTTGATATCCTCTTTCAAATATATGGTATGGTTTGATTGTCGATAATGCCCCTAGTAAAAAATATTTCAAGGTTAGCCATTATATTGAACTCAGCTTGAGTACTAGGTAGGCAATAGACATGCAAAAAATACAGTAAGGCTCAGCTCCAGGCTCTTTCTGGCCAAGCCTAGGCCTGCCAAAAAAAGAGAGCAAGTCTGGCTGCCTGATGATATCAGGTGGTAATTTTTAAGGAGAAAAAAGGGACTATTAAGACCCCCTAGGCTTAGACCAAGTCTACCCTAGCATTTTGGCCGGTCGGATTTTCTAGTCCGTGAATTTTGTTACACGTTTAGCAAAAGGTGTTCCACTACCAACAAGTGGTTTCAAAACCAATGGTTGAGATGCGATGAAAAGTTTGTGTTATTGCTCCATGGGTCTTTGCCTCTTATGGTTGACAAAGTTCAAGATCGGGTGACTCCTACGCAAGCTCTGCATAGTTGAGTTGTTGGTTCATGAGAATAATAGTGTTGAAACCCTTTAAACTGAAGGATAGTGATGGTAGATGTGAAAGGCTTTCTCATGTGAGAGAGAAATTATTGAGGTCCACATCAGAGTAAAAGTATTCGTACATTGGAAGTGAAAATAAGAGTTAAGTTCCTGCTGTAGTTAGTGATGCACTTAGCCATTGTTTCAAGCTTTTTGGATTGATGGGTGAACATCTACTATTTCAGTAGAGTCTTAACTTGGTCCCCTGATGTTACACCATCGTAAAAATCAATGAGGCTCCGTCCATTTGGCAGATTTGGGAGGGCGGAATTGGTTTTGGTCCAAAACAAAACAAAAAACTCATAGGTTTTGAAATTGAGTCAAATAGTCAATTCCAATTCTTATGTTCGATTGCTCTCGAAGATAGACCGTCGGTTTTGAATTTAGAGTTGAAGGAGGAGAAGGCCGAGGTGAAGAAGGAGAAGTAGTTGAAGAAGACGAATAAGAAGCGGTCAAAGAAGCCGAAGAAGACAAAGAAGAAGGAGAAGAAAAAAAGCGGCAGCCGAAGAAGAGAAGAAGAAGAACAACAAGAACAAGAACAAAGAAGATGAAGAAGAAGAAGAAGAACGAAGAAAAATAAGAAGAACGAAGAACGAAGAAAAATAAGAAGAAAGAAGAATGAAGAAAAATAAGAAGAAAGAAGAACAAAGAAAAATAAGAAGAAAGAAGAACGAAGTAAAATAAGAAGAAAGAAGAACGAAGAAAAATAAGAAGAAAGAAGAACGAAGAAAAATAAGAAGAAAGAAGAACGAAGAAAAATAAGAATAAAGAAGAACGAAGAAAAATAAGAAGAAAGAAGAACGAAGAAAAATAAGAAGAAAGAAGAACGAAGAAAAATAAGAAGAAAGAAGAACGAAGAAAAATAACAAGAAAGAAGAAAAATAAGAAGAACGAAGAAAAATAAGAAGAAAGAAGAACGAAGAAAAATAAGAAGAAAGAAGAACTAAGAAAAATAAGAAGAACGAAGAAAAATAAGAAGAAAGAAGAACGAAGAAAAATAAGAAGAAAGAAGAATGTGACAGAATAACGCAAAAAAAGAACTGACGCATGGTAGGTTGTGTGACGAGGTTGTGTCGACGCTAATGCAATCATAAGTGAATGTGCGGGATGGACACGAACATACCCAACCTAAATGATGTATGCATGTTTTAATTAATTCCGGAATAGTATTTTAGCAAATAAAATTATAAAAGTTAAGCAAATCGACACAATGTTAATTTCAACGTCAAGTACTTGAGCAAAATCATGATCACTTTCACTATGAGTGTTTTCAACTACAATTTTCACAAGTGGAGACTTATAAGAATTAAGAAAGTACAACAATAGCGCAACAAGTTCAGTTACCAAGCAAATATAACATGCTCATCCAATTTCAACATCAAGTACTTGTGAATAATGATAATAATAACAATATTAGGAATTTCAACATTGCATCAGAGCCTAGCCGACCCGCCTTTTTGGGCTTCCATCAACGTCACCGATCTACTCGCATAAATCTATTTTAGCGCGCTAAAACATGGTTCTACCCGATTCTGTCTCACGGATCGCAACACTCATGCGACTTTCACGCAAAACCCTTGTTGAGCTTGCCCTCGCTCGCATGAACGCCTTGATCCCTCCATCTCTCTCGAGCCCTCCACCTCACAATTGAATCCCTCGCATCTTGATGACCTCTCTTGTGTCAGAACATGTGAAAGTGAAACCATTCTCACAAAAAGAATTCGTTGTTGAAACCATCATGCCTTGCAGAAAGAGCTTGCTCTAGATCCGTTTTCGCACGCACTCCTGTTCTCACGTGACTTCCTCGCCTTCAGCCTCACAACTCCTCTTTTTCTTCTCACGGGGAATTGTCGTTGAGATAGTTCCTCTTTGTCGTTGTGCTTGCGAATCCACCGATGTTGTAGTGATTCTTTAAGTGGAGTGCTCATGTAGAAATATGAGAACACCCAAGCTCACTCATGCTACAATCACACCTACTCTTGTACCCTTTCCAGTGCCTTTGGAAATCTAAGCACGACATCCAAGTTAAACGATCCCAATTACGCCGATTGGAAAGTTTCCTTCTCATTCCTTATGCGATCTCAAAGAAAGCGACACGGCCTCATTGATGCTCAGCCCGACCCTAAATCTCCCGCCTATGCGGAATGAGATGTGAATAATGTCTTGGTTCACATTTAGCTGACACACAGCTTATCCAATGAGTGTTTGCCAACCGTTCAACATAATGACGGCAAAGTTGTGTGAAACCACTTGGCGACCCCTTACTCCAAAGAAGCGAAGACCACGCATATCTACACTATTTAACTCGAATTTATTTGCTTGACCTACTCTCTCCCCTGATGTTCATATCAGGAAGTGCAATCATCAGCACTTCTTCAATGTCGCTCATTCTCTGCTGACCTTGCAACTCAATATAGGCACATTGAGAAACTTCAAGTAGTTATGTTATCTTTAATGACTACCTTAGACTTGTGAGATGATCCACCAATAAATTTTAGGAGAATCATCCCAAAATTAGCTAACATTGTCGCTTGGGTCTCCATTATCACTCATCTTCTCAAAAAGTCTGCATCCATCATTACTCATCTTCTCAAGAACACAATCATCTTCATATCTTGTGTTTCACGAAAGAACAAAGCGTATAGACATGGATTGCCGCTTCATCAGAGGGGAAGTCATCAATAAATATATATGCACTCGGTTTATAATATCAAACAAAACACTGACTGATTTATTCATCAAACCTCTCCCTTTGTCATTTTCAGATATTTGTATCAAGCTGAACATGGTTGATATATATGCTCCAACTTGAGGGAGAGTTTTAGACCATGCACATTTTCTCCTTCTCTTGTTTAGTCTCACATCTCTTATGAAAATTTGTTGTCACCCTTGTAACTATATATGTGGGGGGAGTTGTAATACTTGTAAATAAATAATAATAATATTTGGAGTTTCAACAATAGTTATTGTCAAAAGCTGGATAAAATAGATGCAATACTCACATAATGCAATAAAGAATGATTTGTACTGGCATTCATGGAGGGAGTTAAGGAATTCTGATATATGTGGAATCTTGCCAATCACTGCAAGGATTTCTGGGGCATCCACAACCTGACATATTTGATTCATGAAAAATAATCAGTGTTGTAAAGGAGATGAGACTAACAAAGTGGAAAAATGCATCAAACCTTTTCTTTAAGTGACACTCTATCCAGTGATATAATGCTTGTGAGGATGGTATAGAAAATGAAAATGTCATAAGGAAACAGCTCATAAGTTGTAAATGTCGATATAGAGTCCAAAAATAGATCGGCTGCTCTTTTAAAATTCCTGGTGGACATACAATATAGACCTTCATATACTTTCAAACGATTCTTTCTCTCCCAGTCACCTCCTTCCTCAAATAAACTACCATAAGAACAAGATATTAGAAACAGTGAAGTACCATAACCTACCATGTAAGACACCAATCATGTTATATATGAATCATTCATACTTCTTAGCCTTGTCAAGTGATCTAGAAATCAAATCATAATCCATGAGGAAAAACCCAATCTGTAGTGTGTAGAAAACCAAGTCCATCTTCTGCCCGACTGCAACAGTTTTGTTTTCAGTTACTTTAAGCTGCTCAAGTGCTTTCTCCTGCACGTGTAGTAGGGTATGCCAAAAGATGCATAACTTCACCAGGAAAAACTGGATATGCAAATTCACAAAGAGATGTACAAAGCATGATCAGCGTATAACCTTGTCACAAATTCGAATGAAGTACAATGACTTCGCAAGGTGAGCTTCACGAACTTCACTTTCACCAAGATTTTCTTCGGCATCCGCAATTCTGCAAGTACCATTACAAAAAGTTTCTTTCAATGGATTAATCATCTAATGGAAGGGAATTCTAGAAAATAATGCAAATATTTTATTTTTGGTTCATCGAGCAAGAACAAGTCATTTTTTCATGCAAAACTGATGTAATAGAAAGTATATGGAATTTCACTAAACCTTCTGAACTATGCAAGACAATTGTTCTTTTTCTACATACTTCAAATGAAGCATAAAATCTCCATCATCATGGCACATGTTGAGCAGGATCCAAGTAGCATATGGAGAAATTTAGTGTTCAATGGGTATGAAAAAGGATTTCTATACCTCCGCCCCCAATCCAGATGCAGTAGCTTGTCTTTGCCCAGAATTAGGAGTAAGAAGCCCAAATTTTTATCTTCCAAAATCATGGTAGTGGAACATTTTATATCCCACTAAATCACACATCAAGACATCTAAACCGTTAAGGAGAACAAAATTCGGCACTCTTGCCTGAGTAGCACGATACTACCAAACTACAAAACAGAAATGCTCATAATTTCCTCCTGAATAGATAATTCAATCAAATTCTGCACCTTAAAATCGTTTCCCACTAAGTTAACCAAAACCTTCCCCTAACCAATAATCCTAGAATGCAGATCTGATGTTTCCGACACCAAAACTAAAACCTTCACTCTAAATAAACTTTTAATACTACACTACAAGAACAAAAAACATGATCTATTAATCAAAACCAAACAAAATCATCACGCATTAGGGGAAAACTCGATTAGTTAAAGCAAGAGAGCGAGAAATGGGGAAGAAACAGAATACTTCTCGTCCAGCTTCTTAATCTCCTCTTCGATCCTCTTGCGCATGGAATCGAGCAGGGTTGCGTCCAACTCGAGCACGGAAGAAGCGGCGAGTGATTCGTACAGAGACGCCATGTCGTCGGCCTTGACTGCGGCGAAGACTTCATCCCGTAGACGAACCTTTTCGATGTCATCCACGTCGGGAGCCCTGAGGAGGAACAGCTTGTTCGCGAGCACAAGCTGCGGCTGCTGGCTTCCTTCTTCTCCCTCCATGATCGACTTACGGGAATCTGGTCGCCGGAATGAAAATTAGTTCACGAATGGAGGATTTTTGTTCCGACCTAACAAATTTTTTTTTCTTTTTTAGAGTTTAGGTATACCTAAACTCGTGGACTGTTCTGTGGCTGCTCGGTGGCAGAGGGATCGCTGGGATGAGAGGCGCCGGCAGAAGCTGCTGTGAGGAGGAGCCGGGAGAAAGCTGCTGCCGCTGCTTCGCTGCTGTGCGTCGAGGAATGTCCGGGAGGAGCTGCGCCGGGAGGAGATGCGAAGCTGGTAGAGGATACGCCGGGAGGAGATACGCCGGGAGGAGAGGCGCCGGGGGAGAATCGCTGGGATGCGTCGGGGAAGAGGAAGAAGTATTATTTAGTTTCCGCACTTTGCCCTTTAATTATTTAGTTTTGACATTTTGCACTCTCATATAGGTTAAGTGTGACATATTACATTCTCACGTAGTTAAAACTGAAAACGAACACGAAAATTTCGTTCGCCAAAACTGAAAAAAAAAACAGAGACTCAAAACGTTACAAACGAACGGACCCTTAGTCTTAACACAATAACCAATGTAACGTGTAATAGTGTGCACTTTTCTTCAAAGAAAAAAATAATCTAGCTCATTAATTTAAAATAAAAATTATTAATGCTCTTATTTTTTGGCAATCTGCAATTCGTCTTTTGACCTGTCGCACCCCATTGCTAACCGCAATCCGAAAAATTGAAAAAAAATTTATCCGCAACCTGAAATTTTACAACCACACCACATTATTCTGCTGTGTCGGAGGAGGCCTTGCCGTCGCCCACGGTTGTGGTGCAAAAGGAGTTTCAGTAGCATAAAAGGGATGAGGAGGGACTCCATTTGTTAACTCTTCTTCTCCAATGCGTGGAAACGGGCTGTCAACAACCTCGAAGAAGCCGTCCCCTTCTCCATCTCCTTGAATTCGTCTGGCGGCTTCAACGGGAGGGAGGAAGGAGGCGTAGGGCGGCTTCAGCGAGAGGAAAGAGGCGCCGGGCGGCTTCAGCGAGGGGTTAGAGTTTTAAGTTTTGGGTTGTGATTAAACACAGAAAAAATAAGTGTTTTTTAAAATTCTAGAGTGCGGATAGCCAAAGATAAGTTGCGGTTAACAATCGTTTATTTCCTTGGTCACGATAATACATTCGCCCGCATGGTATCAATATGTTAAGGACATATGTATGGTGCAATCATTCATCACTTAGGGTACGCTTGGACACTTAGTATTTGCCCGGTGAGTTTGGACAAAAACGCCATCGTCATAATAAAATGTGTTTAACATGACACAAACATTCACGACGGGCACCACCATGCCAAACAGACCCTTAGTCAAACATATTATATGAAGATATAATATTCATGTTCATATTCATATACTACATTCCTATAATTATTTAAGACGATTGATAACCGCAAACCGTATATGACTATTCGCATCCCAAAATTTTAAAAAACACATTATTTTTTTGTTTAACCGCAGCCCTGAGCAGCCCTCGCTATGTAGAATGAGATTTCTCTCCTATTATATAACCGACTATCTAGAAATCTCATTCTACATATTACGCTAGCAATAAAAATTCCAATGATAATCTTCTTCCTATTAAAATTCGGATTGCTGTTAAAAAAAATTCAAATTTTTGGGTTGCGATTAACATTGGGTTGCCACAAGCTATATGTCAACATTCGTGTTAACATTGGGTTGGAGTTAACAATCGCCTATACTAGCTCACCTAAAGTCTACCTAAAACCACAAAAAGTGGGCTCCACTCAGCACAAAAAAACCCGACTTTAAGGTTTTTTTGCCCCAAACCCTAAAGTCAAGTGTTTTTGTGCCGAGTGTGCCTCACTTTTTGTGATTTTCAGCGGAACCCTAGAGGAATCCGATATTTTTGTGAAGAGTGGGTCCCACTTTTTGTGACTTTTTGGTAGACTTTAGGTATGTGTAGCAGCCCCCATTTAAAATACTTATTTATATGTCAATATTCTTATACATGAAAAATAAATTTAAATAAAAATAATAATTTAATAATTTAAAACTATATTAAATAGTCCATAATATTCAATCTAAATTTAAGGGGGAAAAAGGCATTTAATAGGCGATTGTTATCTGCACTACAATTTTGGCTATCCGCACTTTTTTTGTATGACTTATTACACGTCTTTTAGAATTACGTCTTGTACATGCATTTTTAGGAAAAGTGTTGTCGAGATCTACAACTTTCGTGTTGAACACTTTTCCTAAAAATGCATGTACAAGACGTATTTCCAAAAATTCGCTATAGTTACGCTCATGTTTCAATCAGGACGGCAATGTCTTGTGCATGCATTTTTAGGAAAAATGTTCAACACGAAAGTTGTAGATCTCGTCATGTTGAACACTTTTCGTAAAAATGCATGTACTGGACGTATTTCCAAAATGCGTGTAATAAATCATACAAAGAAAGTGCGAATAGCCAAAACTGTAGTGCGGATGACAATCACCAATTAATAACCCATACAATTGCAATCTAAAGACATCATTGAACAGCTAATCTTCATCATCAAACTCAAAAATCTGTCTGCGGCGCAACGACTCCAGCACATGAGCTTTGCCTTTCTGAGGGTCAGCAGCAATGCTGTCTCCACCCGTTCTAATCCTGGGCATGCTCTTTGAAGCCAGGGGCATCACGCCCCTCCTTCCCGCGCTCATTCGGCCTCCGCTCCGATTAGCTTCCCGGAGCACCGACTTCGCCGTGACCGCCGCCGCCGCATCAGCCACGGCCGAACCGATCTTCCCGTGGCTACCCAGCTTCTCCGACAGCTTCGCCAAGACGACGCCCGACGACATTGCAGCGGGCGACGCGAAGGCGTGATGCTGCTGCCTGGCGTGGTCCATGGCCTCCGAAACGGCGGATTTGGCCTTGGCGGCCTCGTACTTCTCCATGTCGTAGATAAGCTCCTTCCGCAGCTGCTTATCGGCGACCAGGATCTCTTCGATTTCGTTCCTGTAGTCCTTGAGAATCACGCGGAGGCACTCCATGAGGCTGCCGATCAGAGGGCTGTTCTTGCCTTCGAGGAGACGCTTGAGCTCGATGAATATTGGGATCGCGTGCTGGACGAGGTTCTTCTTGGCCACCTGGGTGACCACTCTACCTTTCGAGGCAAGAAGGGCGGCCGTGCCGCCGCCTTCTCCGCCTTCATCATCCATGTCTGCAGCAGCAGCAGCGTCAGAAGCTTTGCTGGATTGGATTTTCATCTCTTTGCAAGCCAAAATGTTTAAAGAGTCCTGTATCAGATATTCAAGCATGAGCTATTTTTTAGTGTTCCGACTTACACAGACAGAGACTCTTACTAAAAAATGCATTTTAGTAAGAGTCATACACATACGAGATGAAATCATCAACTAAGAATCCATTTGGGAGGGCAGTGCCTGTGGCTCCGGTGGAAAATGAAGCTCCCGCGAGAAATAAAGCTAAAAATTGAACATCATTGTAGCTTGGAAGGTGGCTGAAGCATTCGTCAGGCCGAAAGGCATGACGAGGAACCCGTAATGACCGTCGTGGGTGCGGAACGCGGTCCTGGGGATGTCAACCTCGCGGACTCGAATCTGGTTGTAACCAGTCCGGAGGTCAGACTTGGTAAAGAACCGCCTACGGAGCTCGTTCTGAAGCTTTTGAATCATCAGAATATCGCCACGGTGGTTTTGTTAAGTTGGCGATAGTTGGTGGCCAGCTCCCATCCTTTTTGCGCGCAAGGAGGACCGGGCTGGAACTCAGACAGATAACCCCCCCCCCCCCCCCCAACAAGCATATCGTGCATGAGGCACTCGATCTTGTCTTTCTGAATGTGGTTGTAGCGGTAGGGGCGAATGGAAATAGCTCGGATGCCTGATTGCAACAAAATGGCATGGTTGGTGTGACATCCCAGGCGAAACGATAGGGTGGCGTAAAATACCGCGGGAAAACCATCAATCACAGCTACATATGCGGGAGATGTCAGGTGCGTCGGCAAGTTCAGTTGTAACCTGCCACATAAGGGAGGAGAACTCTACGTCGGGGTCTTTTAGATCGCTCGTATGGAGGTAGGAGTTCGGAGAAGAGGGCTTCGTTGCTCAGGAGCAAGGATCGTCTATATTGCACAAAATTCATAGTTATGCGACTCCAATTGATGTGAGCGTCACCAACAGTGCGGAGCCAAGCAAATCCTAAAATAACGGCAATGCGTCCCATCATAGGGCAGTCCTAAAATAACGGCAATGCGTCACTGAGGCAAACCATGAAGGACGGAGCCTGGGTTGTCCAGAGGTGTAGGTCGGTCACGAGTTTGTGAGAAATAAAGTTACGGCTCGTGCGACTATCGATCATGATGAAGTGTGTACCAACTAGCCAATGAGTTTCTTGTTTTTGGGTCACAAAATGCCCCAACCGAATAGCAAGGGAGGTCCAATTGATGGAAAGTCTCCTCCTCGGCGATTTCCAATGCCTCAAAGTCTGCATATGTCACCTTGGGATCTTCGTCCCCGATGAGAGCCCAAATTCCTTCATAGGGCAGTCGTGAGTCGATCAGTATGGTTGTTTGTCGAAGGTCGACGTGCTCCTAATTGATAAGTTGATGAGTCGAAGGCAGTTAGTTAGGAAGAGGTTGGACTAAGGCAGGTTTCGGGGCCAGCACATGCATAGGTGTGGGGTTGGCCATGGGTAAAAGGACTAATGTGGGACCCGTGACCTCCACCAAGAGGGAGACTTCCATAGCATCAGAGATGGTGAGAGGATGGTGTGTATGGACCCGCAAACGGAGGGGCGATAGGATCTCTTACTTGAAGAAGCCCAAGTAATGATCCGGTGGTAAGCTTGGCATGTGCATGATGAGGGCAATGAACTTATCCATGTAGTCATCCAGAGATTCGGATTGTCGGATACCGCATAGGTGTTTGACTATGTTGCCCAAGTAGCGGACATCATAACGCATCAAGATTTCTTGCTTCAAGACCTACCACCTGAGGACAGGGTATATGCTTCTTCTTCTTATATATAGACTTTTTCTTCTATATTGGCTTCTTTGTCTTCTTCTAAATATATTCATTTTCTTCTATGTAGACTTCCTCTTCTTATTTTTTATAGGGTAATTCTTCATGTTCTATATTGACGTCCTCTTCTTCTTCCTTCTTTTATATAGACTTCTCATTCTTCTTCGATAAAGGCGTCTTCTTCTTCTAATATAGACTTATTTTTCTTTATAGGCTTTTCCTTTTTCTTCTATATATGTTTCTTCTTCTTCTTCTTCAATATAGACTTATTTTTCACTATATGTTTCTTCTTCTATATAAGCTTTTTTTCTTCTGTATAGGTTTCTTCTTCTTCTTCTATATAAGCTTCTTCTTCTATATAAGCTTTTTCTTCTTCTATATACGTTTTTTCTTCTTCTATATAGGCTTGCAAGCTCAAGAGGATAATGGGAACCTTTTGTGTCTATAGTGTTCAATTGAGGACAAAAAATGCCCCGTCCTGGCAAGCCATCCAATGGGATACGATCCATCAAAAGGGGGCACCACAAGCGCTCGTGGTGCGTGGGAGAAAAGTATGACCACTGTCAGTAGGCCAGCAAGTGGTTTAGGGGACGATTGAGAAGGGAAAGTGGCTCGGCGGCGGTGGAAGTGGCGGACGGAGCCAAAATAGTTAGAGGAGAGGAGCTTTAGTTTTGCGAAGATGGAAAAGAGAGAAGCATTGATGGAGGTGAGGTGGTCGACTTGGGCGTTGAAGCAATAATAATCTTGGGCGTCAAGGTGAGGGATATCGCGGACTCGATGGCAGTAGTGTTTGTCATGGTACGGGTGCTGGACATACATCGATGGGGAGAAAATCGGAGGGGTGGATATCGAATCGGGACAAGATCGGAGCTGTGGAGTGGGAAAAGGTAGCAACAGGCGAGGCGAGGAGGGGGCATAACGGCAGCTAGACGATAGAAGATGGTACCCAAAGGCGAAAGGAAGGCGGTCGCGACATGTTGGACCAAATGATACGCCTAGGGTACCACAAAATCAACAGAGAAGAAGTAGAGAGGGAGAAGAAGTAGAGAGGGAGAAGAAGAGGAGGTAAAAGAGAGATGAAATCAGCCCTAGGGTTGGAGATAATACTTCAACCATAATAGTTCAAGCACATTGAGCCTCAATCGGGGGGGGGGGGATTCAGCTAGACACACGGTTTTCGTCTTCCCGCTCAACGGGGGCCCCGGTTCCACCAGAGACTCCATTCCCCCATCCAACTCCATGTTTTGGATCATACCTCCCATCCTAGGCGTGACCCGGCACGTGTACAACTTCCAAACGCGGTTAACGAAATCCTTCTCCTCTGGTCTGTGACACTAATCTATGCTTTGTGATGCCAAATGATACTATTTAGATGAAGATTTATGATGATGAGGCATACCTGCACAACACATTGTCCTTTGACATCATCAATGTTGATCAAGCCATCAGAAGCAGCTGCCAAGACCTCCGCACATAACTTGGCCGAAGTAGCTAAAAGATGCTCCGGTGCCATTTGTTTTAACAAAGAAACATATATGTGCATCCGCTGTGATCTTGCTTTTTCATCACTTCCACTGCACCAAAGATAGCATCTCAAGCATAGTTCCATAACCAAATAGAAGATAAGTGAAAGATGAAACAGCAGCCATTGAGGGATATATATATATAGGGCCATTTATCGGGACCTCCCCTCTAACTTTGCTAAAGTACTGACAGCACCCCTCTTATTTTTGAAATTACAAAAACTTCCCCTAAAGTTTATAAAAATCTCCCCTTAAGTTTTCATTTCATAACATCCATGCACAAAAATACCCCCCCTTGGTGTACAGTTCCCAGGGGGGTATTTTTGTTCATGGATGCTAAGAAATGAAAAGTCCAGGGGAGGTTTTTGTAATGAAATGAAAACTTAAGGGGAGGTTTTTGAAATTTCAAAAACAAGAGGGGTAATTATGCTAACTTACAGGGGAGGTTTGGGTAATTATTTATATATATATATGCATGAAGAGATGATACCTTAATGAGAAAAGACGAGATCCCTTTTCAGAAGCCTCGCTTAGTCCAGAATGGTCATTAGAACCATTAAGAAAAAATATAGCTTCTATAAAGCTGTTATATGCAAGAAGTGGTGCCTTAACTGCAAAAATATATCAATCAGGAAAAGTGCTGTGGAGTCTGGAGTGGTTAATGAAGTGATATCACCTTTAAGAATGTTCCCAAATAGATAATCTGCGAGATTCCTTATCTTCTCAGAATCATCAACAAGTGACAAGAGGAATCTAAGGAATAGAACACCTCTCCACTTCACATAATCTCTCTGTACCAAAGCTTGTTTTTTGTGAGAGGTGACAAAAGCATTTAAATTAACCGAGCAGAGCAGAGAATGTGTATGAGTTACATTTAATCAGGATAGACAGACCTGTAGTAATCTTGAAAGCAAAATGAATGTCTGTCTTCTCACAACTTCGCAAGGATCACGCAATGTCATGGTTATCTTTGGAATGTAACTGTCCACGAAATAGCATAATACAATTTTTCAGAGACCAACCAAAAAAAATCATATAAACGATGTACTAACATGTACATCATGAATCGAAGTCAAAATAATAAGATGGGCAGCCTGCAGTAATTTCGAAAGTAAGATGAATGTCTGTCTTCAGGCAACCACTAAAGCAATACATTAAATCAATGCAAAAGTGATATGAATGAATGAGGTGGGCAGCTAGCTATCTAGAAATTTACCGGGACCTCCCCTCTAAGTTTGCTAAATTACAGGTTGCACCCCTCTTACTTGAAATTACAAAAACTCCCCTGTAAATTTATATTTCATAACATCCATGCACAAAAAGACCCCCCCTGAAGATTTACTCCAAGGGGGTAATTTTGTGCATGGATGTTATGAAATGTAAACTTACATGGGAGCTTTTTGTAATTTCAAAAATAAGAGAGGTGCACCCTGTAATTATGCTAACTTCCAGGGTGAGTTTTAAAATAGTGTTAGAGGATTAGTGTAGAAAACGCACCGATTGGACATGGTTAGAAGTTGTTCAAACTAATTTACGAAGAATGATTTCAACAGTTCAACACCAATAAACATGAAAAAATAGAAAATGATTCATAAACCACCAACCATAAATAGTGAATTGCAATAGTGTGTGAGGTACCAGTCGACTAAAGCTGTGTACCGAACACAAAAATCAACCATCAAAACCAAGATATTGTTGCGAAGAGCGGCAGAGTCACTCTTCTCAAGTTCCTAAAAAGTCAGTAAAAAATCTCAGGAATCTGAGTAAAAAGAAAGCAAGGCATCAATTTGTTTTGAAGTTGCAAGAACCAACCTGCACGAACAGTGGAATGTAACGCTTCGCCAATTTATCATCAACAAGGCATATCTTCCCCATGGTGACCCACAATTGAATATAAAGAGAAGGCGACATTTCTTTCAAAGAGACAGAAAGGCCCACGAGTTTTGTTATCTCGGTTCCAGGCTTAGCAGATGTTATCATTGTATGTAAGAGAGGGAGAATACCATGCAAATCAGCTGAGGGGAAAATCAAAACCAACGAACCGATGGTAAAAACTGCGGTTATGGCTTGAGACAACAACTTTGATGAAGTCACTTCCTCTTTCCCTTTCCTTTTACCACTTGGTGGAGTGAGAAAGCTATCAGTCTTCAAAGAACCAGAGAGTTCTGATATGTAGCTTTCGAGAACGTTGAGAGCCCCGGAGAGTAATTGATGCACCCATTTTCCTATAAGCTCATCTGCCTCTTTTGGAGATGCAGCTTTTTGCTTGCATAGAGTTCTGAGAGCTTTCACATGGGCATCAACCTAAAAGATTGTGAAATAAGAACAAAAATAGGAGTATTAATTGAAGAAATTTTAGTTGAAATTATGGAATTGCTGTATAAATTCAGCTCTTATTTCCTAAAATGCTAATGCTGTCGAATTGAGAATGATATTTACCTTGACTCTCTTATTTATCGCTTGTGATAAATAAATAATTATTATCGAATTGAGAATGATATTTACCTTGACTTTCTTACACCACCCTCTCAAGACATTCACTCCTCTTCATCAACACTTCATTTTTTTTACTTCGAGTCTCCCTTCATACTAAATTATTTCATTATCATAAAAATTATTCGCTTTGTCTACCGCATTCTTGTCGTAAAAATTTGAGAGTATCATCGATATTAGGAAATTATCATGTGATGGTCCTCTGCTCCGAGAGTTGCAAAAGTGTGGTGGTGCAAATCATATATTTTTTTCTTTCTAACCCTTGGGAATCTATTTAAATTTGAAATTGACTCGAATATTGAACCATCGGTTTTTAGGGTGGGCAAGAGCAAATATGTTAATCGGTAACTCGTGGAGGTGGTGATGGAGTGGAAGGAGAAAGAGGAAACCAATAGACTACAGGCAAGAGCAAATAATGGAACTTGGAATGGTCACCTAATCCACAATGCAAGGGGAAGTACCCTTGATCTATTTCCATCTCAGATTAAAAATTGGTCAACATGAGGTCAACTATTTGGGCTACACTATATCACGCAAAGTGTATGCACTGACCGAGACAAAGTCGTGGGGATCCTCCAATGACAGATTTTGCGGTCTCTGCTTGATATACACGGCTTCATCAGTTTCATTGGTTAATACCATCAATTAATCCGTGAATATGGGAGTGATCACCGGATAGCTGACGGATCTCTTCAGAAAGAGCGAAGACACCACTTTTCATTGGTCCTCCAAGGCCTCCATGATTTTCACTGAACCTCCAGGATTTATTGGCCATCTCAATTACACTTGATTTTTCTCAATTATTCATTATCGAGTGTGATGTCTCAGAAGGGTATTGACACAGTACCCATGCAGAGCTCCCTTCTTGTCGCTCCTCCACATCTATCTGGTCGCATTAGGTTTACGAAATTAAGCTAATAGCCCTCATCCTCACCGTGCAGCACTGACGACCATATCTTTTGTGTCATCACTTCACCATCTACACAAATCATCATAGCCTACGCTACCTTTTCGGTCAGAAGATCTCCAACTCAGTCAAGCAAGCGTGGGTGGCAAAAATCCTTGGGTATGATTTCACAGTCGAGTTCAAAGCAGGGACACCAACAGGACAACTGACGCTCTCTCTCGACAGTCTAAGACAACATCTCAGATGGCAGTCTCACAGGTAGTGTGGGAGTCAACCCTCATTCATGAGGAGGTTGAGCGGATCCGGCACTCTGTGGCATCATAGAAGTCATGTGTTATGGACCTATGTCGGAGATGACCGGAGGTGGGGACGATGATGGCGGAGATACTACGGATCCATGACCGCGGCTACCTAAGCGGGGCTTGCACGTTGGAGGAGAGAGCTACCAAGACCTCACACTCAAGGATGGGAATTAGATTTCTTCTTGCTTGCCTTCATACAACACCTCTAATGCCTTTATATAGGCTACAACATATAATAAGACATAATGATAATGATGCCGCCTAATAGTAGACCCGGAGCTCGAGGCACCTACATAAAGATGACAACTAGACACCTAGATAAAAGAAATAATAATGCGTGGTACAATTATAATACGCGATCCACAATCATAATACGTGATCCGTAACATCATGTCGGACGATGTAGACAAATAACAACCTTAACCTTGTGTGTGTGGGCGGGGGGGGGGGGGGGGGGGGGGGGGGGGGGGGGGGGGGGGGGGGGGCATAAACTTAAATTCCTAGATATTTGACAAGATTTCACAACACTGTAATTGTCGACCAAGTGTTGGGTGGGGTAGCGGTGCATTCTGACATCACTTTATTGGTTTGGCATGCTTTGTGGAACAAATTGTGTCAATCTGCATGTCATGCTAGCATGTCAAGTCTGACGCAACATTTACAGGGAGACTACTTCAACCTCTGCATACTCGAGCTGGTATGAGACGAGATCTCTATGGGCTTCATCACACGGTTACCCAAGTCAGCAAGATACAATTGCATTTTGATGGTGGTGGATCAACTCTCGAAGTACATGACTTTATTTCAACTATGCACCATTTCACAGCACCGACAATGGTCAACACCTTCATCCACAGCGTAGCCCGCCTACATAGGTTTTTGAGATCCATAGTCAGCGATCATAACTCCGCCTTCATGAGTAACTTATGGAAAGAGTTCAAAGTACAAAACACACAACTCTGCATGCGCAAACGGACAAGTAAAAAGAGATCTTAAATAGGTGCTTGGGTATAACTTTGGTGCTTCATCTCCGAACAACTCCGTAGCAGGGAAAAATGGATGAGTTGGGCCGAATAATCTTACAAAGGGACTTCCACTCTGCGGCAAGCATAACTTCATACCAAGCCAATGTATGATCGCCCACGTTGAGCTGCTTGCTACTTAACTATGCGACTGAGATGAGATTCACAACTAAAAAATCATTTTTATCGCGTGTAGCAATGATTCTCAATCAACCCCAAAAGCGTCTACGTTGCGTTCAAATCCATGTGGGGAAGCTGTGAAATTCCGTCCTCATTGTCAAAAATCCATTGCCACATGATCTCATCTGAAGTAAGCAGACTGTTCCTTCAGGCCATTCATATTGGAAAGCCCACATTGGGAAGGTTGTGTACTCTTAGCTCCTCCCTCCCCTCAAAAAGCCGCGCACACAGTTTTTTATGTGTCACTTGTGAAGCACGTGCTTGGGGATCCCACTATGGAGGATACTATACTGACTGACATGGAGGTCAATCCATCATTGATGCATAATCCCGCCTCCATCCTTAAACATCTCCCAAAGGTGCATGTGGGCAACACTGTTAACCAAGTCCTTGTGGTTTGGCCACATCAACCACCTATAGAGGCCACATGAATCGACCAAGATGACTTTGGCCGCCAATTTCAGGAGTTCTGCCTTGAGGGCAGGATATTTTTTCCAAATGAGTGTACAAGTACGGAAGTAGGAGGCAATGGATGGAAAGAGGAGACAGAAATGCAGTCTTGGCCTATGTACAAGCGGCGAGCTACAAGGGAGGAACGATAACTACAGAGAACGATGGTGAATAGCCCTAGATGTGAGCTTTATGTTATTTTTGGCTTTGAGTATTTAATTCCCGCAATTGTCATTTTATTCAACTTTCATTATTTACAATTAAGCCCTAGAAGTTATGGCTTATGCATAGATTTTATTATGAAACTCGTTATGCTTGGTGACTTGAAAATTAGAGCCAAGGGATGGCAACTCCTTAGTGCTTATCTACCTCCCCTCTTCTCCTCTCCCCTTCCCCTAACCAGCCAAGCTTCCTTTAAGGGGGTTACATCAATGGACACATATATCTATAAATATGATCTTTACTTCCATAGTTTAGGTAAGCAAGTAGTAAATTCTAATGAAAGAGGTAAAGTCTTGTCCAAAAAGGTTATTCAACAAAATATTGAGTTCAAAAATGAAAAATGAAAGAAAGTTAATAATGAAAGGTGAAATATTTTCTCCCCTTCCCCTAACCAGCCAAGCTTCCTTTAAGGGGGTTAAAAATGAAAGAAAGTTATCCACACCCAAAGGTAGAATTGACATGACAATTGAAAACTTATCATGTTACCTCGCTTAAGTGCATATTAAAAGCATCGACCCGGTCAAGCAAGTCTGCAGCCAAATCTGAAGCATTCACAGCCGGCAAAAGAAGTGATACATTTGAAATAGTTTGTAGGAGAGAGACGCGATCTCTAGCCCAAGAGATGGAGCTAGGTTCTTGTCCATCAACTGTTACACCCTTCCCTTCCTTAGCCTTGTTAAGAAGCTTCCAATGATGATGGAGGAACTTCCAATCAACTGCCTTCGCTGTGAACAAAGAAACCTCCGACAGAAGCTGCCAAGCACCAACGGGGGCTGTCCACCTCTCTACAGACATGCAATTTCTCAGACACAAGGATTCAGACATCGATATGATGTTCACAAGTGAAGTAGCAATTGAAGTCTTAAGCTTCTTCTTCTTTCCCAGGCTAGTGCATATCTTCTTCAAACTGGGAAGAACTTCCCCATCACATATCCCTTCCAACAAAGCCAACACTCCTTCAGGAAGTACTGATTTCAGATCTTCTGTTGCATCACTAACACTGATATGTGAAACGCTACATATTCGATCCAGCACCAATTCAAGAAATAAATTCTCACATTCTTCTTGTATGCTCGTCTCGTTGTCTGTAATCAATCGAGGCACAGAATGAAGCCATTCGGTGATAACCCCCTCATCTGGAAACTGTTTATAGACCTGCTCAAAATCAACCCAACAGAGGTGATCAACACAAATTAAACACTATAAATAAAAGAAAAGTAAGCAGACACGAGAAAGATCGACGCAGGTGGTTGCCTCTGATATGGCAGATAGAGCAGCTTTGCGGATGCTAACAAGAGGATCCGAGCATGAAGATCCTATGGTCTTCAAAACCAGCACGTCGATCGGTCTTCCAATCAAAGCTGTGGACTTGGTGATTAGAAGGAGTGCTGCCTTCCTCACCACAGCTTTCTCATCTGAGCATCTCCTTCTAAGAAGCTCGTTGAACTCGGTATTCCCAAACGCCATCCCTTCCTGCAACCGAGCATTATTCCCCGAATCCCCTGATAAAAATTCGATCAGGTGAGCGAAATTCGTGAGCGCCCGAGCTCTAACCCCTCCCATGGAATCCGAACAACGAAGCAGCAAAGCCTTCAGGCATCTCATTCCCCAGCAGCTGGTAACATCACATGATTCAGACGCTGCAAGAGGATCAGGCAATGAAGTCAGCAAACCTAGAATCAGATCAGCCGCCAGAAATCTAAGCTGCCATTTTCCTTGCGCCATCTTCATCACGTACTCAGCAAAACCAATTTGGTCCTCCTTCTGAAACGCCATGACAACCTCCAATATCGCGCCCACCGCCGCAGCTCTTGGCTCCGCCCTCTCCGGGGCGTTCGTAGCGAGATATCTCGGATAATAAACCAAAGCCCTCCTTACTTCCCCATTCTCCGGAGCCAACGGGGCAATTTTCCGAGCAACAAAACTCAAGGCGGCTGCTCTAACAGCTGACTTCGGCGGAGAGGAGAGGACAACCCGCGCGAGAGATCTGAGGACCTCCACGGAGATGGCGGTCTGATCTCCGTGCTCACGGCGAGAGATGACGGAGAAGAGAATTCGAAAACATACACCGGAGAGGCGATGGTGATCGGTGATGGACGAGGAGAGTATGGCGGTGACGGTGTCGACGAGGGATTTTACACCATCAGGCGAGGAGTCCAGGCGGATGAGATGGAGCACAGAGTCAAGGAGGCCTAGTACAAGCGGGAGGAGATCCCTTATGTCTGGGGCTTGTTGATCATCGCGAGAAGACCGGCCTTGCCTGCGCTTCCGTTGGCGTTCGGGGGATGATGAGGAAGGGAGGGGTTTGATGGCTTGGCGGAGGGAGCTTAGGAGTGAAATGAAGGAGATGGGGGAGAAGAGAGAGATGACGGGTGCGGCGGGGGTGAGGAGGAGGGAGAGGTAAACGCGGGCGGCGAGGAGGGAGAAGCGTGGGATGGGAAGATCCATGGCGGCGGAGAGAGGACGGAGGAAAGAAGAAGGGGAAATGCCGGCGGCGGCGAGGCGCGGCCAGAGCGGAAAGGCGGCATCCTCACTGAGGGCACTGGACTTAGCAGAGGAGGAAGAGGGCAGGAGGAATTCGAGATCAAGAAGGGAGGACTCGGGGAGGGGATCTTCAGGGGGGACGGATTCTAGGTCTGAGAGGAAGCGAGAGAGCGTCTCCTCGAATTCTTCGCCGCCGTTCATGTTGCCGCCGCCGGAATTTGAGCACTGCGCACAGGTGCGGTTTCCCGCTATCGGGAGCGAAGGAGTGTAACCTTAGGACTAGTTTTTGGTTCGCTCACGCACGTGCGTTTATTAATAAAAATGTAAAACAATTTAAATTCAGCTTCTTTTAAGAATCTTTCATATATATATATATATATATATATATATATATATTTAAGTTTTATTAATTTTAAATTTTGTATTTTTAAATTGTTTTAATAATATTTTACATTTCTATGTTTACTTAAATTTCAAGAAAATAAGTTATGATCTTTTAAATTACACAAACATTGATTTGATGGATTTTTAGGTGTTAAGAGAAGGAACCAATGTCAGAGCTTACATATGGTGTTCTAAAAAATAACATTTACAACGAAGACGTTATCTCAATAGTTGCAGAACAGAACTACAATACTATTGTACCAACTTAAAGTAAATGTATAAGTGTTTGACGATATTTATGTATAAGTGTGTCTTTAATTGTTGCTGTCTCATCCAACCGTCTCGGCCAAAGTTTTGGGTTCTCTGATTCCTTGATCGTCGATCACCGATTAGAGCCTTCAACTGCCTTCGGCAACTACATTGAGACTCCATGAGGTTTTCTCCTAATCCCTCTCTTCGCACCTTCTGAAGTCTTGCTCTGAGCACCACTTTAAGCATTCCTGAAGTCTTCTCTACATTGGCGGGGACTTCTTCTAAGCTGAATCGCTGCAGCAAAACTTCATACAGGTTCTATCTAGGGTTTTTCCCGCTACGATGCATTTTCAGTAAAATGCCAGACCTCATTGAACATGCATGAGCTTGTATTGGGTATTTGATCATGTTATGGTTCTAATTTAAGCCAATTAAGGATCTTGGTTGACATTTATTGCTTCCATGATTTTGGTGCTGAGTACAAGTTAGAATCATAATTTTCATTTTCTAGTATTGTAATCTATTTCGAGATGTTAAGAAAATTAAGCGAGCAAGTAAGTGGTGAAGAATGGGCATGGAACAACTTGAACACTTTGTCCGGGACAATGGGATCATGCTAGAGTTCTAATTTTAGTTTTTTATTCACATTGCTCTTTGCTTTCAATAAAGCCATTTTTATTCAAGTTGTATTTCTCATTTTAATGGCATTGTATATGGGCATTTCATGGATATCGTTATCCGCGAAGAGAGCAACCCTAATATTGTATCTCATTTTCCCACATATGGTAACGATCTAATCTTTTCCCCTAAATCTCAGTGGATTTCTAATAGTAAATGCATGATAGACTGATGCTTTGTGAGACAAATACAGTATTTCATCAATGGATGAATTAATTGCATGAGCACGTAATGTTGGTAGGTCTCTTAGCTTTGTTGTCACAATGCAGAGCTTAGATAAACTAACCGGCGATAGAGTAGCCTAATCTGTCTATGAGAGCCACAATAAAAAAAAAAGGATGGGTTGAACAAATATTGAGAAAAACGACCACTAAGAAATATGAGTGTTTTTTTTGTTAAGGGACATAAAAAGTTTGTCAATGAATTGATAGTAGAAGTGTCATGTGAGATTCATAACTATAATGTTTTTCACTTAGAGGTGCATCCCATATGCCGGAAGATTGGATGAAAATGAAGAGAAATTAATTGAAGTTATGCAATAAACAGGAGTTTGGCCTAGAAAAATATCGCGTGCACTAAAAAATAATATGAAAAATATAACTGCAATGAGAACTATTTACAACCAAAAAGCAGCAATACATAAAAAGGAGTTTGGTGGTTTTAGACAAATATAGTTTTTATATAAGTGTATTAAGGATGCAAAGGTTTTTAGTCAAATATAGTTTTTAATAAAAAAAAGTTTTTTTCATAAGAAATTGTCCTCTGCATTGGACCTAAATGGAGGGAATCCATTTCAAGGTTCATTATTAACCCTCATTTATCCAACAATCCAAAGAATTTGCCAATATATATAGATAACAAAAGAAGCTGAGATTACTCAACCCGTCGGATAAAAAAGTGACTGATCTGGACCCTCCATTTGGGTAAAATGACCATCAAAGTAACTGAGGGGCAGCCCGGTGCACAAAGCAAACCTTATCCTGCGTTAATGCAAGAGGTTGCTTCCAGAACTCGAACCCTTGACCTCGAGCCCGAACCATCAACATAACTCAAATCACATAAAATAGCGAGGCCTTAATACGGCTTGATTAGTCGATGAGATAACAAAAAAAAAGCTCATGTGTTTCTCAAGCAATATAAAAAAGCTACAAAGCTAGCTCGAAAATAGCTAGAAGAGACGGCGATGGAGGCTCTAATTCAATACTTGAAGGCGGGCTTTGCGGTTTCCGCTTCTCATTTCTTCTTCCCTTGATTCTTTGATTTCTTGCCCGCCGGTGCTTTTGCCGCCTTAGATGCATCCTGATTATGAGAAAATGACCAAAATAAATTCATCATCAATATACATTAACAAACATGCCATGCATAGGAAAATATAACCTTTTTATATATTAAAAAAATGAATAATTACCAACAATTTTCTTGTAAGTTAGCATAATTACAGGTTACACCCCTCCTACTTTTGAAATTACAAAAATCTCTCGTGTAAGTTTACATTTCATAACATCTATGGACAAAAACACCCCCTTGGTGTAAAATTTCAGGAGGGTATTTTTGTGCATGGATGCTATGAAATATAATCTTGCAGGGGGCGTTTTTGTAATTTCAAAAGTAAGAAGGGTGCGACCTGTAATTTAGCAAACTTAGAGGGGAGGTCCCGGTAAATGTCCCTATTAAAAATGGTTAAATACATATCCATTCTGCTAATCAATCCATCACAGCTGCACAAACAGTAATCCTTTTTTAAGGTGTACTCTTCAAGCACTTCATACTTGTGAACACAGCTTCAAGATGTTTCTCCTTGAGAAAACGCGGAAATTTAACTTAAAATAGCTTACTACAAATGCAATATCTCGTCTTTGTATGTAGCACATTACTAATAAGTCCGTTTGACAGGGCATTTTTGCTCTTATGTGTTTAGACAAAAACGTCCCCGCCATACAACTTTTGTTTGGCACGACAATAGCTTACTACAAATGACAGCTCATGATCATTGCATTCATGACCGCCGCCGCAACGTCAAATGGGCTCTAAGGCTGCGTTTGGCGCGGCTTATCGCGGGCTTATTTGCTCCGGTGAGGTTGGACAAAAATGTCATTGTCATACTAAATCTTATGCCCCAAACTAGTTTATTTTTTTGGTAGCGGTAGTAACATTTGTCATACCAAACATACATTCAATGGCAATGACGTTTATGTCCAACCTCACCGCAGCAAATAAGTCACCGATAAGCCACGCCAAACGCAGCCTAAGTCTACCGGCCACAACCTTGCATTTATGAATACCTTCGTCTTCCAAGTCAACACGGACGAATGCATTTTTTTTATCATGTAAATCCCAAACACGAAGAGCACCGTATCCATCGTTGCTACTAGAGAAAACTAATTTATTTGATCTACAAAAGAATAAATCCACTCAACATGTAAATAAAGTGGCCCACATACACATAGACAATGTGGGACAAATCAAGAAACAACAAATATATAAGAATAATGCTATTATTCCCCTCAAACTGAAGATATCTATTTCAAAACTACCCAACTTTAGCACATATGTGAGAAAAAGAGGAAGGGAGGGGTTTGATGAAGATGCCTACAAGCTCCTTGTCAAAAGCAACAAACAAAGTGCTCGCTCGTTACTAATAACTTCTTTGAAAAAGTGACAGTCCGACCTCTAAATGTTTGCTCGCATGGGGGCACTTGGTAATTGCTCAGAGAAAGAAAATGTGTAAGATTAATTAATTCAAGTAACCATTTCCGCTTATATATCGTAACACTCCCCCTCAAATTGGGCGTGAAATGTTGATTGCACAACTTGCCAGCAATCTTTCCAAAGACACTTCCACTTAACCCTTTTCGTGAGAATATCGGTAAGTTATACGTCATAAGGAATAAAGGGTGGACACGTGACTCTTTTTCAATATTCTCTTTGATAAAGGTTTGGTCCACTTCAATGTGCTTAGTGTGGTCATGCTGGACTGGGTTGTGAGTGATGTTGATTGCAGCTTTGTTGTCACAGTAAAGTCTGATGGGTTCATCTTTACTAAGGCCTAGGTCATTCATCAAGGAGCGTAACCAAAAGCATTCGCAAACCCCATTGCTAATGGCTTTAAACTCAGCTACTGCGTTTGATCATGTCCCATATTGCGCTGGTATAAACCTGCAAGGTAGGAGGAATGGTAGATTTAATCAGAGTAGGAGGGGGAATACCATGAACCGGGAGAGTTTAAGGTGGAGGAATAGGTAGAGGAATAGTATGGGAGCTCACTTCCAAAGGTATAGACTTCCCTTGAAGTGAGGGACTATAGTAAGCCTCGGATTAACGAAAAGTAACATCCATAGTAACAAAGAACTTCTTGGTAGGCAGATGGAAACATATGTACCCTTTCTTTGTGGGAGAGTAACCTATGAAAACATATTTGAAAGCACGGTGGTCGAATTTAGCAAGCCGAGGATGATGAATATAGACAGAACATACACATCCAAACACCCGAGGGGGGACTTGCGTAGGGGACACATGGAGAGTGCCAAGACGGGCGTTGTTCCCAAGAAAATTAGAAGGCATATTGTTGATAATACAAGCGGCAGTGAGAACAACATCACCCCAATAGTATTTTAGAATGTGTGTAATCGACAATAGACATCCAACAACCTCTAAGAGATGATAATTTTTACGCACAACAACTCCATTCTGAGCGGGAGATCAACCCAAAAGGTTTGGTGAATAATGTCATGATCCTTAAGGTATTCCTCAAACTGTGAACCAATAAAATCACAACCATTGTCATTGCACAAAATCCTATTATTGACAGTGGACTGAGTTGAGATCGTTTTATAGAATTTCTGACAAGTATAAAAAATTGCCTTTTTTATTTTCAACAAATATAACCAAGTAGTATGCGAGAAACAATCAATGCAAGCAACAAATTAAGCACAACCATAAATAGAGGACACATGACAAGAAACCTATTAATCAATGTGAATAACAACCCAAGGAATAGTACTACGCATAAAAATATGATTAAAAGCAGCACGTTGATGTTTGCTAGGAATACAAATATCACACACATAAAAATAAAAAATTATTGCAGACATTGAAAGAAAGAACAATTTCATAATATGAGTAGATGAGTGTCTTAGGCGACAGTGTCGGTAATACAAAAGATGAGGAGAACTGGAAGTAAAGGACAGCGAAGATGGCACCGAGTTAGACTCAAACACATAGAGGTCGTTGACATACTACTAGAGACAATCACTTTCCCGGTCTTCGGGTCCTAAAAAGCATAAGGAGAAACGAATGTTAAGGACAGTACATAGAATTTATCAAGTGGCTAATCGAAAGAAGATTATGAGTAAAGTTTGGAAAATGAAGAACCGAGGATAATGTGAGCGAGGAGCAGGGAATGAAACCCTTTCCAGTAATGGGAGAAGGAGAGTGATCACCAATTCTCACCTTATCTCTACCGGACAAAGGAGTAAAAAATACAAAATATGAGGTGGAGCTATTCATATGATCAGTAGCTCTTGAGTCAATGATCCACTGGGTGGAAGGATAAGATGTGGCAGAATGAGCATATGGTGTCCATGTGTGAGCATAAGAGGACAATGATAACGCAGTAAACTCAATAGAGAGGTCATGCATCATGCGGTGAAGAGTATGTATTTCTTCAGCGGAAAATGCGACAGGGAGGGAAGAGAAACCAGATCTGATATTAGCGGCATCAGTGAAGTGAGACGAACGAGGGGCATGACGTCCATGAGATCTCCCCCATCACGTGGTGCAGTACCTCCTCCTCTCTGCGGTGGAAAACTGTGGAGTTTGAGCAGGTATCTTTGGTGTGGCGGCCCTTTCCACAATAATCATAAATCATGTGGTCTTTATCAGACAACTTCATCTTAGAATCTCGGGTAGGACGTCCACCTGAAATAATGGTAATCGCATCAAGGACAGAACCTTTAGGAGTTGAATCCGTAAATAAGGTTTGTCAGCGATCAAACTCCTGTTGCACAATATTATATATCTCATGTGGGGATGGTAATTGAGGACACCTAAGTATTTGAACACTGATCTGATCGAACTCGTGATGGAGCCCATGAAGGAACTCAAAAATCTTGTTGTATTCTTCACGAGCCCCAACCAATACCTCATCCTCATAGATAATAAGTGTGAGGGGATAATATGGTCGTATTTCTGGCACAATTGTGTAAACTTTCAGTTATAAACTGAGGGAGAACGATCACCTTGGTGAAGCAAAAATATCTTCCATCTTAACCGGAATATCTGAAGACATTGACTCTACAAGAGTAGGTAGATTCCGCTCTTTTCCAAATTTCAGTAGCAGTGTCTAGAAACAAATAGTTGCGAACAACAAACTCCAACATGGAATTTGTGAGTCGGGACATGACTAAGGAGTTTTCGAACTATCATTGCATCCAATCGGTCGATTCCTTCATAGGTTCCATGTTGGTGCCATTTGCATAAGCAAATGGGTGATGACTATTTAGCGTCAAGGTGATGGAGTGAGACCACGAGAGGTAGTTGGAATCATGGTAGTAATTTGGGGAGTAATGTGATCATGACTTTCCTTGAGAGATCCCATGAGAGTAACATTTGTAGATGAGGGAACAAAGTGTTGGAACAAGAAAACGGGTTGTGCAAGGAGAATCAACACTTCCCGACATGGTGACTCGGGAATAGAAATCATATGATGATCACGACACAATTTTTTATAGGGATTTTCCGAAATCAAGAGGGGCGCAATAAGTCATTCAAGATCCACGATCCAACCCACTGATCAGAAAGAAATTACATAAATCTTAAAGAGAAGAGGAAGAGAAATCATCCTCTCACAAGAGGAGAAAAAACAGCACTTGAAAAAGAATTAACTCACTACATAGTTGTGACCGACACCGAAAAAACAAGGAGATCCTAAAGATACGGACAAAAAAGAGTTGAGGAGCTCGGGAAGTAGATGCTCGGCGAGGAAGAAGGCAAGAGGGAAGACGCGCGTAAAAGTTGACGTTCGATGAGGAAAAAGGCGCTCGACAAGGAAGGAAACGGGCTGGAAGGAAACACGTGGGATAGAGGCACGCGGAACTGGCGGAGGAAGGAGGCGCGTGGGGAGGAGGACGCTCGGCGAAGGCTACAGTAGCCTCGGATGGGAGACTGCGCGATCGGCAAAGGGGAGAGCGAGTTCCATGCGTTAGGGTACGATGATCGTGATTTCTAGCTCTAATATCCTCTTGAGAGAAAGAAAATAGGTTCAATTGATTAATCCAGGTAACCATGCCCTTTATATATAAAGAGGGGTTAGACTTGAGATGAAAAAATTAATACACCTAACAAAAATCATAACAATAATGTAAATAGTTGTTTCATTGTTACAATACATTAGCAGAGGTGTAATGTATGTCTCGTCGAGGCTTTCAAAAGAATTCTAAGGTGCATGTGCGCGTCTGGAGAAGGCAAGGTGCAATCATATTCATTTTAAATAATCAACATCAGTTCATCTTCTTGAACAGATTTTTCATCTATTTTACTTATTAATCGTTCGTTACTATCATTTATATCTCTTAAAATATAGAATCAATGTAGTCAATGACATCATATTTAAGTCTCAACGCTCGATTATTTTCACAAACACTAAATCATGCAAAAATTATTGAGTTCTTACATTATTTCTTTCTTTGTTTTGAAAAAAAATACAAAAGAAAACGCACCCATGCACGCCTTTTGTGCTCCAAAGGAACAAAAAAAATGCACGAAGGCTCAAACCTCTAAGCCTGGTGAACCTTAGGGGCGTCTAAGGCGCGCCTTTAACAACATAGCTCCATGCTTGGATTTTTAGTTAAATATTTCGTCTAAGATATGACTTAGGGGTAGAATTGAAGTTCCTTTGCTAATTTAGGGCGATAATTCACTGTTTTCATTTTAGGGCAGCAATACCCTCATCATTTGAGTAAAGACAACCAACCCTAGTTGAGAATTAGATTCAATTCATCGTTTAGGGTTGCTACAAAGGCGGTTATGATGTCCCCTTGCTTATTTAGTGCAAAAATCTCTATGTATAGGATTAGGACAACAAACCCTAGCCTATTTGACCCTCCTATTCCTTTATAGGGTCGGGGAATAGTGAAGGATAATGTTGATTCGGTCAAAGACAGCAACAATAAGGCTTATATGCAAGTGTATACGTTTGGGAGTATTGGGCTCTTTTTGGATCAGCAGAAGCGACTGGAGAAGCAGTGGTGGGAAAATCAGTTGTTTCGCAGAGTGGTAGGAGACTCAATGAAAATGTTTGGAAGAACGGCGTTTGCAGTATTGTTTCAAACAGTAAAGCCGTTTTACCTGTTT
Source organism: Dactylorhiza incarnata (assembly GCA_033032865.1). NCBI lineage: Eukaryota > Viridiplantae > Streptophyta > Magnoliopsida > Asparagales > Orchidaceae > Dactylorhiza > Dactylorhiza incarnata. The sequence continues at coordinate 872,920 of JAWHQI010000337.1, forward strand.
TGCAACATCAGAAATATTATATATTGCATCACGTGAAAAGACAACGATATATCGACTGAAAAATACAACGATATTCCATTATTCCAAATTCCAAAATAACTTCCTCTTTTGTCATTACTATGATATCATCAATGATCCATTATATAATAAGAAATAGAGGAAGAGGGAAGAGAGAGATAGAGGAAGGAAGAGAGTAATAGGAGCCATAATGTCACTGCCACAACAACCAGAATGCCACAGACCCACAAGTTTCACAACACAATTACATATTCGGCAAAGACAGAAGTAAAAGAAGAAAGAGAGGATTAGGAATAGAGAAAGAGAGGAAGAGAGAAATGGAGAAAGGAATAGAGTAATATCATCCACAATGCCACAACAGCCACAGAATGACCAAAAAAACTGTCCATACTCGATCCATAGCAGCTAGCCACCCAAAGATACCGTGAAAGGCCGCATAAAGCTAATAACTTAAAAACAAAACTCGCAGTGTCGAGGAGATGAGCCACAGAGGATGAGAGGAGAGGAGGAAATGTGTCGAAAACCAGTGCCGAGAAGAAGATGCGGCAGACGGCAGCTCAACTACCAGAGCAAACACCAAAGAACCAGAGAACTAAAGCCTAGATGCGGCAATCAGCAAAGAACCAGAGAACTAGAGCTGAGAGAGGAAGAAGATTGTGAGGGAGTCGAAGGAGCGTCGAATCACAGCTATCAGATTAGGGCAAACCACAAGCGTAAAATGAAGAGTCGAAAAGAGCGGTAATGTATAAAAGTATAAATAAATTATACAAAAATTAGGCTAAGTCGCAATTTGTCGCAATTAGCCACAATATTGGGTTGACATGTCCGACATGGCGCCCGCCATACTAGAAAACGCCAGAAATGTTAAATGTGGCGAAAACGTGTCGATTCCTCCTCAGAAATGACATGTCAGCTGACATCTACAAGCTTGGTATATATTAGTGTTATGATATGAGTCTGTCATGTTTACATGTTACAACTTTTGGTTGAAATTGTTTATTTTGTCACGCACTCTTCTTTTTGTACTCTCTCATGTAATGTTTGCACCGAATGTTTTACCTTGCTCCTCTGAAGATTTATACAAAATGATAAAGTTAAATTGTAGCGGTAGCCGATATAAAGGCGTCATTACATCTAAAGACGATTACTACGATGAGTATTATAGATCTCATAAAGGGTATTATTATGAGGACGATATCACGTAGATTTAGACTACATGTGTCCTCCTTTGATAGTCAACTAGACTCAAAGGCACTTACAGATTGGTTATTAGGCATGAAGGAATGTTTTAATTGGTATGAGGCATCTGACGAGTGTTGCGTTAGATTTGCTAAGAAGTTTTACGGTCAGGCTAAAATTTATTAGACTGACCTAGAGTACAGGATTGAGCGCGATGATCTTCGCCTCATATCTCGATGGGAAGACATGAAGTGAATATTGAGGAGAAAATATCTTTTGGTATCCCAGAGTAGTCAGCTCCTTGACCAGTTACATAGGAGTCAGCTCCTTGACAAGTTAAATGACCTTCAACAAGGGACTAAGTTTGTTGTCAATTATATGACTCGATTCCACGAGTTAATAGTGAGGAGTGATATTCAAGAGAAGATCAATGCGTCTGCTTCTCTTCTTGGTTGAAATTGTTTATTTTGTCACGCACTCTTCTTTTTGTACTCTCTCATGTAATGTTTGCACCGAATGTTTAACCTTGCTCCTCTGAAGATTTATACAAAATGATAAAGTTAAATTGTAGCGGTAGCCGATATAAAAGCGTCGTTACATATAAAGACGATTACTACGATGAGTATTATAGATCTCATAAAGGATATTATTATGAGGATGATATCACGTAGATTTAGACGTGTGTCATCCTTTGACAGTCAACTAGACTCAAAGGCACTTACGGATTGGTTATTAGGCATGAAGGAATGTTTTAATCGGTATGAGGCATCTGACGAGTGTTGCGTTAGATTTGCTAATAAGTTTTACGGTCAGGATAAAATTTATTAGACTGACCTAGAGTACAGGATTGAGCGCGATGATCTTCGCCTCATATCTCGATGGGCAGACATGAAGCGAATATTGAGGAGAAAATATCTTTTGGTATCCCAGAGTAGTCAGCTCCTTGACTAGTTACATAGGAGTCAGCTCCTTGACAAGTTAAATGACCTTCAACAAGGGGCTAAGTTTGTTGTTGTTGAAATAGCCCATGTATTCGGCCCATTTGGTGGCCCATTTACTCCACTTCTATATCTCTTTAGTCCCACATTGTGTATAGGATTTCTCTCTCTCATCTCTCTCCTATAAATATGTACTCTTCTTTTGTATACAAATACAAGAAATACAAACACGCTTTTGCGTTTCTCTACATGGTATCAGAGCAGGTTTTTCTGCGAATCGGCGGTCTCAATTTTTAAAACCGCACCTCTTCTGCGGTCCGTCTTTCCTAAGCTGCGGCCTCTCTAACCGCACCTCTAACCGCTCTCGGCGGCCTCGCATTTTTGAGACCGCATCTCCTCGTCGAGTCTCCCTCGACTCTACCGCTCCCCCTCGCTCCTCTTTTATAGCCTTCCTCCGCCTGGACCCCTCTCCTCTTGATCGCTCCTTACTCACGCGGTCTGCCCCAGCGATCTCCCTGCTCACTGCGGTCTCTTCCTTCTCGCGCTGTCTTTGATCGCTCTGTTTCTGCCGCTCGAGTTCTCATACTCGCGGCCTCTTCTGCTCGGGCTTCCCTCTAGCCGCTGCGACCTCTCCCTCCCAAGTCGTGCTACCCTGCTTGTGCTATCTTGATCGCAGCGATCGTGCTATCTTGATCGCAACGATCTCTTCTTCTGCCGGTCTCTTCTTGACCGCAGTTATCCTGATCGTGCTATCTTGATCGCAGCGATCTCTTCTTCTGCCGGTCTCCTCCGGCTCGCTGCGGTCTCAAGCCGTGATGCCCTGCTTGTGCTGTGTTTAGCCCGTTGCCCGCTTCTCGTGCGATCTCCTCTTCAGCGCAGACCGCCGCATCCACTGCCCGTTTTGCGATCTGCCGAACTCATCTCAAGCGCTCGCTCTAGCCAGCAGACCGCCAGCGCTTCCTCTGTGAGCTCCTCTCGCCAGCGCCAGTGATCTTCTCCTCTCCATCAGCGAGCTCTTCTCAAACCGCCGCGGTCTCGGCAAACCGTGCGGCCTGCTCTCCTCAGACCGCCAGCCAGGGTCTGTTTCTCGCACGGCCTGCTCCTCTATCCGCCAGTCCGCTGCCTCCTCTGCGCTAATGGGCTCGTCTGAGAACTCCTCGACTTTGCCTCCTGAGACCGCCCGCCAACACTCTCTTAGTGAGCTCCGTGATGAGCTGCGGATTACTACCATCTCCCTCTCTGGGAAGAAAAAATTCATGCCCTGGATGCACTCTGTCCGCCGCGTCCTTCAAGCCAAGGGCCTTGCTTCTCATCTCACCCAGGATCCCCCAACTCCAGTCACTGAGGAATGGCTGCTGGACGATGGCCGCGTTCAGACATGGATTCTGAACTCGCTGGATGGCGAACCTTATGAAATGGCCATGTACCTTGAGACGGCCAAAGCCATGTGGGACGAGCTCCAGTCCCTGTACTCCGAAAAAGATAGCCTCCAACGTCTGTTCGATATCATCACCGACCTACAGGCTCTGGACACCACCGGGTCTAACATGACCTCTATCGTTGCCCGTGTCAAATCTCTGGCTGAAGCATGGATCCAACATCAGCCCTCAACAAATGATCATGCTACTCAGCGGGCTCAGAAGGAGGCAGTTTGCATTGCTATGCTCATGGCCCGGGTCCCACCTCATCTTCTGGGCCTTCAGGCTCAGATCTTGGCCTCAGCTACCACTCCGTCCCTATCAAGTGTGTGCTCCATGCTCCTCCGAGTCACACCACCTCTTGATATCACGGCACCTACCTCACCGGCCCTCCTCCAGCACGCTCCTGCTTCTCCTTCTCTTCCTCCTCCACCTACCCGGGGAGGCCGGTCTGGAGCTCGGGGAAGAGGTCGGGGTGGCCGGGGGAGACCTAAGTGCTCGTTTTGCGGTCGTGATGGTCATTATGAGGCCACATGCTTTCGTAAAAACGGACATCCTCTTCGTCCTACAGCATCCCTTGCCACGGAAAGGCCATCCACCTCAAGCAATCCGGTGGACCTTGACGCAGTCCGCCTCCAACTCCAGCAACTCCATGGACTTCTCAGCCCTACTTCTGCATCTGTAGCCTCCGTCTCCAATGAAGGTATGACTTGTCTCTCCACTAGCCCGGGTTGGATAATGGACTCCGGCGCTACTCATCATATTACCTCGCGGCAACCAACTCAATATTTGGATAATCCTCATCCAAAGTGCATCACTGTGGCCAATGAGGATACTGTTCCCGTCTCCGGTTCTGCTGACATCTCGCTCACCTCCTCTCTTTCTCTTCGCTCGGTTCTTCATGTTCCGGGCTCCTCCTTCAATTTACTTTCCATTGGTCGTCTTACTAATGACTTGGATTGTTCTGTCACATTTAACCCCTCGTCTTTTTTGATACAGGATCGACGGACGCGGACTACCATTGGTAAAGGACAATTGCGGAACGGACTCTACCTCCTTGACGACTCTCCCACCATCCTCTCCTCTGTCTCCTCCATAGACTGGCACCGACGCCTCGGGCACCCTCCTCTACCCGTCCTCCAGAAGGCTCTCCCTGATATACCTCTTTCTCAGTTTAAATGTGAAACTTGTATTTTCGGCAAACAGCCGCGTTCTTCTTTTCCCGCACATTGTACTCGGAGCCCGGCTCCTTTTGATTTAGTGCACTCTGATATTTGGGGGCCATATAAAACTACTAGTATTTCTGGATATCGGTATTTTCTCACCTTTGTTGATGATTACTCTCGGTTAACGTGGCTATACCTGCTTCATGATCGCTCTGAGCTCCCTCGTGTCTTTAGAGCGTTTGTCCTCGAGACCCGTACGCAATTCTCCACTACCATCAAAACCTTACGCTCCGACAATGCTCGCGAATACACAAGCCACGATATCGCCACTCTATGCCCAGACTTCGGAATCATCCATCAAACATCCTGCGCTTACACCCCTCAACAAAACGGCGTGGCCGAGCGAAAGAACCGTCACCTTCTCGAGGTTGCCCGCTCACTTATGCTTCACATGAACGTTCCCAAAATATATTGGAACTTCGCGGTCTCCACTGCCTGCTTCCTTATCAACCGTCTCCCTTCATCCGTTCTCCATAATAATACTCCGTTCAGCCTTCTTTTTCCTTCTACTCTAGCCTTCTCTCTCACACCCCGCACCTTTGGGTGCACCTGCTACGTCCACATCTTGGGACCCTCCACGGATAAGCTGGATCCTCGTGCTACCAAGTCCATCTTCGTCGGCTACTCTCGAACTCAGAAAGGTTACGTCTGCTACTTCCCTACAGCCCGTAAAATAACGGTCTCTGTCGATGTTACCTTCTGGGAGGATCAGTCGTTCTTTTCTGATCCTGTATCCACCCTTGCACCACCACCACCCGCTCCGCGACCTGTCATCCCGGTCAACGACACTTCCGTTCCCGTTCCTCCATCTCCGGCTCCTGATATTGCCCCCACTCCAACCTCCATTATCTCTAAACCACCGATTATCCGTGTCTACACTCGTCAACATCCTCGTTCCGATCTGACTCCGCAGTCCGACTCGACCTCAGGTGCTCTGTGTTCTGCTGATCAGGTACCAGAATCGACTGTCCATCCTTTGGCGAATTATATGTCCTTACATCGCCTCTCACCCCACCTTCATACTCTGGCCACTTCTTTATCGTCGGTTGCAGTTCCTAACTCTGTGCAGGAGGCTCTTCAACATCCTGGCTGGCGTGCCGCCATGGAAGAAGAAATGGCCGCGTTGTGGGCAAACCAGACCTGGCACCTGGTGGATCTTCCCCCTGGCCAGAAAACTGTTGGTTGCAAATGGGTCTTTCTCATCAAGCATGCTGCGAATGGGACCATTGACCGCTTAAAAGCTCGACTGGTGGCTCGCGGCTACACCCAGCAACAAGGTTTGGACTACGACGAAACCTTCTCTCCTGTCGCCAAACTGAACACAGTACGGGTTCTTCTCTCCGTTGCTGTGCACCGCCAATGACCCTTACATCAACTGGATATTAAGAACGCCTTCTTAAACGGTGATCTCACTGAAACGGTGTACATGCAGCAGCCGCCCGGGTTTGAGACCACGGGGGAGTCTAGGACCCCGAAAGTCTGTCATCTTTTGCGGTCTCTCTATGGTCTCAAACAGTCTCCTCGAGCATGGTTCGACAAGCTCAGCAAGGTCCTTCGTGAAGCAGGGTTTACTCGGAGCTCGGCTGACTTCTCCCTGTTTACTCGCCACCAGACAACAGGCACCGTTCTCCTTCTTGTCTATGTGGATGATATCATTATCACAGGCAACGACTCAAAAGGAATTCAGGCGATCAAACAACAACTCAGCTCCGTGTTCCAAACAAAAGATTTGGGGAACCTTCACTACTTCCTGGGCCTGGAGGTAGCCAGGCGACCAGATGGCCTTGTTCTATCTCAGAGAAAGTATTGCCTCGACCTTCTTCATGATGCAGGCTACTCCGGCTGCAAACCCATCAATACTCCAATGGACGCAAATCACAAGATTTGTGCTCAGTCCTCTGACTCTGATCTCTTGCTTCAGAACCCGGAATACTATCGCCGTCTGGTTGGAAAATTGATCTATCTGACTGTTACAAGACCAGATATCTCCTTCGCTGTCGGTATTGTCAGCCGTTACATGCACGCCCCTTGTTCCTCTCATCTTCAGGCTGTGGAACGGATTCTCCGATATCTAAAAGCGGCTCCTGGTCAAGGCTTGGTATACAAGACCTCATCCTCAACTCCAACACTGGTGGCATACTCTGATGCTGACTATGCCGGCTCTCTGGATGATCGTCGGTCAACCAGTGGCTTCTGTACGTACTTCGGAGGACATTTGATTGTCTGGCGTAGCAAGAAACAAGCAGTGGTTGCGCGCTCCTCAGCAGAAGCAGAATACAGGGCAATGGCATCTATGGTCTCTGAACTTACATGGCTTGAAAGTCTTCTCACGGATCTTGGGGTAAAACTTCCTGCTCCTGCTCTTCTACTTTGCGACAGTCAGGCTGCTATACATATTGCCAAGAACCCGGTCTTCCACGAAAGAACCAAGCATAACGAGGTCGACTGCCACTTTATCCGGGAGAAAGTACAAATGAAGAAAATCGAGCTAAAACATGTCCCTGGTACTGAACAAGTTGCGGATGTCCTCACAAAGGCACTGTCCAGTACCCTCTTCTATCAATGCTTATCCAAGCTTGGCGCATACGATTTATACGCTCCAGCTTGCGGGGGAGTGTTGAAATAGCCCATGTATTCGGCCCATTTGGTGGCCCATTTACTCCTCTTCTATATCTCTTTAGTCCCACATTGTGTATAGAATTTATCTCTCTCATCTCTCTCCTATAAATATGTACTCTCCTTTTGTATACAAATACAAGAAATACAAACACGCTTTTGCGTTTCTCTACAGTTGTCAATTATATGACTCGATTCCACGAGTTAATAGTGAGGAGTGATATTCAAGAGAAGATCAATGCGTCCGCTTCTCAGCTTCGATCTAGACTCGACGCGGAAATTCGTGGAGAGCTGACTTCGCATTGCTTAGAGTCTATCGATCACATATTTCACCAAGCCCCACATTATGAACATTATCTTAGATCCACTAGACTGAGATGAGTTGGCCTGCAGTTTGACCAATCCACCACTAGAGATCCTTCGCAATCAAAGACCACTAGTGCACTTAGTTGTGGTCACGCTGACATAATGTAACACCCCATCCGTAATTACCTCATAACATGGGTTCGGTCGGTCCCCACTAAATAAAATCCTCACAAGCAAGTTATTAAAATAAGGTATAAAAGTACAACAGTTAAACAATCGGGCAAATCCCAACAAGTACGCAACAGATAAACTAATGAAACATCATAACTACTAGAGAATGTCCACAACTAAAGCAATAGAATGTTCATGGCCTTATGGCCTACAAAGCTCTCAAAAGAAAGTGCAACAGTCTAACAAAAGAAAGGGTACAAGCACCCCAACATCTTGGCTCGTAGGCCTACTCAACGACTAGACAGAGACTAAGAGGAAAGAAGGAAAAACAGGTACACTTCTCAAAGTGACTCTAGCGGTCCTCCACATCCTTACCGCACCCTGCAACCATCAAAACAAAAGCGGTACAACATGAGTTAGCTAGGAGCTGATCACAACTACGTAACAACATCACTCCTCTCGGACGTCCTAGCAGACTCCGGGGAACTACATCACCCTGCAAGTCAGCATTTCACAATATATATATATAATACAAAGCAGTGAAGAAGTAAAACAAGAAGCAGTAAACATGAGAGCAGTCAATAAACAGAAAGCCCACTACAACAATTTCAGCTATCACTAGCATTCTATTGTACCATTCAAACATCTACGACAAAGACTCTCGAGTCACCAGCTACAAGGGCATGATCCAACCCCTGAGTCAATGGTGAGAAACTCCAACCCCGTTTAACTATACTATAAGGAGTGAGTTTCGTCTCAACTGCCTAAGTCCTCTACTACAAGGAGAGAGTCATTCCCTACTGCTCGAGTCCACAACTACAAGAGATGAGCACCACTCTTGAGTCCAAAATGTTCATTAATTCAAATTTTGTGCTACCTAGGAGTTATCGCTCGGCAGTAATACTATCGTGTGGCGGTATCTTCGAAGAAGCTCACATTTCTGATTGACAGTGTCTCCACAAATGATTCTTAGGGTCACAAACGCATCCTGAGGCATTCCAGTACAAATGCAACGCCTGGAAGCACTCACACCGAATTTATGGGAGCTATCGCCGGCGGAACCTCCCAGAAATCCGCAAATCAACCAATTTCAGCCCTCTCTAGGCCTTCCTACCTCATGTCCATACAACCTAACGGCACTAGGGCACCAGATAGTTCTCCAACGAGAATTCCCTTTACTAGATTTACCAAAACATCACCAAATCGGGTTATACACCACGATTTGGCTTCAGGCGCAAAAATCAACAAGAGGAAAATATCTAGGAGAAACAAGGAACGTAAAACGCATCCTAAGAACCGGAAAGAGAGGGTCGTTACCTTGAAAGATCTCTTATGAGCCATGGATCTTGGAGAAGTTTGGGTGGAGAACGACTGCAACGACGCTAGCAAACTATCTCAGGCGACGGCACGTCGATCCAACCAACAGAGCTCTGGCAATCTCCTTCTCTCTTGTGCCCTCATTTCTCCTTTCTCAAGTTAGACCTAGCCCAAGAAAGGAGCAAATGAAAGATAAAAATGAAAATAGGGTTTTCAGCTCCTATTAGGACCCTTAGGCGAACCCATCGTGGCCCTCCGATCGACTTCCAAGGGTTTGAACGGCTACGATCGCGGATCTTAAAATCCCTTATTCGCCTAGAAGCTACCGCGCGGCGGTATCCCCCAGGTCACAACGGGCTATTCATAACGAACACTACCTTTGACAGTAACGCTTATCGTGCGGCGGTATCTCCCAGATTGCCCGCAGTAGGAAACAAAGAACGAGGTCAAAATGAACCAGTTTTAGAATTAAATTGTTAATCGGCGGTAACACTCCCAGGTTCCCACCTTTCTCTAATGAAAACCGGGTGTTACAACTCCCCCCCCCCCCCCCCCCCCCCCCCCCCCCCCCCCCCCCACCCACAAGAAAATTTTGTACATAAATTTTAAATTACAAACTAGACATACTTGAGAATAACTCAGGATGCTCCTCACGCATAAGTTGCTCTCACTCCCAAGAGAGCTCCTCGCGTCCACAATTGCCCCAACAAACCTTTACCATACAAATGCTCTTATTCCGCAATTGTCGAACTTTGGTATCTTCTATACTAACTGGGCGAACGACAGTCGTCAAGTTCTCTCTAATCGGTACCGTAGTTGGCTCGACTAAGGCTCTTCTCAAATTAGAAACATGAAATACAACATGAAGTCCTCCAAGCTATTTCGACAAGGCGAGGAGGTAAGCACACTCGTTTACACACTCAATCACCTCAAAAGGCCCAAAATACCTCTGATTTATCTTCTTCAAACTCCGAATCTGTGATACGCCTTTGAACGACTTGATTTTTAGAGACTTTATCTCCAACAAAAAAATCAACATTCCTGTGGCGCGCGTTGTAATTCTTAGTCTGTCGGTCTTGAGCAATCTTCAAATGCTCCTGGATGGTCTCAATCAACTTGAACGCATCTGACACCTCTTCCTTGTTTAACAGACGTGTGTCGCCCGCCTCCACCAAAGACATTGGCGTGCGACACTGTCTTCCATATAGTGCCTCGAATGATGTCATCTTAATGCTCGCTTGGAAGCTGTTGTTGTACGTGAACTCGATCATATAGAGGTGATCCTCCCACTTCTTGTCGAACTCGAGTGCACATCCTCAAAATGTACTCTATAATACTGTTGGCCCTCTCCGTCTGACCGTCGGTCTGCAGATGAAACGGCGTACTATACTTAAGCCTTGTTCCCAAACTCTTCTGCACAAGCCTCCCATCCTTGGAGGTGTAACGCCCATCCCGATCGATGATAATGCTCCTCGGTATCTCGTGCAAGAGAACGACATTTCGAACATAGAGCTCCACCAAATGCTCCACGTTGTCACTCTTTCGATTAGGGATGAAGTGAGCCACTTTGGTCAAGCGGTCCACAATCACCCAAATAGTGTCGTTCCCTTGTTGGAATCTTGACAAACCGGGCACAAAGTCCATCGAGATGTCGTTAAACTTTCATTATGAAATAGGCAACGGCCGAAAGAATCCACCGAGTCGCTGACACTCAGCCTTCACCAAAGCACAAGTCTGACACTTGCTTACAAAAAGTGTCACGTCCTTCTTCATACCATGCCACAAAAAAGACTTCTTCAAGTGCATGTACATCTTCGTACTGCCCGGATGAATCGAGTACCGTGTGAAGTGTGTCTCGTACATTAGCTCCTCACAAAGCTTGCCAAAACGCGATATGCAAATCCGCCTGTTCTTTCTCAGCAACCGGTCGACCATCGCCAGGTCATCACTCTTGCCTTCCTGAGCTTCTGACACGAAAGGTCTGAGCTCCTCATCAAGTGTGGCAGCCTCTCGCACTCGGTCCGCAACATCAAAATGAAGTTCAATCCAGCCCAAACACACCTCTGCAGTCCTTCCTCGAGCAACACAAGAGATATCCAGCGATTCAAAATCCCACAGTAACTGATCGCTATGAGCCTCGATCCAGTTGCCTTGACCCGAGTACTTCCTAATCAAGGTGTCAGCCACAACATTCGCTTTTCCAGACGTATACTGGATCTACACGTGGTAGTCCCCTAAGAATTCGATCCACCTGCGCTGCCTCATGTTCAACTCCTTCATATCAAGGAGGTAGTTCAAGCTCTTATGATCTGTGAAGATCACAATGGCTAGCTCGAAGTCATGAATAGGATAATTCCACTCATGAAGCTTTCGTTGTCTTGACCCACAGGAGATCACATTGAGCACACACCCGAGACCGCTACCCGAAGCATCACTGAAGATCTGAAATTCCTTTGTCCCACTGGGAAAACAAAGGATCGATGCAGACATCAGCCTCGCTTTCAAACACTGAAAAGCTCGGTCGCACTCCAACGTCCACATAAACTTATGGTCCTTACGAGAAAACGAAGTAAAGGGCAAGGCAACCCGAGAGAAGTTCTCCACGAACCTCCTATAGTATCCAGTCAAGTCAAGAGAACTCCTGACTTCCGCAACACTTTTCAGCACCGACCAATCTCTAATGGCCTCGATCTTCATCGGATCCACTGCCACCCCTTTTTCCGCTAATCACATGGCTCAGAAAGACCACCTCCTCTATCCAGAACTCGCACTTAGAGAACTTGACATATAGTCGGTTCTCCCTCAATGTATGCAACACTAGCCTCAAGTGCTCTCCAAGCTCGATCGCAGTCATGGAGTAGACTAAGATGTCATCTACAAAAACTATAACAAACAAGTCCAAAAACTGCTGAAAGACCATGTTCATCAGGTCCGTGAACACTGACGGCGAGTTCGTCAACTCGAACGACATAACTGAGAACTCGATATGTCCATATCGCGTTCCAAACGCAGTCTTCAGGATATCCTCCTCGTGAATCTTCAACTGGTAGTACCCCAACTTCAGATCCAACTTAAAATACATAGATGATCCAACCAACTGATCGAAGAGATCATCAATCTATGGGATCGGGTACTTACTCTTCATGGTCAACTTGTTTAATGCACAGTAGTCGAGGCACAGTCGCATGCTACCATCTTTCTTCTTCACAAAGAGTACTGGAGTGCTCCACGGTGAAGAGCTCGGACGAATATACCCCTGATCTAAAATTTCCTGCAACTGAATCTTCAATTATGCTAATTCCTTGGGTGTCATTCGATACGGAGCTCGATACACCGGCCTAGCCCTGATCCAACCAACTGATCGAAGAGATCATCAATCTGTGGGATCGGGTACTTACTCTTCATGGTCAACTTGTTTAATTCACAGTAGTCGAGGCACAGTCGCATGCTACCATCTTTCTTATTCACAAAGAGTACTGGAGTGCTCAACGGTGAAGAGCTCGGACGAATATACCCCTGATCTAAAATTTCCTGCAACTGAATCTTCAATTATGCTAATTCCTTGGGTGTCATTCGATACGGAGCTCGATACACCGGCCTAGCCCCAGGCACTAACTCTATGGAAAAATCGATCTCTCTGCGGCGGTGCTGCTGGAAGCTCATCTTGATGTATTCCAAAATCTGGAAGTTGATTTTAAATAGTAAATTTTGTGATCTCTTGTAAAATTATGTGGCACTAACGGAACTTCACGAATAATAAAATGTGATTTTTAACCTCGAGCTTGCATACACACATAAATATCTAGCAATGACGACAATGATTTGACATGACTAAATTCATTCCACAGGCATTTCAACGAGAAAAGAACAGCGGATTTAAAAGTTAAAGACAAATAAGTAAACATAATATTTAGTGGCAAGCTCTGAAAATTAATACCAAATAAATTTTAGCATAAAACTGTAATAAAGCAGGTGAGCGATGAATTGAGAGGTATACCATGGGAGCATGGAGGCAGCAGGCTCAAAATGGTGGAGTCAGCCACTGTTCTGGTCCGAAACACCAAGGAAGACGGTAGATTTTGGTTTGGGCTCAGTGCATCAATTCAAGAACAGTAACAGAGGAGTTACAGGTCGGAAGGCCGGAACTTCGGTTATAGGAGGTGGAACAACAGGCGGAAGACACGAAGAAGCTGTCGGAGGAGGGCCGGGAAAAGGTCGTCGGAGATCGACCAGCCCTCGGACAGAGGAGCCAGGAAAGATCGCGTCTTCAGTGGCTGGGAGAAACGAGAACAGTGGTCGGTATGCTCAAGGGTTCTCGTTCTTGCCAGCGAGCGATCGGTGGAGACTCGCCGGAGGCTGAACCGCCAGACGAGCGCTCGCCGGAGACCGATCATGTCACGGGAAAGCTTGTCGACAACGAAGGAAGGGGGATCGGGCAGGAGGCGCGCTGGAGTTGAGGAAAATGATGAAGACAGTAAAAGTCTCGTCGTTTTCTTCTTGTCCAGACCAGGTTTTCCGTGGGTGGGGGTTGGAATTAAATAGGAAAAATATCGCCAGGGTGTAATAAATGGGAATAAGTGGAGTCAAAAACTTTTAAGGGGCCAGTTGTTTCTAAAAGAGGAATGGGGACGGTTTTTTAAAAGATTTAATAAATGGATACTAAATAAAAAGGAGTTTTGCCTCCTTGGATTTTTAATGCATCCTATTAATGTGAATAAAGGGGGATTTCAAAGGGTACCTTTGCATTTTTTTCCCATGAAATAAGAATTTAATTTTAAATTCAGAAATGAAAATATGGATTTTGAATTTTAGAATTTAAAATTAAAATATTTATATTATCATGATTTTCAAAGCTTGCCCTAACTACCACTTTAATTTGACGGACCAATTTATTCAAGGTCTTATTGGTCGGTCAAGCCAATAAGCCAAAAAAATGTGCGCGAGTGATATGCGCAAAAACACACAGACGCGTGCTAATAACATACACAAAATATATCGCGTTATTTAACATGTGTGGAAATAAAGGGAACAACAAGCACAAAGATTTGCACATCACTAATAAAAATGCGAAAAATAAGAGTAAAATACAATGCGACTCAGGTTGCATCACATCTGGAAACACATCTTCGAAGCCTTCCACAACAGGCACCTTGCAAAGAGAAACCTTCGGAGATTGAGTCTCCAAGAATGCAATGAATGTCTCACCACCTTGCTTTACCGCGTGCACCACTTGCATCGCGGAAATCAATGATGATGTAACTCCTGTCAGACCAATGATGATGTAACTCCTGTCAGACCCATAAACTCAACCTCATCAAATCTCCCACTCTTTAGGGTCACTACCGTCAAGTTACAGTCAATATTCGTTCGTTGTTATGACAGTCAATCCATACCCAAGATTATGTCGAACACTGCTAACGGCAGTAATGCTGCCTCCAAGTTGAAATCCTGCTGCTCAATTCTCAGGATGACGCAACCTCTCCTGCTCGTGCTTATGAAAGATCGATTCGGCATTTTCACGTTCAACTCGACTGCGTGGAAAATGGCTCCACAACAATACTCCGGATAAAGGCATCCGACAAGAATGAGTATGACACCCCGGTGTCAAATAAGAACTTGACGGGTATGTTGAAAACTAACACAATGCCAAACAATAGCACAAGCACAAAGTTGCATACAGATAAAAGGTTCTAAAAATAACGAAAACCTTTAAACTTTTCATACCCGTCACCAAGTCGGGTTGACGAATAGCCTCCTGCTGTCCAAGGTTGTGCGCCCTCGGTTGCACTGGTGTCATGCGAGAAGCACTGGACTCTGTCGCTTTACCTTTCTCTGCATAGCTCGGTATTGCATGCATTGTAGACTGCGTCCTCCTGTCCTCCTGTTCTCCGTCGGTGCGCTCTCCTGGCACTTGCGAGCTGTATCCCTTCTTGCCAAATGAGTAGCAGGTAGGTCCCTAATACCCACCAGTCACTCCGTTGCTCCTATCCCCTGACTACTGGGGATGGAACTTCTTGTTACCTTTCCCTCCTTCCGACCTCTTCTGAGTCTGAGAGGAAAACCTCGACGGCGCTACATCCTCTCAATATCCAGCTCTAAGGCTCGAGTAGCCTCCACGAGCGCATTGAATCCAGAAGTCTTTGAAGAGATCAGTGTCTGCCTCACGTTGTCCCGCAACCCCTCATAAAACAAATGTGTTTTCTCCTCCTTATCAGCAACCATGCTCCATGCGTACCTGTAACAACCCTTAAATTTAAGACTTAATAATAATAATAATAATAATATAAAAAAAATCAATTTCCCCCCTTTATTATTATAAGCCCCAGCCGACCGCTCCCCCCCCCCCTCTCCCGATAAATTCTAAACCCGCAAACCGCGCCTCCCCCGATCTCGCTCCCGTGCGCACGCAAGCCGCCCTCCCGTTTCCGCTCCCGGACGGCTCTCCCGCTCTCGTCTCCTGCGTACGCCGCCGCTGCCTGCTCCGCCTCCAGCCGGCATCTGCGCATCCTCCTTCCCCTCTCCTGGCCGACGGAAGCAGACCTTCTCCTCCAAGGTTCGGCAGCAGGCTGCCCTAGCTCTTCGTCCCCTCTTCTGGACGTCGGCAGCAGCAAGAAGCCCCCTCTTCTGGACGCCGGCATCAGCAAGGAGATTTTCCTCCTCCTCCAAAGAGGTCGACAGCCCTCTTCCTCTCCGTTTCGGCCGGCGGATTTCAAGGGGACTCCTAAGGTTTCGCTTGAAACCCCTCCTCGTGGATCCTTGAGCCCAGATCGGGTCTCCTTGGGTAAGGATCTCTGCCAAACTTTCATTTCCAGTTATGCCCTAATTTTTGTGTGGTGATTTTCGCTCTCCGATTGACGTAATTTCGTCGGTCCGCCTTGCGTTCGTCGTATAATCGCCTAATCCCGAATTAGTTTGTGTTTCCGATGCCGCTCGTCGGATCTAGTGGTGGAACCTCTCCAAAACCCTCTCCGATTTAGGGTCTCCGTCGTCTAAGCGCTGTCAAATCTCCGATTTGTTCGTGGTAACTCCTCTCCCCTCATACTTGAGGGAGGTAAATTGCTAACCTGCTCTTGAGTTAGTTTTTGCAAAATAACTGTCTTTGCTAGCGTATGGTTTTCAGTTTGTCACGTATCAAATATTGTCTGCAATTATTCCTGAACAGGTTCAATAGAGCCTTTGACTTTGCTTGTGTCGTTTAGCTGTTGCTGGTAGTTCGGCTTCACCTTAAGGCAAGTGGAGAATTTCCTCTCGCTTGCAAACTAAGAATTTTAAGTTCTTTTCACATGTATTTAAATTATTAACTGTAACTGACAATGCGAGGATCATCGCTCGTAAGCATGTCGTGTTATGATAACAGTCTCCACGGAAAAATCATGAATCACTTGGGTCTTGAGTGTCATAAGCAAATCTTGGAAACTAAGGTTTAGGTGGTGCATCGTCTTGTCTGCATGGTCACGGTAAGCAGGAAATACTCTTATTCTAGTAAGACTTACACTTGGACTTGAGTGTGAACCATGCACGCCCACTATAAACACCTATGCATTTCATTGATTACAGCTTATGTCGTTGCAAATAAATGTTTAAGTTATACTCCGGAGTAGGCTAATATTTCTAGATAAATTCTGCTTGTTTTAGTTACTTCTCTGTTTCACTAGCCTGTTTCAACTTTCAAGAGTTAATTGGTACTTTAGAATTATTTCTGCACGTACCTAAATCTATAGCCTGTTTTCTGTTATTTTTCTTGTTCTGAGGCATTTTTCTTCTGTTTGGATTTGTCTTAGGGTTCGTGACTGCGTCGTCTGCTCCCTGAGTTTTCTTCGTTCAGCTGCAGTTTTGCTTGGAGGTTTTATTTTGATTACTGTGTCAGCAGGTTCTATGTATTTTGTTTCAATTACTGTTGGGTTTTACTTTTCATGTATTAGTTATTGTCAGTCATTTTCTCTTGTATTGTGGACAACTCCTAGGGTGTTTTGTTGTATCAGATCATTTTGCTTATGACATTTTACTATTGTGGCTTATTGCATGATCATCGTTTCAGCATTGTGTGTAACATTAGATTTTATTATAAATGCATGAGCATTAACCTTTCATTTCAGCTTCCGCATATTTATAAAATACACTAAATTCTTTTCAAAGTAATAAATTCATATATATTGTAGTATTTCTGTTTTCGCCTTAGCAGACATGGTTTCATGTTCGCTCATGCCTGTGGCATCACGGCCCGCCCGAAGTGCGTCTGACCCTTGTCGAGACGGGTCGTGACAGTTGATATCAGAGCGAGGTTGCGCATCTAAAGATAAAGTATTTTAAAATTTTCATATATTTTGAAATCTATTATGTAAAAATACGTGCATGCATCATTTCCTCACTTACTTTGTCGTCGTCTGTTGTTCGAGGCTGAAACACGCACACACTCACTCATAAGCATGAGTAGTATGCGTACAAATGTTAAGGGAGTGGGCAAACTTAACATTTATATGCATATGAATTTCCACTAGGATATACACCGCTTGTGAATATTAAATTGTATGTGCGGTTTAATATTTTCAAGTGCGCTGACATTAGAATCATCATGCGTGTGACATGTTAAGTGATATGGGCGCTTAACATGGCATGCGTATCCATTCATGAACATTCTTAAGGATGCATTGTAGGCATAAATACATTGCATGCATGACATAACTCATTGCACGAGTGTTAAGTTAAGAGCAACAGATGACGATTGTACACACATGGATTTTTCAAATCATTTTTCTATCGCACGCGATCTTTTCGTCGCATTTGCACTTGCATGGCTATCACCTAGAGTTGTCCAATGAAAATGTTGTAACTATTACATGATTTACGTATTCGACAGTATTAGAATGCTAGAACCTGTAGTTTAAATCTTGTATGCTTTACCTGACTGTTTCTCTTACTCGATTCATTATGTCTCCTTCTAGATGGCTTCTAAGCGATCGCAACGCAAACGGGCTATCACTTCAGCGGGAGGAACATCTGGAGATGCCACTGCCCAGCTGATGAGGCAGATTCTGGAACGTCTCACCCGTCTGGAAGAGGATCGTCAAACTCCTGATCCAGCCCTTGGTTCCGGCAGTGCAGGGACGACAGTTAATAACACTACAGCCCCTCCTGGAGCCACCCCTCCTGCAACTGATTCTGGGACCGGCTCGCCTGCCGTCACCTTGGTGCCCCCGCTCGTGACAAGCCTGACTGCCCCGCCCGTGGCAATGGCAGATACTCTGGCATTCAAGAGGCTGAATCCGTCGTCTTTCGATGACAATCGAGACTACTTCATGATCACTGAATGGATCTCCCAGATGGAGAAGCATTTTGAGTATGCTGGAGTTCCCGAGACCCAGAAGGTCCTCCTTGCGGCCTATCAATTGTCTGAGGATGCTTATACTTGGTGGCTCCAACGCCGCAGCCTCCCCGATTCTACCACCTTATCTTGGGAACAGTTCAAGAATGCTCTTATGGAGAACTTCCTCTCTTCCGTGGAGCGGGACAAGTTAGCTGAGAAGTTCTTGTCCCTTCAGCAGCCTGGTAGGACAGTGACCGAGTACGCGAGAGAGTTCTCCCGCCTTTCCCTCCTTGCTGCGGAGTTCGTGTCGGATGAAGACAAAAAGATCAGTCGTTTCGTGAAGGGACTCCGTCATGACTTCCGCCAGCTTGTGGTAGCTCATGGCGCCACCACCTACGCGGAGACCGTGGGAGCCGCCTTGCAGGTGGAAGCTATTGAGCTGGATCGCTCTGCCAAGAAAGCCCAGCATGACACAAGTCATGCTGCCGCATCCGACCTCAAGCGCAAGGATGCTCCCTCTCAGCAGCAAGGCCCCAGGTCCAAAGAGGTGTGTGCCTTCTGCCACAAGGTGGGCCATGTCGCCCAAGTCTGCCGCTCCCTCCTGAAGAAATAGAAGATGGTTACTCCTGCGCAGCAACCTCAGATGACGCTTGCCTCTGCTACCTCCGTCTGTGCTTTCTGCAAGAGGTCGGGCCACTTGGCAAAGGACTGTCGCCGTAAGCAGAAGGCCTGTTTCAAATGTGGACAGGTTGGGCACCTCATGCTAGACTGCCCTGTAAAGGAAAGCCCGATTCCCGCTCAGCCACTGCAAGTTATCCCCGGAGCTCAGGGCAGGGCTGTGCTGAACGTCGTCACTCAGGGCGAGGCGCTCGCATCTACCGACGTCATCTCTGGTACGTTTCGTGTAGAATTTTAAATTTTTCTGCATTCTTAAATCTGGTTGCCTTAGTCGAATAAACTTGTTATGCGTTATGTTTTCCTTTTTAGGAAATTTTAGGGTCAAGAATAAGTGGATGCAAATCTTATTTGATTCTGGTGCATCACACTCCTTTATTGCTCGCCGCATCGTGGACCTTTATAGTTGGCATACTTCGCCACTTGAGGTTCCTTTTGAGATTTCTGTACCCGGTCATCTGCATCTCTCAACCAGAGGCGTTCTCAATTGCCCGATCCTGCTTGGAGAATTGCAAGTCGTCGCTGATCTCATAGTTCTGGATATGACAGAGTTCGACGTAATCCTGGGAATGAATTGGTTGGTCGCGTATCGAGCAAAGCTGGACTGTGTGGCGAAGAGGGTCAATCTCAGCATTAATGGCAAGGAATACAGCGTTCATGTTCAGACCCGCAGCCACCTGAAGGTAATATCTGTTGTGCGCGTCACTCGCCTTCTTAGCCAAGGATGTTTTGTCTGCTTTGTTTATGTTTCGCACTCGGATACTATCTCTCCTCAACTCGAGTCTATTTCTGTTGCTTCGGAGTTTCCTGACGTGTTCCCCTCCGAATTGCCTGGGATGCCTCCTGATCGAGATGTAGAGTTCTGTATTGATGTAGAGCCTGGGACGCGCCCCATATCTAAAGCTCCTTACCGTATGGCACCGCGTGAGCTAGAAGAACTCAGATCGCAGTTAGACGAATTGCTTGAGCGTGGGTACATTCGCCCTAGCTCGTCACCTTGGGGAGCCCCTGTACTCTTCGTGAAAAAGAAGGATGGATCCATGAGATTGTGCATCGACTATCGAGATCTTAATAAGGTGACCATCAAGAATAAGTACCCCCTTCCGCGTGTGGATGATCTATTCGATCAGCTTAAAGGCAGTACAGTCTTTTCCAAGATAGATCTCAGGTCGGGTTACCATCAACTGAAGATCAAGGACTCCGACATCCCTAGGACGGCCTTCCGGACTCGGTATGGTCATTTCGAATTTTTGGTGATGTCTTTCGGGTTGACTAACGCCCCTTCTGCATTCATGGACATGATGAACCGTGTCTTTCGTGAGTACCTGGACAAGTTCATCATCGTCTTCATTGATGATATCTTGGTCTACTCAAAAACCCGCGAGGAGCATGCAGCACACCTTAGACTCACTCTCTCCACCCTTCGTCAGCATCAGCTTTATGCAAAGTTAGCAAAATGTGAGTTCTGGCTGGATCGTGTTGCCTTCTTAGGCCACGTCATTTCAGGGGATGGACTTTCTGTTGATCCTGCTAAGATTTCCGCGGTTATGGACTGGAAGCGACCTTCTACCCCTACCGAGATCCGCAGTTTCCTTGGTTTGGCTGGCTATTACCGACGCTTCGTCAAGGATTTTTCCTCTCTTGCTGCCCCCTGACTCGACTAACTCAAAAGCATGCTAGATTCGAGTGGTCAGATCAGTGCGAGCAGTCCTTTTCTGAGTTGAAGCAACGTCTGTGTTCAGCGCCTGTTTTAGCTCTTCCGTCAGAAGGGTTGGACTTTTCGGTTTACACCGATGCTTCCGGAGTTGGTTTGGGTTGTGTTCTGATGCAGGATGATCGTGTTATTGCTTATGGGTCGAGGCAGTTGAAGGTTCATGAACGCAACTACCTCACTCATGATCTGGAGTTCGCTGCGGTGGTGTTTGCTTTGAAGCTTTGGCGTCATTATCTCTATGGCGTGAAGTGTCACTTTTTCACCGACCACCAGAGTTTAAAGTACATCTTTGTTCAGAAGGACCTCAATCTTCGTCAGAGGCGTTGGCTCGAGTTCGTGGCAGATTATGACTTGCAGCTCACGTATGTTCCTGGTAAAGCCAATTCAGTGGCAGATGCGTTGAGCCGGCATGCCTCCGTAGCCGCTTGTGCACCCATGTCAGTTATCCTAGCAGCATTGATTGATGACCTCGATCGGATGGATATATCCATCGCACCCGAGGGTCATGAAGAGGTTCCTGTTCCGTTATGGGTAGAGCAGGCGAAGGATTTACAGCCATCTGATCCCGCACTCCAGCGCATCCGCCGACAGGTTGAACTTGGGACTCTTCCGTATTTCTCTATCTCTGACGATGTTCTGCGTTTTCGAGGCCGCCTCTGCATTCCTGATGTTCCTGAATTGCTCGATAGTATTTGCCGAGAAGCTCACGAGTCCCGCACATCTGGTCATCCAGGCAATAATAAGATGTATCATGACTTAAAACAGATCGTTTGGTGGCCTGGTATGAAGAATTATATAGCTCGCTTTATCTCTCGATGTCTGACGTGTTAGAAGGTGAAAGCTCAGCGTCAGCGTCCTGGTGGTCTTTTGCAGCCCTTGCCTATCCCCGAATGGAAGTGGGAAGATGTCTCTATGGACTTCATCACGGGTTTGCCCCGTACTCCGAGAGGGCATGATGCGATTTGGGTCATAGTGGACCGCATGACGAAAGTGACTCATTTCATCCCGTACAAGGAAGGCCACTCTACTGAGAAGATGGCCCGGATTTATGTCTCTGAGATAGTTAGACTTCATGGGATTCCTCTGCGGATTGTCTCTGATCGTGACTCGAGGTTTGTTTCGCACTTTTGGAAGGGTTTTCAACAAGCTTTGGGTACCGAGCTCAACCTGAGCACCGCTTATCATCCAACTACCGATGGGCAGACCGAAAGGGTTAATCAGATTCTTGAAGACATGCTTCGGTGTTATATTCTGGACTTCAAGGGAGCTTGGGATGAGCACCTACCGTTGGTTGAGTTCGCCTACAACAATAGCTATCAAGAGAGCCTCAAGATGGCTCCCTTCGAAGCATTGTATGGGCGTCGTTGTAAGACTCCTCTCTATTGGTCAGAAGTTGGTGAGAAGGTAGTGTTGGGCCCTGAGTTACTTCAGGAAATGGAAGAAGCCACCAAGAAGACTCGTCTTCAGCTCAGTCGGGCCTTTGAAAGACAGAGGAAGTATGCCAATCAGCGCCGCCGTCCGTTGGAGTTTGTCGTAGGCGATCAGGTGTTCTTGAAGGTTTCTCCTACTCCTGGGGTGAAACGGTTTGGTCGCCATCATAAGCTCAGCCCGAGATTTGTGGGGTCGTACACCATCTCAGAGCGTGTTGGAGGATCTGCTTATCGTTTGGAGTTGCCAGATTCGTTGTCCGGTGTTCATGATGTTTTCCATGTCAGTCAGCTCCGGAAATACGTCCATGATCCTAATCGTGTTCTCGAGGAACTCCTGGTGGTTCCTGAAGCTAATTTGTCTTATCCGATTGAGCCCGCCAAGATAGTGGAATATCAAGAGCGCAAACTTCGAAAGAGAACTATTCCTATGGTGAAGGTACTTTGGATGCATGACAAGTCTGAGGAGTTCACTTGGGAGCTCGAAGCTGACATGCGTAGCAAGTACCCGCATCTCTTCTCTTAACCCTGGTATGCCCCCGCTCATGTTCTCTTCTCTTTTTGCTATATTCATAGTTAGTTTCCATGACTTAATTTGCAAACCTTGTCGGTATAAAAGACATCTGAATCTTCGTCATATTAACCCCAGCTAGGAAATCATCAGAAGTTTCGGGGCGAAACTTTCTAAGTAGGAGAGAATGTAACAACCCTTAAATTTTAGACTTAATAATAATAATAAGAATATAAAAAAAAATCAATTTCCCCCCTTTATTATTATAAGCCCCAGTCGACCACCCCCCCCCCCCCCCCCCCCCCCCCCCCCCCCCCCTCTCCCGATAAATTCTAAACCCGCAAACCGTGCCTCCCCCAATCTCGCTCCCGTGCGCACGCAAGCCGCCCTCCCGTTTTCGCTCCCGGACGGCTCTCCTGCTCTCGTCTCCTGCGTGCGCCGCCGCCGCCTGCTCCGCCTCCAGCCGGCATCTGCGCATCCTCCTTCCCCTCTCCTGGCCGACGGAAGCAGCCCTTCTCCTCCAAGGTTCGGCAGCAGGCTGCCCTAGCTCTTCGTCCCCTCTTCTGGACGTCGGCAGCAGCAAGAAGCCCCCTCTTCTGGACGCCGGCATCAGCAAGGAGCTTTTCCTCCTCCTCCAAAGAGGTCGACAGCCCTCTTCCTCTCCGTTTCGGCCGGCGGATTTCAAGGGGACTCCTAGGGTTTCGCTTGAAACCCCTCCTCGTGGATCCTTGAGCCCATATCGGGTCTCCTTGGGTAAGGATCTCTGCCAAACTTTCATTTCCAGTTATGCCCTAATTTTTTTGTGGTGATTTTCGCTCTCCGATGACGTAATTTCGTCGGTCCGCCTTGCGTTCGTCGTATAATCGCCTAATCCCGAATTTATTTGTGTTTTCGATGCCGCTCGTCGGATCTAGTGGTGGAACCTCTCTAAAACCCTCTCCGATTTATGGTCTCCGTCGCCTAAGCGCTGCCAAATCTCCGATTTGTTCGTGGTAACTCATCTCCCCTCATACTTGAGGGAGGTAAATTGCTAACCTGCTCTTGAGTTAGTTTTTGCAAAATAACTGTCTTTGCTAGCGTATGGTTTTCTGTTTGTCACGTATCAAATATTGCCTGCAATTATTCCTGAACAGGTTCAATAGAGCCTTTGACTTTGTTTGTGTCGTTTAGCTGTTGCTAGTAGTTCGGCTTCACCTTAGACAAGTGGAGAATTTCCTCTCGCTTGCAAACTAAGAATTTTAAGTTCTTTTCACATGTATTTAAATTATTAACTGTAACTGACAATGCGAGGATCATCGCTCGTAAGCATGTCGTGTTATGATAACAGTCTCCACGGAAAAAGCATGAATCACTTGGGTCTTGAGTGTCATAAGCAAATCTTGGAAACTAAGGTTTAGGTGGTGCATCGTCTTGTCTGCATGGTCACGGTAAGCAGGAAATACTCTTATTCTAGTAAGACTTACACTTAAACTTGAGTGTGAACCATGCGCGCCCACTATAAACACCTATGCATTTCATTGATTACAGCTTATGTCGTTGCAAATAAATGTTTAAGTTATACTCCGGAGTAGGCTAATATTTCTAGATAGATTCTGCTTGTTTTAGTTACTTGTCTGTTTCACTAGCCTGTTTCAAGAGTTAATTGGTACTTTAGAATTATTTCTGCACGTACCAAATCTATAGCCTGTTTTCTGTTATTTTTCTTGTTCTGAGGCATTTTCCTTCTGTTTGGATTTGCCTTAGGGTTCGTGACTGCGTCGTCTGCTCCCTGAGTTTTCTTCGTTCAGCTGCAGTTTTGCTTGGAGGTTTTATTTTGATTACTGTGTCAGCAGGTTCTATGTATTTTGTTTCAATTACTGTTCATGTATTAGTTATTGTCAGCTATTTTCTCTTGTATTGTGGACAACTCCTAGGGTGTTTTGTTGTATCAGATCATTTTGCTTATGACATTTTACTATTGTGGCTTATTGCATGATCACCGTTTCAGCATTGTGTGTAACATTAGATTTTATTATAAATGCATGAGCATTAAGCTTTCATTTCAGCTTCTGCATATTTATAAAATACACTAAATTCTTTTCAAAGTAATAAATTCATATATATTGTAGTATTTCTGTTTTCACCTTAGCAGGCATGGTTTCCTGTTCGCTCATGCATGTGGCATCACGGCCCGCCCGAAGTGCGCTCTGACCCTTGTCGAGACGGGTCGTGACAGTACCTGCTCAACCGGGTGAACTCCTAAAGGTAAGCATCCACTGTCATGTTCCGTTGAAGTAGACTCGAAAATTTCCCCTGAAGGGAGAGCCTCGTCGATTAGGGGAGATAGCGTTTCAAGAACGTTGTTATGAACTCCTCCATCGAGATCTGACTAGCAGGACGCCCAGCAAAACGTCTGGCCGGCTCATCTACCCACCAGAACTTGGCATCACCTTCCAGCATGAAGGAGGCCAATGGTACCTTCTTGTCCTCAGGTGTCTCCGCTGCATCCAACAACTCCTTGACTCTCGCCAGCCAGTCCTCTGCATCCGTTGAAGTTCAAGCCCCCTTGAATAAGGGAGGTTGAAAACTCAGGAAGTACTTCAACCTGAATGCACTCATACCAAAATTCTGGGAGCTATCGTCGGCGGTACCTTCCAGGAATCCGTAAATCAACCAATTTTATCCCTCCCTAGGCCTTCCCACCCCATGTACATACAACTTAATGGCACTAGGGCACTACAAAGACACATAGTTCTCCTACGAGAATCCCCTTACTAGATCTACCAAAATATCACCAAATCGGGTCACACACCACGATTTGGTTTCACGGACAACGATCAACAAAATGAAAATATCTAGAAGAAACAAGGAATGTAAAAACGCATCCTAAGAATTAGAAATAGAGGGCTGTTACCTTGAGAGATCGCTTAGGAGTCATGGATCTCAGAGAAGTTTGGGTGGAGAACGACCGCAACGACGCTAGCAAACTATCTCCAGCGACGGCTCGTCGAACCGACCAACGGAGCTCCGGCAATCTCCTTCTCTCTTGTGCCTTCCCTTCTCCTCTCTAAAGTTAGACTTAGCCCATGAAAGGAGAAAATGAAAGATGGAACTAGAAATAAAGTTTTCAGCCCCTATTAAGACCCTTGGGCGAACACACCATGGCCCTATGATTGACTTCCAAAGGTTTGAACGGGCGTGATCGGAAATCTTAAAATCCTTGATCTGCCTAGGAGCAACCGGGGGGGGGGGGGGGGGGGGGGTATCCCCCGGGTCAAAAAGGGCTATTTGTACCGAACACTACCGCCGACGATAACGCTTATCGCGTGGTGGTATCTCCCAGGCTGCCCGTGGTACGAAACAGAGAGTGGGGTCAAAATGAACTAGTTTTCGAATTAAATTGCTACTCATCAGTAACCTCTGCCGCGACGCGGTAGCTCCAAGATTCCCACCTTTCTATGCTGAAAATCGGGGTGTAACACATAACATCTCAATCCCCGACTATAGTTTCTCCCATTAT
Organism: Dactylorhiza incarnata; assembly: GCA_033032865.1. Lineage (NCBI taxonomy): Eukaryota > Viridiplantae > Streptophyta > Magnoliopsida > Asparagales > Orchidaceae > Dactylorhiza > Dactylorhiza incarnata. The sequence goes on from JAWHQI010000337.1 coordinate 899,239, forward strand.
GACGAGATTAAGTGGATTATCATCTAGTATATAGGGCATGTAGCGACCCAGTGCCCTACGAGGAGTTTACTCCTCGATGGTGAGCATGAGCCCACTCCTGACCCGATAGTGTATAATGAGAGAGATAGTGTTGCCAATCTTGAGATTGTTTCTGAGATCCGGCACGAGTAGAGCACTAGAGTTAGGCATAAGGGAGTGTTTATTTCTTACACCCTTTCTTGATGAGGATGAGATTCCGACGAGTGATCCAATAATGAGCACAAAATTCTTGATGTCTCTTCAAATCATATCTCTGAGTCATCCGACCCCTGAGGATCTTGAGTCCAGTATTAAGCACGTGGTGATGGCCTCGCTGAAGGTCGAGGACACTTATGATATATCGAGAACCTATTCTAGCACTCGTCGCAATTACGATGACTTTTATTATACCCCTCTCGGTGAGCCACCTGCTGAGTTTTCCCCTCGTGGAGACATTCGATGCATCCTAGGTTGATATGCAAGTGTCGATGTCACGGACATTATTTTGGGTCCATATACAATAATACGAAGAATTGGGTTGAATGCCCTACGAATTAAATATCCATAAGAGCATGAAAATTCATCATGTATTTAACATTGAGGATTTGACTTCATACTATCAGCCTCACGAGTATTTGAGTTCATTCCCTAATATTACCCCTGAACCTCAGTCAACACCCATGCTAAACACTCTTCAATTTCAGCCACAACTTACTTACCCAACTACTAGCAGACTCATCATTTCCTACTTTGATACTAGTTCCTCTTTCGGCACCAAAGAGCATATACCCTTCAACCGAAAGCATAGTAGACATTATGAGCTATGACATTTCAATGACACTAGATGGATCCACAATACGATACCTAGTTCATTGGAAGGGCGACCCATTATTGTCATTGATGATACTTGGATAGTGCCAGAGAAGCTCGACTTACTTACATCTGGGCTTCATAGAGAGTATAATCACCTTCATTCATCAGGGATGAATGCTCTCAAGCCAAGAGGAAATTGTTGGGGATCGCGATCGAGGGCGGGCCGACACTTACTCAAGCCGGTAGTCTTGTTCAGAGCAACAACGACATATTTTTATGTATTTTAATATCTTTTGTATGTTTATTTCATGTAAATTTAGTAGTTTTAGATTTCGGACAATTTTGGCCGTCTGTAGTGGTTCTAAGTATATAAATAGGAGTATAGGGGCTGATTTTCAGACAATGTAGTATTTTGACAGATTTCTGGGCTCTTGTAATCCCCCCACGGTGCTGATTTCGTGAACTCTTAGTGTCGAAGCCAAGTTAACTACTTCCCTTACCAATCCTCTCACTATGAGTACATATAATAACCTTCTTCCACTATCAAGCCATCCAATAACCACCAATTCCTAGCAATAGCTGCTGGTATATGTAGTTATTATCTGATTCCTGCACCCAACGCTACTGTATCCCTCATGTATTCTTCACAGAACTTCAAACCAGACATTTCTACTAGCAGCCAGCCCATAACTTCACCCATCCACAAATTCCAAGAACCTGATGCAGAAGGCTCGTCCAAGAACCCCAGCCCACCCCCTCCAGCAAACAGCCCACTCCTTTCCTTCCTAATCAATGTTTCCAGTAATAGATAATCATCCCATGAATGTACAATCACGGCTGAGCCTCATTATATGCATCATTTCATCATATATATAAATATATACATATATTTGGAAAAACAAAAGAAGCTTGGGAAAAAGTTCCCAATCTAAGAAAAGGAGAGAACATGAACTCACGCAATCTTCAAAACATAAAGGTATATACTTGTAGTTACAATAATTTAATTCTAGTTTCCATGAAGCTTTCTTTTATCTCCTTTCTAGTAATGACCTTGCCCTCTCTCCAATTAACCAAATTTTAACCTGTTCTAAAATGTCAAGAATACCAAAGAATCTACTTATATTTTGCTGGACCAAGTTGCAACCCTAAAGCCCATCAATTTACTTATATTTTGCTTCATAGAGCCCCATGCCGTAATTGTAAAATTTTGGGACATCATTAAACTCCCCATATGATAGAGGAACAAATCCATAAGCTTGGGCTCTTATTTCTTCAAAATCATGCATTTCTTAGACATCCTTTAACCAAAAAATTCATCAATCGAGATTTTTAAGAATTCAATTTTCCTAATATGGAAGTTCTAATTGCCTAAAAATGTAAAGTGCTATTTATTTAATACATTGTACTGAATTGTCCTTTCTCACAATTATGCTGATAAACTAGAGCATCTAAACAAAAATACATGAACAAAAGAAAAGAAAAATTAACTATGAAATAGGAAAAAAATTTAAAACGGTGAGATTTTGAAATATTAAATAAATATTATTATAGAATTTTTAAATATAACATAGGAACTCCCATCTATATATATAACAGAGTAGGAGTAAGAACTTACACTTGAATTAGAATATTTAGGACTAAATACAAGAAAGAGAAAATGTACAGTGGACCTCTTATTGGATTTTTAATCTTGGGCTTTAAGGCCCCCCCCCCCCCCAAACACACACCCACCTCAAGTTGAAGCATGTATATCAATTATTTCCAGCTTGACACAAATATTTGAAAAAGATGATGAAATTAGTTTGGTGAAGATGTCCGTCAACTTTTTATCTGAAGAAACAAAGTGCATATTTTCTTTTTGATATCTTTCTCTCTGATAGAGTGACAATCATCTTCAATGGAACTCTGAATTTTTAGATATGTAGATGACAGTTTTATTATCATAAAACATTGATAGAGGATTGTAAATTTCTTCGAAGTCTTTTAGCAATGTTCTTAACCACTTTAACTCACAAGCAATCTGAAGCATACTTTTGTATTCAACTTCTGCACTTGATTTGGACACAACTATTTATTTCTTGTTTTTCCAAAGAACCAAATTTCTTCCAACATACGTGCAGAATCCAGAAATGGATTTGTGATCACCTTTATCATATGAATAGCTTACATCAGAATATACGTCCATTTGAAAATGATTGTTTCTTTGAAACAATCATCCATTTCCGAGACAATTTAATGCATTCAAATATTTTTTAAGGCAGCTTCCAAATGACACTTTATGGAAGCATACATGAATTGAATGACCCTTCCAATAACATGGGAGATATCAGGTTTGACTATAAAAAAAAGGGCAGCTCGGTGCACAAAGCATCCCCGCGCAGCGAGGGTCTAAGGATGGATCGCACCATAAGAGTGAAATGTAGGCAAATCTTACCCTGCATTTTTGCAAGAGGCTGCTTCCAAGACTCGAACCCGTGACCTCAAGGTCACACGGCAACACCACAACCGGTTCACCAAGGCTCCCCTTCATATAGAAGAGGGGATGTCTCGTGCCAATGTTTATAAGCGCCTATAGGCATAGGATTCCAAGAAGGTTTCGTGCCAAGGAGACTAGTCTCGTTTAGTAGATCTAAGGCATACTTGCAATAGGAAATAACTATGGGTTATTGAGTATCACAATTTCAATTCCCAAGAAGTATCTGGGAGGACCATATCTTTTATAACAAAATATTCCCGAAGATATTTCTTTATTTTCTCTATTCTAATATTCTAGAGGAGTCATCTCTGGTAAGAAGAATATCGTCTACGTACACAACAAGAATAACCAGTCCATGGTTGGTATTTCGTATAAAGAAAGAGAGATCAACATTGCTTCTGGAGAAATCAATGGTAGAGACAATCTGACCGAATTTTTGTCAAACCATGTTCGAGGGGTCTGTTTAAGACCAGAAATGGCCTTCTAAAGCTTACACACCGCAGACTCCCCTTGAGCAACATAACGAAGAGATTGCTCCATATAGACTTCTTCCTGTAAAGTCACCATAAAGAAAGACGTTTTTGACATCAACCTGAGACATTTGCCCATTCATGTTGACAACAACGAAGAAGAGTACCCAGATAGTACTGATGCGGGAAACCGGAGAGAACGCGTCAAAGAAATCAACATCATTTGTCTGGGTGAACTCATTGGCAACCAGCCGAGCCTTGTAATGATCCATAATGTCATTTAGGAGAAACTTGATGACAGACCCAACAACAACTAACAACATCGCCTCCAGATGGGGTAGAAACAAGAATCCAGCTGCCTCGTGATGTCAAGGCAAATATTTCCTCATTCATAGTCTCTTTCCAGCAAGGTATACGAAAAGCTTCATGATAGGTAGTAGGTACGTTGGCGGTAGAAAATGCCCAAGCAAAAATGCGTGACCAAATAGCTGTTGGGATGCGTGACCAGATAGCGAGAGCTTTCGTGTGAGGTCGGGAGCGTTTACGCAAGACCGTAAAGGTTCGTGCGAGACCGGGAGTATTCGCGCGAGAGATTTCGCCAGGTTCTAATACCATATGAGAATATGAAATATTAAAGAAATATTGTGCCAAAATTTCTATTTATTACATGAGAACAGTTGAATATTCGCTTTATTTTTTCCGCATTTATCTAATACACGTGATATGTCACGTGTATGTATCCTATATATGTATGTGTTTGCCCGATTTAGGGCATCGAATCAATCTTATCGAGCGGTTTCCACTTGGTATCAGAGGTAAGAGACGGACTCGTCGATCCTGCCGCTCGTGTTTCGCCGCTCAAGATCCCGCCGCCCTCGCGTATTGTCGCCCTTCCTCCGGCGACTCCTCTCCCGCAAGCTCGCTCCCGCATCGTCCGCGTCCGGCTTCGTCGCTCCCGCATCATCCGCGCCCGGCTTCGTCGCTCGCGGGTCGCTCGCTCCCGTATTGTCGCACCCGATCGGGCAGCTGGCGTTCTTTTTGGCCTAGCTCGTCGCCGGCGCCCGATCCTCTCTTCCAGCCGGCCGTTTTGTCCTTCATGGGGACTGCCGGAGACACCACCCTCACATCCTCCGGTGTTCTCTTCGGCTTCCAGATCTAAGGGGCACCTGTAGGATGTTTTTCAACTTCATTTGATATCTTCGTTCTCTACAATGGATGATCCATCCGTTATCTCCCCCTCTTCTCAATCCGGTGCTCTTCCCGGTTCCTCCGTTCCCCGATCCGGTGCTTTGCCCGGTTCCTCGGGTGACCCCCCTCAGATTCATGGCCAGTCTGGCTCGTTGAAGATTACTACTGTTGCCTTGGATGGCACAAATTATCTGGAATGGTCAAGAGCGGCCCAACATGCTATTTGCAGCCACCAGTTATATGGACTTATTGATGGTACCACTGCTGAACCACCACGCACCGATCCCTCATGGCGCAAATGGGATGCGGACAATTCGTTGGTCGTCTCGTGGTTACTTCATTCGATGTCTCCTCACTCCTCAGGTGTATCGTAGTTATATGTTGTTGGACTCCGTCTACGATATTTGGACACGGGCCCGTGATACTTACTCTCAGGCGGGCAGTTCGATGCAAGTGTACGAGCTCACTCGCCGTGTTCTGGAACTGAAGCAGGGGACTATGACCATTGCCGCCTACTATTCTGAGTTTGAGCGCCTTTACAAAGAGCTGGATTTCTTCAATACTTTCACTGCTGCTTGTACGGTTGATGCGGTGGCCCTTCAGAAAGCTAACGATCGATTCTGGGTTCACGTGTTTCTTATGGGGCTCAACATGGAGTTTGACGTTGTTCGCCTACATGTCCTCCATCGTGAGCCGCTTCCCTCTCTTCGGGAGGCCTTCAGCATGCTTCTCAGTGATGAGAATCGTCGTCGCACTCTAGGCCCCGCTACTGATCACTCTGCACTGGCTGGGATGTCGCGTGGACCCCCTCCGGTTTGTAGTCATTGTGGGAAGACTTGGCATACCAAGAACTCATGTTTCCGCCTGCATCCGCACCTTGCTCCTGGTGGTCGGGGCTTTAGTACCCGTGGTAGAGGTGGGTACCGTGGTAGTGGTGATCGTCACTCTGGTGATCGCTTTCAGTCTTCTGCACACTCTACTGAGGTTCTGGAGGACACCTCTGGAGGCATGTCTGCCTGCGAATTGGAGGCCTTCCGGCGCATGTTGCGCTCCCACACAGACTCTGCTCCTGCTGCTTCTCATGTTGTTGTTGCCACTTCAGGCCTGTCCAGTGCTAATGATGTGTCTTCCACTCCTTCCGAGTGGATTATCGACTCGGGGGCGACCAACCACATGACTAGTTATACCTCAGGTTTTACCTCATATACCCCTCTTTCTGGTCGTGATAAGGTCATTGATGCTAATGGCTCTCTCTCTCCGCCATCGCTGGAAAAGGGGTTGTCCCTTGTTCTCCTGCCCTATCTCTGTTCTCTGTTTTGCATGTTCCCTCATTTCCCCGTAATTTACTTTCTATTAGTTATTTAACTAACTCATTAAACTGTTCTGTGACATTCTTTCCTGATGTTTGTGTTTCAGGATCTGGGTACGAGGCGGACGATTGGCAGTGGTAGGAATGTTGGCGGACTGTACTTGCTAAACCAGTATTCACCCAGTGCTCTCTCTTCCACCAGATCTCCGACTCTCCATAACATCCGACGCTGGCATCAACGCCTTGGCCACCCTTCTCCTTTATATCTTACTAAGTTGTTTCATGTTTTTCATCAGTTAATTCAGTCATTCTCTTGTGATGCGTGTGAACAGTCTAAACATGTTCGTCGGAGTAGGAGTCATTTATCTATTCCTAGTTTATGTCCTTTTGATATTATTCACTCTAATGTTTGGGGCCCGTCCCCGGTGTTCTCTTTATCTGGCTATAAATGGTTTGTTACGTTTATTGATTGTCACTCCCGCACTACGTGGTTTTATTTGCTTAAAAGAAAAAATGATGTGCTTTCTTGTTTTCAAATTTTTCATAAGCTAGTGACCCAGCAATTTGGCGGTAAAATACGTGTGTTTCGTAGTGATGATGGTGGGGAATATGACGACCGGGGTGTTTTTGGGGCCTATCTTGCCGACCATGGCATCATACATCAAACCACGTGCGTCCACACTTCCACTCAAAATGGGGTGGCTGAACGGAAGAATAGGCACCTGCTGGAGGTGGCCCGGTGTTTACTCCTTGCTATGCACCTTCCTAAATCCTACTGGGGTGATGCAGTCCTCGCTGGTGCTCATCTCATCAACCGTCTTCCGTCTCGTGCTCTCTCTTTTGATATGCCCCTCTCATGTCTTGCCAAAAACCACATTGTCCACACTTCTCATCTTGCCCCTCGAATCTTCGGCTCCGTGTGCTTTGTCCACGTTCATACCCCGCAGCGTGATAAACTCGATGTGCGTCCCCTGCGGTGTGTTTTTGTTGGTTACTCTCCTACCACCAAAGGGTATCGATGTTATCACCCTCCGACTCGTCGATACTATTGTACTGTGGATGTTACATTTCGTGAGGGGGAGTCGTACTTTGGTCCTCGTCAGGGGGAGACGACCGGTAATGGTGACGAGACCATCGATTCTCCTCTTCCTATTGTCCATCACCCACTTCCTGCCATTGCCACTTCTCCCACTCCTTCCACTTCTCCTATTCCTTTCACTGCTCTTGTTCCTTCCACCTCCGCTCCACCTATACTATACACATACTCCCGTCGTCCTACGACTGTTGAGCAAGTGCAGACTGAGGATGTTCCGCCAGTGCCAGTGCCAGTGACTGTCTCCGCATCAGATTCTGATGAAGACCTCCATGTTCCTCTTGCCCGTCTTATAGGTAAAAGGGGTGGCACCAAACACCCAATTGCCAACTACATTTGCTATGATCACCTCTCTCAGGCCCATAAAGCCTTTATCTCTTCTCTCGCATCTATTGTGATCCCTAAGACTTGGCAGGAGGCTGTTCAAATACCTGAGTGGAAAAAGGCAATGGAGGAGGAACAGCGTGCCTTGGATAAAAATAAGACATGGCGGCTTGCTAGTCTTCCCCCTGGGAAGTGAACGGTTGGATCCCGCTGGGTCTTCACAGTTAAACAAAATCAAGATGGAGTGGTGGAGCGGTACAAGGCTCGTCTGGTGACTCAGGGATATACCCAAGCTCAGGGCATTGACTACCAGGAGACATTTGCTCCTGTTGCAAAGATGAACTCAATTCGTGTGCTTCTCTCCTGTGTTGCGAGTCGTAAATGGGAGCTACTGCAACTTGATATCAAGAATGCGTTCTTGAATGGTGATCTGGAAGAGGAAGTCTACATGGATCCCCCCCCCCCCCGGGCTCTGTGATCAAAGGGTCCAAAGGGAAGGTCTGCCACCTTCTTAAATCCCTGTACGGCCTGAAGCAGTCTCCGAGAGCGTGGTTCGACGTTTTTACAAGACCAAGCTTCAACTTGGATACACTCAAAGTCAAGCTGATCATACTCTCTTTATCAAGAGGAAAGGTGCTCAGGTTTCTATTCTTATTATGTATGTGGATGACATCATCATCACCGGAGACTACTTGGAGGAGATCAATCACTTGAAAAAACAGCTAGGCAAAGAATTTGAAGTCAAGGACTTGGGAAAGCTGAAATACTTCTTGGGAATTGAAATTGCGAGGTCTCAAAGAGGGATCTTCATTTCCCAAAGGAAGTATACTCTTGATCTTCTTGAGGAGACTGGGATGCTTGGGTGTGCCCCCGTGGACACCCCTATTGAGGCTAATCCCAAAATTGATGCAGATATTAGTGGGGAGAAAGTGGATGCCTCAAAATACCAACGTCTGGTTGGGCGGCTTATATACTTGTCCCATACTCGTCCTGACATCACATAAGTTGTGGGAGTCCTAAGCAGGTATATGCACTCACCCTCCATACGTCATCAGCAGGCTGCCTTCAGGGTGTTGCGTTATCTCAAGAAGGTACCAGGGCGTGGGATTCTGTTCAAAAACAGCCAATCATTGGAAGTTGAAGTGTTCACAGATGCTGATTGGGCTGGTAGTCAAGACGACAGAAAGTCTACCACTGGGTACTGCACATTTGTATGAGGTAACCAGGTCTCATGGAAGAGCAAGAAGCAGAATGTGGCAGCTCGCTCAAGTGCGGAAGCTGAATATAGGGCTATGGCCCAAGGCGTTTGTGAGGGACTGTGGTTGAAGACTATCCTTCGTAATATAGGCCTTCAGGGGAACAATCCTATTATGATCTACTGTGACAACAAGGCGGCTATCAGTATTGCACACAATCCTGTACAGCATGACAGAACCAAACATGTGGAAGTCGACAGACACTTCTTCAAGGATCACCTTGACAAGGGGAATATTTGCACTCTGTTTGTGAACTCATTTGATCAGCTTGCTGATGTCTTCACCAAGGGTCTATGTAGCGACAACTTCAAGGACAATACTGACAAGTTGAGAATGATCAATATATATTCCCAACTTGAGGGGGAGAGTTGAATATTCGCTTTATTTTTTCCGCATTTATCTAATACATGTGATATGTCACATGTATGTATCCTATATATGTATGTGTTTGCCCGGTTTAGGGCATCGAATCAATCTTATCGAGCGGTTTCCACTAGAACTCCTCTTTTATATAGAGTATAGGAGGAAGAATTTACACTTGAAGATGTGTAACTAAATACAAGAGAAAATGTACAACGGACCCCTTATTGGGGTTTTTATTTTGGGTTTTAACAAAAAACCAAATATTAATATGGAAGGAAAACATGGTACAGGATTTTGTAGATAACAGTACCTTCCGTTTAAGAGGTTCAGATGCATTCATCACCGGCTTAAAGAATGACTCCAGCCTAAGAGAATATACATAACATTTCAGCAGCAATATAATATCTTCATAAACATAATACAAGATGATTCTTACCTCCCTTGATTGCCTTTATCCTTAGCTACCCTAATCTTTTCAATCGCCTGTGAGGAATTCAAAGATATTAAAAGTTGCATGCTAATAATATACTGAAATTCTTCGCTCAATTGCTTAGGTGAATGAAATACAAACCTTGACAATACGGTCTTGGTTGAAACCATTTTCTTTCACCAAGAAGGTCACTAATCCCTAAAGGAGGATGAAAAAGTAAGATGTGTGAAATTAAATTATTAGGTAAAGCTTTAGATCAAGAAAATATACTGACATTTTTAAATACTGATTTAATAAATTATGAGGATACTGCAGTGATTTGGTTGATAACTTTATGGACTCAGATTTTTTAGAGATTAAGAGGAAGTTGGTGCCAACTAATAGAAAAACAGAGAGTAGAGAAAGTAGCTTCATACATTTTTATGGACATTGAAAAGCATGTAATTGAGTTCCATGAGATGTGATTTGGTGTGCATTAATAAAGAAAGGTGTTTCAAGGTTGAAGTATATACATCATGAAACACTGACAAATATTAGTAGCTATAGAGTTACTAGGGAGCTTGATAAAATAGGAGTACGTGAATGATCAACATTGAGTTAGTATCTTCTTGTATTGATTATGGTAATGATTACAAAGAAATATAACGTGAGTTACTTTTTTGTACGCTTTTTTTATGATAGCTCTAATCAGTGAAGTAATCTCTATTGAAATAACAAGAAATTCAGAATTAAAATTATATATATATATAGACACACACACACACACACACACACACACAGAAAGAGAGAAAGAGAGAAAGGGAAGATAGAGGGTCTAAAACTAGTCGAATAGAGACTATGCATATGATATTCAACCTTCATGGGTGGGATACAAAAAATTATTGATTAATATTATTAACTGATAAAATGATGCTTAAATATGTAAGGTTCCCACAAAAAATTATTGATTGATATTATTAACTGATAAAATGATGCTTAAATATGTAAGGTTTAATTATCATGGGTATAATATAACAAAGACTAAAGATATAACAAAGACTTTGTTTTCAATTGTTTTGGTCTTTGTATTTGTTGGTTCAATTAGATATTTGATTTTTCGCACACTCTCGCGCTTGTACTATCTCTCTTGTTTCCTTCTGTGTATGCTTTAATTATTGTGGTTATCGTTCATATTGGATTTTATATGTATGGTTGCATGTAAATCATTTGATGTTAAAAATTGTCGGATACATATGGTTGCATGTAAGAGTTCACACGATTATTTCACCATCACATAGGACCGTCCTGCGTCAAGATTTAAATAGGGAAAAACTAGGAAGAGCAGGAAAAAATTGCAACTCAACGATCAGATAGGAGGCGTGCATTGCTCTAATATCAAGTAAAAAAAGGAGAATGTCTCGTTCTCTTCATGTATTTTTTGCAATTAGGTTAGGACTTCTTCAAGTATTAATCTTTGAACATGTATAGTCCTGGACTAGTTCCTTTACGAGTTGAACTGTTTTTTCTTACATTAACAATGTTTACGGCTAGTAATGTGATCATTATTAATCCATTATTGTATGTTTGCTTCCTATCTGAAAATGTTATGTTTGTCGAGGGCATCAGTAGTAGATATCAAGACAAGGTCAGAATATGTGAAAGATTTGTTCACAGGCATGACCCGTAGTGAACTTTGTAGTACTCAGAGTGACAGTTTTATTAACGGTTAGAGCCCCTACGAAATCTATTGTCTGAATGCTTATCGAAACGAGGAAAATGAATAGCAAAAGCACATTGGCATGGAACGAGAGAATTTGTGCTGATGATTAGGCATGATGTAATTGAAGGACATCATGCTTTAAATTGTATGCCTAATTATATGCCATGTGTCTAACTTGTGTATAGCTCAAATATGTGTCCTCATGTTTCTTTTATTGATGCTAACGGTAAATAAGAGCAAAACCTTGTATATTCATTTCTATGTGTCAAATACAATGTATGAATACAAATATATAGGAGGGAGAAAGAGAGAGGAAATCCTTATACATGATGTGAGACTAAAGAGAAGAGAAACAAATAAATGGGCTCCAATATGCGCCTTTACATGGGCTTTTCTAACACTCCCCCGCGAGCTAGAGCGTACAAGTCGTAGGCACCCAGCTTTGACAGGAATTGATAAAATAGGGTACTTCGTGGGGCCTTGGTGAGAATATCAGCAACTTGGTCAGTACCCGGAACATGCTTTAATTCTATCTTCTTCAACGTTCTCCCGGATGAAGTGACAGTCCACTTCAATGTGTTTCGTTCTTTCGTGGAAGACCGGGTTCTTAGCTATGTGTATAGCAGCTTGACTGTCACATAGTAAGATAGCTGGTGAGGAAAGATTTACTCCTAAAACAACAAGGAGACTTTTAAGCCATGTGAGTTCAGAAACAACTGATGCCATCGAACGGTACTCTGCCTCCGCTGAAGATCGAGCAACCTGCAACCACAACTTGTTTCTTACTACGCCAGGTAACAAGGTGACCTCCAAAGTAGGTACAAAAACCACTAGTAGACCGTCGATCATCCAGGGAACTAGGATAATCTGCATCAGAATACGCAACCAATGTTGGAGTAGAAGACGAGGTTTTGTATACCAGCCCTTGACCAGGGGCTGTTTTCAGATATCTTAGGATGCGTTCGACGGCCTGAAGATGGGACATTCGAGGGAGATGCATAAATCGGCTGACAACCCCAACAACAAAGGATATATCTGGTCTCGTGACTGTTAGGAAAATCAGTTTCCCAACAAGTCGTCAATAGTACTCTGGATTTGGAAGAGCAAGATCATTATCAGAGGCATGTGCACACAGCTTGTGATTGACATCCATAGGAGTGTTAATCGACTTGCATCCAGAGTAGTCAGCATCCTGAAGAAGATCGAGACAGTACTTCCGTTGAGAGACGACAAGTCCATCAGGACGCCTCGCGATCTCAAGACCAAGGAAGTATCGAAGGTTGCCCGGATCTTTTGTTTGAAAAATAGAGCTAAGGTGTTGTTTGACCGCTTGTATCCCTTTGAGTCATTTCCAGTGATTAGGATGTCATCAACATATACCAACAAAAGAACTGTTCCTGTTGTTCGATGTCGAGTGAACAGGGAGAAGTCTGTCGAGCTGCGAGTAAAGCCAACCTCCCGGACAGCCTTACTGAACTTGTCAAACCATGCCCGAGGGGATTGTTTGAGACCATAGATTGACTTCTTAAGATGACAAACTCGGGACTCCCCCGTGGTCTCAAACCCGGGAGGTTGTTGCATGTAGACTGTTTCCTGTAGATCACCATTTAAAAAAACATTCTTGATATCCAGTTGATGTAAGGGTCATCGACGATGCACAGCTACGGAGAGGACATGAACTGTGTTGAGCTTGGCCACCGGAGAGAATGTTTCCTCATAATCGAGACCATGTTGTTGAGTAAAGCCATGTTCCACAAGTTGGGCTTTCAGCCGGTCAATGGTCCCATCAGAAGCATGCTTGATAACAAAGACTCATTTACACCCAACATGAGTCTGGTCTAGAGGGAGAGGGGCCAGGTTCCATGTCTGGTTAGCCCAGAGGGCTGTCATTTCTTCTTCCATGGTTGCCCATCAGCCTAGATGTTGGAGAGCCACCTGCACAGAGTTAGGTAGAGAAATAGAGGATAATGAAGTAGCAAAGGTTTGGGGAAGGTGATGTAAGGATACATAATTCGCGAAGGGATGAGCGGTGGAGGCCGGTGCCGGATCAGCAGAGAGCAGAGTGTCAGAGGTTGAAGCCGATTGCATTGGGGCAACGGAGCGAGGAGGGTGACGGGTGTAGACACGGATAAGAGGTGGTTTGTGGAGAGCGGGGGCAGGGTCAGGAAGGAGTAGTGGTAGAGGAGTGGTAACTGGAACGACAGGTCTTGGGAAGGATGGTGGTGGAAGAGGTGTGGTTGGTGCGGAGAAGAAAGGTTGGTCCTCCTGAAAGGTAGCATCTACAGAAACAATCACTTTTCGGGTAGCAGGAGAGTAGCAGACGTAGCCTTTCTGAGTACGAGAATAGCCGACGAATACGTGTTTGGCTGCTCGGGGATCCAACTTGTCCTTCTTGTCCTTGGACGGGCCAAATAGGTGGACGTAGAAGGTACAACCAAATATCCGGGGTGTGAGAGAGAATGCCGGAGTGGAAGGAAAAAGGAGGCTAAACGGAGTAGCATTTTGGAGGACGGAGGAAGGGAGACGGTTAATGAGATAACATGTTGTGGATAGCGCGAAGTTCCAATAGGCTTTGGGTACCTGCATGTGGATGAGATCGAGCAACATCGAGGAGATGTCTATTTTTTCGTTCAGCAACGCCGTTTTGTTGGGGAGTATAAGCACACGATGTCTGGTGAATGATCCCAAATTCAGAGCAGAGATTAACAAATTCGTGACTCGTATATTCGCGAGCATTATCTGTCCGGAGAGTTTTTATATTGTTCGGAAAACTGCGTGCGAATCTCAAGGACGAAAGCCCGAAACACACAGGGAAGCTCGAAGCGATCACGAAGTAAATACAACCAAGTTGTGTGAATAAACATCAATAAAGGTGATGAAATAGCGATAACCAGAGATACTAGTAAGTTTGTACAAGCCCCAAACATCGGAATGCACTAAAACAAAAGGAGCAGAGCTCCGAGTACAATGAGGGGGAAAAGAGGAACGATGTTGTTTGCCCAAAATACATGATTCACACTTAAAAGCAGAAAGAGAGATATCTGAAAGAGCCTTCTGAAGGACTGGAAGAGGGGCATGCCCAAAACGCCGATGCCAATCAACGGAGGAGACTGAGGAGGGGATGGTAGGAGAAACATCAAGAAGGTAGAGCCCGTTTTGCAGTCGTCCCTTACCAATGATACTCTGCGTCTGTCGATCCTACATCAGAAAAGAGAAAGAGGTGAATGTTACTGAGCAATCCAAATCGGTAGTAAAGCGACTAACAGAAAGTAAATTAAACGGGGAACCCGGAACATGAAAAGTCGAGCGTAGAGAGAGAGAAGAATTGAGAGGGATATCAGCAAAGCCGGAGACGGGGACGGTGTCGTCATTGGCTACTGTGATGTACTTAGGATGAGGAGCATCCAAGTATTGATGTGGTGTCAGCGAGGTGATATGGTGGGTAGCACCTGAATCCACTATCCAGCGCGGACTAGTGGAGAGACAAGCGATACTTTCATTGGAGATGGAGGCGACAGAGGCAGGTGGGTGGTGGAGCATCCCTTGAAGGTGCTGGAGCTGGAGGTGAACTGCTTCAAGATCAGCACGAGTGGCAGAGGGATTGTCAGCGACAATATGAGCAGTCGGATGAGGAGGACGACCATGTTTGCGGTAGCAAGTCGCCTCAAGATGGCCATCCTTTCCGCAGAACGAACACTTAGGACGTGGTCGGCCTCCGCGACCCCCGCCCAGGGAGCCTGACCGTCCTCCACGAGTAGCGGGAGGGAGAGGTAGTAATGGTGCAGACGAGTGTTGGAGAAGGACCGGGGAGGGAGGTCCAATTATCCGGAGGCGGTGAGACTTTGAGCAACATGGAGCATACATCAGATAATGACGGGGTTGTAGCCGATGAAAGGATCTGCGCCCGAATATTTTGAAGGTGAAGCGGGACCCGAGCCATCATCATGGCAATACACACAGCCTCTTTTTGAGCACGCTGAGCTGCTAGATCTGTAGTAGAGGGCTGATGTTGTATCCAGGCTTTAGCAAGAGTCATGGCCCGAGCAACAAATGAGGTTAAGTCGGCCGCCCCACCAGCGTCAAGAGTTTGAAGCTCGGTAATGATGTCATACAAGTGTTGAAGGTTGTCCTTGCCGAAGTCCAAGGAGTGGAGTTCCTCCCACATTTCTTTGGCTGTCCCGTGATACATGGCCATGCGGTAAGGTTCGTCATCAAGGGAGTTGAGAAGCCACGTCTGAACACGACCATCGTTACGCAGCCAGTCATTAGTAGGATCGGATGGGGGCTCCTTAGTGAGATGAGACAGAAGCCCCTTGGACTGAAGAACCCGTCGGACAGAGTGCACCCACTCGACGAAGATTTTCTTCCCAGTCAGGGAGATGGTGGTGATTCTTAGTTCGTCGCGCATTTCAGGAGTGGGAAGTGAGCGGGTTGCAGGAGAGGTAGCAGTCTGCCCATCGGGATACACGGAGGGATCACTGGAGGAACCCATTGCAGAGAGGTCGGCACGGCTGCTGAGGAGATCACTGTTAGAGAGGAGCTCGTTGCTGGAGATCGCTGATGGAGATAGTTGCTAGAGAGGAGATTGCTGCTAGAGAAGAGGTGGTTGCTGAGCAGATCGCTGAGGAGATCGCTGGAGAGGCAGACCGCAGGGAGGAGGCCGCACGACCTCAGGGAGCTCGGCAGAGGGAGCTCGGCATGATCTCGCTTAGAGGAGACCGCTGGAAGGATTGCAGGGAGCTCGGCAGAGGGCGCGGTCTCGGCAGAGGGAGCGGCGAGAAGGAGAGGTCGCAGAGCAAAGGGAGACCGTGCGAGGAGAGAGACCGCTGAGAGCAGGGAGACCGCTGAGAGCAGGGAGAAGCTCAGGAGGGGCGGGGCCCACTTGTCAGAAGGAGAAGAATTGCGGTCAAAAATTTGGGAGACCGCAATTTCGGACTGAAACCTCTGATACCATGTAAATAAGATCAAAACCTTGTATATTCCTTTCTATGTGTTAAATACAATGTATGAATACAAATATATAGGAGGGAGAAAGAGAGAGGAAATCCTTATACATGATGTGGGACTAAAGAGAAAAGAGAGAAACAAATAAATGGGCTCCAATATGGGTCTTTACATGGGCTTTTCTAACACTAACAAGTGCAGGAAATATCACCGGGACTATTATTATAGTCTTATATTTTTTGGTAGAGTTATTTGGGAAGATTGGAACATTGCTCGGTCCTTACAGCTGACCTCTTTTCCTTATAAATCCTTACAGGGAAGCCTGCATAATAAGTATTATGAAATTGATGATGGTACTTCCATTTTTGTGTACCTTGGAGACAACAAACTTCATCCTCCATTATGCTAATTCCGTTTGATGTTCTATTTTATTGTTTTAGCTTTGAATCATGAAGGAACTATGCAATATTTGAGCATTGAGCTTTCTCGGATAACGAACCGAAACCAAACCGAATCGTTCAGTTCAGTATAAAATTGGTTGACCAAATTGAATGATATTCTATTTTTTTGTTTGGGTGATTTTGGCAGTTTGGGTGATTTTGGCAGTTTGGGTGACTTTTTATGCACACTCCTATCCAGGAATATCTGAGACCTTTTTCTTTAAAATTAAAAAGAAAAATTTCTAAGAGTTTCAATGATGGGTTTACAAGGTTTCCCAACTCCAAAACATTTCAAATTCGATACTTATTATTGTTTCATAGCTGAGAATAACTTACCTCTTCATCTGGAGCAGTCCATTTGAGTTCTGGTATTTCCAAGTTGACTAAGGGGTCTTTAAAAAGACGGCGTGCTTCTTGATATGGCCAATCTTCTGGTATATAATACCTGATAATAGTGATAAATGTTTAAGTGCAACTTTCAGGAAAAAGAACGAACCCCTTGATGAAAAAAGGATCTTCTTTAAGTAATCAAGCATGTGAAGAACAGGTCAGTTTTTTTATGTTCAGAAAACTGTTTTCTGTGAGAGCTTATAGGTATCACCAGAGTTATAATAAGAAATGAGCAGCTATAGGTATGAAAGTTATATACAAAGAAATAAGATCTTTAGAAATGAAAGTTCTATCCAAAGAAATAACATCTATAGACTTAAAAGTTATATCCAAAGAAATAACATCTATAGACTTAAAAGTTATATCCAAAGAAATAACATCTATAGACTTGAAAGTTATATACGAAACTTCCTTATCCAGTACAATGCAACAGATGCACGGTTCAGTTCGATTCCAAATTTCTGAAACCATGTAGTGGTGGTTCAGTTTGCAGTTTTGCTCAAAAACCGAACCAAACTGAACTGTTACACCCCTAGTAGGCGGGTTGATCATCCGGTTCTTTAATTTCCCGCAAAAACAACTCCTTCTAGCACGGCGTAGCGGCAGAGGCTGCATCGGGCGGCAAACCCTCATCATGCTCATGGATGTCACGAATGATGGTGATATGGTCGAAGGGGCATAGCTTGTGGGGCGATGTGATCGAAGAAAAGACCGCAGTGGGATCGTGAGGTGGTTGTAGTGGCAGGTCCCTTGTACGAGGGTGGTTGAGAATGGTTGTTGTTATGTCAGTCGAAGAAGAAGCGTATAATCGTCTGGCGGAGGGAGCACTAAGAGTGTTGGATGGAGGAGAATCGTAGGGGTCAGTGGCGGCACAAATTGTTATGGCGCCACTCTTGGGCTTGGCGGCGAAAGAGCTTGCTATGTGAACTGCGGGGAAAAAACAACTCGAAGCGATGTGATCGAGCTCAACCCTAACCCTGGCCCTAGAAGGAGGAGAGGAAAAGAACTAGAGAAGAGAATAGGCATTCATAAATTCATACCCCATTTAGGATCCATGGGTCTACATATATAGAATTACAAGATGGCAAAAATCATAATAAATCTGAACATTAGAAGGCGCGACATGCGTCGACACGAACATAAATTAAAACATACAAAAATTAAATGAATAACAGATTGTGTGGGACCATAACAATTATATGCTTCAAGATGTTTAATCATACTTGATTGAATCAATGCAAAGACGAGCATTAAACACAGATCCTAAACATTTCATTGTATGCACCTGTCCTTGCTCAAATTCTCCAATACTTTTTCAATAGAACCATGTTGACGAATAAGCTTCAATGCAGTTTGCCCCCCAATACCTGCATAACCGGCATGATATGAATTAGCTGTAATAGAACCAAACAATAACAAAAGGATAAGCATAAAGTTGCAATGATGCTATTAACCAACCTAACTATTGAATACAAATAAATTTATATACTGAGTAGCTTTATAAATAGTTATTTGATGAATTTTTAGAAATATCAACACGAAAACATATGAAATCACGTGTACAGTATCATTTTAAACACCAAATAACATCAACTGCACCAAGAAAAGGGAAAAAGTTGCATAGATCAAGACCTTATAATTTTTACATAGATCAACAAACTTATAATCGTTCCTCCTCTCGCGTGAAACAAAAGAGCATTTTGTTTATCGAGACTCCGTTTGAGGTCATCGATCTAGCGAAATCTATTGTTGTCACCGTCCATCCCGCAAAAGTTCCTCTCCTCTGTCGCATCTTGCGTCTACGGATTTAGAGAAGACTTCTTCCGCACCCCTTTCGCTTGTTATCGACTAGGTGAGGTCTTCTACTGTGTCTTCCCTATCTGCTCCTAGAGGGACTTCGTCCGGTAAGGTCGCTCCATCTGACATTGTTGTGGTGATGGTGAGTCAGCTGCCTCGCCCTCAGAGTTCTTCAGAACCTAGGGTCCTACAAAGCGAGGACCCCACAACTGTCCTAACCAATGACGACGTCGTGGCAGAGAAGACAGATCTATCGAATGCTTCTTCGGAGCATAGAAGGCTCCGCTTGAGAAAATACTTCCAGTTGTAGACCTCGCGCCGGAGAGGCGTATTTTTTACTCTTCAAGTATCCCTAGTAAGGATATTTTGTGAGGTTGTATTTACTTCGTCATGGATAGTTCCCTATGTTTATTGGCGTCAGCCTACAAGATAATCTTGCAGGAGAATCCTATCAAGCGTGATTTGTATCTCCTTCGCAAGCCCGACATATCTCTCCTCGGGTAAGCTTCCTTTGAGTGTGACAAAAACCTTTGTGATTCATGCGGGTAAGTTTCTAACTATTCTTCATTTGCAGATAGCGTTGTCGATACCTCCTTTGCTGCGGGGACTTCGCATCATGTTGAAGTTCCTTTGATGGTTCCACCACCTCCTTCTAACTCTGTTCTGCGAGTTCCCAATTTCCTCAATGACCTCGCGGACCAAGTTCATGACCCTATGGTGTTGGGCGACCTTCAAAGCTACATTTATGATTATGCCAATATGGAGGCAAGGATAAAGATGCTCGAGGAGGCTTCTCTTTCCCATCGCATCACAGCCTTGGAGATTCAGACGACCAAGCTGGAGGGATTCATACCTCGAATGGAGACTTCGGAGAGGCGCCGTGATGACATCTACAACATGGAGCTTCGATTCTTGATCTTGAGCATCGCCATTTACTGTTCTCCGACAAGGTACACAACATTATCCATTACGACATGTCATCTTCGGACTTCTAGCGCGTGATGGAGATTTTTCGTGATGCCAAATCTTACATGGTGTGCGCCCAAGGTCTCTTCAAAAGCGCTTCTGAGCTAGGTAGGAAAACTCACCAAAACCCGAGCAGACGATGAGATGAGCCGGAACTGTGATGAAGAAACCAAGACTCGCGTCAAGATGAATCAAGCTCGCTGCAAGACAAGTCTAATTCGTTGCAAGGCCTTCGCCACTAATTTTTGTACCCTTTTTTTCTTTCTTTTTTACTCTCGTTTTGTAAGTGAGGTCCTCCTACACTTGATGTTTGTAATGATAATGAACAATTTTTTACTAATTTTGAAAGTTGTTGACCTATCTGTTGGGGTTAAGTCGGAAAGCAGGGTTGTTGATGTGAGAGAGGTTGGACTGAGCGAGATCTAGTCTTCGTAGGGGTGATGTCGCGAGGTATTGAATCATTTCCTCATCGTTGATTATGACATGTGAGGTTCCCAATGACGTTTACTGTGTGCAAAAAACTACGAAAGTAATTTTTGAAAATAGATTTTGAATTGATTTGTCGCTGGATCTGGAATGATGTGCGTGAAATGTCCCTGGCGATGCATCTCGCGATTTACTTCCAGTTTTAACCTACTAATAGGGAGTCTCGCGAGATGCATCGTCAGGGACATTTCACGTACATCATTCCAGATCCAGCGACAAATCAATTCAAAATCTATTTTAACCTACTAATAGGGAGTCCCTTATCCTTACTTGCACCATCAAGAATTCGAGCAAGTACTAGTTGTGTCGTCAATTGCAACATAAACTCAAAAATCTTCAAAATTTTCATTTTATTATTTGATAGGTTTGATATCCTTAGACTTTAGTTCAACAACTAATTGTACAGTCACTTGCAAATTCATCTTTCAAATGTTATTTCTCCTAGGTTGTCCAGAAAATAGTCATGGGTTTGAAAGCACGGATATTTGCAACAGTCTTATGTATTGTATCTGAAACATTAAGGAGTCGGAAAACTCTCAAAAAATATTCTTTTAATTTTAAATAATAAAAAATCTTACATAATTCTGGATACTCTCATATACTCAAGGATATACCCCAATTTGCTCAAAAATGTTCAAAAATATGTATATTATGATGGTGATATGGAGAAAGACATGTGAAAGAGAAAGTGATGGATGATAAGTGCTCAAGATCAATTGAGTAATACTTTCATTCACAGCTCATATCTTTGATATGATACGATTTTGTGGCATAGATCATTGTCTTCATTTAATATATGATGATATGTGATATATAATGATTAAAAAATGAAGATGCAATGTCACACATGTCTTAATATTAATTTATATTTATATATTTCAATAATTAAAAAACAATATTGTATCAAGCATCCTAGGGTTTTTAAAAATCATGAATCTTGTATATGTAGCATAATGTATCTCATATCCCACCTCTGTCCCTGTGCAGTATAGGTCAAGGGATTCTATCATCATAGAGAAAATTGGGAAATTTTGTATAATTATCTCAAGATTATTTTCTAGTATAAATTTTGACTCTTTTATAGCATCATTTTCATTTATCAATATGGAGGGGATTATTGTCTACCTTAGGTTTTGCGAAATTCAGATGATGAGCGATGTTAGGCGACTAGGGACCGTCAGCAATGTAGACTGGAAGAACAAAGGGAAGGAGCATGTTGGAACTCACCTAGGCTGCATATCCGTAAAACGCAAAGGGAACTCGCTTGAGCTCTAGGACTCGACGAACACTGCCTCGAGAGCATGCTCGGTCGGTGAAATGACACAAAGCACAAGGTCTACAGTGTCGGATGGATCAGCAGAGGGTAATCCCAAGGGTTCCAAACAAATCTGACTGAATCCTATTTTTAGGCAGCCTCGGAGATCTCATAGAGTATCAGTGGGCAGTTGTTGAGGCCTATAAATAAGACCGATCAGAAGAGGGGAGATCGTTTGGAGCGTTCTTTGCGGCCCCCTTCTCCTCTCGAGACCATCTCCTGTTGGGTCTAATAGAGGAAGTAGTTGGCATTCCTGGGTTAATGATCGTACCTCCACTTGAAACACTATTTCCTGCATAATAGTACTCGTGCAGCTTTTTGTATCGGTCTAATCATTCGCTATTTGTATCTCGAGTCGAGTAACTTTCAATCAGTTAAGAGTATCAGGGAAGACGACCGAAAGGCAGCATTTGGCACTGACAGAACGAACATGCGGCCTTCAATTCTTGGCGAGGAAGAAAAAAGACCCAAGATGACCAAGTAGGATGACAACGGCATGTCCATGGCTCCGAACTCGCGTAGTAAGCTACCCGACAAGACTTCCTGGAGATGAAAGAAAAAATGGAGGGGATCACGTTCTTAGTCATCACTCTAGTCAGGGTTGGTACAAGCTCTCTTGTGCAACCTTGACCAGCCTCAGCACCCCGTCGACAATCCTCCATGGGGAAGAAAAAATCAACCTAAGAGCGCCAGCAGCGAACTCATGCAGCCACCCTAGTGGCACTGACACAACAATTTTCTTTCATTACAACAATCATGCTGACCCCTACAAAAATGGAGGGAAACGGCGCTGAAGGACAAGATCAGACGGAACCAAACCCGATTGGATTAGCCCCAATTATCCCACTTCTCATAGAGGGCGGACCGAGTCCACCACCTCAAATACTAGATAAGAAAAAGTAACCTAAAGTTGGATGTCCCAAACGTTAATAGTTCAGAACAAAGGTTGTGTCCACAATGATCACCCTACACGTGCTTGGTAAGCAATTTGTTTTACAAATAGCATGTCTAAAACAACTTTAAATGATAGCTGAAAGTTGGCAATAAAAAAAACTTTCATCATGTTGGTAGTAATGTTGATTAAGAATGAAAGAATAGCCATCTATTTGGATGTCTCTAGGAAGTAACGTGCATTATGACAAAAGATAAATTTAGAATATTTGATGATAAAATAAAATTTGAACATTTTTATGCCAATTTTTTCACCTTAAGGCGTCAGAGATAGAAGAACTACTGCCAAAAATAACACAAGATGCATAAACTCTCTTTCATAAATGTTTTACTCACTGAGCCACTATTTCATTTAAAAAAATTAATGAGAAGCAAGAACCTTTATATATACGATGTCACATAATTGCAACTATCTTATCAAAGGATTCAGATTCTCTCCAATTACCAGGGTAATAGCATATGTTCATTTACCACATCCCAACTATGCATGCCATCATAGATGGGATTGAACCGCCAAACTACTTCAAAAGCACTCCATTTTGGTAAATTCAATCAATCGTTCATATTGGCTGCATGGTGGGGATGGGAAATAAGTATCTGTCTCAAGTTAGGATACCTTTAATGCTGTCACAATAGTCACACCCACACAGAATGCACAAGTCTATAAATTGATCCATGGTGAAATCAAGCTCTTGTAGAACCTGGACAGTAATTATTGACTTATCGTCAGAATAGTGAAATTAGACATCAACGATGAAGCCATATGTATAAACAAACCTTTCCAACTTCAAATTCCATAACAGGGATCTTTTTAGAGCTTGGATCCATCAAGTGGCGGAGAAATCTCGGGGCTGCAAAAGTAAGTGAATCCATGTCCTCAGAAGCCACTGCATAAACCTAAATTCAAAAAAGAAATATAACAACAATCAGAAATGCCTAAAAGGATTTCTGGGGTAGTTTAGCTAAAACCTTATCGCTTTTGCAAAGAGCAGCACATTGAGCCTCTGCTTCGGAGGGTGCCTGAAAGAACCCGAGTTTGGAAGTCAGCATCCACTATACAGTAAAAGAGGCAATTGATGACTCATAAACTCATGTTCATTCCTCAACAGAGTTACATATACATCATGGAAGCCAACAAATATGAAGAAAGATTTAATCAAAAGAATTGTAATGATCGTGCAGCTTTTCTTTACAACCCAGGCAGGAGATTGAGTAATCGCACTTATATCATGCACTTACATAGCTAAATGATGCTGATATAATGGAGTTAGATGGATATTTTCCCTTGGCGAATAATCTCCAAACCCTACCAGGTTTCCATTTGTTTGATTTGGTAAAGCTTCCACAAACATCTGTGGAACCGGGGGTACGTCCCTTTCGATGATGTAAAATATGAAGTTGTACCTATGTGTTTACTCTAGGTATGTTGTATACAGCGAATTGTTCTCTGTTCATACCTTCATTCTCGTGAGTAATTTCGTGTGCTTACAGAGTTGGTACATTTATGTACACTGAAACTCTCCTTGTGGAAAACGACATATAGAGAGAAATTTCCGCAGGATTTAAACTACTCCACTCATTAATATGCAGCATATTCACATTGCATATATAAGATATCTAATATATACAAGTACATAATATATCACCTCAACTACTGGAACGCCCATCAGTCTTAAGAGTCGTTTGCAATCTTCATTATGTTGCCTTGTTACCTGCAATAGAAGGAACAAAAAAATGAAGTAACAAACAAAGTACTATACAAAAAAGACAAGCATCCTTAAACAAAAGGGTATTTGAATACGGATGTTAAAGAAAATAACTAAACCAGAAACAGAGAAGGAAAAATGAAACCTACTTAAAAATGAATCGATTTCCTAATTAAAGAAGCTATTGTTCCTTTTGATGATAAAAGTTTGCAAACATCATTAGTAGCTACAGTAGCCAAATTGAAGGATCACATCATACGATATTACAATGTTTGTGTGCTCGAACTCTCAAATTTGAAGGGTCTGCGGAGGAGATGTTGCATACAACCCTCCCCGGCATAGCAAAGATAGACTTTCTTGACCCCCCATGATTTGGTCATATAACCTAAGAATTTCTCGAAGCCTGCCGTCCATGCATACAAGATTATAAAGTTAATAGAAATATTTCTTAGAGCTTATTGATATGGAGGGTCATATTACTACGTGAAGAAGTTTATTCATGATACACAAATAGCACATAAGAATGCAATAATTGCCGGAACAGAAAATGTTATGTTCGTAGTGGATTCATGAAAAAAACTTCCAACTATTCGAATCTAAGGCAATAATTACAATGAGTAGTTAATAGAAAGGGGGATCTAAACACTACAAAACTTCTTCTTCAATGTAAAATGAGATTTCACATCCCCGGGTTCTAAATCACAAATATCATACATCTTCTAAATTCTATCATTTGGAAACTCACAATGCATAAGGGCATAGGACTACCTTGACCGTTCTCTTGCTAAACTTTTCAATATCATCTTTATTCCCCTCCTGCATCACCAAAAGCAACCTGCTTAATGAAGCTTATTTACAGTGGAACAAAAAGCACTCCCAAACGTTTAAAAAAAACTCTTTTATACCTCTACAGCAGTGGCTAATTCCTTGGTGGCATCATCCCTCTTTGAGTATCTGCAGAATAATTACCAAAAAACAAAATTTGAATTTTCATTCCATTAAATAAAAGATTGGTATTAAGGTCATACCTTTTGGCAAGCTCCTGTTTCTTTAGATCAGGTGGCTGGCCATCAAAGACATACCTAGTAAGAACCATAACTAAAAATGGTTAGAACAAGCAAAAATTTTAAAAAAACAAACTTGAAAGTATTTGATTTCATTCATAACATGGATGAATTACACAGGCTTAATTCCCGCTTCGAGCAATCGGATTGTGCGGCTGAACATTCCTTGCAAATGGCTACAAATTTAAGTTTTGTACATGTAAACAAAACTGGTGTCAGCTAAAGCAGCAGAATGCTGTATATTCAGGAAGGATCAACGGTTAAAAGAGTCTAACCTGGTGACTTCACCAGCCTCGTTTGTTAGCATCTCTGTCCCGACCCTTCCCACCACAATCTATCCAAACGGAAAAGCAGAAAATAAATCAAGCAAAAAGGACCGTTGAAAT
This sequence comes from Dactylorhiza incarnata, assembly GCA_033032865.1. Lineage (NCBI taxonomy): Eukaryota > Viridiplantae > Streptophyta > Magnoliopsida > Asparagales > Orchidaceae > Dactylorhiza > Dactylorhiza incarnata. The sequence continues at coordinate 925,123 of JAWHQI010000337.1, forward strand.
TTTAAAAAAACGCTGAAAATAATGCCAGAGGAAATCTAAAACCCTAAAAACTCTTTCAAGCATACCAGAGACAGTTACTGAAAGTGGAAACGACTAAGTAGATCAAAATTTCTTTAGCGGGCAATAAACTAACAGTGTAAAAAGAAATCAAAATGGGTTAATATACGAACAAGGAACTGGTAGATGCTCATACTGGCATCTACGGCGATCTTTCGACCAAAATAGCCCTCGAGCTTCTGCTCCTTCATGGCCTTGGGAGCGGTGTCGGCCAAAAGCTTCGTCAAACCCTTGGAAACGGGAAAGAGAGGCCATCATTTCAGAAGGAATTATCGGCAAACGCACAGAACTCAATCGGTGGATCGAACTCTAACCTTTATGCCCATGGCGAGGAAGAGAGAGTAGTCGAAACTAGAGCGAGCGGAAGAAAATGAAGCTTCCAATGTACAAAATGGCGAGGTTTTCGCGGCCTTTTAAAATGTGGATTCTTATTAGGGCCCCTGAATTTGGAATTGGGGGGAATTGAAATTATTTTGGGTGCTGGGCATCTTGGAATTAGCTCAGAATTGGAATTCCTTTAATTGCAAAGGTTTTACAATAATCATATCCCCAATTCTTTGGATTCGCGCTGGATATTCTTGATTTTCAAAGATGGGAGAGCAAAACTCTATTGTCAGCAACTGAACAGCAGAATTGTCCAATTTTAATTTTTGATGCTCAATTCTGCACAACATACAAACAGCAGAATTGAAATTCAACACAATTCTAATTCCTGCTAGTTTTGAAATTGACTGAATTTTAATTCTTCAATTCCAATTCCAGACTATCGAACAGATCCGTATATATTGCTTATCGTAGGATTCAGAAAAATAATATTTTTGGAAGCTTCTTTACCCAATAGAACTAGTTTTGAAATTGGCTGAATTCTAATTCTTCAAATTCAATTTCAAATTGTCAAACAACCCGTATATATTGCTTATTGTAGGATTCGGAAAGATAATATTTTTGGAAGCTTCTTTACCCAATAGGACTAGATGTAATATGCCCTCATGTTTAATTACATCTAATTATCATGAGTGCGGTGAGAGTTGTGTCATGTGTGTGATTTAAATATTAACTTAGTCGCATTAAGTGGGCAATATAAATTGAACCTATCTAATTGAGCAACCACGTCAAATTGAATTTGTTATGAATCCTCGCAAGTGCGGGTATTTTTTGTGGAGAACTACTTAGGTAGGTTCTCTTACCTAATAATAGGTGGAGGAAAAATACAGCCGTACGATCTTAGATCGGACGGTATCTAAAATACTGACATTATTTATTATTTATAAATACATGAGTATTTAGGAAAATACCACCGTATGATCTCTGATCAACGGCTTAGATGGGCTCCCTCTCACCTATTATTAGGTGAGAGATACTCACCAAAAAAATTTTCTTTTTTGTGTGTGCACGAGTTTCAAGCACGTGATACTTATTTGTCGTATGGAATTGCCCTAGGTCTAGCTTCTTGTTGGTTTCAAGGTCATCAATTGCGCAGCGGAAATACAAAAAACCTCCAACATGATTTATGCAAAAAACAATAAATCAAGAAAGAAGTTTATATCTGCGTCAAAATCAAATTTCGAGAAAAATAATTGGCGTTTAAGTCCAAACGCAGAATAATATCTGCGTCTCTAGAGGTATCCACATGAACGCCGGAAACACCATGCAGTCCGTCAAACAAACTCGGGCTGGAAGATGATCGTTTTTCTCTCCTTCGAAATGCTAGTTTTGATTTGATAGAGATGTGTTCTTGGTGGTTTTATAGTATGAAGACCTCTAAATCAAGTCATGGTTCTTTATGATAAGTTGGCATATTTATAGGCACTAACTAGTACTTGAATTTTGGGGTGTAAGCGCCCTTGGCACACGGGCGTGTGTCCCAAAAGTCGCGTTGGTTCATGCAGACATGACTCCTCGTGGCTCTAGAACAAAAAATTGCGCACACGCACTTGGCACACGGGGCATGTGTCGCGGGTGTGTGCCTTCGAAAGTCACACCTTTTGGTCCAAAACTGATGTCAACTGCTATCCCGCCATTTTGAGCACACACGTCATAGGCACACTGGCATGTGCCTCGAATACCGTGCAACATATCATATATACTCATTCAAAACTTGGTTTCATAAACCAACACGATCACACATAATTTCTGCATGTTCTTACGTACGACCATTTAAGCTCGTATTAATTATGTTGATTGTAAGACTAAATCCTTCGCTACTTCTAGATCACAAGATTCCAACAATCTCTAACTTGATCTAGAACGTATCAACTATAGTCTCACAAACACAGGGGCGAATCCAGAGGAGGGCCCGAGGGACACTGGCACCCCCATTATTTTTCGAATTTGTTAGTGGATTTGGATTCCTCTCGTCGAGGCAATAAATTTTGACTGCTTATATGACAAAAACGGTGGCCAGATGAGGGAGAAACAGCTCTGATAAGATGAAAGTGTTCTCACGTCACGTAACTAGTTTGTTTTGGGGACAAATATTGGCTATTCGCGGACCAAAGTTGGCTATTCACAGTCCAAATTTGGCTATTAGCAGACCAAGTTCAGCTATGTGCACCCCCAAAATTAATTTCGAACATATGACCCACGACCCTCCAACTCACCCCGCTAGCATTTGTGTTTAGAAATTTTTTGTGCACCCCCATTTATAATTTTCTGGATCCGCCACTGCACAAACAATGAGCGGCATCTAGCAATACTGTGACGACCTTGGACAGGCAGCCCGATCGCTGTGTTCACTAGCGTGGCAATCCTGGTCGCCCGGCTGCAGCCCAAACACCTCAACCCACTCTCCGCGCCTGTTTCTTAGAAGTGGTAGGTTGTTGAGGTGGGGTCTTGAGCCCGCAACCTCCTTGATAAGGAGCCTTCAAACCACTCATCACCAATTGAGCTGCTGGTTTGAAGGCTCCTTATCAAGGAGGTTGCGGGTTCAAGGCCCCTCCTCAACAACCTACCGCTGCTGCGAAACAGGCGCGGAGAGTGGGTTGAGGTGCATGGGCTGCAGCTCGGGCGACCGGGATTGCCATGCTGGTGAACACAGCGGTCGGGTTGCCTGTCCAGAGTCGTCACAAAAAAGTGCATTTTTTCTTGATTTGGACCTTAATAGGTCCAAATTTGAGCCTTAAGTTTTAGAAAATATAGGATTTTGATAATTCAGAAAAATCAGGGTTTTGAAAGCTTTTTCAACTAATAAACATGGGAGAAGATTGAGTTCCATCATTTCTTCCACCCAAAATCTTTAGGGTCATATCTATAGCTTTGCAAGCAAATACCAAATATTACAATCCACTAATTTGCTAAAAATCTTCTCAAAACATTTTCCAAAGAACTGATAAACTAAATCTTTATACATCAAATATATGAACACAAAATTACTCTTTTATATAAAACATAATTTGCTATGTGCAAGCAAAGAGGCTTACTTACCTAAACAATCTTCAGCCAAAATACTACTGGAATGGAGCATGAGCTGTGAAAGAAGACTTAACCACAGAGAGGAAACAGAGGCATCTTTAAAATCCATAGAAACTGAACCCAAGTGTGTGTTTACATGGACAACATTATTCAAACTGCTGTACAAAAATAACCAACTCTTCCTTCCCTTCTGCTTTGGGGAGAGAAAAGAAAAAAATGACCAACACACCATCCTGCTAAAGAATCTTCTTCTTGTTTTTGCATGGAAGATCCCACACACCTGGGAAGAATTTGTATCAGAGTTTGGGCGGCGGCGGCGGCGGTCACTTAAAATGGGAATCCATTGATCTAATAATGGGCGATGTCAGCAGAGGCCCGCCCTTAAAGCCTGCTCTGCTTCCTGCATTGTCGGAAGAGGATCGTTAACGTTTTGCCAAGGCCTAGCCCAGACCTTGATGTGCCCTTCCCTGCAGACCGTGAGAACCGACTCGCTCGTAAATATGACGCCGGAGAGAGGCTCCGTGTGCACGCTCTGGGCCATTACCGGTGAGAGTTTCAGCACGTCTCTAATGCTCGGGGAAGGCTGGAGGGTTCCGGGGGGACAAATGTTGTTCCAGTTGCCGGAATGGCCTCCGCCGCTGCTCAGAGTAGGTGATCCCCCGGGAGGGCAGCGCAGCGGGGCTGCAATTTCCTCCAATGCAAGGTCCCAAAGGAGCAATTGAGTGTCCTGCCACCAGTGCTTCAAATCAGAGCTTTAGAACAGGTATATGTAGCCATTTAAAATCAGTATAAGTGTGTGCGCGCGCGCGCGCGTGTATACAGAACTCATGCAAGGACCATTTCCAACGTGTTCCAAAAATATGGAAATAAACAGATACTATTGTACAGAAGGGATTTGTCAATGTTATCCTCTTATGCCACTTCACCGTTTTAACTACCCAAACTTAACTCTAGTATAGGCATACAATTTATTTTACTAGTTTACATCTATTAATACCTTCAAGCAATTTTAAAATATAAAACACTAGGGCTAAGCATAAAAATTGAAACTTAAAAGTCACTAGAAAATCACTCGTTATTTGACTCGACTTGAAATTTACTTAAATGATCCGAGTCAATTTGAGTCGCATCAAAACAACTAGAATCTAATTTCAAGCCAAGGCCGGCTCGCTCAAAATTTGATTTGAATTGGCTTAAAATCATAGCAATCTGTTACGGGTCGATATTGAGGCACTACTACTACGGCCGACATTGAGGCATGACGCACTTGTGAAGCGGGAGGGTGCGAAGAGTTTAAATTGTGGATGTGTGTCTTTATTTCATATTTTTAATTGTCTAAGTCTTGTGACGCGCGTTTTGGATATTGTGGCATGGGGGGATTCATCCTACTTTTGGGATGAAGGGAATTTGAAAAATAAGCATTTAGTATCACCAATATTGCTAGCTAGGGCCCTCTCTTTATTGTTCAAGCAGGTGTCTAGCTAGGGCTCGACATCCCTCCCCCAAATACACCCCCAAAGCCACCAATCAGCCTTCCATCTTCCACCGGAGCCTCCATTGCCCCACTTGTTCTCCCCTTTGCATCCTACCGCAGTCGTAGATCTGCCCGGGTCAAGGAAGGGGGAAGTCCAATCCTCTCTGGGACTTCATCCTCACCCACCCTTGCACAAGATCTCAATCAGGAGCCCACATCAACTTGGCATTAGAACCAAAAAGTATTGCCGACCTTATAATGCAGCCTCCGACAGTTCGCGCACTCCCACCTGCTCGAGCGACCTCGCTCGACACCAACACCGATCTGCGGGATCACCTTCCTGCGCACGTGAGCCGCTCGGCCACGGTCACCTGTAGGGCTCCTCCTTGCCCGGCGCCAGCCTCCTCTCAAGCAGCTCTGGCCTCCTACCCACTCCAAGCCTCGATCCAGGGCAACTGACAGCTTCCCCCATGGAAGAAGGCGGTCTCACGTTGGCCCAAGTTATAGAGATGTTCTAGAAAATGATGTAGGACAACACCAGCCATCGAAGCCCTCACCACGCGTCCTAACGTCAAGTTGATTCCCCTGCCTCCGCGAGACGCCTCTGGTTCCTCAGACCACGAGGATCTTCACAGTCCTGATTTCCACAGCCACCGCTCGGAAGGGAGCGACATACCCCGCTACGTGAAGACGGGCTTCCCTCTCTTCGACAATTGTGACTTACACACTGCGGAGAATTTTTTTCCGAAGCAGCACACGCCATGAGAAGAATGGATTAAAGTGTCATCCTTTCAACTCACGGGCTCTGCTTAATTATGGTTATCGTAATTGCAGCGAGAAAAACCACATTTGACTTAGGAAGCATTCAAGGCCAACTACAACCTCCATTATGAGTCACAACAACCAGATTGACAATCTCATATCCCACAAAGAGACAGGGTCCATCGATGACTACTTGGAGAGGTTTCAACTTATGCTCGCACAAGCTCCATCCACTACCCCAGAGCACCGGGTTACCATCTTTATAGCAGGTCTCCACAAGCGTCTACGTGTGGACGTGGAATTTGAAACACGTACATATTTCACCTCCATCATGAGTCTCACGCGGGCCTGCGAGAAGCGCTTGTTGATGGATCAGCCCTACAACGGTCATCGTGGAGGTGATGTGTATTCTAAAGGATTTGGAGCCCACACTCACCAACTCAGTAATGGCCCTGCCAAGGACAACGAAGGGGACTGATCACAGTTCATCTGTCACCTTTCGACCCATGTGATAGTTGACTGTCGCGTCAAGGTCTTATGTTTTAACTGTGACGACACACATGTACGCGGACACAAGTGCAAGCACCTCTTTTGGATTGAGGTGGATTCCCCCCACCTCCACCCGCTGAGTGATGAAAAGGATGACCGAGAGGACTCGGAGATTTCAATACATGCCATCAAGGGCACTCATCATAGGGTGCCATCCAAATGCTCATTACCATTGTGAGCCACATGATTGTGCCACCCATGGACTCCGGGAGCACGCACAATTGTATCAATAAGAATGCCACAAAATATTTCCAGCTGGAAACAACGGGCCGCACCGACAGACACGTGTCGATGGACAATGTGAGCCAGATGGACGGCCTGGGCATCTGTTGAGTCGTGCCTATAATGGTGGAAGGAACCCATTTCATGGTTGACTTCCTCATGAATGCTCTCCAGGAAGTTGAGGTAGTATTGGGAGTCAAGTGATTGCGCACCTTAGGACAGTTGACGTGGGACTTTGAACGTCTGACGATGCGAGTGCAGTTGGGCTTTGAGACAGTACAGTAGCAGGGTTGCACGCCTAAGACACCGCCGAGAACCTTTTGATTGGAGGCGGACCATACAAACTAGGTGGGTATTGAACCTATATAGTTACTTCGGGGGCTCCCACAAACCCTGACAGGGTCGTTGGTGCCATTGATGCCCCAATCCGAGGATATGGTTACACCACACGTGCCAACACAGATTTTGCGCATCTGAAACACGGACAACCTCCTCGAGGCTCTGGTAACTTGGGATGGTAAGGATGTAGCTAACACCACCGAAGAAGTACCATGTCCTTTGTGTCGTCCTTCTGACCCTCAAGCTTGAGGGCAAGCTTGATCACAATGGGGGAAGAGATATTACGGGTCGACGTGAGCACTACTGCTACGGTTGACGTTGAGGCACTATGCACCAGTGACATGGGAGGGCGCAAAGAGTTTAAATGGAGGACATGTATCTTTATTTCGTATTTTTACATGTTCCGTATTTTTTTATATGTATCGGACTATAGTATCTTTACTCACAATTGTCTAAGCCTTCTGAGGGCGTTTTGGATATTGTGGCAAGGGGGACTGAAGTGCTGTTAATCTTACATATTTTTTTTTCGTATTTTTATATGTTCCATATTTTTTACATGTATCGGACTATCGCATCTTTACTCACAATTGTCCAAGCCTTCTGAGGGCGTTTTGGATATTGTGGCAAGGGGGACTCATCCCTCCCCTGATTCCGCACATCCCTCCGACTCCACGCCAATCAGCCTTCCCCTTCCAATGGAGCCTTCACCTTCGCATCCTATTAACGGTCATAGTAGCATGCAGAGTAAATTGATAAGTCACTAGCATTTTACCTGTCCAACAGACACAAAACGATACATCACATTTTCTCCTGCTTCATTTGAATCTGGTTGTGGCCAATATAAGTCAAAAGCAACTCCGCTGACCTGGTAATAAAAACAGTTAAAATAAAATACTGATGATTTGTAAAAGGTATCTCCTGAAAACTCACCCATGAATTATGACCCTCACCCCATGCAACTAACTTCCGTTCTTCCATGCTCCAAACCTGAACAAGGTCATCCTCTCCGCCAGTCAATACATACTTTCCATCCGAACTGAATCAAAAGCATTACCAAATCAGATAGTTAACTGATCTATAAATTTGGAATTTCAAGCCTTCAGAACATTAAAATTAACAAAATGAGATGTTCAACAGTTTTTAAAAAACAAACTTTGAAAATGTAGGCAACGGTAATGTTTGTGCGATACTAAAGACAAATGAAATGAACACCAAGGATTTTTTATAAGAATAAGGTACAAAAATAAAATTTCAAAACATGATGGTAAGATGAGTAGAAAGTACAAGAATTTAAACCACATTTTGACAATTGGCATGAACCAGGAAAAAGATAGAAAATTGAAAAGAGCAAATAAGTTTATAACATAAAGCTAAGTAGCTCCAAAGATGTGTTAATAATTTTATAAGGATCCCGAGGAGTTGTTGATATGTTAAAATCCAGAAGGATACAAGAAACTATGCCGATCATGTCAAAATAAGAAGTATTCAGGGGCTTGAGCTCTGAACAGAGAAAATTGTAAAAAAGTAACATAGAATCACATGTCGATTAACAACGGATCTCTCATAGATACAGCCCAGAAAAGAAAGTGAGTGCTCTGAGCATACCTCCAAGCACAACATAATAAAGCGCCATAATAGCTTTTTCCACCACATATTAATTGCTCATTTGCAAAGTCGAATACTCTCAAGTAACCTGCCAAGTTAAAAAAAAGCTTGGTCAATATCAAAAAATACTACAGGTTCTTAATAAACAATGATCCGAACTAAGAGATTCAGAAATATTATCAGGGGACTTGAAAAAATAAGTACCATCTCTCCCAACTGTTGCCAAATATTGTCCATTTGAAGAGAAAGACATGTTGTTGATTGAACCCTGGCAAATATGCCATCGAGCAACAGGATTGGTCTGCAACATTTAAAGAAACCTGATTTTTTTAAATATATCTCATTCGGGGACACAAGAACTACACAATCACATAAAACATTCTAAACTGGAACTATTCATCAAGATTTATAAGATATATTAGAAATGCTCCCTCACTCTAAAAGGCAAGAAACAAGCTTGCATGCCAGAGTAAAAGTACTACATTATGAATGAAGTTGAGGGAACTTCATTCATAAAGACACGATAAGATTCAGAACATAAACATCACTATATGATGCAACTCAAGACATGGCATTTAACAATATGGCAAAAATAAGGTAAAATAATATTAGATGGAAAATCTAAACCAGTAATTAATCTGCTATCGGACTCCGGTGAAAATTTTGGGGCCTAGATTGAAGAATGAGTATATGACGCATGGCGAATTTATAAGTGAAAGACGCTTGATACCCTAACCCTAAATGAAATGCAAGCAGCCACGACAAATGTAATGGAACCAACGTCGACCCTAAAGATGCGAAAGAAATGCAGACACGCATAATTCAAAGGACATGATACTTATGATATAAACCCCAACCCTAATGCGAATATGAAATTTCAATCATGCAATTACTTCCAACACGCAATTGATTAAACAATTTTATTTTAAGATGTTGGGCTAATGTCACAATTGATCGCACGTATATCAGTGTAAGTAAGCGGATAATAATTGCAATTAAGACAGAATGCACGGAAAATTAAATGTAGACGAATAAGTGTTGCACGTCAACAGAGAAATCTAATAATCACATCAATTTGTGCAAAATATTACTAGCAATAATTGAGAGTACTCGTATAATGCAAAGGTAAATGAAACTAAAATATAAACTCACCGAGTAATCAATGTCAGGGTAGAAGGCGAAGATCTGGTGGTAGCAGTGGATGTCCTATAGGGTGTATGTTGCTCGCTACAGTCAAATTTTATGCGTTAAGTGAATAATCATTTAATTTCTAGTAGTAGGAAATTTTATGAGATTTATCTCGGCGTGATTTCAAGGGTTCACTAGAGCGTAAACACTTATTTGGAAGGTGATTTTGAGTAGAGGAAGATTTTGTAATAAGGGAAATAAATTATCTTATTCAGTATTTTTAAGAAAGGAGGGACACGATTTTTCCCTCCCCATTCTCACGCTTTAATGAGCAGGGTAACCGCAAGCCACCCCTTCCTATTAAGGAAGTTCGATAGCCGCTCTCAGTTAAAAATCGCAACTCCCTCCCTTGACCCTTTGCGCTTGAAATTTAGGGCTCTCCCTCTCTTCGTTTCAGTCAATGGGCAGTGTCGCTCGGTTCCTCACTCCGATGCATCATCGAAATCAGGCGTAGGACAAACCTTCCTCCTCCAGAAAACCCTAGTCAACATCCTCCTGCCGCTCGATCGAAGCCGACGACCCTATCGATCCCCTCAGCAGCCCTCATTGACCATTTGATGCTACCACCATAGTAGCAGGCTGCTCGTTTCCGTTGGGTGCTCACCCAGATGTCTTAGTATCGACAAATCAGGTACGATCATTCACATATGGTAAGGACCTTGATCGTTTACTCTTCTCAAGTTGAATCGAGATCACTCAGTGCACGAGTGATCTAAGCCATGTCGATTTCAGCCATGTAAATGTTTCCTCTGACCATCGATGCCTCATTCTCCTCTCTTCAGATCATATTTTTCATTTGATGAAGGGTAGAAGACTCCTCTTTAAGCTTTGGTTCCGCCGCCTTCTTCCAGTGGTGAACTCTCTAGATCAATTTCAGTCGACGTCCTTTTCTTCTCAGGAACTCTTATCTTAGACGATTCAGCGATTGTGGTAAAATTTATGCATGATTAGTCTATTTTCCTTCTTATATCTCTAGTCCCCCATAACATTTCTTTTATTTCATATATTTCAGAGAAACCCTAGAAGTGTGAGGGTAAGTCTTTCATTCTAAATAGGAGAAGGGGCATTGCACGTATTTCATTGTTAACTTAGAGAATCATGTCTCCGCATCGCATCTGAGCGTTTCGTCGTCAGGGTACAAAATTCGACAACTTTATGATTGTCAATTTAAGTTTGCATCTTCTAAGATGTAGAGATCGGCCTTTTCCCTCCTCCAACTATGGGGATCAATGAAATCGGTGTTCGCATGTACGACTTTCAGTTTTACAACACTCTTAGTTTCCCAATCTAGGTTAATTGGGGTTGATATGGTAAGGGTAGATTTTCCTCTTTTACTTTAATGTTAATCACTTTCCTTTCCTCCGCGCTTATGATTTTATTATTATGGATCAGAGAAACCTTAGAGAAAGAAGCATGTACATGGTTGGTAAGCCATGAAGAACATAGAGTATACACATATTATCAGTTTCATCGGTGTTGGGCAGATCTTTATAGTGAAGAGTAATTTCACCTCTTCCATAGTAGACTAAGCTTTAGTGAGATAAGAGGGAAGATCATGATCTGTCATTTGAAGAGTGACAAATTTGTGGTATCATAAAGACGTTGCACATCATTTGAGTATGTAGTGTGTGTTTTTCTCCAGATGTCGTAACATGTTATGTAGGTCCTGAAATGGACCAATGGCTTGGGGAACAATATATTGACCCAGGAAAGACACCAGTTGATAGGCCACCTTCTTCCATTGATATTTGTCCTCAGTAGGTATCTCCTCGATTTGCTTGATTAGGTGGTCATATAATCCTTGTCCAAGAAACCAGATTACGACAAACGTTTGTTGATCCATATAATGCTTGTTTGTGAGTTTCTCTGTTGTGATGGAAGGATTGCCAGATAAAGTGAGAGACATTATCCCTTTGTTGAGAGGCACGGGCTCAGAAAACATAGGGGAAGCAGTTGGACAGAACAACAACTGGACAGTTCGGATTTGGATAGAAAAGAAGCCTCCAACATAGTGGGGGCAACAACTGAGAAGGAACAACCACCGGACAGTGAAAGTGCACGACAACGCGATGAGGAGTTCGGCCTCTAGACTGCAGAAGGGAGGCGAGGAAAGTAGGTCGACGTTGAAGATGTTGGACGCGAGAACGACAACTAGACAATGCGTCGACGGGCGCTGGACAAGTCGTCGTTGTCGAAAAGGCTGGATGCTGGAACGACGCCTGGGCAGTGCGTCGACAGACGCTGGTCTACGAGTTAGTGAGTTCGGCCTCTGGACAGGAGGTCGACGATAGGCGCAGGAAGACGAAGGGCTCGGAACGACGAAGGCGTGAGCAGTTAGGTCACCGACTTTGATACCATGTGGATTCTAAGAAGTCTTGATTTCATTCACTATTGATTAATTACAAAAATACAATATCTCTCCAATATATATAGAAGGGGAGACTGAAAAATAAATACTCCCAAGATGGGACTAAAACATAGATATAAAAATACGAAATATCAAAAATCTCAATCAAAGATTTTTATCACTATATAAAATATATCTCTAGAAAGCTCACTAGAATTCTCTATCAAAAAATTTATTTCTTAGTTGTTTTATCTTAATATGATTCTCACTCAAAGATTTTCTCACTCTAGAAGATATCTATCGAGAAAATTTCTCTCCAAAAAATTCATTAGAATTTTCTCTCTAGAAATCTATTTCTCAAAGGTTCTATTTTGCTAAGTTTCTCTCACTCATACTTTCTTGCTAGAAAATTTCCCTCTAATTTTCTCTCTAGAAATCTCGTTCTCTGATGCTCATACTAAATGATTTTTTTCTCCAGATATCTCACTCAAAGATTTTCTCCTGCGAAAATCATCCTTCATGTACTCCGACCTTGTATAGAAAAAGAAGTGCCAGTGAATGTTATGGAACAGTTAAGATGTCGAGTAAGTTAACTAACGGAGACAAGGTTAAAGGGACATCTGAGGATGAAGAGAATAGAACGCAAGGGTATTGAAGAAAGAGGAGTCGTGTTTTCAATACCCGCGGCTTTAGCTTTAGAGTCATTGGCGAGAGTAAAGTGATGATTAGTGTGCAGTTGTGATAGATTGGAAAAAAGATAGGAATTACCAACCAGGTGATCGGAAGCACCGAAATCCAAAATCCACGAGCCAGCGAAAGTGGTGTGAGAAAAACAAACTGTAGAATTACCTGTATATGTTGTAGTGGTAAGACATGTGGTATGGATCCCAGTCTTATATTGAAGATACTCATTGTCACTCGGAACATTTTGAGGAGCATGTCCATGATCATGGTTGCACACAAATGACATTCGCATATCTATTAAGGAATCCAACAAATGAGTAGAATTTGCCCCTAATATATCCCATGCGTTTGCAATAAGTGCATTGTGGTCGATCATCAGGGTTGCGGCCACCTCATCCACGACCACGAATCTGGTTGTCCCGAGTGGACATGAGAGCGGAAGAGTCAAGATATGATTGAGTATTGGCACCTAATATGTTAATGGGAGAGAGAACACGTAGCAAATGATCAATGAGAGTCTCAGTAGTAGGAACACTAGGGTTCGTCAGAATTTGATTGCGGACACAGTTCAAAACTTTATGTAAGCCATGAAGAACAAAGATTATACACATTATCAATTTTCATCAGAGTGTTGGGCAGATCTTTATTATTGAAGAGTAATTTCACCTCTTCCATAGTAGACTAAGCTTTAGTGAGATAAAAGGGAAGATCATGATCTGTCATTTGAAGAGTGGCAAATTTGTGGATGATATCATAAAGACGTTGCACATCATTTTGAGTATATAGTGTGTGTCTTTCTCCAGATGTCGGAACATGTTTTGTAGGTTTTGAAATGGACCAATAGCTTGGGGATCAATAGATTGACATAGGAGAGACACTGGTTGATAGTCCACCTTCCTCCATTAATATCTGTCCTCAGTAGGTAGCTCCTCGACTTGCTTGATTAGGTGGTCATATAATCCTTGTCCAAGAAACTAGATTTCAACGAACGTTTGTCGATCCATATAATGCTTGTTAGTGAGTTTCTCTGTTGTGATGGAAGGATTGTCAGATAAAGTGAGAGACATTATCCCTTTGTTGAGAGGTGCAGGAGCAACACTAAATTTGTCAAGTGGAACAGCCATAATCCAATGATAGCCATAATCCAATGACACGAGCTCAGAAAACAGAGGGAAGCAAGCTGGGGGAAGCAGTTGGACAGAACAACAACTGGACCGTTCGGATCTGGATAGAAAAAAAGCCTCCAACATAGTGGGGGCAGCAGCTAGAAGGAACGGCCACCGAACAGTGAAAGCGCGGGACAGTGCGATGAGGAGTTCGGGCTCTGGACTTCAGAAGGGAGACGAGTGGAGTAGGTCGACGTTGAAGATGTTGGATGCAAGAACGGCATCTGGACAATGTGTCGACGGGCGTTGGACGAGTTGTCGTTGTCGAAAAGGCTGGATGCGGGAACAACACCTGGGCGATGCGTTGACAGACATTGGACGACGAGTTGGCGAGTTCGGCCTCTGGACAGGAGGTCGACGAGAGGCGCATGCAGACGAGGGGCTCGAAACGACAAAGGCGTGAGCAGTTAGGTCACAGGCTCTGATACCATGTGAATTCGAAGAAGTCTTGATTTCATTCACTATTGATTAATTACAAAAATACAATATCTCTCCCATATATATAGGAGAAGGGGAGACCGAAAAATAAATACTCCCAAGGTGGGACAAAAACATAGATATAAAAATACAAAATATCAACAATCTCAATCAAAGATTTTTATCACTATAAAATATATCTCTAGAAAGTTCACTAGAATTCTCTATCAAAAAATTTATTTCTTAGTTTTTTATCTTAATATGATTCTTACTCAAAGATTTTCTCATTCTAGAAAATATCTATCGAGAAAGTTTCTCTCCAAAAATTTCATTAGAATTTTCTCACTAGAAATCTATTTCTCAAAGGTTCTATTTTGCTAAGTTTCTCTCACTCAACTACTTTCTTGCTAGAAAATTTCCCTCTAATTTTCTCTCTAGAAATCTGATGCTCATCCTAAATGATTTTTTTATCAATAATTTTTTCTCTAGGAAATTTCTAAACAAATTTCATTAAGAGTTTCTCTCTACAAATTTGTTTCTCAATGATTTTTATCTCACTTGGCAAGATCTTAAGAGCCAACAGAATTCTTCAGTTCCTTTCAGAATAAGAACGGAAGAATTGAGTTTGTAGCATAATTTTAATTCTCATGGAAATGGAATGGAATTCCAATTCCAAATTTGTTTGGGCGACCAAACAATGGAATTGGAATTGAACCTCTCAATTACGTTTTCACATAACATACTTCAAGTGTCCAACAAACTAATTAGTTATTAATTGGTGGTGGAATGCCCAAAATATTCAAAGAATGCATTTTTTTCAAAAAATGCTTTTATTCAATTACTCCATCCTGATAGAGGTGTTTCATTTGAACTTCAAATATTAATGCATAACCATGAGTGCAACAATATTAGCATAAGAATCCAAGTTCAATGATATAATTCAAACAATACCTTGTTTGAGCGGGAGTGTGCAACACTAAAATGAGTTTGATCCTTGATGAAAGGAAATGGACAATCAGCAGCAGCATCCTTACCCTAAAAAAAGAAAATAAGTTTATTACATCCAATATAAGCTCCAAAGATCAAAAGAAAATGTTGCAAGAGTCCTGGACTACTTCCGGACACACTTTTTCATACACATAAATGCTTCCATCAGCATGTGCAGCAACAAAAACACCATCACCTTCAGGTACCCAGCAGATACAAGTGCACTGACTGTAGAAAATATAATAAGTACATCTTCAATAAAAAATCATATATTTATACATAAAGTATATACTTAAAACATAAAATAAGAAAAACATGCAGAACCAATAGACTTCAAAAGAACAAAAAGCTTTTCTTCTTCAACAAGTATAGAAAGATTGGCTAGTATACCATAATGCGAATAAATAAAATAACAATATCACCTAACAAATCACATCTTGTAATAAAATAAGCTAAGTGGCTTCAATCAGATGGATAAAAAAAGGCATAGCCTAAAGACGGAGAAATAGCATCGTCTAAGTGACCATTCCTGTGAAGTAACAAGATGAGCCTATGCCATTGCTTTGTAGCCATTCTCCAACAGCAAAAAAGTGCAAGTAAGAGAGCATCCACAAGAACCACATAGGATACTCTATTACTGACAGTGGAAGGTGCAGTATGAGATGCCTGCTTCACCCATTATTGATGAATCTAGTTTGTGTGCAGTTATCAATATTAGACTTGTGTTCAAACTATCAGTATGGAATCTTAATTGTGATAGTATATCCATGTTGGTTGCTTATCTTAGCTCATTTCCCCTTGTAAATTAATCAATTGTTAGTGATAATACATCCATGTTTGGTTATTTATCTTAGATCATTTGTCCTTGTAAAGTAATCAATTGTCAGTGATGATAGTCATCTAGTACTCTGAACATTTTGTTTGTTTCTCCCAGAAATCGCTGGTCGTACGCAAACTCTGGACGATGGATACAGTCAGATCGATGATGTTCTGCAGCTTGGTTTTTAAGAAAAAATATAGCAGACATATCATAAAAGGCTTCATTCCACTAGAACCAAAGTATTCCCAAACTACCACCAATATTACTTCTCAATGCAGATAAAGAACCACATAGGATACTCTATTACTGACAGTGGAAGGTGCAGTATGAGATGCCTGCTTTACATATTATTGATGAATCTAGTTTGTGTGCAGTTATCAATATTTAGACTTGTGTTCAAACTATCAGTATGGAATCTTAATTGTCATAGTATATCCATGTTTAGTTGTTTATCTTACGCTCATTTTCTCTGTAAATTAATCGATTGTTAGTGATAATACATCCATGTTTGGTTATTTATCTTAGCTCATTTGTCCTTGTAAAGTAATCAATTGTCAGTGATGATATAGTCATCTTATCTAGTACTCTGAACATTTTGTTGGTTTCTCCCAGGAATCCCTAGTCACATGCAAACTTTGGACAATGGATACAATCAGATTGACCTCGAGATTTCTCAACCCTACAAGCGGATATGGAGAATATATTCCCAATTTCCGTGAAGAGAAATAGATAAGCAAAAAAGAAACAAAAGTCTCTTTGATTATGAGGTCCTTTCGCTGACCCGGGTGATACGAACAAGCTGCAACATACCAAGAACACGAGTACGAACTAGCAATCTTGTACTAGAAAGGAACGGAAGATACAGATCAATGAGACATGCTCGCTCCAACTCTTGAGGGCAGGCTCCCTCTAAGAATCTCTCTCCTAAGAGAGAGACAATAAAAGGCTAAAGTCCAAGATGATCTAACTCTCAATACATGTTCACACGGTCATATATGAATCAATACATCCTCCCTGAAAATCAACCTTCTCCCCAAGGTCAGGCCAGTAAGGATCTCATAGACGCGTTGTCGAGTTCAATAGTCACTTCTGGTGGGCAGTTCATGTGAAACATCAAGACTTTGGATGAGTAATGTCTAACTAATTGCGACAAGTTAGGGGGAATGTCATCCGAAATGAATGCACAACTCTTTATGGCACTACACAGTGGGGGAAAAGCGGTCATGCCCGCAAGGTCGGGTGACGATAAGTTGTGAGCCGTAAGTTCCAAAGGCAGAATGTGGTAGATCGTGTTGTCCGATTCTGAATGAATTTGGCGATGGAGAGAATCTATGAGATGAGGCATGTCGGGAGCACCGGAATGCAGGTCGGTTGGAGGGAAAGAAGAAAAAGTGATGAATGGGAAAACGAAAAATGTGATGACCACATGCATTTGTATGGATCTTTACTAATTCGGGAAGGAAAAATAATCTCTCCAAAGAGAGGGTTGACATTGGTAATGGGGGGATGAGGAGTGCCGACAAATAGAACATGCAAGGAGGTCGCATTGTTGGCCGCAAGTGAATTATAACAAGGTGAACTTAGTTGCAAGAGAGAGATAATGTGTGCATATGGGTGCAAGAGAGATAAGGAGGTCGCAGTGTTGGTCGCGAGTGAATAACAAGGTGAACTTAGGTGCAAGAGAGAGAGAGAGATAATGGGTGCATATGGGTGATAAGTTGGGAGAAGAAAAGAAAAAGGAAAAAAACAAAGGGCTGCCATTTTTCATGTAATTGATTTGTTACATAAGTATGTGTTTAGTAGGGGGAGCGCGTGAAGTTGTGATTTGGTGGTCCAAGAGTAGAAGAAAAGCAATAAAAACAATAATTTGTGGCAGTTGTGGGGCCTAAGGAGGATAAAAAGACACTGCCCATGTGACATAAGTGGGTAGCGTGAAGGGAGGTCCCGTGTAAGACAAGATTCAGTTTCCCATCATCTGAGACGTGTGATGGCATGAAGCAGGGGTGGAGGTTCTTGGCATGTAGCGGCTATTTGGAGATCGATGAATCGGAAAGACGCGATCCGACTATTGTGGGCTAAAACAGTGGTTGTGTCGGGGTGTGTTGTCGCAGGGGTTGTGGGGTCTTGTCAGCATAATGTGGGGTTAATGGAAAGACGCCCCAAGCTGTGGGTAGGCTGATTTCGTGGTAGAACCGCTCAGATGAGGCTCGGAATGAAGACGCTAAGTGCGGTGAGGGAGGATCTGTGGGATGGGGTCGCTGATGATTGAGCAAGTCGTGGGAGATGGTACGGCTAGCCGGAGCAATTGGTTGATCGACGGCCGGGGAGAACAAAAGGGAAACAGGCTCTGACGCTTTGAGAGATGGATGGAGTGGTGGGGTTGCAAGGCACAGGACCCGAGTGTCTGTTTGGGTGGCGTAAGCGGCCAAACCGGCTGGTTGAACAAGACTACTAGCGGCAGTGGGGTTGGAGGTAGGGTTGTGTGTTTGATAAGTCAGTCGTCCCTTGCGGCGAGGGGCATGAAGATGGTGAAGGGCACAATGAACGAAAGAAGGTCTTGCTAAAGGGAAGGGAAGGAGTCGATTTCTTGGTCTAATGTGATATCTTGGTCTAATCCTTCTGATTTCTTGGTCTAATGTGATATCTTCCCTCGTTTTCAAGTCCAACATTGCCCCCTTTCTACTACCATAGCAGATGATCTTCCTCCTCCGTTGATCGTCGGGGTCATCATATTGCATCACTTTCAAGGCCACTGACGCATCTTATAACTCTGATCATCTCTAATTCTATTATATTATTGGGTAATCGGGAGCATCTCCATGTAGATATTGCAAATAGTTATTTCACCTCGGAAAATGGTATCTTCAACATCAATTTTTAGCAATGCTTTATTATTTTAAGCTTTGACTAGTTATCTAATTAGATTTGCATTTAAGTAGATTGGTCAATATACTTAAAACTAACTGGTTGCGGTGAACTATAATCCTTGCAATCATTTGTGATATAAGAAATTCATCAATCTTATTTGATTTTAGTTAGTAGTGCTTTTATGTTCTTTGAATTACTCGTGATCACATCGTTTGTATAATCGAATGTTCCTCTTAAGAGATTGATTGGCCTCTAATGAATGAGTTTTGTGTTCCACTTTTTCTCCTTTTAATGTATAATTCTAAAGGATTGAGTTTGTTGTATTGTTGACCTTGTGATAAATAAATTAACAAGTATGTCACACATCCTAGTTGTCAGGGAGAGCTTCTCTACCAACGATTTCTCTAAGTCACTGGATTGTCAAGAAGTTGTGTTCGTTTTTTCAACCTATTGCTTTCCTAGAGGGATCCTCAAGTCATCCTGTCGAACTCTCCATGTGTCAAGGTCTTTACACCAACTAATTATGGGCAATCACCCCTAAAATACAAAAAAAGTGGTTTGTTCTTGTACAAAAGGTAAGCATGTGAGATACTAATAAACCTTACATCTTTATATCACATATAATCAACATAATTATCACAGCATATTTATCAACAGACATTTTGATGCACCCTGCGGAGCATCTTATTGAGTCCTTGTGTTTTGTTTCAAGTTATGTCAGGTTGTATGAAACATAGGCGCATGTTGTAGTGCTTTTATGTTCTTTGAATTGCTTGTGATCACATCGTTTGAATAATTAAATGTTCCTCTTGAGAGATTGATTGGCCTATCATTCCAAAGTTTTGAGTTCCACTTTTCCTCCTTTTAATGTATAATTCTAAGGGATTGAGATTGTTGTATTGTTGACCTTGTGATAAATAAATTAACAAGTATGCCACACATCCTAGTTTCCAGGGCGTGCTTCTCTACCAACGACTTCTCTGAGTCACTAGATTGTCAAGAAGTTGTGTTTGCTTTTTCAACCTATTACTTTCCTAGAGGGGTACTCAAGTCATTCTGTCGAACTCTCCACATGTGTCAAGGTCTTTACACCAACTAATTATGGGCAATCACCCCTAAAATACAAAAGAAGTGGTTTGTTCTTGTACAAAAGGTAAGCATGTGAGCTACTAATAAACCTTACATCTCTATATCACATATAAGCAACACAATTATCACAACATATCTATCAACATACATTCTGATGCATCTTGTGGAGCATCTTATTGAGTCCTTATGTTTTGTTTCAAGTTATGTCAGGTTGATTGAAACATACGCGCATGTTGTATTTTGATCTCAGCGTATTGGTCCGACCAACCAATAGAACCTTAAATAAATTGGTCCGTCAATGCAGGTATTGGTGAGCCGCAAGTAAGCTAAGTTATTTTTAAAATTAAAAATAAACAAGCTAAATTAATTTTTCTTTATATTAGAAGCTCAGGGGGTTTTATTTTTGAAAGTTACTATCAGGAGTTCAAGAGCTTTTTGTTCTTTCTTTCGGAATACAATGATGGGGAGAATACTAAGGGCTGAATTGATTTCATAACTCTTAGCATTCTCCCCCAATTTATCTTCCGAATAAATACATTCTATTCTTTTTATTGTCGGCCTGCGCACTAGTGTAAGCACGAGATCGAGCGACCTCCTTCACAGAGCAAAACGATGATCAGCATCCCTCCCTGTTCCTCCTCCGAAGAGCCCCAGCTTCCAGTGACCGACACATCAGCTTCATGCGGGCCCGACCACTGCTCGTTCCCTTAGTTCATGGTCGTCTCACTCCCCTGAAGTCCTAGAGTCCTAGACTGTCTCGTCACCCTCCATTGAAGCCCTACCTTGCCTCGTCTCCCTCCTATGAAGTCCCAACTTTAGTTATTAAAGGCGCAAGGTGCACCAAGGCCAAGGCTAAGCGTGAATTTTCTAATCATCTAACTAATTTCGTCTGCGAGTCGCGTCCGGAAAAATTACCAAGACTAAGCGTGAATTTGAAAATCAATTTGAATCTTTAAATGTAGTCTACTTCACTTTTTTTTCTTAAAGGCTTATCAAGGGCATCATTGAATTTAAAATTACAGGCAACATTTTAATTTAATATAATCTTTGCCATGTAAGTAAGAATGTTAACTGTGTGCACCTGCTAGTGATCACACCATCTTTGTTATAATGCTGACCTCCAGCAATCTTCTTTCCAACATCATGCAGCTGCTGTCTCAATGACACTGAATAGACTGCATAACAAAGAATATAGAAATTGAGTCGCATCAGCAACAAAAACTGGAGATCTGTAACAAAAGCTAATTAGAACTGGACCACATCAAGATAGAGAATGTTGAACTAACTCTCTCCGCTCTGCATTCCAATCAACAAATCATGTCCATCCTTAGTCTCTGAACCAAATGCATGGCACACAGGGTTCGAATTTCCAAAATGAATTGATTTTATAGGATCCTGGAGACGAAACCTAAACCAAATCAAAAACCAGCAAATGCCAACAAAACAAATGCTAACGAGAACTGGTTAACCGGGGAGGACCTTGTCTGGTGAATTAAGATCGCTGATGTGAAGTGTGTCTCCGGCATTGAAGACCAGGTACGTGCCCCTGCCGTCATAATTAGAATTTGAAGAATAACTACTCCAACCCATGGAAGTCGGCACGGATCCTGCAATCTTGCTGCCACCGAAGCTTCCCTTGCTCGCGCCATTCCCGCTGGAAAAGCTTAGCGCCTTGGCCCCGCTTCCTGCTCCTCCAAGAAATCTCGACGCCACTGTCCTCATTGAACCAGCGGAGCTGGCAGCGGTCATTCCGGTGGGCGTCTGAGAAACCGACTTCTCCTTGAGATCGGCAATCGTCAACTGTGGAATTCTTCCGATTTTACTTCAAACTCGCCAAGAAAGTACGACAGAATCATCAAGAACACTACCTGCGAGACGGTCTTCCCGTGCGAGAACTGCAGGAGACTCGCGGGGTGAGTCTTCTCGTTGTGGAGCTTGTAGCGCCCCTCGGGGGTCTTGAAGTATGTCTTCAGGGCCGGCGTTTGGGTGTTCGTGGAAGGAGACGTTGATGTCATGATCGGGGTCTTACAACTTCCGGCGAACTTCCAGCGACGGAGGGATTGCACGTGACCTCTTGCTGGCCCCCGCAAAATCTCGAGCGATGGAGATGGATTTTAGAGAGGAGGCAGGAGGAAGGGATGGTGAATGAGAAGTGAGACGCGAGGAGCGAATGGCTATCTGTGGAAACAGTTGAGAGGTATTTAAGCAGGTGCAGATCCGACCCTATTTCCTACTCGCCGAATTAAAAAAAAAAACAGGAAATTTGTACGTTTACTATTCGCAGTGCTACGATGGCTATCCGTAGTCCTAAAAATAGCTAAAATGTCTATTCGCAGTCCTAAAAATACTTAGCTGCGATCATTTCGCGGGCTTTGAGAGAAAGGAATTGGTTTTGGGTATATCAAAACCAGTTTTTTGTTCGTTTGACGTTTTGTAGGAATGAATTGGCATTCACAGAAAATCTATGGGTTTGGGAGGAAGGTGTTTGACGAAAACAAATTCTAGTGTTCGTTTGCTTATTTTAAAAGATGAGATTGGTTTTAGCCCAAAACTCGTGGGTTTTGTTTTTTAAAAAATCCTTCTATGCCCAAAACTTACTTATTTAGATGGATTTTGGGATAGTTTTTACATTGTTCATCATCATTGTGGTCGGAGTTCATCATCATTTTGACAATGTTCATCATCATTTTCTCTAAAAATCTTCTCCAAACGAACACAAGAATTTGTTTTTTGTCATTTCCAAAACCTCTGCGTCATAGGTTTTCGGCCAAAACCAATTCATGTCTCTCAAAACCTACCAAACGAACGGAGCCTAATTCATTGGGATGTGAATATCAATGGGCTGCATTTAGCGGTTTTAGGAGTGCTTATAACAGATCCGACCCTATTTCCTACTCGCCTAATTTAAAAAAGAAAAAAGAAATTTGTTTGTTGACTATTCGCAATCCTACGACGGCTATTTGCAGTCCTAAAAACACCTAAAATGTTTAGTTACAGTCCTAAGAACACTTAAATTCATTGGGTTGTGAATATCAATGGACTGCGTTTGACAATTTTAGGACTGCTTATAACATTGCACTTAAATAAATGTTTAAAAAAATATTAACAGTCCAAAAATAGAACGTCTTGGCATCTTATTCGTCTTTCATCCAACAAACTTTGAGAGATTGTACTTCTAAAATTGAGAACATTGTTTGAAAAAAATATGTTTGCAGTCCAACTTAAAACAGAAAAATAAGTTTTTTGAAAATTAATCACTGAAAATTCTCCCCAAAAAAAAGTTAAGGAGAACTTTGGAAGAAGAAAGGTTTTTTCGAGCTTTAGATCTTCGAGAAAAACTTGACTCTTGGTTGACCACTAGAAGACGGAAGAAGGTTTTGGGGTTGGTTGTCGATCAGGCACTAGAACAAGGGTGTTCTCTATCGGTGAGTGGTGATTGTCGATCACTGGAAGGAGGAATTCATGCACTGCAACAAGGGGCAGAACCCTAACCGAGCTTAGTTCGACAGTGGGAGAAAGGGGAAGATGGTGATCCTCGGTAGCGGGAGGAAGGAGCTCGAAGATGGTGATCCTCGACAGTGCATAAGTAATGTGTATTTAATTGCATTGGATTAGTTACAAGAAAGATCACTGCAGTCATATAAAAAACATTAACTCGTGATGAATATACTGACTTGGTAGTCGAAGACTCCGAGGGGTCAGGCCCAAAGACTGATACTGAGACTTTCGACATTATCTCACTACATATTTAAAGTACTAAATAAATTAACTGATTTTCATTTATATATTGGCTATGTAAATCAAAGGTACATGTTATGACCCCCGCCTGCCATGCCCTATTCTATTTCACATAGTGAACACGTCCTGGTATACAACCATATGCCAAGGTCGTGTTTGTTCACACACAGTCTGCAAGCTCTGTTAGATTCCTTTGGAGCACATTGTTTTCAATGGTGCGGTATACGGCTTGGCAAACGACTGTGTTGAGATCATACGCACGATGTAAGTTACATTTCTGGTTCTATTTTGAGTCATGGATTTTGGGATCTGATCTTGGTCGGCACAAGTTATTCTCCGAGGGAATTAAGTCATGAGAAAGAGAGGCTTAATCCTTTATTTCTCACATCTCTTCGCTCTGGATATATTTGTAGAAGAGAGAGGGGAGGAACTAGTAGAGAAAAATTCGATGCCGCCGAAACTAGAGAACCCGCATTGGAGATCCAAATTTGTCAACACATCGAGAATCTCTCCCTGCTTCGTGCTACACCCTTTGGTTGAAGGGGCTCGTGTCCGGAAGAAAGTCGAAGAAGGCAACGACTCTTCTTCTCCCCGATTAGGATGCATTTTATGATTTACATTATTCAGTCTTTGCATTTGGTGATCCTGGATCTACCAGTTAGTGAAGGCTATGGAAACCATAGTTCATTAAGAACCCGGGGCATGTGATATCATCATATGCATATAGATTTACGTGATGTGCAATTCTGAGCATATGCATACTATGGTGAAGCCGTGTAGGTCATTCGACCACACCACTTGATGGGGTTCCCCTAAAAGAGCTCGGGTTGAGTCGAACCGAATGTTTCTCATCGCAGCCTCGCCCGGACCCGTGAGACGGCTCTAGCTCTAATGCCCGGTCTAAATCCTGCAGTTAGGCAGCCTCGAGAGTGCTTCCGCTCTCGCCTGCTAAGCAAGAGTGCATAACTCGCTCCTGCTCCGTGGGAGGTGCTCCAGCGCTCCCGCTCGCTTTTGCTTCGCAGGATTTAGACGGCTCTAGCTCTAATGCCCGCTCGCTTCTGCTTCCAGGTGCTCCAGCGCTCCGCTCCAGGCCGCCCCGCAGCGCTCCGCTCCAGGCCGCCCCGCAGCGCTCCGCTCCAGGCCGCTCCGCAGCGCTCCTCTCCAGGCCGCTCTGCAGCGCTCCGCTCCAAGCCGCAGCGCTGTGCTCCGCTCCAGGCCGCTCCGCAGCGCATCCCCCAGGCCGCTCCGCAACGCTCTGCTCTAGGACGCTCCATGCCGCTCCGCTCAAGGCTATCTCTGAGCACGCTTCACCGTGCTCAACTCCCGAGGACTTAGCAAATCTTTGTAGCGAGCGGTGGCCTGTCACCCTAAGAAAACAATTCTCTTTGTAACACACAAAACTAGTGGATCGTTCAGAACTGGGCCAGGCCCCGTGGTTTTTTCCCTTTCACGTAAAAACCTCGTTGTCTACTGTTGGTTCTCACTTTTGACTGTTTGCGTATTCGGCTCACTCCCGAGCTAAGGCGATTCAGCTCGAACGGTCTAGGAGAGCGTTGAACGACCCGCAATAGTTTGACGCCGTCTGTGGGAACAAAAGTTCTCGATTAGCTCTGAAAGCGATCCCTCTAGAGACTGACAGTAATGGACCATCGCCAGGCAATTTCGGGCACGGGCAGTTCCACCTTCCCCGCAAACTCAGGAAAGGGAGCGCCCGTCACGTCACCCATCCTACCCAGTGGCTCGGCGCAGCAGGAAAGCAAGCATCTCTGGCGACGGTGCAAGTTCCAAGCGATGACATACCTCAGCTAAGGCAATCCCCCCTATCAGGACAGGTCCTGGCATATCCAGTTCCCTCCTGGCTCAAGCTCCCGCACTGTAAGAAGTTCCACGGAGCAGAGGATCCGTACGAGCATGTCAACTAATTCCTGGTCGTAATGGAGATACTTGGGCTTGTAGATCAAATTTGCTGCAAGATCTTCACAACGACACTTCGCGGCAATGCTCTCAACTGGTATCAATCCTTGCCCGACGGAATCATTAACAACTTCACCGAGCTAACACAACTATTCATGGGATGGCATGAAGCCCGTACGCAGAGAATCAGAGAAGAGGCACAAATAGGAAGGGACCTCGGGTTAGGCAGACCTCCCCATGCAAGGCAGATGGAGCATGGGGAGCTCCAAGGAGACGTCGTCGTAGAATCACATGAAAAGGATCTCCGTGGAGGGTTGGATTTCACCCTGCAAGCGAGCATTGGGAATCCAACATTTGAATTAAGAAGGGCGTTGATAAGCCATCGCATTACATTCAATATCTTATTCATGGCAACTGTGATACGTCTCAAGCTCCTTGGTGGGAACCTCAAGCTCAGGGCTAGCCATGCGGAGCTTCCAGACGGAATAACGATACCAACTATAGGAAACATCATCCTCCCTGTCCACGTAGGGGCACTACCGGAACTAGTCGAATACAACGTTCAGTTCATCATCGCAGAAGCTGATTCATCGTATGACGCGATATTTGGAAGTATCCTACTAGATACACTACAACATGACACCTCCATGGCGAGACGTATGGCAAGCAAAGGGAAAATCATCCAAAAATCGGTTCACTACCTCAGCGCTGCGATGGCCCAGGTTCCTTGGATCGGCCGTGGGCCCTCGCAAAACCTGGATCGCAGAAAACCTCGCCCAGATAAGAGCCGCATGGACCCAGCACTAGTAGCAGAAGCTGATCTCCCAACGCCAACACGTCAAAGTCAAATTGAAACCGTGGGCCGGAAGAGAAAAGGACAACAACCGCTCGGAGAGGTCAGCTGGCCTGACCAAATCCCATCGGGCAATCCTCAATGGGTGATGAACCAGAAAAGTCAGATTTACACCCCCATTGAATGCATCCCGCGAGCATATCCTATCTGTGATCTGCAACAACAATATCGTTACGTGGCCAAGGCCTCTCCCTCACAACATGGGGGATCAATCCAAGTTTTGTGATTTTCATATGGGCCAGGGTCACTATACGAGGCAGTGTCTATGTTTGAAGGACCAAATCGAACGCCTCGTCCAGTTGGGGCACCTCGCGGTCTTTCGCAAGACAGCTCAAAGGCAAGCAGCTTGGGAAGGGGCAACTGAGGTCCAACCGTCGGAGTGATCGCCGCCTAAGCCAGACTGTCTCCCTCAAGGACTCGCAACATTTGTATCTCGTTTCTATTTCAGAATATATCCACGCTTTTCTTTCTAACAAAATAATTGCAGGTCCTTGCCCACTGTGAGCGACCCCAACGAATCTCCAAATGGTAAGGCGATGACCTCCGATAAGATGGTGGCCAGCCCTCCACATCGAGAGCGAGCCTGCGACATCCGGCCGCTGAGGGCCTGCCCCCCTCACGACCTGGCGGGAACCGCGTTCCCCCAATGAATCTCCAAATGGTAAGGTGACGACCTCCGATAAGATGGTGGCCAACCCTCCACATCGAGAGCGAGCCTGCACCATCCGGCCGCTGAGGGCCTGCCCCCCTCACGACCCGACGGGAACCACGTTTCCCCAGCGAATCTCCAAATGGTAAGGTAACGACCTCTGATAAGATGGTGGTCAGCCCTCCACATCGAGAGTGAGCCTGCTCCATCTGGACGCTGAGGTCCTGCCCCCCTCACGACATGGCGGGAACTGCGTTCCCCCAATGAATCTCCAAATGGTAAGGCGACGACCTCCGATAAGATGGTGGCCAGCCCTCCACATCGAGAGCGAGTCTGCGCCATCCGACCACTGAGGGCCTGCCCCCCTCATGACCTGACGGGAACCACGTTTCCCCCAATGAATCTCCAAATGGTAAGGCGACGACCTCCGATAAGATGGTGGTCAGCCCTCCACATCGAGAGTGAGCCTACGCCATCCGGCCACTGAGGGCCTGCCCCCCTCACGACCCGACGGGAACCACGTTTCCCCAGCGAATCTCCAAATGGTAAGGCGACGACCTCTGATAAGATGGTGGACAACCCTCCACATCGCGAGCGAGCCTACGCCATCCGGTCGTTGAGGGTCTGCCCCCCACACGACTCGGCGGGAACCACGTCTCCCTAACGAATCTCCAAATGGTAAAGCGACAACCTCTGATAAGATGGTGGTCAGCCCTCCACATCGCGAGCAAGCCTACGTTATCCGGCCGCTGAGGGCCTGCCCCCCTCACGACCCAACAGGAACCATGTTTTCCCAACGAATCTCCAAATGGTAAGGCGACAACCTCCGATATGATGGTGGCCAGCCCACCACATCGAGAGCGAGCCTACGCCATCCGGCCGCTGAGGGCCTACCCCCTCGCGACCAGCAGGAATCACATTCCCTTGGCAAATTTTCAATGCCCCGCGCAAAGCCTCCGACAGGATGGTGACTAGATATCTGTGTCGAGCGACCTTCAACATCAATTTTCAAACCCTACGCACCGTGGCCTTCGAAAACTGGGGGCATACAGTGGGAGAATCTCCCGGAGGTGTGTCACTGCTTGTCGCACTGTGGTCCTGCTTCACAGATGCAAGTCTCTCCAGTTCCTCCCGGAGGTGTGTCAGCTCGTTGTCTTGACGAGAAATCACTTTTTCAGCCTCCTCAAGCGCTGCGATCTGCACTCGGCAATTTGCCTCTGTCGCATGGGACTCCGCTACAAGCTTCTCGATCACGGAACGTTCTGACGCAAGCTCGTATTCTAGGTGTCGGACGCGGGAAGCGTCGCTCTCACCCCTCTGCTGTGATTCTGAGGCAGCATCTTCTGCAACACGAAGCCCCTCCAAAAGGACAAAATACTCATCCTTCAGGCCTGCGTAGTACTCGTTCCATGTTTTGGCAATATCACATAACTCCTCAATCTGAACGAAAGAAAGAACAAGTCAAAATAAAGACAAGGGCGGAGAGATCCGAACTATTTGACATGTTTGTTACCTTTGGCATGGTGGCAAGCAGGGAGGAGGATGCACACTTTTTTCCTTTGCCTCTAACAGTATTCGGCGGCGGGACACTTGGAGGTGGTGGACTAACAACTGGAGCCGCAATGATTTCCTCGACGTCAGGGGAGGGAGAAGCCACCTCACTCGCCGGAGCAGACGGTCCCACACCATCTCCAGCTTCACGAAACAAAGATATGGAGGAAGACCCACCGAGCCTCAAGATCAGTTTCCTTTTCCTGTCTCGGGTCAACAGTACCGCACTATCTCGACTGGCGTCGGACGTAAGACCCGCCAGCTGCAATCACTTTGCGTCCACAAAAACACCGATGTGGAAAAGTGGTCTCGACAGATCTTTAGCGTTTGTGAAACCCAGTACCGGAGTAAAGACGTCCTCCTGGCCCCTCACTTGTCGATAACGGTCAGAGAGCTCCCTCCAAGCCTCTGAAAGCCGCCAAGAGTTCTCCGCGAACCCATAAAATGTTCCCCCGTTACGGTGGTCTGTTTTGTCCTGGAACGCAAGCCATCTCTTGTTGCTGCGAACATCGACTCGGCCACCCGGCCCAAGGAGAACATCGCACCAGTCCTTGAATATCTCTAAAGATAAGCGTGAGTCATGCTCGCGGAAAAAACAGATGAGCGTCATGATCCTCGTCATGCCTGCCGGCGTAAACTAGGTTACCGGCACCCCGCAGTAACGAAAGATTTCCACGGTCTCCTCGGGCGGGGGAATCCGAAACCCTGCTTTGAAACACCCCTCAGACACAGTAATGAAGCCGAAAGGGGGGAGTTGGGCCCGCTCTTCGGACAGTGGATTCCTGATCACCTCGGTGCTGGCAGGAATGTTAAAGCGCTTCCGTCATACTTCGATCCGGTCCACGTTCAAAGTCGAACACAAACGCATGGGCCTCGCTTGACTATTTCGCCTTGGTTCCTACGCATAATTAAGGGCGCTATGAGTAAACAAAAAACCATGAAAAGAAAAGGAGAAAGCTAAAAGCCGATTAGAGGTGAAATTAACATCCGAGGAATGTTAATTTTGACCGTCGCGCTGGCCTGCACATGGTATTTCTACAATAACATAAGCCTCATTTACTTGAGGTGAGATTAAATTAACTTAATTATGTTTAATTTTAACACATAAACTTCTAAGAGCATGCAATATTGATGGGTTTCACCCCTCAAATTTGCCAACAGCATTGCATAACATCTCAAGAATATGCTAATCACAGAAAGAAACATCCAACATTATTGTTCATGAACTGTCGGTGGTGTACAATCTCTCGCTCATGATCTTCACTTGTGCCTTCTCAACAGAACGTCCTTCAGGAGGCTTCCTTTTTCCCGAATCACTCCCCAAACTCCTCCCTGTCGCGTCCTCTTCACTGTAATCATCGTCCCGCCACCGATCATCTCTGTCTGAATATATCGAGTCCCCGCCACTTCCGCCGGTGAGGTGACCAAACCTGAGTTCCTTGAATGCCAGAGTGCGTTCCAATCTCGGTCGAGGCTCTGTTCTGTTCGTCTGGTTGTCCTCGTCGAACCTACTCGGTATTTCTGTATAATTGATTTCATGTAATTCAGATCAGTTGGGAGAGAACATTTCATGGAGGCAACGATGGGATCAGAATGGGAACCTCTAAAGACAGACAAGCGGCTGAAAGCGAGAATGGAGTGGTAGAAGCCGATGAGTAATATCACTCCGATGGCCACAGCGCCGACAGAGAAGCGGCGCTGGGACTTGGCTCGGCGATTCCGGGCAACCTTTTGAGAGATCCGGATGCCGATCTGGTCCCCAGCATTAGACGCGTCGATCTGGCTCCGAGCAGCGAATCGATCGGTGCCCGATTGCCTGTGCTGGGCCATTTGAACATTGTTCTCCTTTCTCACACGCCGGTACAAGCCAAGAAGCTCTTCTCCTTACAGCGGGGTCGAGATTCTCTCTCTCTCTCTAATGTGTCTTTCTCCCTCTTCACTGTAGACGACTTCTTTGATAATAACTGCAGGGCTTCGCTGGGGTAATCATAATCGTAGGAAGAAGACAAAACGGATTAAGGCTTCATTTGGTTGAGCGGTTGCGGTTGTAAAAGGAGTTGTTGTAAATGCAGGTTTGTAAATGAAGCTGCTGGAAACTTGTTGCTGGAAATGGAGTTCTGTTTGGTTATTCTGTGTTTGCAGAGCTGTTCAAAACAGAGAATTATTTGGCAAAACTGCGGTGGCGTTTCGTAAATTTTTTTAATATAAATTTTTTTATTAGATATTTTTTTAAATTATTTTTGAAGACTATATGTAGATTTATTTTGGAAATAATTATCTGGAAAGATATACTTGTAAACCTCAAACATACAGGAACTATGCAAGCACATACAGGAACTCATAAACACATATAGGAACTCAAAAAACGTTCAAGCTCGGTGTAGTTGATCGGCAATGGAGTCACGCAATGCCACCATCTCATCCACCCCTACTCGAATCCCTTTAACATGGTCTCCACTTGAGCTTTCATTACTCTGTCCTGTTCTTCTATGAAGGCCCGACGGGTAAATGAAATGCTCTTCTTCATCACAAGCACGAAAATGATTGTCTGAGCGGGATGGGTGTCTGCGAATATAATTATGCAAAGTCATTATTGCAATCACAATGTCTCGTTGTTTTGTCAAACTGTATGGCGGCATATCTCTAAGTATTTTTCACTTCTTTTTCCATACTCCGAATGAATGTTCTATGACGCTGCGCAAGGACGAGTGAGTTTGGTTGAATATTTCCCGGCGCCTTTGTATAGGCCTATTGCCCCTTCTAAAATCTGGTAAATGATACCGTGTACCTGAATACGGTTTTAGAAAACCACGTTGTGGTGGATATCCGACATCTACAACGTAATATTTGCCTGCAAAATTATACAGTGCAATCTATGTGTGAGTAATAGCGATCATAACTAATAATCTTACAAATTTCTTTAAAAAAGAGGTAATCAAGAAGTGAAAGGTTAACCAGGTGGCGGGTACGGGAAATTGTAACTGGGGTCCATAAGAGCACGCTGAAATATACGGCTATCATGAGTAGAGCCCTCCCAACCTGCTAATGCGAAGGTGAAGCACATGTTGAAATCACAAACCGCCATAACATTCTGCGTTGTTGTGCCATGTCGGCCAATGTAGGATGCTTGTTGATCAGCAGGAACTCGAGCATCCACATGTGTTCCATCAATAGCTCCAACACAGTCTTTAAAGAACGGCATGTATCGAGCGTCATTCAATATTTGGGGAGGAATATCATTGAAAAGGGGGTCTACATGGGTGATGACATCAGAAGATAATTTCTTTATAGCAGTGATATCCTTTGCAAAAAATCTACTAATAGTTTCTGTAGAGTGTTGGAATCGTTCGCCTGCAATTTGCATTGGTATATTATGGCCTAAAATATGTAATGTAACTGCAAACACTTCTCGTGGTAGAGTTCTCCTGGATCCTTGCAATCCATATTGTTGTGTGAGAAGTGTAAGCAGATCTGCAAATATTACCTTGGACATTCTAAACGCGCTGAAAAATCTTAAAGGGTGTCCATCGAGTAGTTCACCAATCCACCTAGCTCCTGTTTGGCTTGATGTCATGCAAGGTGTATTAGAGAAACCACTAGACCCGGTTAACTCGCTATTCGTTGCTAATATAAATTGTTGTCCACTGAGTGCTCTATTACGATAAAACCAGGCGGTTACTTGCTGCTCAGTCTCCTCACCAGAACTGTTATCATCCGAAGATAACATTGTAAACCTTCGACAAGTACACCACATTATTTTCAAAATAATATAAATATCCACCTAGCTCATATAACATGTTCAACAAGAAGATAAACAAAGATAAACATAGATAAAGTGTCCGATTCGATCACATTGCTATCATCCGAAGATAAAATGTTCAACAAGAAGAAGAAAGTAAATAACAGTACAGAAGATAAACATAGTTAAACATCAACATAAGAAAGTGTCTGATTCGATCACAGGAAAAACATAGAACCAACTACTCTAATTTTTTGCCAAAACAATCCCGCAGTCATGGTAGACGTCGCTCCCGCCGAATGCTCATAAAAGTTTCTCGATTCCGCTTCTGTCTCAGAAACATGAGGCAGTAGTGGTATAAGTCCACGTTCGAATCATCCATAACCTCTGGAATAGTCTCGAGCTCTGCAACAGTCTCAGGAATGGTGTATAACGATGAAGATATTTGAATGCGAGGAGGCTCCAACATGCACTTCCCAATAATGCGCGATGTTTCAGCTATGTCTTCTATCGCCGAACTCATAAACTTCTTATTACTCATCTTGCTTTTTCCCTTAACCGTCCGTTTATTCCTTGCATCAGTAGAAGGTGTCTCGTTCATGTTCTGTGTGTCATCTTCGGCTACGTCATGTTCGTCAATCGACTCATGCTCAAAATTTCTTGAACTGGGAGCCCAAGCAAGATCTCCTGTAGCCACGACCTGGCTAAACATCATAAATAGCTTCTCTTTTAAATCAGGGGATATGCCAGCGAACTGAAACTTTTTTGTCATCGGAAGAACCTGTGATAGACAAAATAAATATGTTTTAACAGGCTGATAAAAATATTTACAAGAAAACAATAATCTTAAAAAAAATACATACTAGGAGGCGTTCTTTCCACCAATCTTCTGAAGTGGCAATAGTTTTGCGAATTGGATCCCAACCCAAACCTGTCTCACGGCCCTTTAGCTCCCTCCATA
This sequence comes from Dactylorhiza incarnata, assembly GCA_033032865.1. Classification (NCBI taxonomy): domain Eukaryota; kingdom Viridiplantae; phylum Streptophyta; class Magnoliopsida; order Asparagales; family Orchidaceae; genus Dactylorhiza; species Dactylorhiza incarnata. Next base: position 958,513 of record JAWHQI010000337.1, read on the forward strand.
ACTTCCAATCTTTCTTTAGTTGATCCCACTTGTTCTTCATCTGATTTCGATCATACATCTTTCCCGTGCGAGCAAAGAAATTTGTTGTTAGGTTTGCCCACCCATCCCTGCTAAAGTGTGTGGTTGGGCGATTACCCAACTCTATTTCTTTCAAACACAAATCACAGAAAATCATAACATCGTTGGCCTCCCAATTTGCGCTAATACCACCTTCTTTATGTTTACCTATAATGACTGAATGTACGTAAAAACAAAAACAAGTAAAGTAAACACACAAAAAATCACATAAGCACTACACTACACATTCACACAACAAATACACATAAAACACACATAAAACACACACACACACATCCACCATACACATAAAACACACACACACACACACACAACCACACACATACACATCCACCATACACTTAACACACATACACACACATCCACTTAACACACACACACACACACACACACACACTCAACTACATATACACAAAAATAAACACACACACACACACAAACATCAACTTAACACACACACACATAGAACACTTAACACACACAAATACAACCACTCATACAACACTTAACACATACACACTTAACACACATACACACACACATCCACTTAGCACACACACACACAGAACACTTAACACACACAAATACAACCACTCATACAACACTTAACACATACACACTTAACACACATACACACACACATCCACTTAACACACACACACACACAGAACACTTAACACACACAAATACAACCACTCGTACAACACTTAACACATACACACTTAACACACACACACATCCACTTAACACACACACACACAGAACACTTAACACACACAAATACAACCACTCATACAACACTTAACACATACACATTTAACACACATACACACACATCCACACTCAACTACACACACACAAACACACACACACACACACACACACACACTTTACTCATACACATTCACATAGACACACACACACACACACACTCAACTACATATACACAAAAATAATCACATACACACACACCCACATTCAAATGCACACACACACACATCACTCTATACTCATAAGCCTACACAATTCTACACAAGCACATACACAATAATCAACACATAATAATCATATGCATAGCTTTGAAAGGTGGAGAAATATTACCTGCTGTTTACTGCTGCAGATCAGGGATCAATGGCGCAGAGAAGATGCAGGACTGGAGAAGACGAGCCCGGCAGATCTGGTGCCTGTCGTGGATTCCGTCGGAGACAAGCTGTGGATGTACGGAGAAGAGGAGTCGTGGATGCCGTTAGAGAAGAGGAGTCGTGGATGTCGGCGGAGAAGAGGAGTCGTGGATGTCGGCGATTTTGCCGGAGAAGATCAAGCGATGTCGACCGATGTCGCCGGAGAAGAGACGGGATGTCGAGCTTGGAGGTCCTCCGAGAACACGCACCGAAGAGAACACGCGACGGGAGAAGAGCAGTCGTGGAGCCGTTGGAGAAGACGATTGCCTGCAGAAGATGCCCTAGCGCGCGGAGAGATCGGCCAAACGCAATAAATTGGAGAGAGATAGCTCCAGCGGGACGCGATGTTTTTTGGGCACACGGCTTTTGCTGGAGGTTCGAAAAGGAAGCGGAAAAACAAATAGAGATGGGTCCGCCGGTTGCGTTTGGGGAAAATGGGATGGAGCCAAAACGCTCAACCAAATGAGGCTTAAGGCTTCATTTGGCGCGGCGGTGGCGGGCGGTGTTTGCGGCAAACGCCGTCGCAAGGCGCGCAACCAAATGGTGGGCGGCGGCGTTTGCACCCGCCGCGCAATGAGAACGGAGCAAAAAGCTCTGTTTCGATCCCCCGTCTCCGCCCTCCGGTTCGAAAGCTCCATTTGCATCCGCCGGAAGAAACGCCACCGCCGTGCCCGCGTTTTGTTCCGGCGTTTTGAGGAAATGACGCCGCACGGCGACAAACCAAATGAATCGCCGGCTCCGTTTTCCGCGTCTGGTCCCGCCGCGCCCGAGGAAAGGAGCAAAACGCTCCGTCTGGAACCCCTCTTCCCCGCCTCCGATTCGATCCCACCGTTTGCTCCCTCCCTTTCCACCCGCCAACGCAGCGCCAAATAAAGCCTAAGGCTTCATTTGGTTGAGCGGTTGCGGTTGTAAAAGGAGTTGTTGTAAATGCAGGTTTGTAAATGGAGCTGTTGGAAACTTGTTGCTGGAAACGGAGTTCTGTTTGGTTACTCTGTATTTGCAAAGCTGTTCAGAACATAGATCCATTTGGCCAAACAGCGGTGGCGTTTCGTAAAAATTTATTGTTTTTAATTTTTTTTATTAAAGATTTTGTTAAATTATATTCGAAGACTATTTGTAGATAAATTTTTTGATTTTTTTTTTTGGAAATAATTTAACGGAATAATTTTTTTACAATTAACTGTCGGTGGTGGTTGTGATTGTTTTGCTCAAACACATACAGGAACTCAAAACCTCCAAAATACTTGAAAAAACTCAAAATATTGAAAACTCAAAATCTCCGACGAGCGACTATGCAGATACTACCAACACGTTAAATCTCGGTGTAGTTGATCGGCAATAGAGTCACGCAATGCCACCATCTCATCCACCCCTACTCGAATCCCTCTAACATGGTCTCCACTTGAGCTTTCATTACTTTGTCATGTTCTTCTCTGAAGGCCTGCCGGGTAAATGAAATGCTCGTCCTCATCACAAGCACGAAAAGGAGTGTCTGAGCAGGATGGGTGTCTGCGAATATAATTATGCAAAGTCATTGTTGCTATCACAATGTCACGTGTTTTGTCAAACTGTATGGAGACATATCTCTAAGTATTTTCCACTTCTTCTTCCATACTCCGAATGAACGTTCTATGACGCTGCGCAAGGACGAGTGAGCCTGGTTGAATATTTCTCGGCGCCCTTGTATAGGCCTATTGCCCCTTCTAAAATCTGGTAAATGATACCGTGTACCTGAATACGGTTTTAGAAAACCACGTTGTAGTGGATACCCGGCATCTACTACGTAATATTTGCCTGCAAAATTATACATTGCAATCTACACGTGAGTAATAGCGATCATAACTAATAAGCTTACAAATTTCTTTATTAAAGGGCTCTCAAGAGGTAAAAAGGCTCACCTGGTGGCGGTAACGGGAAATTGTAACTGGGGTTCATAAGTGCATGCTGAAATATACGGTTATCATGTGTAGAACCCTCCCAACCTGCTAATGCGAAAGTGAAACACATGTTGAAATCACAAACTGCCATAACATTCTGTGTTATTGTGTCATGCCGACCAATGTAGGAAGCCTGATGATCAGCATGAACTCGAGCATCCACATTGTATGTGTAACATCCCAACTTTGGAAAGAGGGTCTAGCCGGTTCAGTTGAACCCTTGGAGGAACCTAGGCCGGGTCATAGGGCAACCACGACACGACCTTCACCACATAGTGGTGGTCATTTAGAGAAATGACTATTTTGGGTAGCATCGTGCTTCGCCACGACGTCAAAGTTGTTTATTGAGCATACGTGCTCTGAATCGACTTCTGTCAGTTGCGTTAGACTCGTACGGTGGATACGAGTGCAACGGAATTCGTTTCGTTCCAATCCGAGGTCATTTGGTGAAAGTGACCATTTTGAGTATCGTTGCACGTTACGACGACGCAATTTTAGTATATTGAGCTTACGTGCTCCGAATTGACTTCCGTCAGTTGCGTTAGACTCGTATGGTCGGTACGAGTGCAACGGAACTCGTTTTATTTCAATCTGAGGTCGTTTGGAGAAAACGACTATTTTGAGTAACCTCGTGCGTCGCAACAACGCCATTTTCAAACATTGAGCTAGCGTGCTCCGAATTGAATTCTGTCAGTTGTGTTGGACTCGTAAGGACGATACGAGTGCAATAGAATTCGTTTCACTCAATTCCGACGTCGTTTAGTCAAGTAAATAAAAATAAACGTTCGTAAAATTATAAGAATCTCGAGATACGTAAACACTTGATTTCGACCCCCGTCACATCGAACGTTGACTCGACACTCGACGACGCGGACCTATAATGACTTCGACCCATATGGGGGACCCACCCGAGAGTTGACTTTGGTCAAACATCCCAAAAATGAAATTTCCTTAAAGAATTTGTTTCCCAAATAGTGCTCCACTTGAAGCTCACATACCAAGGCCACTCATGCAGCCAAGAAAGGTGGGCCTTGGGCCAAAGAAAGCCCACCCTACCACCCCCCTTTTCACTCTCTCTCTCTCTCTCTCTCTCTCTCTCTCTCTCTCTTCCTATTGGCCGAAACCCACATTCCGACATGGCTAAAAAACTCAACCCCTACCCTACTTTGTAGGAGGTACAACCATCCCATAGATGAGTGACAGCTGCCCCTAACTCTACAAGAGTTAAAACTAATTCACCCTCAGGTTGCCATGACGGAGAAGGAGAAGAGAAGGAGGGAGCTCCCCCTACCTCCATAAAAAGGACCCCCAATGTCCCAGATGGGAGACACTCCTCTCCCCCAGCTCATTCGAGACCAGGCCACCCCCTGCCGGAGCCCCGCCTCGCCGGAAAAACGCGAGTCGAGCCTCCACCTCCACCACTTCCCATGGTGACATAGCCGGAGGGCTCCCGGAGGACCCCAAACAGGGTGGGATCCTCTCCTCTCCTCCCTCACTAACATTCGAACGTCTTGCATGCGAGCTCCGGAGGCCGGAGCGCCGCCGCCGCCTCTCCCCTCTCCTCCGTCCGAAATAGGGAAGCACGCAACTCCGGCGGTGGCCGGCGGCGGCAGGCCACCAGACCACCTCCGGAGGGAGCGCCCGCCCCCTAGAAGTCGGCCGGGGGCGGAGCCATGGCCGGTCGGCGGCCGGCCGGCGGCGGAGGAGACCCGTAAGAGGGCGGTCTGGTTCAGGCGGCGGAAAAGGTTTTAACAGAATTTATAATTTATAAGATTTTATAATATTATAATCTAGATTTCGGGCATTTGATTTTCTGGAGGGTTAAAGAAAGCGCAAATGGAAAAGTTTTGAACGCAAAATGCCTTCATCTTGGCAAGGGCTACTCCCAGTAAAAATTTCATAATTTTTGGAGGGCACTAAGTATTTTTAGTAATTATTATACCATGATGTTTTGTGTTTTTGATTTAACAGAGATCCTAAAAAAAATTGTGGCAAAATTCTGAGAAAATTTAAGTAAATGTATAGGGCCAAAATACATCTGCTGTAATTTTCGGGATTTATTTTTAGGAGAAGTATGGCTATTTTCAAATTCCCTTACAAGGTTTTAGGCTGTTAGAACTTAGGAAAATTCCAAGGCGCTGCGTTCGACGAACGCCACCCTGAGTTCGACGAACAACGTACTCGATTTGCGTTCGACGAATGCCACCCTGAGTTCGACGAACAGCGTACTCGATCTGCGTTTGACGAACGCCACCCTGAGTTCGATGAACAACGTACTCGATCTGCGTTCGACGAACGCTACACTGAGTTCGACGAACAACGTGCTTCAATCTCTGTTCGACGAACTCCATCCTGAGTTCGACGAACGACGTGCCTTAGTTCGACGAAAGTCCTTCTCTCCAAAAAATCTTCAGTTTATGCCTCAGTTCGACGAACTCCACATCAAGTTCGACGAACTCCTTTCTGGGTTCGACGAAAGTCTTATTTTCTGCGTTCGACGAATCGGTAACAAATTTCAGTTCGATTGCGAGGCGACACCGCCGATTCAATAACATCAAAATACTTGAAATATGAACCCAAGGCACACAGAAATAATCAATTCCACGAAATATAAGTAATCTCATAAAAACCTAAGTAAACTCCTATGAACAGAGAAAAGACTCCTATGAACGGAGAAAAGACCTCTATGAACGGGGATTGAACGGAACTTCCTCCTAAGAACGGAGTCGACTTTGAAGCCTCCTGTTATTGAGTGATTGGACTACTAACCCTTTATTTATTATGCTCTCCAGTCTCTTACTGGTCCTGCTTTTACTTTCGGCATTTATTCTTTAAATCCAGTCCCGTAATGGTCATGCATTTACTGCTTTTAGTTAATACTTTCTTTTACTCCAGTCTCGTACTGGTCCTGCTCCTTTCAATTCCAGTACCTTCCGTTCAGTTTCTTTTCAGTACCTCTCCAGTCTCGTACTGGTCCAGTTCATTTATGTACTTTATTTCAGTATTACCTATAATTTAGAGTTGATGTGAAGATGTGGCATACCTTCAGAGTCAACCCTAAATAGTGTCAAACTGACCGCCGCTTGTAGAGCAGAGCTGACAGATCGATGTTTTGGCTTTTTCTTCTTTATTGTCTATGATTTAGAGTTGACGTGAAGACGTGGCATACCTTCGGAGTCAACCCTAAATAGTGCCGAACTGGCCGCCGCTTGTAGAGCAGAGCGGACAGATCGATGTTTTGGCTTTCCTTCTTTATTGCCTATAATTTAGAGTTGACGTGAAGACGTGGCATACCTTTAGAGTCAACCCTAAATAGTGTCGAACTGGTCGTCGCTTGTAGAGCAGAGTGGACAGATCGATGTTTTGGCTTTTCCTTATTTATTGCCTATAATTTAGAGTTGACGTGAAGATGGGGCATCCCTTCAGAGTCAACCCTAAATAGTGCCGAACTGGCCGCCGCTTGTAGAGCAACGCAGACGAATCAATGTTTTGAGGTTTTGTTCTTGTATTGACCATGATTTAATTCCTACGAGAATGAAATGTTACCTTCGAGAAGTAATTCCTACGGGAATGAAATGTTGCCTTCGAGAAGTAATTCCTACGGGAATGAAATGTTACCTTCGAGAAGTAATTCCTACGAGAATGAAATGCTGCCTTTGAGAAGTAATTCCTACGGGAATGAAATGCTGCCTTCGAGAAGTAATTCCTACGTGAATGAAATGTTGCCTTCGAGAAGTAATTCGTACGGGAATGAAATGCTGCCTTCGAGAAGTAATTCCTACGGGAATGAAATGCTGCCTTCGAGAAGTAATTCCTACGGGAATGAAATGCTGCCTTCGAGAAGTAATTCCTACGGGAATGAAATGATGCCTTCGAGAAGTAATTCCTACGGGAATGAAATGCTGCCTTCGAGAAGTAATTCCTACGAGAATGAAATGCTGCCTTCGAGAAGTAATTCCTACGGGAATGAAATGTTGCTTTCGAGAAGTAATTCCTACGGGAATGAAAGGTTGCCTTCGAGAAGTAATTCCTACGGGAATGAAATGTTGCCTTCGAGAAGTAATTCCTACGGGAATGAAATGTTGCCTTCGAGAAGTAATTCCTACGGGAATGAAATGCTGCCTTCGAGAAGTAATTCCTACGGGAATGAAATGATGCCTTCGAGAAGTAATTCCTACGGGAATGAAATGCTGCCTTCGAGAAGTAATTCCTACGGGAATGAAATGCTGCCTTCGAGAAGTAATTCCTACGGGAATGAAATGTTGCCTTCGAGAAGTAATTCCTACGGGAATGAAATGCTGCCTTCGAGAAGTAATTCCTACGGGAATGAAATGCTGCCTTCGAGAAGTAATTCCTACGGAATGTTGCCTTCGAGAAGTAATTCTTACGGGAATGAAATGCTGCCTTCGAGAAGTAATTCCTACGGGAATGAAATGCTGCCTTCGAGAAGTAATTCCTACGGGAATGAAATGTTGCCTTCGAGAAGTAATTCTTACGGGAATGAAATGCTGCCTTCGAGAAGTAATTCCTACGGGAATAAAATGCTGCCTTCGAGAAGTAATTCCTACGGGAATGAAATGTTGCCTTCGAGAAGTAATTCCTACGGGAATGAAATGTTGCCTTCGAGAAGTAATTCCTACAGGAATGAAACATTGCCTTCGAGAAGTAATTCCTACAGGAATGAAATGTTGCCTTTGAGAAGTAATTCCTACGGGAATGAAATATTGCCTTCAAGAAGTAATTCCTACGGGAATGAAATGTGGTGCCTTCGAGAAATATTCCTACAGGAAAATGTGTCTTGGGAGAATGTCGGATGACCGATGAGTTTTACTCTAAGGCAACCCGCACGACGGGGGGTCTGGGAGGGCAACCCATGCGAAACTTATTGAACTACGTGGGTCTGAGACCGTATGCAGGACGATACATAGTACGTAGGTGGTGGTCGTGGGAAGACTGCCTCCGCCCAATAAGAGTACAGATATCCCATCCCTTATAAATGTTATATTATGTCTATTTGTTAGTAGGGGTTGGATTATGTTCGTGGTTCTAATAACTTGTCCTTAGCACAGGAACAGGTGCGGGTGAGGGACAACACCCAAGTGTGGAGGAAGCCACATAGCAGGCTACTTCAGGTACATATTTGTTAAGCCACATTCCTTTTGTTGTGCCCTATCTCATGATCTATATATATTGGCAATGAATCATTGATTGATAGAACTAAATGCGGCAGAGATATTGCAACTATCCATACAGGTCTTGAGTTTGAGGTTTCTGTGATAATTAATCTTCCGCTATAATACTACGTCTTCCGCTAAGTGCTATAATGTGCACTCTGTGATAGTGTCTTCCGCTAGAATACTGTTTCCCTACTTTGTTGGTGTGTGGTGACTTTCGCTTAACACCACCCCTAGGCGTGATAACAGAGTGTTCAAGGAAGGGGGTTGGAGAAGATAGTACCTCCACCCTTCGGGATGGCTTCGACGTCGTGCTAAAAGGGTGGTGTGCGATAAGATCCCCCGGTCGGACCGCCAATTTGGGAGGGGGGGAGGGGGTCTTACAGTATGTATCGAGCAACATGAGCATATGGGGGGGGGGGGGAATATCATTGAAAAGGTGATCTACAGGGGTGATGACATCAGAAGATAACCTCTTAATAGCAGTGATACCCCTTGCAAAAAATCTACTTATAGTTTCTGTGGAGTGTTGGAATCGTTCGCCTGCAATTTGCATTGGTATATTATGACCTAAAATATGCAATGTAACTGCAAGTACTTCTCATGACAGAGTTCTCCTGGATCCTTACAATCCATACTGTTATGTGAGGAGTGTTAACAAATCTACAGATATAAGCTTCGACATTCTAAAAGAAATGAAAAATCTATGAGGGTGTCCATCGAGAAGTTCACCCACCCATCTAGACCCTGTTTGACTTGATGTCATGCAAGGTATATTTGAAAATCCACTGGCACCGGATAACTGAAAATCCACTGATGCTAGAAATTGTTGCCCCATGAGTGCTCTATTATGGTAAAACCAGCTAGCTACTTGTTTCTGAGTCTCCTCATTAGAACTGTCAGTTCCATCTGAGATAAACATTGTCAATCTGCGGGTATTTTAAATTTAAACAATATATTAAAAATAGATTAACAATTACCAACAAGTAGTGCAAACATATAATAAAACATGAAGTTTCACGATTACAACATAACGATAACATAAAACATAAAGTGCGATCACATAACATATAAAGTCCATCAGAGAATAAAACATAAACTCAATCACATAACAACTACTCCGATCGTTTTTCATGACGAGCTTGCAGCCATCTGAGTCGCCGATCCTTTTGAATGCTCATAAAGGTTTCTCGATTATGTTTCTCTCTCAGAAACATGGTGCAGTAGTCATAGAAGTCATAGTTTGAATCAGACATGACATCTATCATAGATTCGAGTTTTGCAATAGCATCAGGAACATTGTACAAGGAAGAAGAAATCTGAATGCAAGGCAGCTCCGCCATGCAACGCCCTATAATGCGCGATGTTTCAGCTATCTCATCCATCGTCGAACTCCGGGCCCTATTGTTTGCCATCTTACATTTCCTCATCGGTTTTCTCCTTGTCTCAGCAGAATTTGGTAACTCTTTCATGTTCTGTGTCTCTTCTCCAGTAGACAAGTCATGTTCGTCAATTGATTCATGCTCAAAATTTCTAGAATTTGGAGCCCATGCAAGATGTCCAGTTGCTACAATCTGGCTAAACATCATATCCATCTTCTATTCTAACTCAGGGGATATACCAGAAAACTGAAACTTTTTTGCATTCGGATGAACCTGACATTGAAATGAAACTATATTAGCACAATAGTAAAGTAAAATGACCAATCTTTAGAAAAAATATATACATTTAAGCGTTCTTTCCACCAATCTTCTGAAGCAGCAATAGTTTTGCGAATAGGATCCCAGCCCAAACCCGTTTCACGGCCCTTAAGCTCTCGCAATAACTTCCATTCTTTCTTAAGTTGATCCCGCTTGTTCTTCATTTGATTTCGATCATACATCTTTCCCGTGCGAGCAAAGAAATTTGTTGTTAGGTTGACCCACCCATCCCTGCTAAAGTGTGTGATTGGGCGATTATCCAACTCTATTTGAACAGAATTCTTCCTTCTCCCCCCTTCTTCTTTTTCCTTCTCATTCCCAACTGTAAAAGAGTTTTAAGAATCCCTCTTCGAAAGGATTCAGTGGTTCAATATCTCCTTATCAAAAGATCTGGTTAGTTCATGATCTCCTTATCAAAAGATCAGTGGTTCTAAGAGTCTCCTTATCAAAAGACTCAGACACAAGTGGTGCATTCTTACCAAGTGGTAGAAGAGAGGACTACCCACATTTTGGGAAACCTCTATAAAATCCTTGTGTCTTCTGAGTGTGAAATTTCTGTGTTGTCCCTATTTCTTTAACTGGTTTTCTTGCTTTATTCAAAACAGCATTTGTTTTATTCTGTGTAAGGATTTGTTGAAGCATAACACTTAGTGTTTTATTGTATTTACACAAATAAGATAGAAATATTTTTAAATCTCTATTCGCCCCCCCCCCCCCCCCCTCTAGAGTATTCTTAGAGGCACTCTGTGCACTTTCACAGTGTGAGAGTGTGAGGTCGGCAATCAGGGTTTCCTATTTTCCTGATCGGCGATCTTCCAGCGTCGCTCCTTGCCGGCGATCTCTTCCACTGTGCAGTTTCTTCTCAGTGTCAGGCGTTGTTGGTGGTACTTCTTCCGGGTGGTAGTCGTTCTTGGTGGTCTTTGACGACGCTACTCACCGAAGCCAGAGCGAAATATTTCCAGTTATCATCGTCGAAACTTATACCTGAAGCCCTACTTCTCCGACATTTTTCCAGTTCTTCTTGACAGGTATAACTTAAGATCCTGTTGAAATTAGTGAACATTGTAGAGTAATACATGTTAATGATTTGATTAGGGTTTGATAACCTTCGTTTCAGAATTTATATGGAATTTGATTTGGTTTTCAGAAGCATAGTTTGTGTTCACCATCAATCAATTTTTTTTTTGGAATTTTCGTATTTCTATATTGGTGGTTATAACTTAAGATCAGTTGAAATTAGAGAACATTGTAGAGTAATATGTGTTAATGATTTGATTAGGGTTTGATATCCTTCTTTTTTGGAATTTCTATGGAAGTTGATTGGGTTTCCACAAGCATAGTTGGTGTTAAATAGTTTATGTTTAGTTCAGTTCTCCTTTTGTTAGTCATGCTTAGCAATTAACATTTCATTTTCTTAGAAATGCAAACATAGTCAATATGAATTTAAGTTTTTGGCCGCTAGTAAAAAAAAATTTGTTAAAAAAATATGTAGGTGATGCTATACTTTTTTGGCTAGTTAGATTTTATTAATTTCATGTTTTTTATCTATTATATAATGATGTTGATTTTGTGAGAGAAAGATTGTAGAGAGAGGCCATTGTACATGTCATATGAAGATGCACTGTTCACAATAAGAATGCACCATTCATGGTCATTTATTGGTTCTACTAGTAAATCATATGGGCCAGACTTAATCAGCTACATTGACTACTATGATTACACATGTTTATCTTTGCTTGATTTTCATGAAATGGCTATACAAATTGGTCAGTTGGGTTGGATTCGATTTGTTAACAGTATAAGAGGGCATGAAGATTTTAATAATTTAGTTGTGTTAGACACGGATGAAGAAGTCAAAAATTTGAAGAGGTTTATTAATTTTGAAAGAGAAGTTGATGTCTACATTGAAACTATTGAAGCTCAAAGTAATGTGGATGTGGATGTGCAAAGTACTCTACTTGAACTTGAGAATGAAAGTGATTCATTTAGCATAGAAGAGGACACGGGCGGGGAAGATTCCACTTTTAGTGATGATTTTGCAGATGATAACTTTGAGAACGATGATTTGGAGTATGATGAAAACGTTGATGAGGCCATTGAATGAGTAGGATTGAAGGATACCACTGAAGGAAGTAGAAGTCAAATGGTAGAGCTCTATAAAGGCAAAAGTCTACTCACATCTAGTTCTAACAAAACCATATCATCACGCTACCTAATATATCAAGGCAATGCTCATAATTCTCATTTTGAATTTGAAGTCGGATTATGCTTTAATACAGCTGAAGAGTTTAGAGAGGCGGTTAGGACATACTCAAACATGCAAGGAAAACTTCTTAAATTCACAAAAAATTGTTCTGACAAAATTCAAGCTACTTGTGAATGTGGTTGGGTTATGTATGCCTCTTTTATACCTAGAAATGATACTATATTTCAAGCGAAGACCATTAAAGGAGAACACACATGTTATAGGGCAGTAAGTTCTCAACATTGCACATCAAATTACCTGGCAAAAAAATACCAACACCGCCTTAGGGGTAACCCCGAGTGCCCGGTTACTTCAATGCAAGAAATGATGCAAATGGAAAATAGAACTTCACTGTCCATTTGGAAAATGTACAGAACCAAAAAACACGCTAACAAGATCATTCATAGCATATAGTTGGATCAATATGTCAGTTTATGGGAGTATTATGAAGAAATTCGTTGAACAAATCCAAACACAATAGTTAAAGTTCAATGCAAACATCTTCCTGAATCTGAAACATGTGTTTTTAAGAGATTGTATATATGTTGGAGTGCTTTAAAAATGGATTTTCTTGCAGGTTGTCAACCAGTTATTGGTCTAGATGGAACTCACCTTAAGACCTCAAATGGAGGAGTTTTACTATGCGCAATTGATATTGATGACAACAATGGTATGCACCCAATAGCATATGCAATGGTATTTAGGGAAAATAGAAAATATTGGGAATGGTTTATTGGACTTCTAATACTAGATTTGAATGTTGTTAATAATTATGCTTGGACAATCATATCTGATAAACAAAATGGGTTGATACGAGCAGTTGAAGAACTCCTACCGAATGCGGAACATAGGCCTTGTTTACGCCATATGTATGGTAATTTCAAACCAATTCATAAAGGTCTGCAAATAAAAAATTTATTGTGGAAAGATGCATCCGCTACAAGATTGGTTGACTTTAATTGTGAAATGAAAACATTAAAAGTTTTTAATGTACAAGCTTATAATGGGGTAAGAGCAAGAGATCATAAAAATTGGGCAAGATCCCATTTTAGCCCAAGACCCAAGTGTGATATGCTACATAATTAACAACTTGTGTGAATGTTTCAACAATATAATATTGAAGGCAAGAGGTAAACCCATCATATCAATGCTTAAGATCATAAGAATAATTATGATAAGAAGAATACATACACAAAGAGATAATATGTTGATAGAGATTATATTCTGGAATGGAATGGACATGAGAAATTTGAGGTGAAAGGGTGGGCCGATGATAAATGGACTTAGCAACCAACAATTGTAGTTGCAACAAATGAGATCTAAGTGGAATTCCTTGTGTGCATTCCATAACATCTATATTCTACAAAAGAGAACGGGTTGAAGATTACATTGACTACTGGTACAAGAAAAGCACATTCTTAAGAGCCTATGAACATTTATTGAATCCCAGTAAAGGGCAAAGAGAGTGTCCACGTTCTGATTTAAGTCTCGTGGTCCCGTGTCACCGTAAAACCAAAAAGGCCGGAAGACCCTCGATGCAATCAAGAAGAAAGGAGGTGGATGAGTTGGAGAGTCAAAGGTATGGTTTAAAAAGATCCGGTACAAAATATACATGCTCTAATTGTGGAATGATTGGACATAACAAAAAAGTTGTGGTCAATCATCAAGGACAATGCCCACAACATCAACATTCAGATCTAAATTACCGGTTAGTAACACTTAGATTATTAGCTTTAAATTTTATCCTCTTTGAATAATTGTCATTAAAATAATTTTCCACTTTCATGTAGGTGAAGAAGAATGATGGTTGTTCAAATGCAACGACAAATATTGTTGGAACACAAGAATCATTTTGTGGGCCCTATAGTAGTCACGGTACGAGTTATCTCATGATTTCTATTTGGTAGTTTTTAATATAATAAAATAAATTATAAATTGTATTGGTATTTTGCAAGTGTTGAAGATGTTTGGGATCGAATGACATTGAATAAAGAGAGCCGAAGTTTCATTAGTTGAATTTCTTTACTGATTTTGTCTAAGATAGTATATAGTTTTATTTGCTTCCGTTTATTATTAAAAAAAGTTAAGTAGTTATCTACATCCGCAACTATTTAGTGGCCACACTAAACAATTTTTGGTTACACTATGAAATTATTCCTCAAAAAACGTTTAGTTATGTACTTCCACAACTATTCCGATTAGTTATCTACTTCCGCATTACTCTACATATCGCACATAGAAACTTTGGACCATCTCTCTCTCTCTCGCCGATACTGCTCAACATTAATGAAAATATCATTACTCGTCAAACTAAATGGGAGACTCGATGTGCGCTATTTAATTCATGTATAAGAGAGTATGATAGATGAGAAATCCGCTTATTTTCTATAGTTTTTAATTATATGCAAGATTATACTAGAGGCACTACTCAATTCATCGAATGCACTATGAAATTCATGTCTACGAGAGTGAGTGAGATGAAAATTCTAGTAATTTTTGCGCTTAGAAGTCATCTAGGTTGAGAAAACATCACAACAAAATGAATCTCTCCTAAGATGAGAGTTAGATAAAAAAATCACATTATTTGGTCTGCAAATAGAGGTGAATCTCCATCTCCGTTACATTCGGAAAAAAATCACCATTTACTAGTCATTTTCTTGCATAAATTTCGGTTGGTCTGCAAATGGCATAAATTTCGGTTGGTTTGCAAATAACATAAATTTCGTTTGGTCTGCAAATACCATTTACTAACATTCAATATTTTTGGCGTGAGGGTACAATGTGTCGCCTATAATATATTTGGTCTAAGCATTATTTTTGGCTGCCTATAATATTTCATTATATGAGGGACCAAAATACCCATCATCTTTTAATTACAAGATTTAATATAAAAGGGAAATGACGTGAGGGTGCAATGTGCCACCTTAAAGCATTTAAAGGGTGAAAAGTGCCAAAAAAAAGATGGGGTGCAAAGTGCCAATGAGCTTCATTTATAGGGTGCAAAGTGCCAAAGGCGGAGCATTTTGCAGTACCTGGACCATAGAAAATAATAATAATAATAATAATAATAACAGGTCACTTCTTGAGTTTGACATTCCTGATTACATGATCTGTCGGCTCACCGATTTCTTGAAATTGGATCTAGAACCTCTAATTCCTGAAACAGAGCCTATGGTCCTTGAGATCCGCCACAACATTAGGAATGTGGCAAAATTTTTTGGTTCGTGAATCGGACGGCAAAAACCGTCCGGGAATAAATAGCGCCGGGCCCACTGCATTTTTCGCCCTTTCGAAATTTGAAACCTGCTCGCTCGCTCTCCGGAAAATCGAACCCCTTTCTTCCTCTTCCAGGTCTAGGTCGATCAACAATACCGGGAGAACTTGTTTCCGGCAGTCTTTGGGGGTCTAAAGTCTCCCGAACTTCCCGTCGGCGACGCCACATTGTGCTTCTAAGTTCTTACAAAGGGTGTACTTGCGGTAGGGGTAAGCATTTCTCCCCTCTGTGTTATAGTTTAGGTTTTCCCTAAAACCTGCAAAACGTAAACATATTCCAGATTGGCTGCCTTCCAGATTTATGTTGTTGTAAACATACTTCTGTTTTGTTTTTTTTGTTGTAAGCATATGTCGAAGTACTGTGTAGGGCTGTCGGTTTTAATGTGCTGTATAATCACATAAAAGATCATGTTTCCGGCCGGATTCATTGTATCTTCTCATATTCCAGATCAATTGTCTGGCCGGATTACTCTTGTTTAGTTCTTTTTGTTGTAAGCATATGACGAAGTACTGTTGTGTAGTTCTTAGCAATTGTCGGTTTTAATGCAGATGGAAGGTTATTCCACTAGAACATATTTGAATACACGTTGCGCTGTCTCCACCTTCAAGAGGCAAGCCGAACCTTTGTTGGCCGTCATTTCTGATCAAGCCAAACAACTACTCATTAACGCTTCAGTTTTTCACTTTTTCTCACTTCCTGATTTACCACAAAATGTCCCTCTATTATATCGTTTGATCAGGCTTTATAGGCCCGATAAAAATACATTCTTGTTAGGAAAATATTATATAAAAAAGAGTGTTAACGAGGTGGCTTTAATACTCGGTCTCCCAAATAGTGGAGATGATTTCAATTTTAGAAGATCTCCAGCCTCAAAAATTACACAAGCAGATATTGTGGAGCAGCTTAATACATTAGCCCATACAGAAGCAGTTTCATATGAAGATGATATGGAGAGAGTAGATGCTCTTATAAAGTATGTCCTTATCCGGTTTTTATTTCCCCTAAAGTCTCTTAGAATCTCAATGTGTCTTAAAGATTTTAGAGGCTTGGACGAGTTCCAAAGATTTAACTGGCCTAAAGCAGTCCACACTTTTCTACATAAGCAGTTCGAGTCACTGTATAATCTCAGCTGCACTAGGAATGAACAAGCCAGCCTGGGTTACCTCGAAGGGTGCTCTATAGTTCTTATGGTAAGGGATTAACATGTATATTTTTTTCTATTTATTTATTAGTATATCATCATCTTATTTGTTACTAATTGTTACATTTTAGGTTTGGTTCTTCGAACATAGTAATCTTCAGGTTCCAGTAGATAAGCTAGGTCGACCACGCTTGTGTCGATGGGCTTGCAAAGGTGGTTTCAGTTCGAAGTTCTGTTCTCAATTATTCGAGAAATTGCTCCAAAAAGATCAGGTAACTACTTAGTGATGTTTAGAGTACATTAATCTTCTCATATTGCTGATTACTAATATATTATGTGCAGGTAAGGACTACCTTTACTTACCTAACCTCCGAGGAGCAACAGATTCTTGGTCCCGAGGACTCAGAATCATCTTTTGAGGAGGTATTGAAAGTGAAGTTGAAGAAGAAAAAGGTGATTGAGCAGTCAGTTGATATGGAGAAAGTTCTGAGAATGAAGGAAAAGGCCAAGAAAGAGAAGGAAAAGAGGAAGAAGGAGAAGGAGTTAAAATCTTTAATCAAAAAACGAATTAACCTTTTGGAGGAAAAATTAGTTGCAGAAATTAGTGGTGTGCGAAGCTACTGCAAGGAGAGACTCGACTCTCTTTTTACTCTAATTCAAAGCATGTCGCAAGCTAAAGAACACAATCCATCCGCCGCCACACCAACAACAAAGATTCATTTATTGAAGGAGCATGTAGATGTCTCTAATAGCGAGTCTACCCCAGATTCCAAAGGTCATAAAAAACGACGTGTTAAGGTGTGTGTCTCTATGGGAAGACAATCTAAAATTGAGGTTCAGTTCCAAGGAAGATCAAATCTTTCTGCTGCTGCAAGAGAACTTGTAGACTCTACCTTGAGTCGTTTTGCCCCGGGGTAATTTAATTACTTTATTTTCAAAAGAAACCCCTGTTCAAATTGTCTTATAGGATTTAAATTTGAAATTTTAACTTGATGCAGTGATAATATATTTGAGAGTGGCAACATTGCTATGAAAAGATCAGAGATGGAAGATCTATTACGGGACGGATGGCTGATGGATACTCACTTGGATGCTTTCGCCGTCCTTCTAAACCACCGTAGGAGTGCATCCCTTGATTCTTGGAAAACATTTCTCTACGTGTCACCTAACTATGCGGTAACAATTGTGCATGTTAATTTTATAAGAGCTATAAAGTTAATTTCTATGTTATGGTAATTTATAAGAGGTAACCTAACCATGCATTATATATTTTTTGTTCGATACATGCAGTATTATAAGAGCTGTAAAGTGTCTTATCATCGTTTGTTATCTCACTTCACACCTTCTAATGTCCAAGCTTGTGAATTGATTATGATGCCTGTGAATGTGCAAAGCCACTGGGTTTTATTAATATGCAATCTAAAACATCATTGTTGGTACTTTTATGACTCATTGCCCAACAAAATGCACAGGGCCACATTATCTTCATTGGTATGTTCAGTTCGGCACCTTGTATTTTTATTTTGATTAAGAATTTTTATAATTTGTTAAAATGCATTATAATTTCTGCAGATTAAAGGGCTGCACGAGGATGAAACGGATGCTCTTCCAGTTCATATTTCAGATTGGGAGATAAGGATAATGAGTGAAGTACCGACGCAAGAAAACGTCCACGACTGTGGTGTGTTCGTCCTAAAGTACATGGAAGTGGAGGCTAGCAAGAATATCATCCCTTGGTCAGACTGCAGAGGGTGGCAAAAAGATATGCCTAAATTCAGAGTCGAGATTGGTTTTGAAATGATTCAATGTTTCTGTAACCTTAATTAACAATCTGGTGTCCTGACTCAATTTTTTGTTGGGTACTATGTACCACAAACAATATTTTTTGGTGGGTAAATAATTACCCAGCTGATCCAACACCTTAGGGTATTTGATCTTACATTTTTGTTGGTTTAATAATTTGTGTTGGTTGGATGTAATCACCAAATAGTAGTTCAGCTAGCCGAGTCTGTGGGTGCTTACAAGGAAGTCAGCATAAGTGATGAGGAACTGACACTGATTCTTTGCCTATGTGGGTGCTTACAAGGAAGTCAGCATAAGGACAACAAGATCGCTTCTGTGATTCAAGCTGATGAACGACAATCCCATATTGTTGTAGACGAGCTGCATGATATAACCACACAAAGATCGCATAATATGAAGCTTTGCTTGAACTCCATGATGATGCTCCCTTTCGTATGTGATAGGAGGTTGTGTGTTGTTTAAAATAACCCATATTTGTGATATGAAGCTATAAGCCTTTTAATCTGTCATGTGAATCTGATCGTAATCTGACCTTATTTGTTTGATCAGATCAATTAATCCGACCGTAATCTGATAGCAGAAAAAATAGAATTACGTAATTCTAATATAATGTTAATTACAATGATTGACAATACAAAACTATTACAAATGTAGATCACCAACGTAGCACATCAGGGACACTACAAGAATTAAATGGAACAGACGGAGAAACTTCATCTTTTAATCCACTGAATATATTGTCAGGCAATGTGGAAGAGTCTGTTTCAAAGTTGGCACTTCCCATGAAGTCGAACTCCTTAGGGAACTCCTTAGGATCTTCAAACTCCGGCTTAACCTTAGGGGCCTGTTTCCTCTCTGTATGAAAAGCACACAGAATTAATATACTTATTTGAATCAGCAATCATAAACAATGAATTTATCTAATAATGCGGTGGAAGCTTACTTTGTTTCTTTGATGGCTTTTCAAAAAAGCTCTTCAACCGGACTTTTGACAAACCTTTACGACGTCCTGCCCTTGGATCCCTTAACAAGTCTGTCCCCTGAAAATTTCCTTCTGCAGTTTGTGTCTTCAAGCCCCCTTCATAGTCTACTATTTCTTCTGCACTTCTCCTCAATTCATTCATGGCGGTAAGCACATGTTGCTGGGCTGGTGGGCAATTATCTACTAGTTGAGCTAACTCGTACGTGAACCTCATAAGATGGTTTCTAAACACCAGGTTGGATTGGTTCTCCTTCATGCATGTACTCCTTGAGAGGTATAAATCTTTCTTGGCAGCTAGTGTAAATCTCTTTAGAAAGTATTTAAAATTAATTTGTCTTAGATTCTTCGAAATGTATACTCGTAATATGTGTTTACACAAAATTCCTTTTGTTTCAAAACCCTTGCAAGAGCACATCACATCGTATGTGTTACAATCAACTTTAACTAACCATTGTTTGTTGTCGTCCACGCCTGCATCACAATGTCTTGTGATGTATAACATATGATCATCATATTTAATTTCTTCGGTGATGCTCACACTAACTGCCCCACTAATAAAAATTTGTTCGAAAATGGAAAACATTTTTCTTGTGTAAACCTTCGACGCTTGTTTTAGTAGGGGACAATTTTGAAATTTTAAGGTGATAGAACTTTGCTTACACTTGAAATCCTCATCATGTTCAGATCTCCTCCAAGATGAAATCATCTTCTCTATCCCACTGAAACACTCAACAAGAGAACTTGTTGGTTTTGTGCAACCATGTAACACATTGTTAGCCGATTCACTTCTTTGAGTTGATAGAATTCCTAAGTCCAGAATGTCTTTATTAAATGCTGTGGACCATTTATTTCTAACTTTGTATAGATCAGACAACCATATATTGTCCTCCAACTTACCCCTTATAATCATTGCACTCCAATTTAAATCAAACTCGGCCTCATTGTCACATTTGCTCATGCATTGATAAAATAAAGCTCTAATATTTCTGTCGTTGTTGAAGGTTGGCACCTTTGAAGGTGCTTTCTTGGAAATATGCCACTGACATAGGCGATGCCGAGTACTACTGAAAACTCTCGCAATCGCAACGACCATTGCCTGATCCTGATCTGTAAACATAGTGTTTGGCTGTTTCCCACCAGTAAATCTCAAAAAAGTTTCAAACACCCAGCAAAAGGATTCGATGGTCTCTTCTGCAACGAAAGCTCCCCCTACAAATACATTTTGCCAATGATGGTCTATGGCTATAAATGGAGCACATGCCAAGTTATATTTGTTCATCCGGTACGTGGTATCAAATGTAATAACATCGTTAAATGAATCGTAGTCAATCCTACTCTGTCCGTCCATCTAACAAAAACTTTTAAGGTGGCCAAACTCGTCTGTCTGGACATCGTACGAGAACATGCTATCTTCCATTTGCCTTTCCTGAAATTTTTTCAACAAACTCGAGGCGTCACCGCTTTCTATCAATTCTCTTTTTTCACGGTGAACAAAATTATAAGCATCTGTTTTAGAAAACCCGACGTTTTCAAATCCGCCAACTTCATCAGCTATAAAATTATAAGCATCAGCTGTTCTGATTCCAGCACTAGATATGTTCCTCAATAAGCTACCTTGAACGTCAGATATGTTACGATGAGATCTCAACAAATGACTATCATTCTCTGGAGCAAGCGAATGATTGTGTTCCTCTACGAACTTTATCACCTCCCAATTTTTTCCATCTTTATCAGCCCTAAAATGCAGGCAAGCTAAGCAACCAGTACGAGTATCAAGTTTGCGGAATTTCTTCTCTGGATCTTTCAATGGATTTGAACGCTTGAACCCAGCTTTTGAACATAAAAATTCTCTCGCCTTCACAATCCGAGTATGTGTCCAATATACGATATGTTCTTTGCGCACACTGAATCCGAGTTTGTGTGCATAATCTTTGTACATCTGATATGCTTCCTCATCTGAGTGCACAGTAGGAAATACAACAGCATCACTAGCCTGTGGACAATTACATTATGTGATTAATAAGAGGTGAACATCGTGTTGTTTCAGATACTGTTTGCCAAACATCCGACCGTAAAATAGCAGTGTTGTTCTAAAAACTATACAAACTCCGGTCGGATTTTATTTGAACTAAACTATTCATAGATAATTCAAAGAATAGCTAATCATAGAGGTGCTCAAGAAATTTTATAGTATACTATAACTCTACACTACAAATCAGCCGAAATGTAGTTAGCAAAAACAAACTGGATAAAACAATCTGGAGAAAACAAAAAGGAATGTTTACTTTAACAGTGTCGTCGAAAGATTTAACAGTGGGACTGTCGTCGGAAGATTTAACAGTGGGAGTGTCGTCGGAAGAAGCTCCAGCTTTGAACATGGTGGAGGCTGCGAAAATCTAGGTTTCGAGGAGGTCGGGATTCCAGGAGGGCGGCTTCGAGGAGATCTAAGCTTCGAGTAGGGCGTCTTCGAGGAGGTCGGGCTGCGAGGAGGTCTGCTTCGAGAAAGATTGCGAGGAGGCCGACATTGATGTACATGTTTAACCTCTGCGGGAGAAGCAATCTGGGCGATTACGAGGGAGAACGACGAAAAAAAAGGAGGGAAAGAAAAATCGAAACGAAAAATACAGTGGGCCCGGCTCTATTTATTCCCAGACTGCTTTTTCCGTCCGAATCACGGACCAAAAAATTTGCCAGGAATGTGTGGACCTATTTCTGGCCAGTCTTCTACTGTAATGTGGGTTGCACACTCACAAATATTTAGAACGTCGCTAACAAACTCTCTTGGACAGTCATCCTGTATTCCAGGCGTTTCTTGGTCGCATGCCGTCGTCGCTCCAAGTTTTTACGGCGCCACCACTCCAAGTTTTTACGGCACCATCACTCCAAATTTTTACGGTGCCGCCACACCAAGTTCATACGGCGCTGTCGTCGCTCAAGGTTCAGACGGTGCCACCGTCGCTCCAAGCTCATACGGCGCCGTCGTCGCTCCAAGTTGTTACGGCACCGTCACTCCTATGGACCACCACCTCCGGGACATCCTGTTCATCCCCCACCTCTTCCTTCCAGCTACTTGGGCCCAGGTTTTCAACAGCCCTTCGATAGGAGTAGAGGGAGTTTCAACTGGCCATGGAATTGCAGCAGACCATTACATTGGATCACTTTTCTTCAACTCATAACCAGCACAAGGGATCACTCCCAGCCACCCCAATGAACATTTTTTGGATTTCCAAAATTCAGGAATGGGATCATCACGATCATGAGCGACAAGATTCATTGGGAGAAATGGATATGCTGACATTGGACAACATATACGAGGACCAATTTCGATTTCACCTACCATCTGCAAGATTTGGCTGCACAAACTACCTCTTTCAAGATGGAAACCAATCGGCATTTTGATCGTTTAAAGGACGGAATGCTCAAAATAAGCCAGGGAATTCAAAGTTTTTATGCAGTGATCAATTCCAATGGAGACGGGATGATACCAACTTCCACGGAGCTTTTCAATATTGGGCTTAAAAATGCTCATTCGGAGCCCTCTCCGGGTTTCAAGGAGATAAAGAACGTCGTTCTTGAAGATGCTACTTCAAAGCTTTTGCCGAATCTCAAGGGGATCAAAAACATAGAGGGCACTCATGCTCACAATACTCAAGTCGTAGGTCACCACATGATGATACGAGTTTCCGCAACCATGTATCATCTTGTTGGACAATTCATGTCTTCAATCCAAGGCTCCATAATTCTAACAAATTCTTTGAAAGTGCACAGTGTGTCTCTGAGATTCCTCTAGAGGGGGGGGGGGGGGGGGGGGGGTGAATAGAGTTTTAAAATATTTCTATCATGTGTTTAACAATAAATTACTCTGAGGAGTTATGCTTAACAATCCAGGCAGAATAAAGAATGCAGGAATTAAAGTGCAGAATAAAAGACTGGGACATCACACAAAATCACAGCACAGACATAATGAATTTTATAGAGGTTCCCCGAACCTTGGGTACTCCCCTCTTCTACCACCTGGTAGAAATGCATCACCTGTGTCTGAGTCTTTTGATCAGAAGACTCTTAGAACCACTGATCTTTTAATAAGGAGATAATGAACCACCAGATCTTTTGGTAAGGAGATCTTGAACCACTGAATCCTTTGAAGGGAGATTAATAAAACTCTTTTACAGGAAATAGAAAGAGAAGGAGAAGAAAGAATGTTGTATGAATTCTGTTCTCAGAATTCTTGTGATGGCTGATTGAAGAACAGCCAATGTAAAGCCCCCATAGAATCTGCTCTTGATTAACCTCTGCTTTTGATGGTGATGATCTGCAGAGACTTTGAATGTCAGATTCTTTTTGACTTCTCTAATTCAGATCCTGTTGTTATATGATGGTGATGAGAAGCAGTTATTAGATCTTCTGGTCTATCAGATGAAGACCAATTGTCGTTCTCTTTTCTTCTCTGTTTTTTGTTAGGATTTCTGAGAGAGGAGGAAGAAGAGAAACCCTAATGTGAAAGAAGACGACCGAGAAAATGTGTTAATTGTCTTCCTCTTCTCTTTCTTCTCTATCCTTATATAGTCTGTCTCCAATTTGAATTTGTTTCCTTGTTAGGTAAGACCTGAAAAGGTATCTTTGATAGACATTCTCTTTCATTCCTTTATTACTTCTCGACCCATCCACCCGGAAGGTGTATACTTCCAAGAAAGTCTTTATCTCCACTAAACTCAGCTAGTGGACGTTGCGTCGATTCCTTATCGATGCACCCGTCGAGTTGAACAACATCCACTCTGACTTTCATTATCTGTGTCGAGATGAAGTCGACGTTGCGTCGACTTTAGATGACTTCGACATGT
Source organism: Dactylorhiza incarnata (assembly GCA_033032865.1). Taxonomy (NCBI): domain Eukaryota; kingdom Viridiplantae; phylum Streptophyta; class Magnoliopsida; order Asparagales; family Orchidaceae; genus Dactylorhiza; species Dactylorhiza incarnata. Next base: position 982,869 of record JAWHQI010000337.1, read on the forward strand.
ATTCTCTTCTACGTCGAGTTTGAAGTAGAAGCTGCGGCGACTTCTCAAGATCCTTCGACAAGTCTCTGGTCTCTGCGTCGATATCTATTCAACGTAACGTCGACTAGTGTTACTTCGACAGCAGGGTTGAACCACTTGGACTTCTAGTCGGAGTAGCGTCGATATCAACTCGATGTTGCGTCGAATTCCATTCGACGCAATTATTAACCTCTGCCCAAATTTGCAGCCCTTGAACTGGTCTGGACACTCTAGGTTGAGTGTGACATCCTAAGACATCTAGAGACCATATTACCCTCACTATACAATGGGTAAATTAAATCCTAGTGAATAAAATCACTTTTAATTAATTTGTTAAGTTAAATCAAGGGTTTTTCCCAACATTCTTATTTTCGGGAATTATACAACAAAATCTTCATGAAGATACTTGTCTTGCTGAGCAGGATACATATTCTACAACAACCTTTGTTTTCGATCCATGTGGAATTAACATTTTACTGAAAATGGTGGCAACACTCCTCTACAAATTATGTTGGATTGCATATTCAACTCTGCAGTTCAGAGTGTGTCACACTCTTATCCTAAGTCTTGGCATCGTCATTTGGGTTTTTGACCATGGTGGAATCAAACGACTAGGTCGTTGTTTAGTCGGGAAGGGGCGGGAATGTAACGACTGTATAGCCACGTGGCAAGCCGTTAATGGCTATTGCAATTAGAATGGCTATTGTCTAGGCCGCTACAGATTCGCCGGCGAGGTTGCCAGCACCGAAAGGGAAGAAGGATAACCTTCGGTGGTCTAAATCCTAAGGATATCTGGGGGGTGTGCGAACAGTAAAATATCTGACATACATCTTTGCGCGTGGGCCTGAGGTAGCTTATGTGGCAGTTAGGCATTGGTCCCGGACCATCCGAGCCCTAGACCTAGAAATTCCGCATCATTAAAAGAGGGGAGCCTGTGCGCAAGTGTTTTGTACTCCTGGAACTTTAACTGTTGGGTATATATTTTGCTATCACCCGGAACCCGCGTTTACTAATCACCAACTTCTTCCCTAATTTTACAGGCTGCTGATAACAAGCGCCATTTTCTCTTCTTCAGTTTTGTAGATTTATTTTGGCAAAATATCTAAACCAATCTCTAAATTTTGGCCTATGGCTTCGTTTAGCACGGTTGTGGAGGTCGTGAACACGGTGGTCATGAACCGTCATTCGTGAATGCCCGACCTCACCTAAAAAAATTCATGCATTTTATGCTCAGAATTAGTTTATTTTCTTGGTAGCGGTCATAACCTTTGTCTTGCCAAAACATACATTCTATGATAATTGCATTTTTAATCAAACTCACCGAAGCCAGCACAAGCGCGCTATCAATTAAAAACGCATCATAGAATGTATGTTCGGCAAGACAAAGGTTATGACCGCTACCAAAAAAACAATATAATTTGAGCATAAAATGCATGAATTTTAATTGGTGAGGTCGGGGTTCAAGAACGACGTTTTAATAGGTGAGATCGGGCGTTCAAGAACGACATTTCATGACCACCGCGTTCATGGCCGCCACCGCCGTGCCAAACGGAGCGTAAATCTCTTCAAAACTCAGTCAAAAGCTTTGTTTTAATTTTGCATACAAAATGGATGAAAAAAAAGTACTTTCAAAAACATGACTTCAAACTACAATCACCGGAATGAATACTAAAATGATATAGAAACTGACCGCAAGTTGCATTTTTACATGATGACTGTTAAATGCAGGAGTCAAATTAGTGGAAAAGGAACAGAAGCTCGAGAAGAAACAGCTCCTCCGGCCCATGCTGGTATTAATTGATTGAAATTTGCCACTGAGTGTGGTTTCACAATCGTTGTTGGGGCTGTTTTGGCCTGGAAACCCTCCCTTCGTCGATTCCTTGTCCGCATGTTATGCTTCCTCGGAGACTTCACCTGCAGAAATTATAAGTTTAGGTTGGAAAATAAACTTCAATTAAGTTTTTCGATTAATTTTTTTTTTAAGCAAGGAGAAGGAGAAGTTCTCCTGCCCGTACGAGCACGGGAGAATACGTCAGGCAACCCTCTGGTTGCGGTGAACTTCAACATTAACGTCCACTCTGGGGGAGTAGAATCGGAGATTAATCCGAGTAAGGGAGAATCATGACTTGCAGTAGAGGATGGCAGAGCATGAGGAGTTGCGTTGATCCATGAAATCAATGCCGAATTATTGTTATAATATAGTGTGGAAGTCACGCTATATTACATTATATTTATCCCAACCCAGCTCACAGTCATGCTATATTATAACAATACTTCGGCGTTGATTTCATCGATCAACGCAACTCCTCATGCTCCCCCATCCTCCACCGCAAGTCCTGATTCTCTGTTACTCAGATTGATCTCTGATTCTTCTCCCCCGGAGTGGACGTTGATGTTGAAGTTTATCGCAACCAGAGGGTTGCCCGACGTATTCTCCGGTGCTCTTACGGGCAGGAGAACTCCTTCTCCTTGCTTGAAAAAAATTAATCGAAAAACTTAATTGAAGTTTATTATCCAAGCTAAACTTATAATTTATGCAGGTGAAGTCTCTCCGAGAAAGCATAACATGCGAACAAGAAATCAACGAAGGGAGGTTTTCAGGTCAAAACAGCCCCAACAACGTTTGCGAAACCACCCTCGGTGACAAGTTTCAATGAAGTAATACCATCATGGGCCGGAGGAGCTGTTTCTTCTCGAGCTTCTGTTCCTTTTTCCACTAATTTGACTCCTGCATTTAACAATCATCATGTAAAAATGCAACATGCGGTCAGTTTCTATTTCATTTTAGTTTTCATTACAGTGCTTGTAGTTTGAAGTCATATGTTTTGGAAAGGGGTGGTGTTATTTGTACATCATTTTTCGCTATTTACGCCCTAACTCATATTGAAACATCCTATTTCTAATAGCCAAAATCTAATATTTGCACCCCTTCCAACAGTTCCGCCTCTCCCGCTTTCTCGCCCGACAAACTTGTCGTTCTCGCCGCCTCACCCGTCCGACGCTTCCTCCGCCCGCTGGATCCCGACCTCACCTTGGATCTACACTTCTGCGGGTTTTTTCAGTAACCCCTCACCTTGTCGCCCATCCATTAGAATCCTCTCCTCACATTCTCACATTCAACTTTTCCAAAGAGAGTAATACACAACAAAATCTGGATCAGTAGTATGTGTTTTTTTTCATCCATTTTGTATGCAAAATTAAAACAAAGCTTTTGACTGAGTTTTGAAAAGATTTACGCTCCGTTTGGCACGACGGTGGCGAACATGAACGCGGTGTTCATGAAATGTCGTTCGTGAACGCCCGACCTCACCAATTAAAATTCATGCATTTTATTGATTATTTTTTTGATAGCGGTCATAACATTTGTCTTGCCGAACATACATTCTATGATATGGCTTTTTAAATTGACCAAACTCACAAGAGCAAATAAGCCGCGCCAAATGAAACCTTAGGCTCCGTTAGGCACGGCGGCGGCGGCCATGAATGGTCATGAATGCCCGAACACACCTAATTAATTGGGAGCTTCTCTTAGAAAAAAAAAACTTTCTTATATTTTATTATATATATATAATTTTAATTTTCTCTCTCTTTTATAGAATTTTCCAACATGTAAATAATAAATAATTATAAAATAAAAAAAACACTTAATTAAAATGACATGAATTAAAATAACAAAAAATATTAGAGTAAGAAATCAAACCTGGGTAAGGAATGTGATCTCCTAAAAAAGTTGCGTCATCCTCCGACAGGGCTTTTAACTGATGCTCACTTCTCCAAGGTATAACACCCGATCCCAAAACTTCAATGTGTGCAGACACTGAAGATGCACAGAGTACCCAAACTTCTACTAGGTGAAGCAAATGTAGAATAGCAAGAAGCTATATTGAAAGATATGAGAGCTTAAGGGGAAAATGATGAAATTGTATGTATATTTTACTCTCATACTTTAGAGAGCTATTTATAGGCTAAAAAATTATTTCACAATTATTAAATTATTTACTCATTTAATTATAATAATTAATACAAAATATTAATTATTTGATAACATTAATTAACTATATAATAAATATGTTATTTACTATATAACGTTAACTATATATATATATATTTATATGTATATATATATTTATATGTATATACACACACGAGTGCCCGATACGGTGCTTCGCTCACCTCCGCACGGGCGAAGCCCGTGCTCGATGTGTCTGCGGGTTGCGCCCGCAACATATACATATAAGTACTCAAAATGACCGTAAAAAAATATACATCAATATTACAAAATTAATTTTATAAAAATAAATAGGTATATACATTAAAATATTTTTTTCTCCCTCTCCCTCTCCCTCTCTCTCTCTCTCTCTCTCTCTCTCTCTCTCTCTCTACGACACTCTCCTCTCTCTCTCTCTCTCCCTCCCTCTCTCTCTCTCACTCTCTCCTCTCATTTTAAAGTAATATTTTTTTATTCAAAGGGTAATTTGAGAAGTCCTAATGTTTAACCAAATACATGTTTTCCCTTTTAATATATATATATATATATTATATATATATTATATATACTAGCATCTTCGAACGGGCTACGCCCGTTCTCGATGCGTCGCTACGGGCTTCGCCCGTGATCAAGCGGGCTTCGCCCGCTTGGCATTCAAGGCGGGCTTCGCCTGCCCCCCCCCCCCGGCGGGCTTCGCCCGCCCCCCCGGCGGGCTTCGCCCGCCCCCCCGGCGGGCTTCGCCCGCCCCCCCGGCGGGCTTCGCCCGCCCCCCCGGCGGGCTTCGCCCGCCCCCCCGGCGGGCTTCGCCCGCCCCCATATTTAAATAAATTTTAATTTTATTAAGAAATTTAATTAATTTAATTTATTATTTAAATTGATTTACGTTAAGAAATTTTAACCCCGCCCGTTTGTCGAACCGGGGATTTCGTCGAACCCCGCCCGTTAGTCGAACGGGTCCCGTTAGTCGAACTGAATCCCGCGTTCGTCGAACGGGACCCGTTAGTCGAACGGGGCCCCGGATAGAATTAATTTTTTAGCTGAGGTGCGGATAGAATTAATTTAATAAAAATCCAGTGTTCGTCGAACCCCGCACGTTAGTCGAACGGGTCCCGTTAGTCGAACGGAATCCCTCGTTCGTCGAACGGGACCCGTTAGTCGAACGGGGCTCCGGATAGAATTAATTTTTTAGCTGGGGTGCGGATAGAATTAATTTAATAAAGGCGGGCATCAAGAATTAATTTAGTCGCCGTTCGTCGAACGGCGGCACGCGTTCGACGAACGCGTGAACTCAGCGTTCGTCGAACGCAGGAGTTCACGCGTTCGTCGAACGCGTGCCGCCGTTCGACGAACGGCGGCCCTTCTGCGTTCGACGAACGCTGTAATTCTGATTTTTTTAGCTGGGGTGCGGATAGTGTTCGTCTCAGCCGGCTGGGCCCACAACATATACATATGAGTACTCAAAATGACCGAAAAAAAATTATAATTACTATTTTATAAAAAAAATTGCAAAAATATATATATATATATATTAACAGAAAATCATTTTAAAGTATTATTTAGTAGGTAATGATAAGCTAGGCTAGTAGGTTTAGGAGCTCTAGTAAAAACTTTTTGAATTTCTGAATTTGTTTTAATTTTTTTATTATTTGGATATTGTGTTATTACACCAATATCCCTTATATTTTATAAAATTCTTTTTTTTATGAGTTATGTTAAGTCATTGGCGTAAAAGGCTGAGGTTATAATTGACCCAAGCTGAATGTTGCACCAAAGGCAAGTTCTTGCATTTAGTAGTTAAAGATATATAATTGCGGGTCGCTTGGGTACTCTTGGTAGACCGGTCGACTTGAACCGTCTTAGCTCTGAAGCGAGCCAAACGCGCTAACAGTCAATTAGAGATTCGTTGAACACAGTGAGACTTTTTAACGTGGAAAACCCGGAAAGGTTAAAAGACCACGCGGTCGGAGCTGTGCCGACCAAACGCTGTGCCGACCAAACTTCACTATCTCTGGGGGTTACAATCGGAATCTTAGAACTCGAGCGCGACAGGCCGCTGCTCGTTACAATGAGAGAGAGAGAGATCCCCGAAGGTGACATGTCACATCTCGGAAAGCTAAGTTCTTTTCCTTCTGAGAACAGTAGTGAGAACGAAAGTGAGAATGCTGGTGAGAACAAAAGTGAAATGCCGAGTCGCCTTTCGCGACCTTCGAAGGCTCGAAAGAGATCTTCAAAGATTCGAAGAAAATCTTCAAGCACCGAGGGAGAATTCCAAAGAAATCTTCAAAGGATATCTCTCGGGCGCAGAAGGCAAGGTCCCCCCAAATGAAGACATGGAGCTCCTTTTATAGCTTTGGCCAGGGGAAGCCAGGTAATTTTGCCGTCGTAACCACCATAACCACCTGACGGGCGAATCACGCTGGTCGATTTGGAGCACACAGATCGCCATTTTTCGTAAATGGCTGTCTCGCCCTTCGGGCAGTTCGGACAGCTCGGGCAGTTCGGGCAGCTTCGTTGAAGGTAAGAAAGGCGACAAGCGAGTCCTGCAGTCTGAGAAATTAGGAAATGTTAACTGCACGCGCGTTCAGAATGTGGAATTATTCTGAGAGCACGGAGAAGCGTTCTGAGCACGCCGCAAACATTGGACCGTTCTGAGAGTGCAACGAACACGGGGAACGTTCTGAGCGAAGGGAGAAGCGTCCCGCACCGCGACGAGCGCGAGGAAATGAGGAACCGCGCCCGGAGGGGGGAGAAGGGGCTCCGGCCGGACCCGACGGGGGGACGGTTTCGGCCGCATCCCAAAGGGAGGAGCGGCTTGGCCGCACCCCGTGTGGGGCGCAGCTTGGCCGCTCCCCGCGTGGGGCGCAGCTTGGCCGCTCCCCGCTTGGAGGTGTGGCTTGGCCGCACTCCGCTGTGGGGGGTGGGGGGGGGGGGGGGGGGGGTTGGGCCGCACTCCACTTGGGGGTGCGGCTTGGTTGCACCTCACTTGGGGGGTGCGGCATTGCCGCACCCCCCATGGGGTGCGGCTCGGCCGCACCCCATGTGGGGGTGCCGTTTAGCTGCACCCCACTTGGGGGGTGCTGCCTGTGCGTTACCACACCCCTGTGCCTGAGTCTTTTGGTAAGGTAAACTACTATAGGGACAACACAGAAAATTAGCAACCAGAAGACACAGATCTTTTGACAAGGAGATCTTTTGACACAGATCTTTTGGTAAGGTAAACTATTGCGCTCCCGCTTGCTCCTGTTTCGCGGGAGGCTCTCATGCGCCCCCGCTCGCTCCTGCTCCGCAGAAGGCACTTCCGCTCCCCGGAGAGCGCTTCCGCTCTCGCCTGCTCCGCAAGAGTGCTTCTGTTCGCTTCTGCTCCGTGGGAGGCGCTACTGCGTTCCCGCTCACTCCTGTTCCGCGGGAGGCGCTCCTGCGCTCCAGCTCGCTCCTGCTCCGTAGAAGGCGTTTCCGCTCCCCGGAGAGCGCTTCCGCTCTCGCCTGCTCCGCAAGAGTGCTTCTGCTCTGCGGGATGCGCTCCTGCGCTCTCGCTCTCTCCTGTTCTGTGGGAGACGCTCCTGCGGTCCCGCTCGCTCCAGCTCCGCAAAAAGCGCTCCCGCTCCGCAGAGAGCGCTTCCGCGAGCATCGGGTCCGCAAGAGTGCTTCCGCTCGCTCCTGCTCTGCAGAGAGCACTCTTCCGCTCATGCTCCATGAGAAGCGATCCCTCTCTCTTGTGGTCCGCAAGAAGCACTCTTGCTTATGCTTGTTCCACGGAGCGCGTCGTTATCGTCTATCGCCGGCGACGATCGTCGGCCACCACCACCACTAGAGAGGTTGCCCGAGCTGCCCAATGTGATCGAGGGGCAAACTCGTCATAATCACAAAGTTGACAATCCGTGTGCCCCGAATCAAGCATCCTTATTCGCTCGCTCAAGAGTTAGCATGACGCAGTTACCAGAACGCCCTTCTCAAAAACTATAAAAGGTGGGTCATGCCTCCATTTGAGGGGACTTTGGGCATGGGGAGAAGAAAGAACTCTTGAGTTTTCCGGCGATGACTCTTTGAAGATCTTCATTAACCTTCAAGCTCCCCCTCGAGGATTTCCACCAGCACTCCAGCTCTCCTTCAAAGACTTCGGGAGAATCCCGGTTGGGCTCCAAACCCTCTAGTGCGGACCCCATCGACGCTCTGCTCCAGGCCGCTCTGCAGTGCTCCGCTCTGCAACGCTCCGCTCCAGGCCGCTCCGCAGCGCTCTGCTCCGCAGCGCTCCGCTCTGCTCCGCATCGGTCCGCTCCAGGCCGCTCCGCAGCGCTCCGCTCCAGGCCGCTCCGCAGCGCTCCGTAGCGCTCCGCTCCATGCCGCAGCGCGGCGCTTCGCTCCAGGCCGCTCTGCAGCGCTCCCCGCCAGGCCGCTCTGCAGTGCTCCCCGCCAGGCCGCTCCGCAGCGCTCCGCTCCAGGACGCTCCATGCCGCTCCGCTCAAGGCTATCTCTGAGCACGCTTCACCGCGCTCAACTCCCGAGGACTTAGCAAATCTTTGTAGCGAGCGGTGACCTGTCACCCTCAAAAAACAATACTCTTTGTAAGACACAAAACTAGTGGATCGTTCAGAACTGGGCCAGGCCCCGTGGTTTTTTCCCTTTCCGGGTTTTCCACGTAAAAACCTCGTTGTCTACTGTTGGTTCTCACTTTTGACTGTTTGCTTGTTCGACTCACTCGGTCTAGGAGCGTTGAACGACCCACAACACCACTGATGTTTTTGTCAATCATTTATGGTATGAGACCTAGATGCTTTCATACAGTCGTTGTGATACCATTTGACTATGATGTTAGTATGATTAGATATTTTATTGTGTTGTCTTGGAGTCTATGCATGTGATGATCCTCTAGATTCACTAATTAGTGAAGGCTATGGAAACCATAATTCGTTAAAAAACCAGGGCATGTGATATCATCATATGCATATTGATCTATCTGATGTGTAGTTATGAGCACACGCACACTATGATGAAGCCGTGCAGGTCATTCGACCACACCAATAATGTTTGCGTAGAGTTTTTTTTTCGAAAAATTATAATAAAATACTGTATAAATAATTTAAAAATTATTAAAAAAAAACGATATAATTTAAAAAATAAAATTATTTAAAAAATAAATTAAACCAAAAATTTAAAATAAGCCCGCCGATTGGGGGCGGGCGAAGCACACCGCCGCGGGACGGGTACTGTCGCGCGAGACATTACAAAATAAATCAAACTAATTTTTATGTAAAAATTATATCAAATCGTAGACTCGATGAGACGAGGTATTACAATTCTCCCCTACTATTTCCGTCTAAATTTTATGTGAGGGAAACTTATGGAGGATCATACGAGAAATCTATTTGTCTGGTATACTTTATTTTTTCACAAAATAAATCATGAAATATTGATTTATGTATTTTTACGATCATTTTAAAAAGTTGAAAATGCACTTGTGAAGAGTAAAATTTTGAACTATTTTATAACTTTATTTTACAATTATAATTTCTATGATCATTTGTTTATAAATTCTTCATGCACTTGCGAGACAAAAACTGGGTGCAAGGGTTTAGGGGGTCTAGGAATTCGAAACTCTCTGAAGGCGATATTGAGTGAGTCTGCGGGGAGGAAGAAGACAGAGGCCATGGCTTTCTCTTTCTCGCCTTCTTTACAGCAATTCCAAAGCCCACAAACCCTAACGCCAACACCAGCCCAGCAGACTACGTCTTTCTTCCCACAGAGCGCGCAGCTGACCTCCTTTCCCCAGCCTCAACCGCAGCAGCAGCAGCAGCAGATGTACCTCTTTACCGCCGACAAGTCCCCCGCCGGCTACAACACGAAATTCGAAGATCTCCATGCCGATTCCCAGAAGTTCCTCCTTCAAATCGAGTACGTTTTCTTTTCTTTCTCCACCTCGTGTTAGTGTCTGTGTCTTTTTCTTCTCCGAGCAGTGGTGAACGTTGTGGTAAAATTGTCCAAGTACCTTAGGTGGTAAAATTGATTTGTAGCAATCATGTTCAAGTGGACGAAGTTCTTTAGGTGGGCGTTCATGAATGACGGTTTTGTCACCGCGTTCATGACCGCCACCACTGTACCAAACGAAGCCAAAATGACTAAGGCTCCGTTTGGCGCGGCAAGGAATTTCGTCCACTTTTATGTTCAAAACTAGTTTTTTTTCTTGGTGGCGGTCATAAGTAATAACCATTGGCGTTTTTATCCAAAATCACTGGAGCAAAAACGCCGCCGGCTTTGTTTGGCATGGTGGCGGCGGTCGTGAATGCGGACCGCTGGACCTCACTTAGGGTCCGTTCGGATCGCGGGTTTTGGTTTTAAAGAATTGGAATTCAGTAAAACCAAAAACAGTAGGTTTTGGTTTTGCCTGAATTCCCAAAAAGCTGTTCGGCTGCAGGAAGGTTTTGAGATGCAGGAATTGTAATTGAGCAATTTTGTTGTTCGGATGCAGGATGGAATTCATTCACAGGATTTGCATAAAATCAGAATTTCTGTTTAAAACAAGCGAGCAAAAACATGGCAGAATTCATACAACAAAGACAATCAATACTTCCATATATAGTGCAATATAATCTCAAACGTTAACAAGTTGAGATTAATCAATACCAAGAAATAGTGCAATATAATCATTACTTCAGATATAAACAATATAATCTGTACACACCATAGATCGACAAAAATTCATACAGGGTGAGGCAGATATGTAATAATAAGTTATTACGGGAAAAACGAAGAAGAAAAGAGGGGAAATACATGCCTTACCAACACCGGCGGTGGAGGAGCGGCGGGACTATGTGCGGTGGTTGCAGCCTCCTTCCGGACAAAGAAGACTCCAATGCTGAGAAAACATCATACAAACTACCTAAATTGAAGAAGATGACTGCAAAATCAACTGCTGGTTCCGCAGCGAGAAGAGGAAGCAATCTACGTGATGGCGGTTGCTGAGATCGTTGACGAAGAAGAAATGAAGGCGAAGAACACCGGCAAAAACTAATCGTTGCAGAGAAACGAAGGCGAAGATGTGACGGTATTCAACCCTAGAAACGAAGATGAAGAGGAATACATAACGGGGAAGAGGACTCACGTCACCGCCGGCGAAATCGACCACTCTCACCTCACCGCCGGCGAAATCGACCACTGATTCCGCGGCGAGAAGATGAATCAAGCTTCACAATGGGGGCTGCGGGAGTTTCTTCGCGATGGGGGCTGCGGGAGTTTCGCCGTCAAAAACCAGGCTTTGATATAAGAATTGACGCTAGGCAAATATTAAAACCCAGGGTTTTGGTCAAAGCCAATTCCCAGATCAAATCCTGTGAACCGAACAGCTGAAAGGTTTTATTAATAGCCAAAATCAAAAACTGATTTCCATTTCCGCCGTTCCGAACGGACCTTTAAGGAATTCCATCCACTTTTATGTTCAAAAATCAAAACTAGTATTTTTCTAGGTTGCGGTCATAACCATTGTCATGCCAAACATAAATCTTATGACGGTGGAGTTTTGGTCCAAACTCACTTGAGCAAAAATGCCGCGGGCTTCGTTTGGCACGGTGGCGGCGGTCGTGAATGCGGTGGTTATGAACCGACCGCCGTACCTCACTTAAGGAATTTTATCCACTTTTATGTTCAAAAGTAGTTTTTTTTCTTGGTGGTGGTCATAACCATTGTCATGCCAAGTATACCTTCTATAACGGTGACATTCTTGTCCAAACTCACCGGAGCAAAAACGCTACGCCAAACAGACCCTAAGTTTATAGTTGCTGCCGCTATTCATCCCACTCTTTCCAAAAAAATTTACTCTGCTAGTTACTTTTCATAGGCGCTTATTTGATATTTAGTTGAACTGGGTGCAAGTAGGATTTTTTTTTATTCAAGGCATAACCAAGCTATTTCTTATAAAAAAAGTTTTTTTTAGAATGTTACAGAAGTTCTATTATAGATTAGCCCCTTGCTAATGCTAATGCAGTCTCTACTGCATTAGCATTAGCAAGGGGCTAATCCATAATAGAAATTCTGATAACATTCTAAAAGAAACTTTTTTTATGTGACCAGCTGTCATAGTAGCAATGCTTTTGTCTACACTTCTCTTATAAGTATTATGTGAATGAATGGAAAAGATCAGTTGTCATAGTAGAAACTTTTTGCATTTGGATGAAGTGTTTGCGGCCTTCTCCCATCAATCCGGCCTCCAACTTTAGAGGAAGGGCTGGCGCATTTTCTCCAGATTTTTTTTGCAATTATTTGCAGGAGACAAATTAATGTCAATGGAGTGTTTATGAGAGATGGTTAAATCAGGTAGAAAATGCAGTCTTTTTGGTAGAGCTAATATAGGTATCAATGTTGTTGATTTAGCTTCGTTTGGCGCGGCTTATTTGCTCCGGTGAGTTTGGACAAAAACGTCATTGTCATAGAATATATGTTTGGTATGACAAATATTACTACCGGTACCAAGAAAAGAAACTAGTTTTGAGCATAACATGTTTGATATGACAATTACGTTTTTGTCCAAACTCACCGGAGCAAATAAGCCGCGCCAAACGAAGCCTTAAGACCATGGGTTTCAATTTTGGGCTAGAAAAATTCTGGATTTTCAGGAAATGTTGATAAATATTAAAATTAGACTTCCTATGAAATTTTTTTAGGGATATTTTGAGGTGATAGGATGTGGATTTAGGCCAACAAAGATGAAGTTGGGTTTAGAAATTTTTGGGTTCTGCGAATATGGGCAGAATCATACAATTTGCCAGATTAGCAAGCATGAGAGCTAATATAAATCATATATTTATGTTAGAATTTGAATTGCCTTTGGGTTTAAAGAAGACTTCTCTTACTACTTGAAGGCCTTGATAATTTCTTAGAGAGAGATTGCGAGGGAGGTTATTATCATCCTTTTGAACCCATCGTGATAAACAAAGATGAATTTGGGTTTGGAATTTTTGGGCCTTGCAAATATGGGTGGAATCATACAATTTGACAGATTAGCAATCACGAGAGCTCATATAAATCATAGGTTTATGTTAGAATTTGAATTGCAATTGAGTTTAAGTAGGTTTTTCTTACCACTTGAAGGCCTTGATAATTTCTTAGAGAGAGATTATGAGGGAGGTTGTGATGGAGATCACAGTGATCCACCACTCATTCGGACGATCCGAGTCCACAGATGCGTCCGGATGGTTGTTTCGAGCCGATTTCATGTATTTATTTTATATTTTCGAGTTGTTTTGACACCCGATCGGTTTGGACATTCTGAGCCGTCCGATCCGGGTGCCCTATTTCTATTATGTTGTATTTAAACTTGCAGGGGGGCGGCTGAGGGCATCGTGGGTTGTTTCCTCTTTTGGAATCCATCAGTCACTTCTCTCCTGGTGCGACATCGAGAGAAACCCTTGGTGCGACTCCAAGGCGCCTCCTTCTCCTTTGACCTAGCCGCCACCATCATTGTCTCCCACAAGCCCAGCCATCTACCCATCGTAAGTCCACCGTCACCCTCACTTCCCCCGTTGTTTTCATTTCCCGTGAAGCCCACCCAGTTTCCCCGCTGGTTTCATGACCCAATGTTTTCATTTCCCGTGAAGCACGTTCACGCCAAGGCTCTCGATCCCCTTCCACACCATACAATAGTTGATCACTTCACTGCTTCATCCAGCAGCCCGTCTGGTCCCTGCCACACAACATCCAAAGCCCATTTCCTCCCTTGCAAAATCAGCACCCAAAGCCCATTAGTTCCCTTGCAAAATTTAAAGCCAACAACCCAAACTCCCCTTACCTGTAACCTGGCCCCACCCCAATCCGACCAACAATCCCCAAGTTCCCCTCTCATGTCCACTCCTACACAACACCCTTCCTCCACACCTCACTAAACTTGAAACCAGTCCACTAGCCCGCTGTCCTTGCAGTCCAGCCGCCTGATTCCTCTCCATGCAGCCCTCCGGTCACCGCCACGCCATGCTTCGCCGCCGCCTACATATGTGAGTCGTAGTTTGTTATTTCTTGCTCTTTATTTTGTGTTTATGGACTATGTTTGGTGGGATATAATATCATATGCTTTTATTTCCGGAGATTAAGTGATTTGCAAGATCCATTTGGCGCGCATTTGAAATATTTGCACCTTAATTGTCTGTTAATCAAACTTTGCTCTTTCAATTGAATTTACTGTGAACGAATGAGCTTGGACTGTATTTATTTTAATTAATTGCTTATTGCTAATTAACTCGGACTGCTTAATTGCATTTGCATCTGCACTTTAGTGGTATTTTGTTGGATTGCATGCATGTTGGTGTGTCATTTTAGGGTCATCGTAGGTCTTTGCATTCATCACGTGATTGCTTGCACATCATCTAGGGTTAGGGATCGGTTCTCCCCCACCATAGACTCGTGCTGCATCAGGTTGTTATCATCCTTTGGAACCAATCGTGATATGCCTTGAATTAGAATGGAAGATTTCCTTGTCTAGTCACCATAGAATAAGGGAAACTACAATTATAATCATCCAGTTTTCTGCCTCCTCAGATGGGGCAACTTTTATAAAAATTTCTTATGTGCGATGGCCTCTTTTTTTGTGAGATTAAGTGAAATATCATCTTGGTCCTTAATAATATAATATCTCTAATGTGCATGCCTGCTTCTTATGTTTCTACCCTAAAATCCAAATATACGAGAGGAGGCCATCACAACCACGTCCTGCTTTCAGGCAGTTCTTTGATCTGGCATTTGTAGGGAACTGGTTCTCTATCATTTAGAGACGGTCGAGTAGGTATTTCAACTAGCCATGGAGTATGAGCAGTACTTGCATTCTTCAAGTTCGAAGCAGGGCATTTAACGACCTGACAACTCGACCTTTAGGAGGCCTCTGTTAAAACATCTATAACACTGGATGCCCCTAGGCCTGGGAGACCCATGCATGGCCGCTTTTCCCTTCGTGTCCTGGGGGCACGAGGAGGCCGAGTAGTAGTTGTCGTAGGTGTTGGATCTAACGTTGGCGTTAGGTCAAATCATTCCCAAAATGCTCCTTCAATCACGACAGCTTCCCTCCATACCATTTTCATGCTGGTGAGGTCGAGGGTCAATTGTCGGTGTTGGCTCTAACGCCTGGCGTTAGGCCACAACCTTTCTTTTCAGTACTTGAGCAATTCCAGACCAACACATAACATCCTGGTGTCATCTTTGTTCAATCCTGCATGCTAAAAACACAATGACAAACTAGATCAAATACAAGTAGGATTTGTTATTCTCAAACCAAAGGGATGCGGAAAACCGTGTTCCAACAGTAGGTATCGCTTATTGAGGAGGAGGCCGAGTGTAGTACTGAGATTGAGGAGACACCCGAGAAGGAGATTGTAGGCGTTGTTGAGGATGAATGAGAGACTGACACTGAGAGATCCCTCGAGATGAGAGTTATTAGACGCCTTCTGCATATCCCGCGTGCAGATGACGACCAATGACACATCACTATATTATAAACTTATTTCCTAGAGCAAGCGGTCCCTGCAAGCTAGTCATCGATAGTGGGAGTTGCGTGACTATCGTTGTTCATAAGGGTCTTGAGCGGATGAAAGTGAAAGTGAAGCTGCACCAACATCCTTACAGAGTCATTCGCGTCGACAAGACTGCGATTCCAACCAATAGTGTCTTGTGCCGATCAGTCTTGCATTTATTTTTGAGCCTTGGTTAAGGTGTTGCCATGTGACCTTGAGGTCACGAGTTTGAGCCCTGGAAGTAGCCTCTTGCAAAAATGCAGGGTAAGGTTTGCCTACATTTCACCCTTATGGTGGGACCCTTCCACGGGCCCTCGTTGCGCGGGGATGCTTTATGCACCGGGCTGCCCTGCCCATGTTTGGTGCAATGTCACTTCGATGGATGTTACCCACATGTTGTTAGGGAGACCTTGGCTTTATGATCACGATGTCATGTATTTTGGTTTTCCTAACACGTGCGTATTCTATTACAAGAGTCGTAAAATCACCCTATCACTAACCCAACCCAAGGATTAGTCCAAGGGTCAGGTTGAGCCTTCCTTTAACACGAGCTTCTCGCAATTCATCTATATCCTGAGGAAAAGTGAGTTTTTTAGAGATATTGTTGATTCTGGCATTGTATATGTGTTGGTCGCCACCATAGCATCTGAGAGCCCTATTGCACTTTTGAGCCTCGCCTTGATGTCCGTCGATAATTTTACTGACATTATACCCGACGAGCTTCCTAACAAGCTGCCACCCCCGTGGGATATTCAACACGCTATTGATCTTATTCTGAATGCTTCGCTACCGAACCTCTTACAGTATCGAATCCCGATGAGCACCTGAGCTTAAGCGGCAGATTGCTATTTGCTGAAGAAGCAGTTTATTTGTGAGATCCCGAGTCCTTTTGCGGTCCCCACTTTTTTCACCTCTAAGAAGGACAACAATTGGCGCACATGTATCATGAGTAGAGCGATAAACATGAGGCCCGTAGTTTTCATGGACTTATCACCTTCTATAGGAGGTTTCTCAAGGAATTTGGCTCTATCATGTCCCACTTTACGAGTTGTCTACGTAAGGGTGATTTTTAGTTGACAAATGTGGCCATTAGAGCATTTGAGGAGATAAAAGAAAAGTTGACGACTTCCCCGATTTCGAGACTCCCTGATTTCAGTATGGCTTTTGAGGTAGCATGCGACGCATCTGACGTTGTCATTGGTGAAGTATTGAGCCAGGGAGACCACACAAATTCTTACTTTAGTGAGAAGCTGAATGCAACTAGATAATAATACTTAAATTACGATAGAGAGTTTTACGCGATAGTCTAGTCACTGTGTTGTTGGTGGAACTATGTCATACCTTGGAAGCTTGTCCTTTATTCTGATAATTAGACATTACTATACCTAGACTCCCAGAAGAAGTTGGGGCATCGTCATGCCAAGTGTGTCGAGTACCTGTGACTTCCACTATGTTCTCAAACACGACGCCGGTGTTGAGAATCAGTGGATGCTTTACCCTACCTGTGTTGATTTCGATGAAATTTATACCACATTATTCCCTTACCTACTGATGAAAACCTGATCCCGGAGAGCTACTTATATTGGAATTCTCGCATCTACATCCCTAAAACCTCCTACCGTGATTACTTGTTATGGGAGATGCACGTTGATAGCACTGCATGCCACATCGGTAGGGACAAGACGATGACGTCAGTGGGGGACCATTTTTATTTGTTGAGCCAGTAAAAGGATGTGGCTTGCGTCATCCGTCATTGCCATATCCCCTACCGGTCCCTCACCAACTATGAGTCGACATCAGCCTGGATTTCGTGTTCGAGCTCTCTCGCACTCAAGGAATCAAGACTCCGTATATGTTGTTGTCCTCTTTTCTAAGATGATCCACTTCATTGCATGTAGTGAGATTGCCGACATGTCATACGTTGCGTCACTAATTTTGAGAGACATCTTTAGTTCATGGTCTGCCCATGACCATAGTGGCAGACCGAGACGTAAAATTTGTGAGCTATTTTTGGAAGATGTTGTGTCACAAGATAGATAAGACCCTGAGGTTTTCTTTCACATATTACTAAAGCTGTCACTTAGAACTGGGAATGATAAATTGAACCGTAACCTCATAGAACCGGACCGAACCGCTAGTGAATTATTGGGTTAGGTTTGAATTTTGGAATCCTAAATAAAAATCGTTCGGGTCCGGTTCCTTTATATTATTACCCGAATTGCAATCGAAACTACAACAAATAAGTTCCGAATGGTTCCAAATGTTTTAGACCTGATCTGAACCGAACTGATTCAGAACCTAAATGTTGAACCAAAATCGTTTTAATCTAAATATGTATTATACTCTTGATAAACAAAATTAAAAGAAGATAATTTAATTTAATATCCGTACTATACAATTTTAATTTAGGTCTCATTTGGGGGAGTTTTTTTGCTCCGCTCTGATGTGAGGAAAATGAAGATATTACGTTTGTAGTGTTTGATAATGGAGCGAAGGAAAAACTTTGTTTATTAAAAAAAAGCCACATTTAGCCTTTTAAGTTATTTCACACCAGAGCTAGGATTTTCTATTTTGTGAAAACAGAAAGGTGATTCTCATATCATCTCCAATTTGAGCCTCTTCCGCTTTCCATTCTCCAATTGAAAGTCATCAATCTCTGACTCATGGCATTTTCCTTTCACCGATGTCTCATCCATGTTATGATGATCTTCCCCTTGTATCCCAGCACTGCACTCACCTCTCCTCCATTCCCCAAGTCTAACCGCACCTCATTTCCCCCTCAAAAACCTTAGCCGCCCCACCCCCAAGACATCACTAAACAACAGTTGTGTTGTTTCCACCCAGCTGCCCCATTTACAACCCCTTCCACCCACAACCGACCCTTCCATCCTGGACCAAACCTAAAGTGATGTTAGTCCTATCCGAATGTATTGCGACATTAAGACTGAAATCAGTATTGTCATAATCCTATTCATCATGATCACATCAAACATATTAAGGTGGACAAGCATTTCATCATGGAGAATATTGAAAGAGGGATTATTTGTACCCCCTTTGTTCCTTCGGAGGGGCCATTAGCTAACATTCTAGGGAAGGGTCTTAAGTGTTGTAGTCCCTTTAAGCAATAATTTGTGTTGATGCCCGGAAAATTCCGGCTTCAAATATTCTGATCAATGCAACCTAAGGTTACTGATCCGACGGTCCAACTTGACGGCTCGAGGGGCAAGGACAAAGAGACTTAGGGAACAAGAAAAGGACCTCAGGTGCTGTGGCAGGGAGGTCCCACCACGTACCCGGAAGCTTAGAAGAAACTTCCCCTTCACAACCAAGAATGGTTGAGCAGGGTACGAGGAAGACACCAATTTGGCGAGTATCTAAAGTGGCGACTAAGGGGGATGTCCAAGATTTCACGGTCCAAGCTTCAAAAGCGGGCTCCAAAAGCTCAGCCAAAAGGTGTAATTCCTGGTACCCCTGAGATCCTATTTATAGGTAAATCCAAAGGGGTGTCTTATTTATAGTCTGGCCCTACTCGACGACTACGCGACATTGAGAGGATCTCGTACGACTTTGGCGAGTAACTCCCATGGTTGCCCACCTGGCGAGCATGGAGGGATACTCTCACATACTCGCCCATGCCTTCTACTGCTCCTGCTGGCTGATTTGTCTTGATCTTTGACTCCTGACTTCTGTGTTCTCCTTTGACTTTGATTTTTGCCTATGTGGCTTGAATGAGTCCTACCCTCGACGAATATGGGTTGTACATGTGTCTTGATGTGCTTTCTTTGATTCAACATCTTATTTCTATGATATGATACCCCTCGAGTGCTTATATTATTCATACTTATTCTCTTAATAAGACATGTAAAGTTGTTGAAGTTGTTTCTCTATGCTCATCCTCGTTGTCATTTGAATCCTCATTGTAGGGCTCCCCCACTCTTGAACTTTCGAACCCTCCATCAAAGCTAACGATCATGTACCCGACACCATATTACCAATTATGTCTCTTATTCTTCTTAATCCTCCAAATATCGTGCCTTTTCGATCATAGTCTCTTGATGTTCTTAAAACGATTCATCATACTATATCTGAACTTGAATGGAAGTACATAAAGATAGAAGAAACAAATGTTTTTCGATATCAATGACATCTCAAATTGGTTTATTTACCTAGAGGAATATACAATTTTGGGTGTAGATTGTTATATGCAGCGGATGGATTTATTGATTGGTTGAAGGCTTGACTGGTTGCTGAAATCTACAATCAAGCTTATTGGGCTGATTGTGCTGAGACATTCTGACGCAGGACAAATCTATAAGCGGCGGATGAACGATGACCTAACCCTACATGCAATGCAAATCCGACGGCGAATTCAAATTAAGCAATAAATATTTAAATCGCAAAAGATAATTTAAGCAAAAGCAAAATAATTCTTTTAGGCAAAACAAGCTTAGGCTCTCCTCCACGTGGAGGGTCAAAGCAAGAGCACGCAACAAATAGTTCCTGCAAACCACAGGGTAATCTAGAACATAACACTACGAAGCTATAAATCCAATTAAACACAAGTTAATACCATATAATAGTGTTGAAAATAAACATCCATACAACAAACAAAACTCACAAAGTTGCGGGGCTGCTGTGGGACGGGAGATCCGGCGAGGGGAGACGATGCGGCGGCTGAAATCTGAGTGTCAGCGGCTGGATTTGAGTGGAGGTGGCTGTTTTGGAAGGTGCGGGACTGATTTTGGGCGGATCGGGGGGGGGGGGGGGGGGCAGATTCTGGATGTGGAAGGACTGGATGACAGATTTGAGCGAGTTTTGGTGGGGAAAACTGAGGGAGGTGGACTGGATCTGGGAGACAGTGGCTGGGGCGGTGGAGCAAGGGCGATGGCTGGATTTCTGGGTTGTATTGGGTAGTGGCAGCGGGGTTAAAGGGGGTTGGTGTGGGAGGCGGCTAGGGGAGAAGGGAGCTGGATGGGCGGCGGCAGTAGGGGGATCTGGCTGCAGTTTCTGGACAGCAGTAAAGGGAGGGGGCTGGCTGCTTGGAGGGTTGTGGAGGTGGTGGTGGAGGGATTTGATGGTGAAAAATGAAGGCTAGGGTTGGGTATTACCTTTGGAGGAAGGATAGCTCCTAGGAGTCGTCACCTAGGGTTCCATGGAGTCGGCACCGTGGAGGGATAGCGGGATTTCGGAATTTCTCTTCTCCAAAATCTGCAATAGCTATAGCAGCCCCCATACACTCATATTTATAATAAAGAGAAATTAGGGCATCCCATCATCAACGGCAATGATTGGCCGAAGATGAGATAACCCGATTACCATAAAAAATAAAGAAAAAATGACAATATAATATATGAAATCGTGTCGGAATGATGGGCCGGACGCATCCGTGGAGTCGGATCATCGATCCGGGTACGCAATATATGGTATGTAGTCAATCGGTCCCGAACGGGCCCAAAACTTGTCCTCTACTGCGGGTCTGCATCTCCATTCCACATCACATTCTCCACCATGTTGGAATAATTTGACTTTCAGAGATATAAAGTAGACCACTCAATATTCTATCTTCATAGAGAAGAGGAGAGCATTATGCTAATAGTGGATATCCATGATATTATAATTACAGGTAGTGTTATCAAGGGGATCTCAATTGTAAAGAGTAAATGCATATTTAGATGCATTTTAGATCAAGAATTTGGGTAAAATCAATAACTTCTTGGCATACAAGTTACTTGTACCACCTAAACCATATGTTTAATACAAAAAATACTATGTATATTCTTTCTGAATTAAGAATGCTTGGATGCAGTCATGTTGACAACTCCATAGCCTCTAATACCAAGTTGATGAAGGAAAAATTAGAGTATCTTGAAATCCAGCTAGATATAAAAAGTAGGTGCACAAATTGAATTATCTGACAATTATGAGGCTTGGCATTGTATTTTTTATTGGTGCGGTGAGTTAGTTTATAGTTATTCTAAGAACACGCTGCATAGATGCAATAATTCATAAAGATACAGTGATCTTTAGAAGTATCTTTTGTACAAATATAAAGGTCACGTGAAGATAGAAAGGTACTTCTATGCATTTTGGGGAAGTTCTCCTTTATATAGGAAATGTATACAGGGTGATGTGTGTTCTTTGAGGGCAATTTGATTTTTTGGATGAATAATAAATGACATACTACAACAAGATTAAGTGTTGAATATGAGTACATCACAATGACTCAGGAGACATCTGAAGAAGTCTGTCTCAATTAGTAATGAAATTGAGATATAATTCTATAATCAAGTTGATGTGAGACAATAAAACAACTATTCATATTGCGTTAAACCTATTGTTTTATGAAAGTAAAAAGCACATTGAAATTAACTATCACTTTATGGATAAAAAACTGATGGAATATGTTATTTCAGCTTAGTATGTGATAACAAATAATTTAGTTGATCGATATATTCACCGAGACATTAAGAAACAGTCACATCAACTATATTAGAGACAAGCTAGACACTTCAAACTTCTTGGCTCCAGTTTGAGGTACTGTTATAGAAAATATAAATATATTTGTTTGGGTATCCTATATAAGTGGACTATGATAGCAGTACCTCACCTTATTATTTATTAATTGAAGATGCAGTGCAACAATGAGTACAGTGCAGAGACTAGTTCACATGTACTCCTTGATCCTCCTTCATTAACAATATCATGGGTATGATCATCATCAGAAGGCGGACCTTTCTGATCAGATAATTGAGAGATTAAAGATGACTAATATTTATCTTATGCTGGTTAAACTTATGTCATGCTTGTTAAATGTCAAGTAACCCCCTCACCGGGTGGTGAGAATAAGAGTGGCTAAGCCTAAGCCGATGGCTCTTGGTCCAGATAAAAGAGAGAAAGGTCAGATTGCAAGAAGGTGTGTGTGCAAAGCTTCGACCGAACCCTAAGGTTCGTTCCCCCTTCTCCTCTTCGTTTCTACATGGTATCAGAGGCGTTCGTCCCTTCGATCTGACGGCACGTCGTGCCGATCCCGTCATTCGTTCCAGCCGCTGCCGTCGATCCCGTCGATCGTTCCTGCCGCTACTGCCGATCGACGCTCGTGCCGCTTCTGCCGATCGACGATCGTTCCTGCCGCTGCCGCTTCTGCCGATCGTCGTTCCTGCCGCTGCTGCGGGCGTTCCTGCCGCTTCTGCCGACGATCGTTCCTGCCGCTGCCGATCGACGATCGTTCCTGCTGTTGTCCTGCTGCCGTGCTTCTGCCGTGTTCCGCTGCGCCTGCTGCTGCCGTGACCTGGAGGTCCGGCCCTGCTGTTGTCCCGCTGCCGTGGTGCTTCCTGAAGGTCCTCCGGCTTGTGCGCCTGTATGGATGACAACTTGAAAAGTGCTAATGCCTCTGAAGGGGCCGCTAATCAACCCAAACACTACAGTGGAGGGAGTCCTAACATGGACTTCAGTCAAGGTGTTACTCACATTAAACTCAATGGAAGGAATTACCTTCTATGGGCTCAGTCCATGAGGATTTTCATTGGGAGCCATCGAAGACTGGGTTTTCTCACAGGATCCAAGCCGGCACCAAACAAGACCGATCCCAAATACGAGGAATGGGAAGGTGAGAATCTCACAGTGATTAATTGGCTTGTCAATTCTATGGAACCCAAGATTGTAAGCCACTTTCTATTCTGTGAAACTGCAAAAGACATGTGGGAACAGATCGAACGAAATTACTCAAAAAAGAAGGACTTAGCCAGAATATATCAACTCCAAACTGAACAGATCCACATGGCTGGAATGGGGGACTTCGAAGAATATTATGGGAAGTTGACCCATAAGTGGGCTGAAATTGATCAGTATTCTGCTATTCAGACTATTGAAGACTACAAGACTGAACTCATGCAACGGAGGGTATTTGAGATGCTCTCTGGTCTCCCTCCTGAACTTGAATTCCAAAGGGTTCAGATGTTGGGACGTGATTCTGTGCCTGATCTAGAGACTGTGGCTCACTATATTAGGGGAGAAGCTAGTCGTATAAACTCCCTTCGTTCAGGTACTCATGTGGGTCATGAGGTGTCTGCCCTTGCTGCTGAACAGAAGAAATGACATTCTAGAAATATGAGGCAAGAAGACAAGAGTAAAATGAAGTGCCCTCACTGTGGGAAGAAAGGTCATGGGAAAGAGAAATGTTGGGATCTTCATCCTCATTTAATCCCTCCAGGATGGATTCGGGGTTCTGATGGGAAATATGTGAGGCCTTCTACTGCTATGTATAGCCACCTTGATAATTCTGGACATCTTCAGGCAGAAAATGAGAGGTTGATTAGAGAACTCAAGGCTCTGAAACCCAACTCTGCTGGTGACTTGGCTGGTACGGCCGCTCATGCTCGCTCTACTACTGTGTCCTCTAGAGATCTATCCACCCCTTGGATTATTGACTCTGGGGGCTTCCGATCACATGACCGGATCTTCTATGGGAGTCTCCCCTATTTTTCCTACCTCTGGCAGTGTGAAACTTGCTGATGGATCCTCGGCGTCTGTGACTGGTAAAGGGGATATTCATCTTTCTCCCTCTGTCTCTCTCAAGTCTGTGATTATTGTTCCCTCATTTCCTACGAATCTCTTGTCTGTTAGCAGTTTAACTAAACAACTTAACTGCTCTATCACTTTTTTCTCCTCTCATTGTGTGTTTCAGGATCTGGCGAGTGGGAAGACGATTGGTGGTGGACATGAGTCAGGTGGAGTGTATGTCATGGATAACTGTCAGGCTTTTAGTTCTCAGAGTATTACCGACCAGGATCAGTTGAGGCTGTGGCACAAGAGATTTGGGCATGCTCGGTTGAAGACCTTGAAAGCTATTTTTCCGCATTTGCTTAATGTTAAAACTGTTACTTTTGATTGTCAGTCGTGTGAATTTTCTAAGCATTGTAGGACCAACTATGCTCCTAGTTTGAATCGAAGTTTGAAATGTTTTAATTTGATACATTCCGATGTCTGGACATCTCCTATTTGTTCTGTGAATGGTTTTCAATATTTTGTTTCTTTTATCGATGATCACTCACGCTTTACCTGGGTGTACCTCATGAAAAGGAAGGATGAAGTCTCAAAAATATTTCAGTTGTTCTATCATTATGTGCAGACTCAATTTGGAACTGCAATTAAAATTCTTAGGAGTGACAATGGAGGCGAATATACGTGCAGTGACCTTCAGTCGTTTCTGAGAGATCATGGGATTATTTTCCAACCTTCCTGCCCGGGGACTCCTCAACAGAATGGGGTTGCCGAAATGAAGAATCGTCATATCTTGGAGACCACTCGATGCTTGTTGCAAGAGATGTTTGTCCCTAAGGGACTATGGGATGAAGGAGTTCTCACATCCGTCTATCTTATTAATAGGATGGCTACCGGTACTTTGGGAGGAAAGTACCCTCGTCAGATTCTCTGCCCAAATATGCCTCTATTCAACCTCCCTCCTAAGGTGTTTGGGTGCGTCGCCTTTGTTCACATTGTGGGGCCTCATAAGGACAAATTAGGGCCACAATCTGTAAAATGTGTCTTTGTGGGATATGCTGCCAACCAAAAGGGTTATAAGTGTTATTCTCCTACTCTCCGGAGAAGGTTTATATCAAAAGATGTTACCTTTTTCGAGAACACTCCTTATTATTCCAATGAGGGCAAACTCATCTCGTTTCAGAAGGAAAGCAATGAAGAAAGTGATATGTTGCCACCTCTTCCTGTTCTTGTTGATGTGACTGCTCCAGAAAGTGTTGATATTCCTGTTATAAAGGAAACCCCAACGAGTGATATTCGTGTTTACAGAAGGAAAGGGGATCTTCAAGTATATCAAAGAAGAAAAAACATCAAGACTGGACAAGAATGTCACACTCATGCTCCACCACCTACCACCACTCCACCAGATCCAAGCTACAACACCACTTCAGAGATCCCTTCTTCTCTTCATTTTCAGAGTGGTCGCACTAGATATCCTATGGATAAATATGTTGGGTATCACTCTATCTCTCACTCATTACAAGTATACCTTGCTTCTGTTTCCTCTATTCCTATTCCTAACAGTTTTTTAGAAGCTAGCTCTAATTCCCACTGGGTAAAGGCTATGGAGGAGGAGATGAACGCTCTCCAACGTCAAAAGACTTGGGAAATTGTTCCTATTCCTAATGGGCGCCATCTAGTTGGATGCAAATGGATTTATACTACTAAATTTCTACAAGATGGTACTCTTGATAGGTACAAAGCGAGATTGGTAGCTAAAGGTTTTACTCAGGTTGATGGTGTAGACTTCCAAGAGACCTTTGCTCCGGTTGCTAAATTGAACTCCGTCAGAATTCTCCTATCTATTGCTGCTCATAAGTCTTGGACTATACATCAACTCGATGTTAAAAATGCTTTCCTACATGGTGAATTGGAGGAAGAAATCTATATGACTCCACCTCCTGGTATGGATGTTCCTAAAGGACATGTGTGTCGCCTCAAGAAAGCCCTATATGGCCTCAAACAGTCTCCACGTGCCTGGTTTGCCAAGCTAAGTGATAAACTTGTTCATCTTAATTTCAATCGCTGTACTTCAGATCATTCTGTCTTTGTCTACAAAGGGGAGGGATGCACTACCATTCTCGTAGTCTATGTGGATGATATCATTATTACAGGAACGGATGACCTCCACATTGCTCGGGTTAAAGAGGAATTAGCGTCCGCTTTTGAAATAAAGGATTTGGGTCTCCTTCGGTACTTTCTTGGAATTGAGATTGCGCGTTCTGCTGGGAAGATTATGATCTCCCAGCGAAAATATGTCTTGGACCTTCTTAATGATGTTGGATATTTGGGAGTCAAACCTGTGGAGAGTCCTGTGGACCCTGGTTATGACATTCATAAGGAGACCTCTCCAGATCTTGAGAGGAAGTCTGTTTTTCAACGAATTGTGGGGAAATTGATTTATTTGACAATCACCAGACCTGATATCTCCTTCGCTGTTGGGTTGGTTAGTCAATTCATGCACAACCCAAAAGTTCATCACTATCAAGTTGTTTTGCGGATTCTAAAATATTTAAAAAAGGACCCTGGAAAAGGCCTTATCTATCAAAATCATGACCATCTTAAGGTCCACGGATACTGTGATGCTGATTGGGCAGGCTCTTCCGTGGACAGAAGATCTACTAGTGGATATACCATCTTTGTTGGTGGCAACCTTATTTCCTGGAGAAGTAAAAAACAAAATGTTGTGGCTCGTTCTTCCACTGAAGCAGAGTACCGTGCCATTGCTGTTACTGCGTGTGAACTGGTTTGGGTTAAATCTATCTTGGGGGAAATGAGATTTCCTGTCATTGGGGCTATGCAACTCCATTGTGATAATCAAGCTGCAATTCATATATCTAACAACCCTGTCTTTCACGAGAGAACAAAGCATATTGAAATTGATTGCCATTTTGTGCGGGACAAAATTCAGGATCAAACTGTGACTATGGTATTCGTGCCCTCTGAAGATCAACTGGCTGACATGCTCACTAAAGCAGTCTCTGGCAAATCACTTCATTCTTACTCTCTTAAGCTCGGAATGCTGGATGCTTATGGGGTTAGCTTGAGGGGGGGGGGGGGGGGGTGTTAAATGTCAAGTAACCCCCTCACCGGGTGGTGAGAATAAGAGTGGCTAAGCCTAAGCCGATGGCTCTTGGTCCAGATAAAAGAGAGAAAGGTCAGATTGCAAGAAGGTGTGTGTGCAAAGCTTCGACCGAACCCTAAGGTTCGTTCCCCCTTCTCCTCTTCGTTTCTACAATGCTATGCTATCTCATGTTTATTTCTTGTAATAAGCCAATACAATTGTTTCTTTGAATGTTTTAGTTTTTGTGTTCTATATCAATAATAGCATCTTAGGCTTATATTGTCAATTATGTATTGATTATTTAATAAACTTATGTGGGTGTTGTTGTCTAACCCTCTTTCCTTGGCACATTCTACCCCTTTTCTCTTGTAAATCATTCTATTCCCTTTGTATCTCTACCTCATTTATGTCCTATTCTTATTTACAAAATCACTGAGATTTAAAGCTAGCACACCATTACTCAAGTTTTTAAGCAACATTGGATTGTAATTATTAATTTCAAATCCACTAAAATTTGCATGTCATATGCACTCAAATTTTGTTCTACTAGTCTAATAATTGTAAGAGTAACATACTTGGGTTAAAGTTATGCAAAATGATTTAATTTATTTAACACCTAATATAGCATGGACTGTTTTGTGGAGAGATTCGTGATTCATAAAAACAACCCTAAATAGGTAGGATAATGCGGCTAATGATGATGATTGTTTCCTTTCAAAAGCACTTTCACCCATCAAATCTACATTGTATGTGAATAGCATAGATTGAAGATCCTCATTTTGAATATATTTTGTATACATCTTTCTAGCCTATTCAAACAGATACCTACTTAATATTGATCATTGATGTAATCCTTCTACGGTTTGGAACCCTTGACCACTGTACCAATATATCTTGTCTATTCATCATGTTGGTATGCTTGCTTTTAACAATTTTAACATAACTTTTGAACAACATATTTTCTCCTTAATTTGATATACATCAATTTTAATATTTGTTGTGCTCAGGTTAAGTTATCGTGCATGTTTTTTCATAATAAATTCCTCACAAAAGACTAAACTTTCCAATTTAATGAACTCTTATTTCAACATGTTGCATTAAGTGGTAGTTCTTTTGATTCTGTGGCAAGATTGTTTATGGAATCAAGTAATGCCTACATCTCACTTCTTTGCTGCCCTTGTTATTTAATTATAGAGAACGCATAATGGAGTACAAGGATGAGAGCCAAAGGCTAGAACAGAATAGTCGGCTTTATGGCTCGTCCATGTCTAATGATAGTTTTGAGCTTGATGCTAGCCATATATTACAGGTTTGAAGTTCTCTTTTCTGTTATCTAGTTTGTGTTGACACACATGCATATACAATTCTTAACCACCTGTAGACATCACTCATTTAATTTTCTATCAAGATTACACACATTGCAAGACTCTTTATAGTGCCTTCCAATAAAATAACCTTTGTACTGATGTTTGTATTAAATTATCTTTGGCATTCATTGTGGTTGTGGTTTAATTGTTTACTATGGGATCTTTACTTCTCTAGTAAAATGCGTTCATACAATGAAACTATTTATGAGCTTTTTGTGACCTCGTTGACTTTTGTTGTGGCAAATAAGGATAATTAACAATGCAATTATTAATGAATAGTTATATTTGAGTTTCGAAGGGGAGCCTTGGCGCACCGGTTGAGGTGTTGTCGTGTGACCTTGAAGTCACGGCTTCGAGTCCTGGAAGCAGCCTCTTGCAAAAATGCATAGGGTTTGCCTACATTTCACCCTTGTGGTGGGACCCTTCCTCGGAACCTCGCTGTGCGGGTATGCTTTGTGCACCGGGATGCCCTTTAGTTTTATTTGCCTTTCCATGAAATTTACTTTTGCTAATATTTAACAATATGTTTTATTTATTTTTTATTGTTCTCTTCACTGTTAAAACTAGTTTATTGATTGTTGAATTTGGTACAGTTTTGTTCATAGAGCAACTTAATCTACCTTTGTTTAGAATTGTACACGATCTAAAACTCGTATTCATGAATTTGTAGCCACTTCATCCTCTTGGACGCACATACATGTGTATATGATGGAGGACGTCCAAGAGGGTGAAGTGGCTACAAATTCATGAATACGAGCTTTAAATTGTGTACAGTTCTAACCAAAGGTAGAATGAGTTGCTCTATGAACAAAATTGTACCCCTCCGATTCGTATTTTTCATATAGAAATCTCTGATCATGTCAAGTCTTAACGCCTTCTTTTTTCTTCCCATCGGAGTGGCTTCACAAAGACCTGCCATGATCAAAGATTTCTATATGAAAAATACGAATTGGGGTACACTTTTGTTCATAGAGCAACTCAATCTACCTTTGTTTAGAACGGTACACGATCTAAAGCTCGTATTCATGAATTTGTAGCCACTTCACCCTCTTGGACGTCCTCCATCATATACACATGTATGTGTGTGTGTATATATATCATTTTGATTGAAATTAATAGTTCCTAACACTCCTTAAGTTGGAGCTGTTGAAGTTGAAGTGAGCATGGGGGGAGAGTGGAGGAGTGGAGCCGGGCAAGTGTGCTGGGCGAGTGGAGGACTTGTGCCTGGCGAGTGGAGGAATAGGGGGCGAGTCCCGCAATGGAGCCGGCAAGTAGTGTTGGCGAGTGGGCCTGTGCATGGTGGGCGAGTGGAAGTAGAGGGGGCGAGTGGAAGTAGAGGGGGGCGAGTGGAGCAAGGTGTAGGGGCGAGTACATCTTGTTGGAGAGGGAGGTGTGTGCATGCTGGCGAGTGCATGTGTTGGTGTGAGTGCACGCCCCCCCATTTCTCCTATATTTGTGTTCTTCTATAATTACCCCCGCCCCCATTACTACCCACCTAAGAGAGTTAGAGAGAGAGATCGAGTGAGATCTTTTGGGTAGAGAGAGTGGGAGTGTGCCTACACCCCAAGAAAGTCCAACCCCAACCCATACCTCAGTGTGAGGTGGAGAGTGCAGAGTGCACAGAGAGGTGGAGAGTGCAGGGTTGTGAGTGTTGGAAGAGGTGGAGAGTGCGTTGCAGCGTCAACTGCACTAAGTGGAGAAGCGGACTTTGTCCGCGACCAGTTTACTGTTTTATATTTCAGCTGTTGTGAATCAAGGTGTATGCACCTTGTATTCAGCTTGTCTTTGTATTCATTTGCCTAGTTATAAAGAGTTACTTCATTTTTTTTGTTCTTCGTTGGTTCCCTTGCTTGGTGGTAGCATGAAATTTAACATGGTATCAGAGCTAGGTTGGTGAAGCGGAGTTTGTTATCAAGGTTCAAGGTTGACAACCAAGATGGACGGCGGAGGAGGTTATGCGAGAGGACTAGGCATTGAGCTGCTCACCCAGACCAACTACAAGAAGTGGAAGTCATGCATGGAGAGCTACCTTCTTGGAGAGGACCTATGGGAGGTCGTTGGTGGTGATGAGCAAGAGGAGGTTGTATCTGCTGAAGACAATGCTCAAGAAGTGAGGTCTTGGAGGAAGACCAATGTCAAGGCAGAGTTCACCCTGAAGAGAGCTATCGTTCCTGACTTGTTCGATCACATCATGGGGTGCAAGTCAGCGTCAGAGATCTGGAGAGCCTTTGATGGGTTATTCAACAAGAAGAATGTAGCGCGGCTACAGTTCCTGGAGAATGAGTTGGCGCGGTCCACTTAAAGAGAGTTGTCGATTTCCACCTTCTTCTTGAAAGTGAAGAACTTATGTGCAAAGATCTCGGCCTTGGATCCTGACGAGCCGATCTCAGAGGCGAAGATGAAGAGACACATACTCAGAGGCCTGCGGAAGGAGTATGTTCCGTTTGTCACCTCTGTGCAAGGATGGGCTACTCAGCCCACCTTACTGGAGCTAGAGAACCTGCTGTCGTCACAGGAGAGTTTGGCGAAGCAGATGGCTGGAGTATCCATCTCAGGGGGAGATGGCGAGACGTTGTTCTCAGGCAAGAGAAAGCCTTAGGACAAGAAGAAGAAGAACTCCGGAGATGGACCCTCAACGTCCTCTCAGGGAGATAGGGAGAACTTTCTCCCTCCATATGACAAGAAGGGGAGACCTCTTTGCTTTGCCTGCAAGAAGTACGGGCACATGGCAAATGAGTGCCAGTCAAATCTCAAGGCCGGTCATGTTGCTGAGAGAGAATGATACCATCAGAGAGGTGGAGGAATAGGTGGAGGAAGAGGTCGAGGTCACCAGGGTGGTGAAGGCGGAGACAACTGCTTCCTGGCTGAGATGACGGCAACGTCGGTCGATGCTTTAGCATCCGTCAACTTTGAGAATGACTGGATAGTGGATTCCGGTTGCGGGCACCATCTCACTGGAGATGTGTCTAAGTTTGTCTCCTTGAAGGCATATGGTGGAACTGATGATATCATCACGGCGGATAATACGGTGCATCCAGTTGAGCAGGAAAGGATGGTATCCCTTGGAAGTGAAGAGAAGCCCGTGACACTAAAGAGTGTGTATCACGTGTCAGGCATGAAGAAGAACCTCTTCTCGGTCGCGAATGCAGTGGATGCAGGATACCACGTGCTGTTCGGACCGAAGGAGGTGAAGTTCCTGAAGAACCTGTCTTCAGTTGATGCTGATGTCACGCTCACCGGGAGAAGGGTGAAGGACTTGTATGTTCTATCTGCAAGTGCTTATGTGGATAAGCTGAAGACAAATGACAGCGCAACGATCTGGCATGAGAGACCAGGTCATGTGGGGATGGATAAGCTGAAGATGATAGCGGCGAAGGGTCTGGTGTCTGGCCTGCCTAACCTGTCCTCTTACGGCGACAGCCATGTGTGCGAGGGCTCCCAATTTGGAAAGTCACATCGACTTCCATTTGACAAGTCGGAGACCAGGTGTAAGGCACCTCTTGAGTGCGTACACGCTGATGTGATGGGGCCGTGCGCCACCCTGACTTATGGAGGAAATAAGTATGCGATGGTCTTGGTGGATGACTATACCCGCTACACGTGGGTTTACTTCTTGAGGGAGAAGACGGAGGTGTTTGAGAAGTTCCAAGTGTGGAAGGAACTTGTGGAGGGGAGGCTGAACCTGAGGGTGAAGAAACTACGAAGTGATAATGGGGGGGGGGGGGGGGGGGGTTACCTCTAACTCATTTGCTTCTTTCTGCAGGAAAAACGACATTCGGCGAGAGCTCTCCTGCGCCCACACCCGTCAACAAAATGGGGTCGCAGAGAGGAAGATCTGCCACCTGGTGGAGACTACCAGGAGTTGGCTACATGCCAAGGGGATTCCCAAAGCCTTG
This sequence comes from Dactylorhiza incarnata, assembly GCA_033032865.1. Taxonomy (NCBI): domain Eukaryota; kingdom Viridiplantae; phylum Streptophyta; class Magnoliopsida; order Asparagales; family Orchidaceae; genus Dactylorhiza; species Dactylorhiza incarnata. Next base: position 1,015,223 of record JAWHQI010000337.1, read on the forward strand.
AGGGCGGAGGGAATGACGTGTGCCATCCATGTGATCAACCGGCTACCTCTGAGTCCTAACAGGATGGTGTCTCCACACCAACTCATATTCGGGGAGAAGCCAAATGTGAGTCACATGATGGTGTTTGGCTCTACCTGCTTCGTGCACGTTCCGGAGGCTGAGAGAACCAAGTTGGAGCCGAAAGCGAGGAAGTGTGTCTTCATCGGCTACGACGAGCGGAAGAAGGGGTGGAAGTGCATGAATCCGCAGACCCACAAGTTCGTCGTCTCGCACGATGTAGTGTTTGACGAACTGATCTCGTATCAGGGAGTCTCTTCTGTGGTGCTGCCGGAGAGTGGAGAATCTAGCAGGGGAGAAGAGAGTCACTGAGGACTCTATGTTGGAGTTGAAGGTATCTCCAAGTGCCCCATCGCCATCTGACTCAGGGGGAGCTTCGAGCTCTAGAAGCAGGGGGAGCGCTGCTTCAAGAGAAGTTGAAAGAAGAGCTGGTGAGGAGTCTACCAGAGTGGTAGAAAGTGGCAAAGCCTTGAGGAGGTCGAAGCGGACCATCGTCCCGCCTGCTCGCTATAAGGAGGGGAACTTCGTATGTTTGGTCTCTTGCTTCTTCGCAGGACCACTCGACGAGATGGAACCTGCCCGCTTTGAAGATGCTGTACGCACTAAGGAGTGGGACGTGACCATGGATGAGGAGATGGAGGCCTTGAAGAAGAATGAGACATGGGACTTTGTTCCCATGGTGGAGGGCATCAAACCTGTCACCTGCAAGTGAGTGTACAAGGTGAAGAAGAGAGCTGACGGAGGAGTAGAGCGGTACAAGGCTAGGCTTGTCGCTCGAGGTTTCTCGCAAACCTATGGAGAGGACTATGAGGAGACGTTTAGTCCTGTGGCGAAGATGACGTCGGTGACGACGATCATAGCTCTAGCAGCATGCAGAGGGTGGAAGCTGTGGCAGCTTGATGTGAAGAACGCGTTCCTATACAGAGAGATTGACAAGGACATATTCATGGTGCAACCACCTGGGTATGTGTCTAAGTCACATCCACATCATGTCTGCAAGCTGAATCAGGCCCTCTATGGGTTGAAACAGGCGCCAAGAGCCTGGTATGGGAAGATTGCAGAGTACCTGCAGTTCTGTGGTTATGATGTCTCAGACTCTAGCATGTTTGTGAAGAAGAGTGGAGATCTTCACGTGCTGGTGCTGCTGTACGTCGACGACATGATCGTGACAGGTAACAACAGTGAAAAGGTCGCGGCACTGAGACATCAACTTTCCATTCGCTTTGAGATGAAGGATCTTGGTGAACTGCACCATTTCCTTGGACTTCAAGTGGAGAAGAGTAGAAGCGGGCTGTTCGTTTCCCAGAAGGCTTATGCTGAGAGGATCGTCGAGAGATTCGGCATGAAGGAGGGGAAGAACAGCTCCGTTCCTTTGGAGGTTGGGCTGAAGCTTCGGAAGGAAGAAGGGAGGATTCTTCCTGATCCGAAGATCTTCCGGGCACTGGTGGGGAGCCTTATCTACCTGACTATCACAAGACCGGACATCGCCTTTAATGTTGGCCGAGTGAGTCGGTACATGCAGGAGCCGCGGAAGCCTCATCTGGAGACAGCTAAGGGGATACTGAAATATGTGAAGGAAACCCTTGAGATGGGGTTGCTCTATGGTGGGAGGACTGACTTCAAGCTGCATGGTTACACAGATGCAGATTACGCAGTTGACGCTGATGACCGCAAGTCGACATCAGGTTATGTGTTCATGTGTGGAGCCACTGCCATCTCATGGTGTAGCAAGAAGCAAGACTCCATTTCCCTTTCCACCACCGAGGCTGAGTACAAGGCGTCGTCCTTAGCAGCTCAGGAGTGTGTTTGGCTGAGGAGGCTGGTGGAAGATGTGGATGAGAAAGTCAGCGGACCTACTGTGTTGCGTGGCGACAATGAGAGTGCTCTGAAGCTGGCAACCAACCCATTTTGTCACGCAAGGACAAAGCACATAGAGATTGAACACCACTTCATCCGAGAGAAGGTGTTGGGTGGCTCGCTTGCGGTGGAGCACGTGCGGAGTGAAGAGAACCTGGCGGACATATTCACGAAGCTCCTATCTGCGGGGCTGTTCAAGCAGCTTCGCACTTGCCTTGGTGTTGTCCCTGAAACTCACTTCAAGGGGGAGTGTTGAAGTTGAAGTGAGCATGGGGGGAGAGTGTAGCCGGGCAAGTGGGCTGGGCGAGTGGAGGAATAGGGGGGGTGGCGAGTCCAACAATGGAGCCGGCAAGTAGTGTTGGCGAGTGGGCCTGTGCATGGTGGGCGAGTGGAAGTAGAGGGGGGGGGGGGGGGGGCGAGTGGAGCAAGGTGTAGGGGCGAGTACATCTTGTTGGAGAGGGAGGTGTGTGCATGCTGGTGAGTGCATGTGTTGGTGTAAGTGCCCCCCCCCCCCCCCCCCCCCCCCCCCCCCCCCCATTTCTCCTATATTTGTGTTCTTCTATAAATACCCCTCCCCCCTATTACTACCCACCTAAGAGAGTTAGAGAGAGATCAAGTGAGTGAGATCTTTTGGGTAGAGAGAGATCAAGTGAGTGAGATCTTTTGGGTACAGAGAGAGTGGGACTGTGCCTACACCCCAAAAGAGTCCAACCCCAACCCATACCTCAGTGTGAGGTGGAGAGTGCAGAGTGCACAGAGAGGTGGAGAGTGCAGGGTTGCGAGTGTTGGAAGAGGTGGAGAGTGCGTTGCAGCGTCAACTGCTCTAAGTGGAGAAGCGGACCTTGTCCGCGACCAGTTTACTGTTTTATATTTCAGCTGTTGTGAATCAAGGTGTATGCACCTTGTATTCAGCTTGTCTTTGTATTCATTTGCCTAGTTATAAAGAGTTACTTCGTTTTTTTTTTGTTCTTCGTTGGTTCCCTTGCTTGGTTGTAGCATGAAATTTAACAGGAGCCAAGATGTTTGAAATTCCGACTTTTCTCTAATGAAATTAATGGATTTCCTACTAATGTCTTGGTAAATATGCCTATCGACTTATGCTTTGTCCTCACGTGCTTAGTTGAAATAACACTTACCATAGTGTCAATAAACTTCAATCTGCACGTTTGTGAATTACACGATTCAAAACAATATGCATAGCTACCCTATCATATCAACTCCATTGTAGATTCATAGCTATATCCCAATTCTTTCAAACACTCTTTGAGCTAGACCAATTCACATGTAGTCTGATCCATTGCCTTGTACTGTAGTATAAACATTCGATCCTGCTATGTCTTGTGGTATGATCCATTGCCTTGTACTAAGGTCTACTACTATTATTTTTATTCTTCCAGAATACCAAATTATCTCCTAAAAAATTGCAGTGCCATGTAGTAGACCTAAACAAGGAACATGTCCGATCAACATCTGAACAACTTTCTATCTCATGACCCTTTTTCTTTCAAGCATCTCAAAATGCGAATTACCCATTTGGGGTGTTTGTTCTTGCCATAAGTTGGCTCACTACACTGATAGAAAATGCATTGACAAGTCTTGTAATTATTAGATACTGGTCGCTTATACATTGTTGGATTTTTTACCATCTCCCCTTCACCCTTCATCAACTTGGTGTTGGGTCCATAATATTTTCGATATACAACAACAACAACAACAACAACAGAACCCATATAGTCCCCAATCATTGGGGGTATGGGCGGGGGAAGATTGGAAACAGACCTAACCTTTGACACTATGCACAAAGTGGCTTCTCTCAGAGGAGAAAGACCTAACCTTTGACAATAAATGCACAAAGTGGCTGCTCACAGAGTACCACTGAAATAGTGGCCCCCTATACAGTTGCGTTTGCTGCGGAATCATGCCCTCAAATCAAAGCCAAAGACATCAGAGAGGGCAGACCCAAGAATCCATTTTGATTTATGTGCACATACCCATGCTTCCTTCATTCAGCATCCAGAGCATTGGTGAAGCGTAAAATTGAATATTTTCGATATACTTATGTATATATAATCATTCCCAATTCAGAGAGATCTATATTTCCTTTGCATTAAGTGTAAAATTGAATGGACGCCAACAACTTCTATGCCCAAAAATATTTGAGTTTGCCTATATCCTTGGTCTGAAAATGACCATGTAGATAAGCCTTCAGTTTAGAGATTCCCTTTCCATCAATACCCGTGATAACATTACAATACTCCATATATAGTTCGTCCTCAAGGTCTCAATGAGGAATTGCATTTACCATATCAAATTGAAACAAAATCCAATCATTCATTACCGCTGTAAATCTAACCACATAAATAGACGTCATTTTATCCACACATTAGAGAAGGTTTTGTCGTAACTCTGTATGTTTTACTATAACCCTTTCCAACAAATGAAGCCTTCTACTAAGCAACAAACTCATCTTCATTCACTCTTATTGCATACACTTATCTACACCCACTGAATGATTTCCTGACATCTAACAGATTCATTTCCTTCACCATTGACTGCTTTCATCCAAGGTTAAATATAAGATAATGAACTAGTTTAGGAATACTGTGAGGACATTGTGACCAAAACATGATATTTTGGGGATAAAGAATAACAAGAGATGATTTGCAAAAAATTGGGTACATGATCTGACATTCACAAGAGCTATAGGGAGATCAGAGTGGGATCGAGGTCTTTGAGCAAGGATTCAAATGATAACGGAGGTTATTGTGAAAAAACATTTCAATGTCTTAAATGTTTTTCTTGTGTGAGTACGTACGAGTGACCATAAAGAGCTCTATAAATGTCTCCTCATGTAGTTCACTATCATTAGATAAGGTAATTAATTAAATACTAATTGACAGTTCTTCAATATTTTAGTCAATCACCTTAACTGATGATGCAAAGAAGAGGATGCTCATTCTAGGATAAAGCGCATACCAACTGGTCCATAAGCATAGTGCTATTTTTTCTTTTAAATAAGTAACAAAAGTGTCATGGGTCAAGTGAAGAACGCTGAGGATGCTCATTCTAGGATCAAGCGCATACCAACTGGTCCATAAGCATAGTGCTATTTTTTTTCTTTTAAATAAGTAGCAAAAGTGTCATGGGTCAACTGAAGAACGCTGGCAACCCCCCAGCGGCCGCCTGACCCACTGAACCCACAGGTTGACGAGGCAATTGATTTACTTGAGCTCACACAGCTAAAGTAGCGCCCCCCGGTCTCGATCCCATGACCTCCCTCTGATATCAATTCTAGGATCAAGCGCATACCCAACTGGTCCATAAGCTCGAACTTATGGGTCAAGTGAAGGACTATGACACCCCAACACTCATCATACTCATTAAAGAAATCCGAAGCAACTGGAGTACAAATTGTGATTTGGAATCAAACATTGTGACATCATGACACAAAATATTACTTGAGGGACTATAATACTTATATACCCTTTTGACCTCTAGAATACTCCTAAAGTCTAGGCATCTTTTGGATCAACTTTATCCAAGTTTTGCACGGGCAGAAGGTTGAGGATCACAAACTGAATCTAAACAGAAGATTCAACTGTAAGGTTTGGGGTTCAAGCTTTTTTTCAGGTAATGCACTGTGTTATCTATGACAATATACATGTATTGATAAGATATTTTTACAGAGAGGAATTAATGAAGGAAAATATCAATAACTAGAGATCTTACCAACAATCTCTTCTTCGAAGTGTTTGCTCCACCACAGAGTAGCCTCATCTTTCAAGGGAAAAGTCACCAAGGTTACCTTTCTATTTTCAACGGATCTCATTACTATTAGATGTTCTTTGGTCCGATTTTTCCGATCTTTTGTTGTTTATCGATCTGGAGAAGGCTTATGATAGGGTTCCAAGAGAGGTCTTGTGGAGGGTCTTAGAAAAGAAAGGTGTAAATGTATCTTACATTGACGTAATCAAAGATATGTATACAAATTCAGTGACCAGGGTGAGGTCATCTGGAGGATTAACACAGGAATTCCCTATCGTTGTTGGCTCACATCAAGGGTCAGCTTTAAGCCCTTATCTCTTTACCCTTATCTTAGATGAGCTCACCGGACATATCCAACAAGCACTACCTTGGTGTTTATTATTTGCAGATGATATTGTTTTGGTCGATGAGACGCGTGAGGGTGTAAACGCGAAACTTGAATCTTGACGACACACTTTAGAAATAGGGTCTTAGGTTGAGCAGGACAAAGACGGAATATATAAAGCTTAAATTTAGTAGTGCAAGAAGGTCGGATGATTCCATCATTAAATTGGGTGACCATGATATTTCCCGCAGTGAGTGCTTTAAATATCTGGGATCGATAGTTCAAAAGGATGGAGGTGTAGATAAAGATGTGATACATAGAATCCAAGCAGGTTGGTTGAAGTGGAGAGGCGCGCCTGGGATCTTATGTGATCGTAAAGTACCATTAAAACTTAAAGGTAAGTTTACCGTACTGCAATTAGGCCAGCAATGCTCTACGGTTCTGAGTGTTGGGGTAGTGAATGGTGTACATGAGCAAAAAATGGGAGTTGCGGAGATGAGAATGCTTAGGTGGATGTGCGGTCACACGAGACTGGATAAAATTAGGAATGGTATCAGGGATAAGACAGGAGTGGCGCCAATTGTAGAGAAGATGCGAGAAGCTCGTTTAAGATGGTTCGGACCTGAACATAGGAGACCATTAGAGGCACCTGTTAGGCGTTGTGAGAGTTTAGTGACTAGACATGTTAAACGGGGGAGGGGTAGACCAAAAAAGACTTGGAATGGAAGTATAAGGAAAGATATGATGTACTTAGGCATCAGTACATTGGTGGGCTCTTCGCATTTATAGATTGGTGGGCAAAATTCCCTAAAATGTTGCTGATAGCGATCCATGACACTCCAATTAGGTATAGTAAACCTTAGGACAAAGGATAAACTTAAGGATGTTTATAAAAATAGAACCTACACATGTCTATACGTGAAGTCTAAAATGAACTCCTTGTTGAACTACTAGAAAGAAGTCATGCAATTCAAGGGATGCCTAACTAAAGGGAAAGGAGGTTCTACATCATTTTTTATACTCTCTTAGAAACTACATGGTGATTTAGCATTCTTCCTTATGTTCTTCTTAACACTTATAGGCTTCTTCTTCCTCTAGCCACAACACAACCTAATCTCTTCTAGGTTTTTCTGTCATCATAATAAAAACCTACAAGGGTTATTGAGAGGGAGAGAGAGACGACTAGAAAGACGGGGTGAGAATGAGAGATGGGCCCACTAGAAGAAGACCTGGTCTTTGACTTCCGGAGGAAGCTGCGCACGGTCATGACGTGCAAGCGCTCGATCCATGTAAGAGGGTTGAATGAAAGGGGAGAAGGAACCATCAACTTGCGGGGACTCAAAATTGTGAGGGTGAGAAGGTGTTCTATTGCAGTAGGGCTTTGCAACGACTGTTGGTGCGTAACTTGGTTGTGACTTTAAAATAGATGGGGGATTGTCGTTGGATCCATGAGGGGTTTATGTTGAAAGTGAAAAATTACAAAATTATCCCCACATGGATAAAAACAAAATTATGGATTTTTTACTTGCACAAAATCAATTATTTGGTTCCATTGATTGACTTAAACCTATAAATAAATGTCTAATAAATCTATTATTACTTTATGGCTATGCTTAAATTAGAGGTGATATAAATTGTTACCTCGATTGAGCACTTAATCTGTCAACCTTGATTTTGAATAAAATATGATTCAATAAAAAACTGTAATTAAGTTAATATTTTCCAAAAAATATGGATGTAATCAAATGATGCAATTAATTTCACAACGGTGATGCTCTATTCTGTAATTAATTTCAATAGTCAGAATTACTTGAAAGAAATAAATTACTAAGAGTTTCGGGATATTAATTTTTTTATGAGATCGAAACTAGCGAGCATGGAGGTGATAACTGAGTTCATCCTGACAAATGGAGTAGGAGGTGTTGGATCATGGCTGCAGAAAAAATGGTGGCAGTTATGGTAGGTCGAACTAATTTATACACAACTAGAAAACTTAGAAGGAGTATGAGGAGAATGCACGAAGTGGTAACAATAACACACAGAGACATACTCCCTCCAAAAAATACAATCGAGGCACCCTCTCCCAACACAAGGCCGAATCCCCTCACTACAAGATAGGTGGTAGGTGATACCTAACTCTTACAACTCATTCCATATAGAGAATCTTAGGCACGCAAAAAGTTATAAAATAATAACAATTTAATACAAAAAGAGCTCATCATCATTGCGGTGATCTCTACTATGCTAAGGTGCCGGCTCTGGGTTCGTCTCTTGCCGTGGGGGTCTATTGGAGCCGTTCAATAATAATAAATATGACCATCGAATAAATTTGAGCCGTTCAATTTTAATCTCCTTTATCTAACAGAACTCATGGTTCTATAACGCATATGGCTATCATAAAATAAATAAAAATGCATATGTTGTTTATAGATACTAGTGGCCACGCACATGACCCCTCTGGGGTGCAAGACACAACATAATAGTACTCGTCCTTCAGATACTTCATCATCACATACCGTGTACGGGAGGATCCCGTGCACTGCCGTTAGTTAGTTATATATGTATTATTTTTTATTCAAATTAAATATTAATATTTCTTAACATCACCATTCCATGTTATGTTAGAGAATTATTACTGGTTCTATTTAGTTTTCATATTACTTAAAAGTATTGTAATATTTCTTTCCATGTGCTGATGAATTTAATGAATTCTTTTAACCTTAGTACTTATGATTAAACTCAGATCCTTTCTTTTCTGCATCTCGGAGTATTTGTTTTTTGTTTTCCATGATTAAATAGGGAACATGATCTGGTTCTTAATTACATCAAATATGTGTCATATTTGAATAATAATTAATACCTGCATTCGGTTGCTGCTTCACTGTTGAGTAATCAATTCTCTATTTCTTTGTTATCTTTGAAACCTCTCTGTACTGAATGTTTAGGAAATAGGGGGAATCAGTACTTCTATGGACAGAGAGAAGTCTATAGTTCAAGAACTAATGTGCGAAGTAAAAAGCATGATGTGGAACACAGAAGTAGCTGTTCGTTCATATATGATTATAAGGCCAAGATTTCTTCGGCCAAATGCCGCGAGTATTTCAGATAGTGCCACTCCAAGTTCCAGCCCCTTGAAACAACTTTCAAGTAGTTCTATGGTGCCACACTATGATTTTTATAGTGGGTTCCCAAAGAGGCCTTCTCCATTTCTGCAGTTTTCTCTTGCTCGCTTTGAAAAGTACATTGCTGAATGCCGTCAGTGGACTGAAGAATTAGAGCAGCTTCTACTCCTGGATAGTGAAAAGAACTCTTTGAGTTCAGGCTCTACATCATTACAGTTTCTACCTAACATTATTTCAAATGTTCATGATTTCTTTGTTCATGTTGCTGCTAAGGTAAGATTAACTAAATTTGATATAGCTTTACGTCCTCATCTTCGCATGCATTCTTATTATTACATGCGTTTATTCTCAGAGTACATATGCCTTTATTACTGCATTGCATTCATTTTTATTATGGCTGAACATATTATGCATATACTACTATTCATGTTGTCTTGTCTCCCAGCACCCAGCTTTTTACGAAATAGCAACCCCATCTCCTGGGAAGCCAACTCATATTTTGGACTGTTTTCTCTGTAGTTGGCAAAGCAAGCTATAAACTTGATACCAAAATCGCACGGCTGAAATAGCCTGGTGGGATCATACGACTTGTATAATCCAAGGAAAAGTGACTGCAAAATCTAGCATATATTCATTCATCTCTAGTTGAGGTTATATAACTTATATGTCTGCATGCCTGAAAAAAACATATTGTGGTTGTACTCATTTTGAGAATGGTAGTTTCGTACCTTGATTGTTGGCATGAAGATGAAAGTCTTTTCATCCTTTGCTGTTCTTACTGTGATACGTATTGCCGCAAATAATGACATAAGATTACCTGCCACGTGATTTTACAAATTGATGAAATGGTTCCAGCATTACAGATGCCATAATTATGTTCAATCTCAAGTATCCATACACATTGTATTTTTTCTTTATATTATTTCCGTCTCATGTCACTAATGATTTTGATTAAGTTTATATGACTGACTTAAACACAAGGTATCTTCATAGGTAGAAAGCCTTCATCAGCACATTGAATCTATGAAGACAGCTTATCTTGCTGATCAACGGAGGCGTGGTGAAGGCAATGACCCATTTCTTGAAGCTGACAGACGAGAAACTGCTAAAATGGAGGCTGCTGCTAGAAGAGTTCATCCAACTTTGCACCTGCCAGCAGTTTCTGCACAACCATCAACTCAGGGTGCTGGTTTGTACTCTAGTTCAGTGGCTCCCACGTCAAGTGCTCCACAGCAAACTGTAGGGAGCAATCCTGCTGGTGGATTTTCATTATTTGGTACTCCATCTTCTGCTCCAGCTGCTGCAACATCCTCATTTCTCTTCTCAACACCGACTACATCTGCTCCAACTTCCGGTCTTTTTGGTTCGACTGGGTTTTCAACTCAACCAACAAGTTCTGGCACTGCAACACCATCTCTTTTTGGATCTACTCAGACTCCCTCTTTCTTTGGAGCTAATACACCATCTTTTACTTCTAGTCCAGCACTTGGAAGTTCCACACTATTTTCAACTCCTACACTTACATTAGGTATGATTTCATATTCATTTACTGTTCTAGCAATGAAGTGTCTAGTTTATTCATAATTGAGGTGACATGTGCTTACTACTTGACTTGATACTGGGTTCATAAAAAATGCCTACTGTGAATGGCTGATGCCCTGAATTGACTTGTCTGAATGGCTGATGCCTACTGGGAATGGCTGATGCCCTGAATTGACTTGTCTGTTGGATCTTCTTCAACCTTTCTATTTCATTTGTTTTTAGGTGTTTCGTCTAGTAACATCACACTTTTTTTTAAAGTTTGTATTTACCTTTTTGTGAGGAGACAGTAGCAAATTTCCATCCATAAGATGAAATATTGCATCTAATGCAATATTTTATTTCAGTTTTTTAGGCTCTCATCTCAAACCTTTCTATTTCATTTGTTTTTAGGTGCTTCGTCTAGTTCAGGGGCCAGCTTTGGTGCAGCATCTGTAAGTAATTTTTTTTGAAGCAGTTAATTACTGTTGCATTCATGCATGCGCTATAAATAAATCATTATTTCTTTTGTATAAAATTTCACACTATTTTTAGGGTTCATTCATTTGGGGATTTAGGGAATGGGAGCCTTGGCGCACCGGTTGAGGTGTTGTCGTGTGACCTTGAGGTCACGGGTTCGAGTCCTCGAACCAGCCTCTTGCACCGGACGCTCGCTGCACGGGGATGCTTTGTGCACCGCGCTGCCCTTTTTTATTCATTTGGGGATTGGAATTAGAGCCCTAGATTAGAGTTTGAGTTACATTTTCATTGGAATTTGGACCTCTAATTTCAATTCCGAAGCCCCAATTCCGTCCCACCGAACATACCCTTTAGGGTTTCAGACTTTTTTTTAATAAATTGATGCTTATTTTCTTACTATTCAAATTGAACAAATTGTGCATGCATGTTGCTTTTTTCTTGCTTTCTCATGCCTCATTATTTGCTGGCAGAAATCAGCCAGGCCAAAGTCACGAACCGCTAGACGCTAGATTTTGTGCGCTCAATATTGTGAGCATGCATCATCTCCGATTGCCCCGTCTTCCCAAAACTCGGAGCTACGAGGCCGGCATTATTATTGTACGCCTTTTCTTCAAGGTCTGTCTTTTTTTATTAGATTTTTGTTGTTGTATTCCCCCCATTTTGTTGTGTCTTTCTTCTTATCCGGCTCGCCTGACTCTATTAACTGATCCCGCTAGTTATTATCCTTTTCTATTTAGACCCGTGAAGATTTTAACTACTTAAATGCTTGTTTGCTCCGTGCTATTACGGAGGTCGAGTTGATGAATATTCTCGCTTAAATGCGCGTTCATCGTCGGAGAAGAAGATGGTGGGAGAGAGGTATCTCTGTAGTCTATATTGAATTGATTTGATGCAAACAAGTTCAAGACTTGTTGTACATGCAAATGAAGAGAAAAGGAAATGTAAAATACAATGAGAAATTTTGTGCTTAAAAAGGAGTGATTCTCTCTCAATAATGATAGAGCAATGTAAACCCTATAGTATATATAGGGATTAATTACCCTTGGAGCTTGTATAAGTACAGGTTGCACCCTTCTATCTTTCGAAATTACATTTACCGCCCCTAAGTTTTCCCGGTTTACAAAAATTTCCCTTTGCGGTAGAAATATGGATGGAAAATGATAAAGTCAGTCAAATTATTTTATGATATTTCAATTTTATCCTTTTATAACGATTCTAGATCCATTACAAAGGGTAAAAAATGTAATGTGTGGTTATTATAGAGCATTGTTAATAGCACACCTCATCTCGCTAATAGCAACCCAGCGATAGTAGCACCTCACAAAATTCTATTCCACACATATTGGCTATTAGCACACCACCCAAAAATTTTAAAAAAAAAAATATTTGTCATACTTTTCAAAACACTCCCAAAAACACATCCACATTAAATAGCATGGAGAAAAGTTACATCATACTATATCTCCTACAATTGGATCGAAAGTATAGATCAAAACTCCACAAAATCTTCAAAAATCCATGTTGAAGCAACCTACAAAAAAATAAATATACTATTAGCCTCTCCAAATATATTATGTATGCTAGTAAGCCAAAGCTAAATGGAAATTAAACAAGTCATTGTTGTTCATTACCTTTCATAACATTCTTGGTATTCATGGATCAGATACGTTGATAGTTTGCTTCATAACATTCTTGGTAGCATGAACTCTAATACGTGAGATATATGGCAAGTCCCATGTCTCGGCTATAGCACTATGATATCTTGTCCATACAGAATAAACAGGGGGAAGCGGACAATCCTCGCGCATAAGCAAGCGAATGAAATGATTCTCATCAACAAAGCCAATGAAAACAATCTTATGGTCATCCATGCGTTCGGAATGTAAAGGAAGGAATGTAATTGACTGATATTTTGAAAAATGAACCACAGCAATGTTATAGCATGATGCGATGACTAAACCCATGTCTGGCATTGACATCCATTTGTCCAATGGCGCAGGAGCTACCTTACAATCCAGCTAGCTCTTTCTTAGGGGTACTTCCAGCTAGCTCTTTCTTATACAACTTGAACTTTTCATTATAAATAGTTCGCATCACGGTGGAGTTGGTGGCATCTCTTTTCTTGATAGTACTTAAGATTTTTCTAGGTTTAACACCCGTGGCATACATCTCTTCTACAATCTTTTGCTCACCTTCATTCAATCGTCCGGCATACGAATGCGCCTCTAAATGAACAAACTCATGATTATGAATCCCATTTTTAAGTTTAACTTTCCAATCATCTGAACAAGGTTCTTTTTGACCAAGAATTGAGAATGGACAACCACACCTCTTTGTGCTACTCTTTCTTAAATTCCTCTTAACCCATCCTTTCCTCTGATTGTCACGTTGAAAACCGGCCCTATCACAACCAAGAAATACTCTAGGCCTTGATCTATCTGCTATTTTATCGGCTCTTTGAATTGTCACCACAAATCCCAAACCTCTCCCAGTATTGCGGGTCCATTCAATTAAGTCGTCTTTACTTGGAAATAACAAATTCGTTACAAAATGAGATGACACATCTAATTGGACCGTTTTAGGTTGCTCACCCATAGTGAGCAACTTGGGAGATTCCATAATATCAAATCAATATACCTATGATCAATCGCACAATAAATAACTTGCTATAAGAACAAACAAACACAAGTAATGGAGAAATCAAGATTATGATCCAAACCCATAGCATACCTTAGAAAGCCAAATGGAGGAGAATCAGAGGAGATCCAGATGATGTGATTTCAAAGGAGAAAGGGAACTGGAAATCAGAGGAGAAAGGGAACTAGCGGAACTGGCATCGTCGGCGACATTACCTGCTCCAAATCAGCGACCTGAATAAAATGGGGGAAGAAATAACAAGTTAACAAACACAAATCTGGAAAGGGGGAAGAAAACGGGGAAGAAGACGGGGAAGAAGAGGGTGCGACAGTACCTGCGACGGGGAAGAAGACGGGATCGACGCGGAAGAAGATGCGAAATACTCCTGCGCAAATACTCCCGCCGGCGACTGGAGCGACCGTCGGCGACTGGAGTGACCGTCGGCGACTGGAGCGACCGTCGGCGACTGGAGTGACCGTCGGCGACTGGAGCGACCGTCGCGGGCTCAGCGATGGGGAAGAAGAACCGCCGAACCCTAGAACCTGCGGGTTTTCCTTTCACGGGAATAAAATGAGAGGGGTGCGACTATACCCGTGGAGTTGGAGGTTTATTTCCTATTAGAGCGTGTGCTAATAGCGATAAGAGGTGTGCTATTAACATTGCTCTTATTATAAAGGGTAAAATTGGAATATCATAAAATAATTTGTCATATTTTATCCCTCCATCTATATTTCTAAAGGAAAAGGTCACACTTTTCAATGTTGTGTCACTGCAAAGGATAAAATTGAATATCATAAAAATAATTTGGCTGATTTTATCATTTTTCATTCATATTTCTGGGGAAACTAGAGGGGGAGGTAAATGTAATTTCGAAAAATAGAAGGGTGCAACCTATAATTATGCAAATGAGGTCCGGGTAAATAACCCTATATATATAGTAATTATTAATTACTCAAATATTCCCCGGGAATTAGTGTAACGGACTGGGATCCTCTCCATTTGGGAATTAGTGTAACGGACTGGGATCCTCTCCATTTGGGACTTGAAATGGAGGTCCGTTTCATAGTATAGATGCATTCTCACTTGATCTAATGGTGTAGAATTTTTTGATTAAAAGAAAAATAAAATAAGATGGGATTAGTGAATCCGTCGGATCAGCCAGAAATTGATCTGCAGGTCCGACTTTAAATATCCACGAACAAGCGGTTTTGAGAAGAAGGGATGCCGATCTTCGATTCCGGCGAACCAGCTGACGCTGATAGTAGCTGATCGCCGGAGCAACGAGTAACCTGAGCCAAGCTTCGTCGTCGCACTGGAAGTCGCCGAGATCACCTTTGCATTGGGAGTTGCAAGAGCAAGGTATCGGGGAAGCATGGGGTTATATTCACAATTTTTGTTTATTGTCTCACCGATATTGCTCGCAAAAAGAGTGGTACGAAAATCTTTGACCGGCTCCGGACTATGGTTCGAGGGTTTAACCGCTTGGTTTAGCGGTTACCAACCTCGGACTGTTTTGGAACCGTGACCGGACCGCATAGGGGGTTGACTCATAGTTTTATCGGTTGAATCGGCTGGTTCGGTCCGTTTGGTGTAAATGTGTGCCCAAGTATTTGGTCCAGAGACTTGCCAAGGATGAGAGATTCTTTGTATTAAAAGCTTCAACATTCTGTTAGAAATGCTGCATATTTCTAGGGTTCATAGCAGGTTTCCTCCTTGATAATGCTATAGACTATCTTCTAAACATTAACAGCGAAGAGAAAATCTTCTACTAATAACAGTGTTAGAATCTTGATAATTGTGATGATTATGAACTGTCGTTCGTGAACGTCCATCCTCACCTATAGAACTCCATCTATTTTTACGTTCAAAATTATTTTTTTCTGTGTTTGTCATAACCGTTGTTACGTCAAACACATTATATGATGGCGGTGTTTTTTTTTTTTCCGAAATCGCTGGAGTTAATACTACGCTAAATGGATCCTTATGGTCATTGGCGCGGTGGTGATAATTGTGAACGTTGTGGTTATGTACCGTTGTTTGTGAACGTCCAACCTCGCCTATAGAACTCCATCCATTTTTACGTTCAAAATTATTTTCTTCTTTGTGGTTGTCATAACCGTTGTTACGTCAAACGCATTATACGATGGTGGCGTTTTTTTTTTCGAAATCACTGGAGTTAAAATACTACGCTAAATGGATCCTTATGGTCATTGGTATGGCGGTGATAATTGTGAACGCTGTGGTTTTGAAATGT
Source organism: Dactylorhiza incarnata (assembly GCA_033032865.1). Classification (NCBI taxonomy): domain Eukaryota; kingdom Viridiplantae; phylum Streptophyta; class Magnoliopsida; order Asparagales; family Orchidaceae; genus Dactylorhiza; species Dactylorhiza incarnata. Next base: position 1,031,238 of record JAWHQI010000337.1, read on the forward strand.
CGTTCGTGAACGTCCAACCTCGCCTATAGAACTCCATCCATTTTTACGTTCAAAATTATTTTTTTCTTTGTGGTTGTCATAACCGTTGTTACGTCAAACACATTATGGCTTTGTTTGGCACCGTGGTGGCGGTCGTAAACACATGAGTTAAACCGATATTTGTTAACGATCACCTAAAAAATTTCATCTGTCTGAACATAAAAGTGGATGAAGTTCTTTAGGTGCGCGTTAACGAATGACAGTTTAACTCACATGTTCATGACCGCCACCACCGTGCCAAACAGAGCCTAATTTTGTTTTCTTGGTAACGATCATAACTGTTGTTATGCCAACCGTGCATTCTATGACGATGGAGTTTTTGTCCAAACGGAGTCCTAGTCGGCATTCCAAAGAGAGAAATGTTTTCATGCATAAACAAATGTTTTCTATGATTTAATTTTAGATTTTTTTTAAAGAGATAAATGTTTAAATTAAAAATTAATACATTTCAATATTAAAAATTATAAAAACTAAAATTAATAGGGCCAAAAAATTAGCCCCGCTCTAATACTATGGCTCTGTTTGGGGCTGTGGTGGCGGTGAAAAAAGAAGCGGTGAGAAATCGGTGATGACATTTGAGCTATTCAGAGAGTTGTTTTGAAAAAACTGTAGATTATTTTAAAAATCTCTATGTCGGTGTTTTAATTTTTTTTTTAAATAATAAAATGTGTTCTATGTTAATCATTTATGTCATAAATAAGTAAATATTGTATAAAGCTATAAATCATAAATAAGTAGATTACAAAAGATTAGCGGCGAGAAACAAAGATAGCGGATGATGAAGAATCGTGAATGGGAGAAGAAAATATCTGCAGCGGCGAGAAGAAAGAAAGACAGATCGCGAATAGTCGGAGCATGACTGTCGTAAACTCTCGAATAAAAGTGAAAAGACTGAAAGGAGGAAAAACACTTTTTAAACAGTCATGGTGGATCGACGCTCAAAAAGCCCCAAAACATCTTTATTGAAAAAGCTTTGTTGAAAGAGCTCACCATCCAAACACCTTAAAAAGTGAGAATAAAGCTTTTCTCACTGCCACCGCCGCCCCAAACAGAGCCTATATCATGAGAGCAAGCTTTGTGCTTACGTCAGTGAGAGATCCTCCCTTCTAATAGAATAAAAAAGAAATACAATGGTGTAGGTATAAACTAATAAATACTCATAAAGAAGTTGCACTTCATATATCGGCCGCTATGCACAACACCCGTAAATACTCTAATAAAAAAGTTGCGGTTCGTTGTAGGCTCGTTTAGCGGAATCTTTCTTTGGAGTTAACATAATTACATGTTGCACCTCTTTATTTTTTGAAATTATAAAAACGTTCGATGCAAGCTTATATTTCATAACATGCATGCACAAAAAATACCCTCTATGCAAAAATTTTCGGAGAGTATTTTTGTGCATGTATGTTATGAAATATTAAAGATTTTTTATAATTTTAAAAAATAAATAAATGCAATCTGTAATTATGCTAACTCAGATGGAGAAATTTGAGTAATAAATAATAGTGTGTCTATATCTTTAATTACTATATACCAGAAGTTGTCTTTGGTGCAACATTCAAAATTGTCAAATATAACATCATTCTTTTACTCCAACGACTTAACATATATTATGAAAAAATGGAAATTCATAAAATATAACGACTATTTGTGTAATTACTCTATATCCCTACAATAAAAATAATAATAGAAATTCATAAAATTCAAAAGCTTTTTAGTAGACCTCATATACCTACTATGGTAGGTAATCATTAGACCTACTAGACATACTTTAAAATAATTTTTTGTTAAAATATAAATGTGTTTGAAAAAAAACAATTATAAAATATCAATTAAATTTTTGTGTAGTCATTTTGAGTACTCATATATATATGTGGGCGCAAGGGCAGACGAAGCCCGCAAGCGCGAAGCCCACCGTCGCCGGCCGGGTACTGCCGCGCTTGGCAGTAGGGGCGGAGCCCCGTGCCTGTCACTCGTATATTTATAAGTGTAAAATTATTCATTTATATTAAGGTATATTGTTAACTCATAACAGTATACATTATTTTTATTTATAACTTAATAATATTAACTTTATTTGAATTATAAATTTATTATAATTTTAAGTATAAAACTAAGAATTTTAGCGTAATTTTTATTTATAACTTAGTTATATTAAGTTTATTTGAATTATAACTTTATTACAATGATTTTAGTATTAAACTTAGTGTTATATATTAAAGTTATTATTAATTTAACCGGGTCAAAATGTTATATATATTTATTATATACCCTAAACCCTCTCTCTATATACATATAAATAAATATGATATCTATTATTGTAATACCATATGTAATGGGACCGGGAAATTGCTTCACAAGAGTTCGGATCAGAAGGATAGCCTGCGATTACTGATCTCACGGGCTAACATCACGAATATGCTGACAAGAGCAATAGAAAGAAAGAGGCTGGATTGTTCCAAACGAGACCTGAGTGTTGCAGCGAGGAAGTCCCGCCACGTACTCGGAAATTTATAGGAACTTCCTCTCCAAAATCAAGAGCTGAGCTTGGCACAGGAAAGGACACGGACTTGGAAAGTAAGGACTTAGGGGTGTTTCAACGTGCCTTTTCTTGTACTCATGGGGTTCTATTCATAGACAATCCAAGGAGGGGGTATTGACCCGCGAATAGCCGTCCCCGCAAAATACCTGACCCATCTAGCGGGTGAGAGGACCTCAACAAAATGTTTGGTGCTTCCGAAAAGGATCTCACCAATGTGCAATTTCGAAGGAGACCTCGACTCTAGGCGAGACCCAAGGAGCTCTCGCCTACCGGCGAGTTCAAGAGAGCCCTCGCCTACCAGCAAGGCCCAAAGAGGTCTCGCCAATAGGCGAGTTCAAGAGTGAGCTAGCCTATGGACGAGGTCAAAGGGGATCTCGCCGATAGGTGAGTTCAAGAGGGGTCTCACCCGAATGCTTGTCTTCTGATCTTCTTTATCGGGGCTTCTCCCAACTTTTCATTGGTTGTCTTGTTTGCTGATGTGGTTGGGCTAGACTCACCCACGTCGAATATGGATTGCAAACAATCTCTGCTCTTTGCGAGCCAATAGAGGGCTTGGAAAAAAACATCCAGCACATATTCAGTGAGTTGTAACCCCTGAATTGGCCTCGTAGATTAACAAGTCACGAGTTCTCTACTGCTTATAAATAGGGGGAGGGACCACCTGAAGATGTGCTCCTGACGGCTACTTGGCGAGATGACTACTGACTCGTCTAAAGTTGCTGCAAAGGCTGCTCACTTCATGAATATCTTGAAGCGACGTCCCTCTGGTCATAGACGAAAACATGAGGGGGGGGGGGGGGGGGGGGGGGGGGGGGGGGGAGAAAAGAGGCCATAAGAGGGAAAAAACTTTGCCCAAGCCTTTGGAGAAGAAGATTTCCGGATGAAGGTGGGTCTTCGGAGAGGAGCGAGCCGATTCTTTCAGAGACGGTTCGTGAGGCCCTGGACCTCACCGGTCTTGGATCTCAATGCGACCTCTCCATTGATGATTACAACATTCCTTCCGCGTTGGGGAGGGATTTTGTGTCCTCCCCACTGAGCGACCTCCCGGATCAGGTTCGCAGCGAGCACACCTCGCCAGGCCGACTCACCTTCTTTCTGTTAGAAGATCTCTGAAAAAATTGCTCGTAAAGACTGCAGAAGCTCCAACTACAGTCGATTGAAGTAGATTTGCGAATATATACCAAACCCTAAAGCAGCAGGAACTCCAAATGAGCCGCAGGAACTCCGACAGGCGGCAGGAATTCCGAAGGGCTGCAGGAAATCCGAATGGCAACGGAAAATCCAACGAGCGGCATGAATTTCGACGGGCTGCGGGAAATCCGAATGGCAATAGGAACTCCGACGGGATGCAGGAAATCCAAATGGCAACAGGAACTCCGACGGGCGGCAGGAATTCCGACGACCTGTTGGAAATCCGAATGACAGGAGGAACTCCGACGGGCAGCATGAACTCCGACGGGTTGCAGGAACTCCGGCAAGCTGCAGGAACTCCAATCCTCCGGCGAAATCGCAAGTGCGGCTCGTTGCTTCTTCGGACGACGGACGGAACGAGGCGAGCTGCAGGAACTACGAATGGAAATGACGTATAAGGCTTGGAGTTAGGGAAATAAATCAGATTGCAAGTGTCTTGACCGAATTACCCTTCATCAAAAGATCCTATATGACGCAAAGTGCCAAAAAATACAAATGAGAGATGCAAAATGCAATATTTACTAATTGAGATTTCTTGGTTGCCAAAGAAAGAGAATTGGCCATTAAATCCTTTTAAATCTCTTGCTTCCTATTTTTTATTTATATTTTCGTTCTTATACTTCCTATTTCTATTCCATGTCCCTATTTTGTGGAGCTTCGAGAACAAGGAAGGTTCCCTGTTTTGCTCGATAACCCAGCCGAGCCTCGATCCTGTTACTCCTCCCAATACCGCCTCCACGCCGCCCTCTGTCCACGCCGCCGTCAGAAGTCTCGCCGGCGTTCACTTTCCCGTTGAGTTCAGGGGGTTCCGCCATGCTCTAGTCCGACATTTCCGGCGTCCCTCTCCACAGCACCGCCGGCCACCTCAGCAACCTCCAGTTTCTCCGTTTCCCTCCGCCAGGATACCCCAGCTTCCCCCCTCTCTGACAGGCGAGTCTCTCTCGTCTTCTTCGCGTCCGGCCAGCCACCATAGCTTCCTCCAAGGTTGCTTCCCTCTCCTGATCCCCTTCCCAGAGGTCGTAGCCAGCCAACTTCTCCGTCAACACCCATACCCGATCCATTCTCTCCATATCCAGAGAATCCGTTCACTTTTTGCAGGTTTTGGTGCGGCATTCATGAAGCTGGGGGTATTTTCTCAACTTTGTCTCACTAGAATTATGTTAGTATAATAAAATGCTAAATATTATTTGGTTAATAATTTCAGAGCTTGCTTGTCCTAAACTATCATCTTCACCTTCGCTTGTATGCTTGTGGATGATTTATTTCATGGCATTGATTGCATTGGATGGCTAAGTCCTTGCATGAGTTTGCGAAACTTAGGTTGATTGTCGCTTACAATTATTCATGAAAATCTCTCCTGCGCTACATATTAAAAAAACTCAACTCTGTTAAATTAAAATCAAATCAAGATTTCCGGGTTACATCATGTTGGATCCTATTTGGGGATGTGTTTACTCTCATCATTCCTCTGCAAGTACATCCAATACTCCAACTCTGTCCCTCTTCCCATGATAATAATGATATTGTTCCTATGGAGGAAATGAATACTGGGAATGTGGATGCTCCAGCTATCTCTATAGAGCTATTGTAGTGCGTAAAGGACTCAGTGGAGGACCCAGGATTTTTGCCTAACCCGGGCACACATTATTAACAAGTACTAGGACTTACGCCAGAAATGTCAAAATATGTATTCCGCATCTATAATTGTCTACCCGATCCAAAATGGAAAGAAATTTTATCGCCATTGTGACTAATAGAAAACAAAATAATATTTTCTCATTCAATTCTCATAAAAAAAACAAATAAATGAAATCTCCCCTTTCAATTACCCCAAACCAAGATTCTTCTCCTTCAATCCCTCCAAACTAAATAGATCATTTACAAGGTCAATGAATAAATCTTTGATAAACACTATATTTAAATTCATTCATCTAAAATATGGCTTCTCATGATTGAATGGGATCATTATTCCCAAACAGATCATTATGTGATAAACACTATTTAAATTCATTCAGCTAAAATATTACGGTTTGTTCAAAGGAAAAATATAAAGATCCCACTGCATCCACTGATCCAATTATTTGCAGAACACACTGAAGGTCATCAACACAAACTCAATCATACATTTAATTGCAAATTTTGGATGAAAAAATACACTTGGCTAACTTGGCTCAATAGTGCTGATGTGCATCTTTTTGTAAAACCAAAATCCGCATCATCAGTATACTTACCATATGGTTAATATTGTGCAGGAAAAAAGGGTAAAGCAAATATAGTAGGGCAGAAATCAAAGATCGTCAATAGCTTAAAAATTAGAGAAGTTTCATCTGTTAAGACTAAGTGATTTGGCACCAAAAAAAGAAATAGAAACGGAAAGAGAAACTAACCTAGGGCGCTGTATTTCCTGCTATGAACCTCAAATTGCTTCTCAATTCCAGTGGTGAATGGTCGGGCACAGATCGAAATGTAGGCGCTATTAGGGAAATGAAAGGAAACGGAAGAATGTCAGGATGGAATAAACAATTATGAATCCGTGAATGCCTGAATTTCTAAATGAAATAGTCTACCTCGCCTGATTTCATGAAATAGAGTCGCAAACACTATTAGGGCACTGTGCACACACGGGCTCCTCGTCTTCGTCGTTGTTGAGGTCCTCGAGGAAGGAGTTAGGGCACGTAAGCTGCTCGTCTTCGCCGTCGTCGAGGAAGCCAAAAGGAGTTAGGACACACACGTGTGACTCTGGTTTGGAGAAGATGGTCGAGGTCCCCGAGGAAGCAGGTCAGACACTCAACCTAAAATCGCATGCAGAGTGGCTGCTGGAGGACACGTCTTTTTCGAAATTCATACCCGGGCACTTGCCCGAGTATGCCTGCACATGGGTCCGCCCCTGGTAAAGGTAGTCATACCTGAGAGACAAATCATTGTATGTTATATCTTATCAAAATTATGACCTCTGCACTTGACAAGCACAATATCCCATTAACTGTTGTTAAAGACAAAACTCATCCTGGATGGGCTGATGTAATGCAAGATGAATTAGATGCATTGCAACTCAACCAAACATGAGAATTAATGCTTTTGCCCTGTGATAATCATTTTATTGGATGCAAACTGATATACCATATCAATGTCAATGCAGATGGATGCCTTGATAGATTGAAAGTTTGCTTGATCGCCAAAGGCTATGCATGAACATATGGAGCCGAAGTATGATGAAACGTTTGCTCCATTCACCAAGATGTCTTCTATTCGTCTACTATTATCCCTAACACTAATTGGGTATAAAGAATGCTTTCCTACATGGTTCCCTAGAAGAATAGGTGTATATGGAACAAACACTAGGGTTTGTTGTTGAGGGGGAGAGAATAAAACTCTGTCACCTCCGAAGTCTCTATATGTGTTGAAGCAATCTCTTCGTGTGTGGTTTGCCCATTTTCGAACCGCGGTCACTCTGTTTCTGACTCTTCTCTTTTCTATCAGAACTCTATTGTAGGCACTATTCTTGTGGCGGTCTCTATCAGAACTCTATTGCATTCCTTCACTCAAACTTCCAAACAAAGAATATGAGATTACTGAGGTACTTTCTCGGCATAGAAGTCACAAATTATGAAGAATCATCTTCATATGTCAAAGAAAATATGCATTGTATATGGTAAAAAAACTAGGGATGTCACGATCTAATCCTATGGATTCCTCACTCAAATTAGGAGAAAAGAATCTATAGGCGTAAGCTAGTTCTGTAGCTCTCTGGAGAAATACCGAAGAGTTACGAAAAAAATGAACTACCTTACCATGACCACCCCAGATATTTCAGGTGTAGTAAGGTAAGTAGTTATGACAACACCAACCAATTCTTAATGTGAAACCGTACTTCGAGTTGTTATATAGATAAAGAAAGATCCAGTCTTTGGGATCTCGTAAAGGTATCGAGGATACACCAACATAGCGGCCTTCTTTGAGTCTCATTGAGCAAGTTACTTAGCTACTCGAAAGTCTATTACATGATTTCCTATCGTTATGGATGGAAAGAAACTTGATCTGTTGGAAGAGTAAGAAGAAAAGTACGTTTGCTAAATCTAGTGCATAAGCTGAGTATCGGGCTATGTTGCACACTGTTAATTGAGATTTTTGGGATTAGACAGACTCTTCATGAGACATGCTTTCTTGTTTAGGATCCCACTCAATTGCGGTGCAACAATCAAGCTGTGATACAGATTGCTATCAAACCCATATTCCATGAACACATGAAACATATTGAAGTTGACTGCCTATTTGTTAAAGAGAAGTACGAAGGACGTATCACTCTTGCTCATGTTAAAACATAAGATTAAATTGTTGAGATTCTTACTAAGGGAATTACATGTCTTAGAGTGAGATTTTTTATGTAACAAGTTGGGTCTGGATGATACCCATGACCCAATTTGAGGGGGAGTGCTAGTATACCTGCTTTGTTTATGTTTGTGTAATTTTATTTGTATGTACCTGTATTGGACATATTTACCTTTTTCTATAAATTAAAACTTGTTACCTCTTGCTAGGTAACATGAAGTATTTCCTCTAAACCTTAATTACAACAAAGGCCATTGACCTCCATCGAGGTAGCTCTCTCCGACAAAATGAGTAACCAACTATGTTAGCTTGCGTTCCTTAAAAGTCTTTAACTACCAGCAAATAAAAATATTGATTTTCAGGGTGAAATCAGGTTAATTCATATTAATCTTCCTCCTAGGAAAGTATTTCAAGCTTCTTCATAAGAAGAGCTCTTTCCTAAGCTGACATGATCTGAATTGACTGTACTCACAACATATAATTGTGAGCGTAGAAATGTGTGTTTCTAAGTTAAAAATCTGATTATTCCTAACCTACTTGTTGGGTGTGTCCATGTGAGTGATCTAAAATGACCTGAACCACACTGTACATTTGATGAATATAAAGGTGGCTTTTCTAAAAAAGAAAGCGGACTACCTATCATACTATTTACTTGATGAGTCCTCTATACCTTCCCTGACTGACATACTCATATTCTTGAATAGCTGTATTTTATTCTGAGGGAAAGAGGAAAAGTTCCATTTTTTATAGTTGTATTTTTAGTGTTATATGTAAATTCTTACACTATTTTCTTTTCTTCCAGTGAATCCTTTCCCATGTCGTGCATTAGTTGCCATCTCTCCTGTCTGTCAGTATGGAAGTATGACTACCTATTGATGATGAACCTCATCCGAGCTTAGTTATCCTGTACGTGTAATCAAACGGATGGGAAGGGTTGATGTATCTGCTGATCTTGTGGTGGCTGAACTACTTGATATGGGTTTTGATTTTTCCAAAGCATTAGATGCTTTAGAAGCTGTTGGTCCAGTTCTAAATGATGCTGTAGAATTCATCTTGAATGGTTCGTGCAACAATAGTGCCGACAGAAAGTTAGAACATGCAATTACCTGTTCTAAGAGTCAAAATTGCCTCGTGGGGGAAGATGCTAACTCGCTGTGCAGGTTCAAGCAGTCCCACATAACAGATCATCTTGCATCAACTTCTAGAGGTAAACGGCATATCTCTATAAGTTCATCTAAGCCTTCATTAAAAAAATCCCACTCTAAACCTCTTGACGAGGAGGAACCAGCCAGTGTTAATGGAAAGAATCAACTCAAAGAACATGTATCATCTCAGATTGATTCACCCTCTCATATGATTCTCAAGAAGTTGGACCCGCTTTTGCAGAAAAATCAAAGATTCCACTATCAAAAATTTCCACAGTTTAGTCGCACAGATGGTCAAAGTTGTATGCTACACTGGGAACAAAAAGCGGTCGCTGCCGTGCAAAAACATTTTGGATTTTCATCCTTGAAGGATTTTCAGAAGGAAGCAATCGAATCATGGTTAGCACAGAAAGACTGTATTATTCTTGCTGCCACTGGCTCAGGTACCTATTGCTTACCTCTGTAAGTAATGAACTTCATTTTTTTGCTCCGCTTGATTCCTTTTGAACCGGCTAGATATTGAATACTATTGAAGAGAAATTTGGATTGAACTATGACGCATCTTCTTCAGGAAAATCCCTGTGCTTTCAGATTCCAGCATTACTGTCTGGAAAAGTTGTTGTCGTCATTTCACCCTTGATAAGTTTGATGCATGATCAATGCTTAAAACTTGCAAAACATGGGATATCAGCATGCTTTCTAGGATCTGGACAACCTGACATTACAGTTGAGCAGAAAGCCATGAATGGGGTTTATAGGATAGTATATGTCTGCCCAGAGACAGTCTTAAGGTTGAAACACAGCTCTTCTGTACATGTATTCGTAAATGTATTTTTTTTGCTTTTTCTTATGCTTATTATGATTTTCCCTCCCATTGCAGGCTTATAGAACCACTTAAGAGGCTCGCAGAAAATAATGGAATAGCACTTTTTGCCATTGATGAAGTTCATTGTGTTTCTAAGTGGGGTCATGACTTCCGCCCTGATTACAGGTTTGTTTTGGTTCATCATTGCTGAAAATTTGTGACTGTTTACTTTCTTCTCCGCTACAAGTATTCATTGCCCATAATTTGCATCTCTCTGGTGTGATAATGCTCTTCGTATCTGTTTTATATTTGCTTTGCTAAAGATTGTGGGTTATATTAAACATCTGTTTTATGTTCTCTTCAGGCGTTTGTCTGTACTAAGAGAAAACTTTAGTGCATCTCATATCAGGTCACTGAGGTCTGACATTCCACTGATGGCATTAACAGCTACTGCAACACTTCTTGTTCGTGAAGACATTAGAAAGTCACTGTTGATGTCCAATGAAACAAAACTTATTTTGACTACTTTCTTCAGACCTAATCTGAGATTTTCTGTAAGTACTTGATGTCCAAGCATATGGTATAAAGATGTTGTTTGTGTGCTAAACTTACAGCGTAGAAGCTTTCTTTCCTTTTTTTGATCCAAGCACATACCAAACCTGTATCCATGTTTAAGCATAAGCCGAGTTAGTGATATATATCACAATTATATCCTTCTTATTATCTTATATCATCTCTAGTACTAAAAGTTTGATCAACTTACAGTTTTCTGTAGTTCATATTTGATTTTGTAGTATTTAAAATTGCGTAGGAGGTTAGTTTTGCAATTCTAGTTTTGTATTTTATTAAGAGACCGACAACCCTAGTGGGAATGGGACCAACAACCCTTGGGAAATGGGATTCTGCTACGGACACCGACGAGGCGGAAGAATGCGAAGGTCGTCTGCCAGTGTGGTGAGTGCATCGACGTCGCGAGCATCGTGCCAGTGACGTATCGGCTTAGCCGAACGTATTGGGTTACGTTCTTTTATCTATTTTTATGTACTTGAGTACGACACATATAAAAGCTGATAGCTATTGTATTTTGGGCATCTGGTATTTTGGAATGAAATCTCTTGGAAATTCTCTCGTCTCTCTCTCCAAATTTCTCCTCTCCTCTCCCTCCTCTCTTTTTCCCTGTCTAACAATTTGGTCTGACCTAGCCTCCTTCAGGACACGGTTTTCGTCGCCCGAAGTTACCAGCCGCCGCTTCCTTTCGTGTTCACAGTGTCGTCCTCGCTGTTCCTATTTCTCGCCGAGTGGGAACCTGTGCTCTCTGCTCGCCCGATCTGTCCTCCCGTCCAGCGTCGCCGATCGTCTGCGATCTCCCGACGACTCTTCCTCTTCTGCTAAATTTGCCGATCGCCGCCCTCTCCTGACGCTCCGCTGCGTCGTCCGCCAGATCTGCCGATCGACGCCCTGTACTGCCGCTACTCGTCCGGATTTGTTTTTTTTCCCGTCGATCGGCGCTGTTTCTAGCGCGGCCGTCTGCTGTCCAGGATATTTTCGTTGTTCATTGCTGAGTGCATGCCACCATGGCTCCGCTCGATGTCCCAGCCCGACGCCCGACGCCCGACGCCCGACGCCCGACGCCCGACGCCTGCCCCTTCGACGGATCCGGCCATCCTCCGCCGCCTTGAGGGTCATGACGACGCCATCACATTCCTCCAAGCCCTCATGCTGCGCATGGACGTGAAACTCGATACCATCATGGCCAGCCGCACCGGCACGTCCGCGAATTTGAACACGGACTCGCCGTCTCTCCTTGGCGCCCCTCCGCACCCGTACATGGACACGACTTCCAGGCTAGGCCCATGGATTCGGGCAGACCACCTACTGTGCTTCCGTCGCGCCCAGGCAACCGCCCTGCCGCGGCCTACCGTCCTCCTCAGTTGGACCCACTCCCTGCCCCTGTCCGCGCCGCGCCTCGTCCTCCCAGGCCGTTGGCCCAACCCAGGATCTCAAATCAGGAATACAACGATCTGCGTACCAAGGGCCTGTGTTTCCGATGCAAACAACCCTACTCGCCGACCCATGACTGTCCGTTGAAGGGCCTTCGGATTCTCATTGCCTAGGAGGAACTCGAGGTTACTCTTGCCGATCTTGAGTCCCTTGAGATGGACACGACAGCCGAGGACCCCCCTTCTTCCCCCTTCCACCGATTGGACCTTCCGCTGTTCTCCATCGGCGGGTTCTCGGGCCCTCATACGATGAATCTTCACGACACACTTCAGGGGCTCTCTGTGGTTGTGATGATTGATAGTGGGGCGAGCCACAATTCTATTTCCCAGCGTTTGGTGGACCGTCTGGCGTTGCCTGTGCAGACCGCAAACCGTTTTTCAGTGTGCTTAGGGGATGGTCGGCGTCGGGCAACCGGGGGCCTTTGCTCAGCTCTCACTCTCACTGTTGGCCACTTCCTTGTTCAGGAAGACTTCTACGCTTTCTCTTTGGGCGGTGTTGACATTATTCTCGGGGTAGCGTGACTCCGTACCCTTGGTGATGTCAGCGTGAATTGGGACCGCATGACCATGCGCTTCCTCCGAGATGGGAGACCTTGCTTGCTAGAAGGCGATTCAGCTTTACTGCGCCAATCTGTCTCCCCACGGTCTCTTCAGAAATCCACCGATGTGGATTGAGCAGCTTCCTTGTGGCACGTGGTGGAGCAGGCGGTCCCCCGTTCCCCGACTTCTCCAGCACTGCCGGTTATTTTGGACCTCTTTCCGGAGGTCTTCGTTGACACATCACACCTTCCCCCGTCCAGGTCGACAGATCACTGCATCTCCTTGCAAGGGGGTGTTTTCTTCATATTAGTTTGACCGTACTGATATGGCCATGCGCAGAAGGGTGAGATCTAGACACTGATCCGCGATATGCTAGCTGCGGGCATCATTCTCTCCAGCGCTAGTCCATTTTCGAGCCCCGTCCTCCTGGTCCACAAGGACAGCAGTTGGCGATTCTGCGTGGATTATCGGGAACTCAATAAGGTCACGATTCCGGATAAATATCCTATTCCGGTCATTCAGGAGTTACTAGCCGTGTTATGAGGGGACATCTATTTCTCGAAGTTGGACCTTCGCGCGGGTTATCATCAGATTCGGGTTAGGGAGGAGGATGTTCCCAAAATGGCTTTCCGCACGCATGATGGTCACTATGAGTTCCTCGTCATGCCATTTGGCTTGACGAATGCTCCCGCCACTTTTCAGGCCACCATGAATGATCTATTCCGGCCGGCCCTGCGCAGGTATATCTTGGTTTTCTTCAATGACATCCTGATTTACAGTTCATCTTGGCAGGACCATCTGGATCGTATTCGGGCGACTCTCGCCACTCTCCGGGAGCACTCCTTTCAGGCGAACATCAAGAAGTGCATTTTCGGTCAGACCGAAATTAGCTACTTGGGGCACACCATTTCCGCACACGGCGTGTCTATGGACCCAGACAAGGTTCGTGCCGTCCTTCAGTGGCCCGCACGACCGCACCTTGATCACTCCGTGTTGTTCGTGGGTTCTTGGGACTCGCGGGGTACTATCGCCAGTTCATCAGAGATTATGGCAAGATTGCCAAACCACTCTCCAACATGTTGAAGAAGACAGAGGCCGCCAACTTTCAGTGGACGCCGGTAGTGGCCATGGCCTTCCAGTCCCTGCAACGGGCTCTGAGCACCGCCCCCGTATTAGCTATGCCCGACTTCTCCCAGCCGTTGGTTGAGTGCGGCGCGTCTGGCTCGGGTTGTCTGTGCGGTATTGATGCAATCGGGACAACCCATCGCCTATTTCAGCCGCATGTTTGCCACCACCGTGCTCCCCCGCTCCGCTTACGAGTCCGAGTTGATAGCCTTGGTTCTTGCAATACAACATTGACACCCTACTTGCTAGGCTGCCACTTCACAGCCCGGACTGATCACCATAGCCTGCACTATCTCCTCCATCAGAAAATTGCGACTCCAGCTCAACATGTTTCGGTGGCCAAACTATTGGGCTATGATTTTTCGATCGAGTTTAGGGTCGGGTCTTCCAACTGTGCGGCCGACTCTCTCTCTCGACAGTCGCTGACTGCGAGTTTGACTGTCCTTTCTAGACCCGTTTGGGAGGATACTTCGCTCCTTCAGTGCGTGGTGGCGGCTGACCCCGCCCTGCAGACGATTGTTGAGGCCTTACGGGAGGACGCCACTGTCTGCCCGCCTTATCGCCTTATGGGCGAGCGTGACCGTTTGGTACTCTCCGCCTCCTCCCAGCTGATTACTCGCCTGCTCGCCGAGTTCCACGCCACCCCGGAAAGGGGTCACGCCGACACCTTTTGGACGTACCGTCGCCTTGCAACTTCACTTTATTGGCCAGGGATGTTTGGATAGGTCAAGGCGTTCGTCGCCGCCTATCTGTTGTGCCAACGTGCAAGTATGAGGTCACGTTTCTTGGGGGCCTCCTTCAGCCGCTCCCTATTTCGACCCAGAATCCAGATCTGGGAGGACATATCCATGGACTTCATGTCTAGGCTTTCCCGCTCTAAGACATGAGACTGCATCTTAATGATCGTGGATCGCTTATCCAAATATGCTCACTTCATTCCCCTCCGCCATCCATTCACAGCCCCAGGGGTAGCCGCAACTTTCATTGACGAGGTGGTCCGTCTACATGGGTTTTCTCGCTCCATCGTGAGCGACCGCGACCCCCTTTTATTGAGCTCGTTCTGGCTGGCATTGTTCAAGATGCATGGAACTCAGCTTCGGATGAGTACAACATACCAACCGCAGACAGACGACCAGTCCGAGGTCATGAATCGTTGTTTGGAGACCTATCTGAGATGCTTTGTGTGTGACCACTCGCGCACATGGGTGGAGTGGATTTCTTGGGCCGAGTATTCTTTCAACACATCCTTTCATTCCAGCTCCGACACCACACCGTTCGAGGCAGTCTACGGTAGACCTCCGCCCCCCGTCACGCGTGCTCTACCCAGCAAATGCGCCGTGGCCGGCCTCCTCCGCGACCGATATTCCATACTCCTTCAGCTTCGTCATCACCTCCAGCGCGCCCAAGACAGGATGGTGGCCTCGACCAACCGCCATCGCCGAGACATCCAGTTCATAGAGGTAACGTGGTATTCGTCAAGCTTCGACCGCACCGCCAGGTTACAGTGACCCCGCGGGCCCATTCCAAGTTGGCGGCCAAGTTTTACGGCCCTTTTGAGATTCTTGCCCGGGTTGGCACTCAGGCGTACCGCCTCCGTCTCCCTCCGGGGAGCCGCATTCACCAGTGTCACATCTCGCAGCTCAAGCGCGTGATAGGAGATCACCCAGTCGAGGCGGTGCTTCGCCCACCTGCACCCAACGACACACCATCAGTGTTCTTGCCCTAGTACATCTCGGACGCGCGCACGAACCTTCGCGCAGAGCAGCCGGTCGAGCAGCTCTTAGTGGTTTGACAAGATCGCCCACCATCAGAGGCTACATGGGTGGACCGTTCGGATTTGCGCCACCAGTTTCCAGACTTTTGCCTTGAGGACAAGACAAATTTTCCAGCTGACGGTATTGTTATGGACATCGACGAGGCGGAAGAAGGCGAAGGGCGTCCGCCAGTGTGGCGAGTGTATCGACGTCGCGAGCATCGTGCCAGTGACGTGTCGCGGTGCCGGCTTAGCTGAACGTATTGGGTTACGTTCTTTTATCTCTTTTTATGTACTTGAGCACAACACTTATATAAGCCGATAGCTATTGTATTTTGGGCATCTGATATTTTGGAATGAAATCTCTTAGAAATTCTCTCACGTCTCTCTCCTAATTTCTCCTCTCCTCTCCTCTCCCTCCTCTTTCTTTTTCCCCGTCTAACAGATTCGGTGTTTTGCGCAGGAGGCTAGCGACTTGTTTTTAGAGAATACGTCTTCTCTTTTTTCTTTCTTATCAATTGGCGCCCTCCGATTGTGGTGAGTGCTCTTTTCCGTGAATATAATGGTGCAATTATCTTGCCATGGCAGTGAACTAGTATTTCCCCTTCAATCCTAGATTTCCCATCGGGTTTATCTTGTCTTTCTTCACCATTTTTCAAAATGCTCTTTTAAGATATTGCATATCTTTTAATGAAACTGACATTCTTATGAACATATATTGAATATAGGGTATGGTGAGATAATTTTACTAAGTTTGCGGACTATTTCTGAACTCCCTCCGTGCTTCCAAGAGACCTTATTGTTGTCGTCAAATTTAATATAAGTTTGCCAATATTTTATTTAAATGTTAGTGTTGTTCGATCTATGTTTTCATATTATTATATTGATGATTGATTTTTTGTGAAATAATCATTGAAGTCGTGTGTTCTATGTTTGCTCGCGAGGATTTGCTCATGACCTAAATTTATGATTATTTTAAGACATAAGAAACACTTTAAGAATTTCCCCTACGCACGCTTGCAAATAATAAGAAGAATATAAGTACATGGAATAGGAGATCGAAGAATTAGATATTTATGTAAGAGAAAAACAATATTTTGACAGATTCATCGCATTAACACTAGTAACACCAAGTCAAGACATAGACTGTAAGGGTGATGAAATGTGTAATTTAATATGGTGCATAATGCGACCATTCTCTTAAGAATAGTCTTGCAGGCCGTTAATAAGAAAGTAAAAGATTAATGGAACGTTAAACTTAAATTAATGGCTTTAAGCGGATGTTTTTTTTATGTTCATGTCGGCCACTAATAGAAGATAACCAGGAGGCACAAACGAGATTTTCTCTTGTGATAGATAGAAGCACACTATCTTACTCATATGGCTTAACAGTCCTTATGAGCCTCATGTTGGGGAGTTGACCCCTTAGTACTAGATTCGAGTCTGTGTCCGTGACTGGGAGGCACTAGAACACCAATATTCCTTAGTAGAGACTCGAATTGCTAGATTGTGCATAAGAAACTTCATAAACAGAAATAAGAAGAAAAGAGAATATAAGTCCTCTTCACTTGAAATACGAAATTGGGTCCAAGAACCATACACATTAATAGTCCTGAACTCAGAGAAGGTTCAAAATAAAATTTAATCGCAGAAAATATGATTTACATTCAATTGTACTTTCTTAGAAAAATCATGCATAGAACTATGTTTTCCTTAGTAATAGCGTAAAACATAATTTTAAAGTATGCATGCTTAATTGTCTTTATGTTTGTGTCACTAGGGGAAAAGTCTTTCTTGCTCGCTAGTGGATTGGTCTGCTTTCGGAATTTTCTTTACAGGGAATATGGGTTATAAGTTCGCACATACTTTTAGTGGGCTCTGTGTTTCATCAGTAAGGTATTTTTTGCAAAATTTTATTTCCAGCCCCTTACTTCCGCTGTAAGCTTTAGTTATTTTTGTTATGATACTAATTTTAAATACTATAAGGAAAGACATGATGTACTTAGGCATTAATGAGACTATGATTAAAGATAGGGCGTAATGGCGACAGAGGACCCATATAGCCGACCCCACTATGGTGGGATAAAGGCTTGAGTGTTGTTGTACTAATTTTAAATACTGTTGCTTAGTTTGCTTCACATCATAAGTTTCGGCCAGACTTATGAATTGATGCTAAACTAGGTAGGGGTGTTACATGTGAGTTCTGCTAGTTTTTTCTGGTTTGCGAGTTTTTTCTGCTTTTGCGAGTTCTCCTAGTGTACTCGCCGTCTGATGGGAGCTGCACATATGCGATTCAGAATTCTTGCGAACTCTCACGACCTTCAGTGGATGACTTTTTTGAATTATGCTCCCGCGTGTTTCACGCCAGCGTGACCTCTACTGAACCTGAGATCTCTTCCATCTGGAACCCGCCGACACTTCCTGCGAGCTCTTACATGTATTCAGCGCATTCCGGTGAGTTCTCCTTCCAAACTCGCGTTCTCTTTCTGTGAGCTTGCTGAACTTGCTTCATTTGAACTGTGGTCAATCCACCTCACTCTCCTACAACCACTAACACTGCTCCTCCCACAATCATTTCCAGTGCCTCAGGAAATTTTGGAACGACGTCAAAATTATTTGGACAAAATTATCTAGATTGGAGTGTCTCCTTCACCTTCCTTTTGCTCTCTCAACGCAAACGCCACCATCTCACTTACGCTTCTCCTGATCCCGCGTCTCCTGCCTATGCTGATTGGGATGCCAATGATGCTCTTGTTAGCATATCTCTTACGAACAGACTTTTTGATGCATGTTTGCATATCATCCGCCATGACGACACTGAGAAGGTCGCATGTGACCATCTTACTGCCCTTTAATCCAAGGATGCCAAATCATCTCGCATTTTCACCCTGTATTCTGATCTCTTCGCTCAGCTAAATCTTTATCCCGATGCTCCGTATCAGGAAGTTTAGTCTCTCGGCGCAAAACTTCTCCAGTAACGCCCATTCTCTGCTGACCTAGCCACTCATCAAAAACATTTTCAGGAACTCTTGGTGATCTGCTATCTTCTCCGTCTTCCAGATTCATATGAGATGATCCACCAATAGATCTTGGGAGAACCTGATACTCTCACATTGGATGCTATTGCCGCTCACATCTCTGTAGTTACTAACCTTATGCAGCGGCCTCCGATCGTGCCTCCTCCGCCCTTCGACAATCTTGCTCATGAGACCGCCTTGTAGAGCTCAAAATGGTCGTGGAGGCCGCACCAGCGGTCGTGGGGACCCCTCCCTCTTTGCTTCCATTGTGGATGACTTGGCCATCTTGTCGAAAAATGCTTTGTCAAGCATCCTCACCTCCGTCCTCAGACACATGTCAGCACTATTGCGCTTGAGCCTTTTGCCTCACCGTCCACCCAACCACCCCAGCCACCAGAGTCCGCTTGTTGGTTATCTTCGGCAGATATTGAAGCTTTCATCAATGACTTCAATCAATCTTCCCCAATTGCCACTTCATCAGGTAGCGTACATGTTGCTATTCATGGTAAGTGGCTCATCGACTCGAGTGCCACTAATCATATGACTGAAAACCCTCTTGTCTTCTCGCACCTCGAGAGACATAACCGGCTACCTTCGATCTTTGTGATTGATGACTCTCTTGCTCTAGTTTGTGGCTTTGGGCTTGTGACTACCACCTCTCTTCTCCAGTTGGACGACAATTTATTCGCCCCTAATTTTCCTTGCAATTTGTTGTTTGCCAATGCTCTCTCACGGTAATTGTAATGCTTTATCTTATTTTCTCTTGCTTGTTTTTTAGGACCTTCACTCGCAAAGAATAATTTCTACTGGGACTGAACGCGTCGGTCTCTACTACCCCGACGATCTTCCCACTTTTTCTGCATCTGTCGTCTCCACTTCTCTACTCCAGTGGCATCGTCTTCTTGGTCATCCGCCACTGCACCTGCATCTCCTTCATCGACTCATGCCTTCTTACAATGATGACTCCATTTTAGAATACGAGGCTTGCCAACATGACAAGCATCGTCATACTTCTTTTCCTCCTAAACTATGTAAAAGTTCTATTCATCCTTTGGCCTTGTTCATTCAAATCTTTGGGGTCCTAGTCCCACCAAGTTTGTTGGTGAAGGTAGTCTGTACTTAGTAACTTTATTGATGATTTCTCTAGATATACTTGAATGTATCTTTAAAGAAATGTTCTGAACTTTTTTCTGTTTTCTTAAAATTTTATAATGATATTCACACTCAATTTGGTATGACGCTCAAAATTATTCGAAAAGTTAATGCGAAAGAATATATGAGTCAACAGTTCTTATCTTTTTGCACATACAACACTATTATTCATCAGACCAATTGTGTGCATATATACCAACAAAATGAGGCGGCGAAAGAAAAAATCGTCATCTCCTCGTTGTTACCCATACACTCCTTTGTCAGATTAATGTTCCCCGCTTCTATTGGGGTCATGCAGTTTTCATTTCTTGTTTTATAATTAACCGTTTACCTTCTTCTATATTTTATGGTAAGACCCCTTTCTCGCTTTTATATCCGACCGGTTAAATTTTCCTCCCACCCTGCGTATGTTTGGTTGTACTGCTTTCGTCCACACACCTGCATCTGGTCGCGATAAATTCTCCGCTCATGTCACAAAGTGTATCTTCGTGGGGGTACTCTCCAACTTAGATGGGATATCGTGATTTCGATACTATCTCAAAACGCCAATACGTCTTAGCTGACGTTATCTTTTTTGAGTCTACTCCTTATTTTTCCAAGGACGGATGACCTCTTACTCTTGAAACCTCTCGTCCTCTCTCTACCACCTATCATCCTCCCACCTATGTTTCGTCGTTCCTTAGTATTCATGCTCCTTCCCCAAATATCCCGCAACCGCCACCAACTCATGCACGTGTTCTTTCAATTTCATCCTTTCCATGTCATTATCGTCGACATCCTGCTTCCCCACCTGTTCTTGCTCCTTCCACTCCAGAGTCCCCGCCGATAACTCCCAGACCAGCGCTCTCCTCTACGGAGGGTTCCCACTCTTCATTATACTCAAATCTAGATCTTCCCATTGCTTTCCGCAAAGGGGTAATAGGGGAGCACACCATCCTCTTGCTAATGCTATCTCATTTGCCCATCTCGGTCCTTCATGCAATAAGTTTGCATGGGCTCTCTACCATTACAGTTCCTACTACATCTGAGGAAGCTTTTCGTATACCATGCTGGAAAGTAGCCATGGATGAGGAAATCTCTGCCTGACAATCACGAGGTACCTGCCTACCTGGACTCTCGTCCCTACCCCGTCTAGAGGAGATATTGACATCATCAAGTTTCTCCCCAACGACAATGTGGATCGATGCAAGGCTCGTCTTGTTGCCAATGGGTATATGGTGTTGATTTCTTTGACACCTCTCCGGTTGCCCGTATTAGTACTATCCGGGTCCTCTTCTCAGTTGCTGTCAACAAGGATTAACAAATGTCTCAGCTTGATGTTAAAAATTCCTTCCTCTATGGTGACTTACATGAAGAAGTCTATATGGAACAACCATCTGGTTATGTTACTCAGGAGGAGTCTCAGGTGTGTAAGCTTCAGAAGGCCATCTATGATCTCAAACAAAGCCCTCGCGCATGATTTAACTAATTCAGCCAGGTAGTCTCTATCATTGGTTTCTCTAGAAGCAATGCTGGTTACTCTCTTTTTCTATGGAAAACCAATCATGGCCTGGTCATTCTTACCGGAAATGACTCATTTCCAGGTTGAGTGGCAAAACAATTTCTGCTTTGTCTTATAATGCTCAGTTTTTCCAATCAACCGCAACCTTTGGTTGGATTAAGAAGTTGCACCTCCACCCGCGGGAGAGGATTTTCTGGTGGAGATTGGCCTGGAATGCCATTCCAACACGAGCGTGATTGCATCGACGTGGACTCTCGACGGACATTGGGTGTCCTTGGGGCTGATCCTCCCCCGAAACATGTGATTATCTCGTCAGTGAGTGCTCTGTTCTTCATGATCTTTCCGCTGCCCTGCTCCGGTGGGGCATCCGATTACCATCATTCCGGTGCTGTACGGACGTGACAACTCTTATCAGGTGCACTAAGACGAGTGATTTGGGTCCCTTCCGTATTTTTTGCTATGCTGTTTATCAAGCTTGGCGCGGCCGTAATGCCAAGGCGGCTATTATTTTGGAGAACATCACCATTCTCTGAGCTCCCCCCTTCTCTGGACACTGGGGCGCTAATCAACCGTATAGGCCGTTTCAACCAACTTCGTGGTGCCCCCCGCCTCCGGGTTGGATCAAATTGAATATTGATGGTGCTCTTGGCTCTAATGGGGCGCTTGGCCTTGGGGTTGTGGCCTGCAACGATGCTGGTGCAATCCTCTTTGCGGGCTCCTTCTCCTCCTCCCACTGGGACCAGGGGGTTCGAGCTTGCGACCCTGCTTGCATTGAAAAAGCTTATTAAGTCGTCTATGCTCGACGGTCGGGGTGCCATTATCGAAGGAGGCTGACAGAATCTGATTGCGGTTTGCTCTAGGAGCCTTGCCAAGGGTCGGTGGGCGGCTATTGAGGATGGGGAGGAGGACTTTGCTATTCTTAGTGGATTTGCGCAACTTCGTTTCCAGTTTGCTCTACGGGAGGCCAACAAGGTGGCAGATTTCTGCGCCCGTTTTGCTATATCTAGTACTTTTATTTGGCCTAACTTTGTTGATAATCCACCCGAGTTTGTTGAATTAGTTGTGTCTGATGTCGAGGGGATCTTGTAATAGCCCTAGCTTCACACTCTTTTTTCTCTTTCTAATGCAACCACAAACTTTCAAACAAATGACTTCTCTAGAATTGAGAAAACAAAGAAATATCTTCTGGAGCATTTTATGTCCAAAGATATGAGTCCTACAAGATACTTCTTGGGAATAATAATTGTGAGACAATAACTCCATAGTTCTTTCCCAACACAAGTATGCTCTAGATCTATTTAATGATGCCGGTCTTCTTGGAACGAAACTTGCTCGGAATCCGATGCCTATGGACATTGATTAACTTTGGGACGAGACACCCCTCTCTTACAAGATATTACTCGATAAAGACGTATGGTCTGTAAACTCATTTATCTTACCGTAATCAGACCTGACATGCCCTATGCTGTGGGGAGAGACAACCAATTCACGCAGACCCCCGGAGAGTGTCACCTACAAGATGCTTTAAAAATATTAAAGTATATCAAAGGGTCTTCAGGAAACAGATTGTTGTTTTAAAGAAACAATAATTTACGCATTAAATCATACTCAGATGCAAGCTATGCAAATAATAAAGGAGATCGAAAATTCACTTCTAGATTCTGCACATAGGTCGGAGGAAATCTGGTCACATGGAAAAGCAAGAAGCATAGCAGTAGTGTCCAGGTCATGTGCCGAAGCTGAATACAAAAGTATGACCTAGACTGATTGTGAGTTGAAATGGTTGAGAACACTTCTAAAAGATTTGGGAGAAATCTACAATTATCCTCTATCGATGTTTTGTGATAATAAAACTGCTATCTACATATCTAAAAATTCAGTGTTTCATAAAAGAACAAAACATACTAAAGTTGATTGTCACTTCATCAGAGAGGAAATTATACAAAAATAAATATGCACTTCATTTGTTCCTTCACACAAAGAGCTGGCCATGTCTTCACCAAACCAATTTCTTCTTCCTTTTCAGATATTTGTGCTAAGCTGAGAATGATCGATATATATGCTCCAGTTTGAGGGGAGTGTTAAAACCCAAGATTAAAAGCCCCCAAAAGAGGCTCACTGTACATTCTCTTTTTGAATTTAGTCCCATATCTCCAAATGTAAATTCTTCCTCTTCCTCTACCCTATATAATGAGGGGAGTTCTCATGTAATATTAAGAATGTTTAGGAATAATAATATTTAATATTTCATATTCTAACCAGCAACTTTGATGCTTGGTATTTTACAGGCTTAGTACATATTCAGATGCAATTTCTCAATTGTGCCTTATTTTATTATATTTCTTGTTACTGCTACACAGGTAAAACATAGCAGGACATCTTGTGCTTCATCATATGAAAAGGATTTCACTGATCTAGTAAAATTTTATACTTCATCAAGATCGAATAATAAAAAAGGAAAGAACAGTTTCATTAATGATGGGGAGTATAAAAAAGGAAAGAAAAATTCCCATATCTCTTTGGATGTTTCTTCTGATGAAGATGATACATCAGAATCAGATGGCGATCATACATCAGAACCAGATGAAGAAGGTGCATCAGAATCAGATGAAGCTGATACACCAGAATCAGACAGTTACTACTGTGATCACAAGCATTCACGTGGGAGTTCAGCAGATGAAGATTATGTTCATCCATGGGGAGATCAACTGACAGCTGAATATCTTGAAGATGAGTTGGATATACCTTACAATGCGGATGATTTGGATGGTAAAGTTATCTTTGTGATGCTTTCTCCTTGGAGATGCTTTAAAATGATTCTATTTGTTATTTCCCTGATTATTACACGAGGTTTCTTTTATGGCACTACCCTTGTTCCTTTCCATCAATTTAAATGATTTAGATGATTAAAGATTCTAATTCTCACCTTGGCATTTAGAAAGGTTCGAAATGATTCTATTTCAAAATTTTTGCTTAGTGCTGTTAAGATATTTGGAGAGTTTCTACTTCAGCTCGAAGCGGACAAAAGCATGCATTGGAGAAGTGATGAACATGCTAGACCTCTAAATTGCCCTCTCCTGCATCTTGAATACCAGGATGTTACCATTACTCATTGTTCATTGTGTCAAGAAATAGTCAATAAAATTAGATTACTATGTTATGAGTGAGTGCCCTAAATAGACAATGAGAGAATACTGGTATCTTAAAGTACAAAGGGATATTCTCTGGAGGAATACTCAACACAAAAAGGATATTCTCTAACACCTCGTTCAAGCTGGGGAATTTACGGGTTTCTTTAAATCTTAAAGAGATCTTAGGCAAGATGATCCCATCTCTCCCACATTCTGATTGCAGCTGATTACATATCCAAAGGTCTTTACCAACATTTCTCTAAATATTCATCCATGCGATTCAAAAAATGGAGCACTTACGTTATCAACATCTATGGTTTGTTGACGACATGAATATTTTCAACTGAACTAAATCCATCCTTAATTGTTCTTCTTATATGTAGACCTATTTATACAAAAAAATGATTCCATGAATATTGTATTCAGAGGATGTTGGGCTAAATAAAGGTAATGAAAAAAATAAAGAAAATACATAAGAAATACACTGCACTCCCCCTAAGCTGAAACATTTGTGTTGTATGAGCTAAGCTTGGAGACAACTCCTGTAGTAAGTGATCAAGTTCTACGTGCATGCCCCTTTCGTGGGATATGCAGAAAGCCTGGTGTGACTCCCATTAGATGGACCTGCCATACAATCCATTTACGCTCTATTGCCATGTCATGGCGAGGTGATTAAAATCCAAAGGAGCAGAGGGTGTGCAACCATCAGGCACCTATTACCTTCTTAAAGCCCAGAAGGGAAATCACTAAGAGGTCCACCGTCGAACGGTACCCCTCCACTACTGTCGGTAACTTGGTATGGCGCGACAGATACCCAGGAAATCCTTAGTACTCCCAATTAGTCATGAACATAAAAACCGGGCCTGACGGACCGGCCCGAGCCCGGCCCGGTTCAGGCCCGAACCGGGCCGAGCCCTTACCCGGGACCCTGAAAGGGCCCCGGTTCGGCCATGCTACCCGGGCCGGGCCGGGCCGGGTAAAGCCCGAAAATCGGGCTAGCCCGAGACCGGGCCGGCCATAGCCCGATCCGGTCTCGGGCTAGGCCTGATTGAGCCTAACGGCTCTTATTAGAGCCGTTAGGCTCATCATGGCTGCCAAGTGGCAGCCATGCTGCCATGAGAGAGCAGCCAACGACTCTCTCTCAAGAGAGCCGTTGGCTGCTCTTTTTTTTTATTAATTTTTAATTAAATTTTTAATTAAAAAAAACAAAAAATATCCTATAAATACCCCCCTCCCCTCTCTCTTTTCTCACACCCCACCCCTCTCTCTCTCTCTCTTAGCTCTCCCAATGGCGTCGTCCTCCACAACTCCAGCTTCGTCTTCCCAAAGTACGACTTCGGTGGTGGAGCACAACCGTAGAGCGAGTATTTGGGAGCATTTCGAGATGGTCCTAGTCGGGACCGAAAGAAATGCGCGCTGCAAGATGTGCTCGAAGTTGCTATCCATCAACGGCAACTCGACGCTCGTTAGACACCAGAAGCCTATGTTTTCGTACGCCGCCGCTTTAAATCCGCTACTTTACGTAGAAGGCGTAGAAAATTTGATCGACAAAATCAATACTAATCTAACCTTAAATATAAATTATGATGAGGATGACCCCGTTAGTAGTACAAGTTTTACTATTTTTTTTACGCAAAGTTATAATTATTACAATAACTTATACGGGTCACGACCCCGCGAAGAAATAACGCAACCCAAAACGAAGGATAGTCTTAAAAATAAAATTTTAGATTTAGCTTCTAGGAAAAAAGCGCGCACATCTGGTAGTTTAGATGAATTAGGATTATACACAAAAACTCAATTTAGCGATTTTATGAGTTCGGACGAGATCGAAAACTTCGATCTCTTAAATTGGTGGAAAGGTAAAGCTAATACCTATCCTGTTTTGGCCTGTATGGCCCGTGATTTATTAACTGTTCAAGCTAGTACAGTAGCTTCGGAGTCCGCTTTTTCTCTTAGTGACAGAGTTTTGAACGAGCGGAGGAGCCGTCTTAACGAAAATTCGCTGGAGATTTGCATATTCTACAAGGACTACTTGGACAGTTTAAAGAGGAAGCAACACATAACAGCATTGGAGGATAGCTCGGAGGAGATAGAAGACGAAATGGACGCGTTGAATCTACAAGATGATTAAATCGAGCACTCTAAATGTACTTTTTTTATATATGTAAATTTTTTTAATTAAATTTTATAAGAATCATAGCCTTCATAGGTTTGTATTTTCAATTTTGTATTTTGCACAATTGTACGACTTAAATTTTGTAATATTTTAATTTTTTTGTTCCAAATTTTCAATATTAATAAAATTTTTTGTTCCAAATTTTTCGTTCCAATTGTTCAATATTAATACAATCTAATTCTAACCTTAAAATTTTTCATTTTTTTAAAATTTTTTGTTCAAAATTTCAATACTTAATTATTTATAAAAAAAAAAATTAAAAAATTTAAAATTTTAATTAAAAAAGAAAAAAAATCGGGTCGGCCCGGATCGGGCCCGAGACCGGCCCGGCCCGGGCCCGAGACAGGCCCGGCCCGAAGGGCCGGAGCAGGCAGCACATAAGTGCTGCCTGCCCGGCCCAGGCCGGCCCGATTCCAGGGGAGGACCGGGCCGGCCCGGCCCGATGTACGAAAAAGCCCGATCGGGCCCGGTCCAGGCCGGCCCGATCGGGCTTTATGTTCACGGCTACTCCCAATGGACAACGCTACATCGAGGCTGGGGTGGTTCATCACCGCAAGGTGGAGCCGCGTGACGACATCCTCACTAATGAAGTTGTATGTGCTCCCTGTGTCCATGAGGGCGACCAAGAACGAGAATCGACATCTGAAGGGTCTCCCCCGAGTTGTTGATCACCTCTTGGTCAGCGGAGAAATTGAGAAATTGAAACCTTCCATTGGATAACACACCATAAGGAGTTCCTGAAAGTGTTTATGTCGAGTTGCAAGGTTAGCGGAGAAAGACTGATGTTGGAGAGGTTCTGTGCCATGGGATTGAACTTCCAGATACGCAACAACGAGTGAGAGTACTGGACGAGCGAAGAGATCTGAGTAGATGGTGTAGATGCAAGAGGTTTTGACACCCTTGGAGTAAAGAGCTGCAAGATGGTCTCACGCAGTCTTCACAGTTTCATCATGTGACAGATGATAGGCAAACACTCTTTAATGAGACTGATTGCTAATCAAGTTTGAACAAGAGTATCACTGATGTCCCAGTCAACATAGGTGGAGGATGTAGGGTCTGGAGCGCTGTCAGTGAGATGATGTCCTTTGCGTTGAGAGTGCAAAAGAAAAGTGAAAGAGAAACTCCAATGGGAATAATTTGTTACAATTAATTTGGAAGTCGTTCAAAGATTGTCAGATGCACTGGAATGGAGTGCAGGGGTAGGAGAAATTGCAGTGGAGTAGGAGGGAGCGACGGAGTGGCCATAGTTTTGTGCAAGCGAGAGATGCGAGAAGTCCAGTGGCGGAGTCAGCGGGCTCGGCTGTCAGAGATCACATCATTCGTCTTTCGGTGAGCTCGAAGGTGCTTCTTATCAGCGAGCTTGCAGGAAGGCCACTGCCGTAGATGAGTCACGCGAAGGAAGTCGCGCGCAAGAGAAATCCCACATGACGATCCTTTATAAAAGAGGGGGGTGGGAGAATCGCTAAGCAGCTGGCGAGATCGGCGAGCTCAAGCAGCCAACAAGTTAGTTTGGCGAGCGAGGAGCAGCTTGCGAGATCGGCAGAGAGCATGCAGGAGTTCGGCCAGGAGTTTTGTGAGCTCTCGGAGCACGATGTTGGAGCTTGCAGTCGCTGGCGACGAGCTCGCAGTAGGAGCTCGCAATTGCAGTCGAAGCTTGCAGGTGCAGTCGGAGCATGATGAGTTCGCAGTCGGAGCCAATAGTCGGATCTCGCAGTCGGAGTTCGATGAGTTCGCTCGGTGTAGGGTTCGACGAGGATGAGCTTACATCACTGAACGTGAGTGTGGAGCCCGTCCGTCTATAAAAGGAGGGTATCGGTGAGCGTGGGGCGAGATCTCCAGGCTTGATTAGAGTTCGTCTATTGACGAGCTTTGTGAGGTGGCTATCTCTCGTGTAAGGCCGGGATGAATACACGAAAACCGGACAGGTTCGTGTATGGCCGGGAGAAATTATGCGAGAGGTAGAGACGAGAGATGACAAAAAAAATTTCGTCCTGCTCTGATAGACGAGTTTTTGAGGTGGCTATCTCTCGTGTAAGGCCAGGAGGAACACACGAAAATCATACAGGTTCATGTATGACCGGGAGATATTACGGAGAGCTAGAAACGAGAGAGGGCAATGAAAAAATTCGTCCTACTCCGATACCATTTGGGAATTTGAAATATTAAATAAATATTATTCTAAAATTTCTAACTTACATAGGAATTCTCCCCTTTATATTGAATAGAGGAGGAAGAATTTATATCTGGAGATGTGAGACTAAATACAAGAGAGAGGAGTACAATGGTCCCCTTGTTGGGCTTTTTGCAAAGTGAGCTTTAAATATTTTCTCTTTGAAAAATTTAAGCGGTAGTTTTTTGGGATTTTATTAGGAAAGTAGCAGCACAAGTACACGGGGGTGCATTGACCCTAAACAAAACTGCATACGTATGAGTGGAATTCTTTAGATATGGAGAGAAACATGAACTTCAGATATTGTTGATGAGCAAAGTTAGGAAGACAACCTCTTCAGATCCAATGCTGTGTTGAATCCTTTAGAAAACAAGAATGTTTGCATAAATATTGAGTTGCTTTACTTTTGATTGCAAGATCTTAAATTATATATATTTTTGTGTAGCTTATTAACTTTTTTTATATTTTGTTAAATTAGCTATTATGTATCTAGCTCAAGCTCATGATATTTGACAGTTTTAATTCACACTCATGTCATCTTAATAGTGACTTTATGCTTGCATATGCAGTTTGCTATGCTGAGTTCCCTGAAAAGAAGCCACCTAAGAAAATGGAGCTTTTTGAGCCGACACAGGCGCCTGATCCACATGAACTCTTAGGACATGGTCCTACAATTATATATGTGCCTACGAGAAAGGAAACAATTAAATTAGCTGGGTATTTCTGCAATTCTGGTGTTATGGCTGCTCCGTATCATGCAAAGGTGTTTCTTTTTAATGCCATTTCAAAATCAACAGAGAAGATATTGTGGCATGATTTTCTAGGGTTAGATTATCTTTGATTATGTTTTATGTTTGATTTTGTTTATATGCATTTGGGATTTG
Source organism: Dactylorhiza incarnata (assembly GCA_033032865.1). Lineage (NCBI taxonomy): Eukaryota > Viridiplantae > Streptophyta > Magnoliopsida > Asparagales > Orchidaceae > Dactylorhiza > Dactylorhiza incarnata. The sequence goes on from JAWHQI010000337.1 coordinate 1,060,741, forward strand.
GTACCATGCCGATGTTACTTTCCGTACTCTTTTGCACTGGAGTAGTTATTTGCATTATCTCTTTTTTTTAAACCAATTTTTTGATGGGAATTTGATTCAATATCTTCGAGTGGTAAATGTTTTTATCCTTTTCAGTCATCATATATAGTGGATTATGTGTTATACATATAATTAATTTGACTCCTTTTCTTGTCAATTGTTTAGTATCTCATATGTACCTACTTTATTTAATGACGCGTTCAATATGTTGATACTCTTATATAAGCATCACTGGAGAATGAAAATCAATATTATTTTATACTAAGCACACATTGCAATTTTCTTGCAGCTTCCCAAACCCCAACTAAGGCGCACACATGAGGACTTCCATCAAAACCTAATAGAGGTAAATTGCTAGATTTGTGAGATTTTGAATATTTAATAGTGTTAGAAGTCTATTTCTACTTGGTTTTATTTTTTGTTGTCTTTTTATACATTACGGATGCACTCTCCTACCCTTATTATAAATAGGACGGACTTTTCTTTTCTTTTCTTTGGTAATAATAATAATTTCTACTCATTTGAACATGGCCTCAGAGCAGCCCTTAACACTCACGCCCTAACCCGATGTAGGCGATCTCGTCGACTGCTTCCGTAAATGATAATGAGGACTGCTTTCGTAAATGATCCCATCAACTTCCACTCTGCCTGATCCTCCCGACTCTCGCTCAACAAAATGACCAGTCGTTTGCTTTCGTATACTGATCTAGGTTGATTTCCATAAACCAATCCATGTCTCATTGATTTCCACTGATATCAGCTTCCACTCCTCAACGCTCGGCCTCTCACTTCTCTAGACTGGAGTCGCCTTCCTTCATTGATCTAGGAAGCCACTGCTCACCGTTCTCTTCCACTGTAGACCGCATTGCACCTTCTGGTCTGCATTTGTAACCGTTGAAGATGGCCAACCTCCCTTCACAACTCTCTACCAGCTGCCAACAACACTTTTTGTGGCCGACAAGGAAAAGTTTATATGGCCTTTTAGATATTGTTTATGGTCATTTTTTGTGTTCAAATCATTTTTTGGCAAATCTCTGTACTATAACATGAGATTGATTTGATTTTTATTTCTATTCTTGGAATCTTTGTAAGCTTCCGCATTCTCCTTTCCTTATTTTTGTGTGTTGTGGGCCATATCAATGAAGAAGTTTATGGAAGATTTCGGTATGAAGAAAGAAATGAAGAAAGAAGAACAATTTCAGACTTTGCCAATAACACATGAGCTGCTTGTGACAAATCCGCTTTTCATAAAGAGGGAAAAACATTTAATTACTTTTAAAAGCGGATCAAATAAGTCTCAAATTGATTATTTTATGACCCGCAAAATGGATAAAATAATTTGCAAGAATTGCAAAATCATACTAGTCGAAAGTTTGACAGCACAACATAGGTAGTGGTGTTGGATGTGCAAATTAAATATAATAAATTTAAGACAAGGACAAAAGTGTTACCAAAAATTCGGTGGTGTAACTCGAAGATGAAAAAACAGGTTGCTTTCAACTTTCAAGACAATAGTTATGGAACAACTAGTTGATGACCCTTATGTTGATCCTAGATTTTAATGAGATGTTATGTTTTCACATTTAAGGATACGTGAAGAGAACGTACTTGGAGAATTAAAAGGTCGTGTGTCCCCAAATAAAGAATCTTGGCGGTGGAAAGACAAAGTGAGGGAAAATAGGTCCAGCTATAAAACACTTTACGCTTGTAGGAGTGATGGAAATTTGGCGATGTATAAAGTCGTCAAAAAAGAAGCTAAACATGCAGTACAACAACAACAACAACATAACCCATATAGTCCCCAATCATTGGGGGTATGGGCGGGGGAAGATTGGAAACAGACCTAACCTTTGGCACTATGCACAAAGTGGCTTCTCTCAGAGGAGAAAGACCTAACCTTTGACAATAAATGCACAAAGTGGCTGCTCACAGAGTACCACTGAAATAGTGGCCCCCTATACCGTCGCGTTTGCTGCGGAATCATGCCCTCAAATCAAAGCCAAAGACATCAGAGAGGGCAGACCCAAGAATCCATTTTGATTTATGTGCACATAACCATGCTTCCTTCATTCAGCATCCAGAGCATTGGTGAAGCACAACATGCAGTAATTAAAAAAAAAGTTAAGCTTATGAAGAATTTTATAAGCGACTAGATCAAGGTTGTCAGGATCGAGATCCTAGGTGGGATCGTTTTGCTGGTTGGATCGGATCGTAGCGTAGGATCGGATCGAGGATCGTAAGATCCCACTACGTTCATAAATTAAGACTTAAACAATTAAATTGAATTTGGTATCATCCAATTACACAAAAAATCAACAAAAAAATTTATAAAACTAAGCAAACAATTAACTTCCTATCATAAGTTTAACGAATTAAACAAGTAACTTCAACTAGGATGCAGTTCACATCATCCTCTACCATTCCCTTCTATATGAAAAGGAAGAATTACAGCAGTACAACACCACTTGAATTGGTGCATGCAGATTTCAGCAATTTCAGCAAACAATCTGGATATGCCTTAAAATGTCTAAGAACAAATCAAGGAGGTAAATCCCATCATAAGTAAGCAATTTCAGCAATTTTTCTCTAGAGAAGGAATTACAAGGCAATTCTTAGCTGTCAACACACCTCAGGTCCTCAACATATATAATGGGGTGGTAGAAAGAAGAAATCAAACTATTTTAAATATGAGAAAGTGTATGTTGCAAAGTAAACAATTAATTACCAAAATATTTATGGGCATAAGCACACAGCCAAGAATAGAAGCATATATAGATCGCACACAGCCAAGAATAGAAGCATATATATATGGAAACAAGAACATATATAGATCAACTAACATCAGCCTAGGATAGAAGCACACAGCCAAGAATAGAATCATTGTACTCTGTAGCTTGAGGAATAGAAGATAGATACCTCTGTGGAGCGTAAAGCTAGCAGCCTAGCTGTGGATCCGGGAGCGTCAAGCCGTCAACTACTCAACTGTCAAGGTGCTGCCGGAGAGAGCAGGACTGCAGGACAGACGGCCGGAGAGACGGAGAGAGCAGGAGAGACGGAGAGAGCTCCTACACTGTCGAAGAGAGCAGGAGAGACAAAGAGAGCAGGAGAGACGGAGAGAGCAGGAGAGACGGCCGGAGAGAGCTCCTACACTGTCGAAGAGAGCAGGAGAGACGGAGAGAGCAGGAGAGACGGCCGGAGAGAGCAGGACACTGTCGAAGCACGTAGCGGCAGAGCGGCAGAGCGGCAGAGAAGAGAATAGGATTAGAGTCGCGGAGAAGAGAGTAGGGTTAGAGTCGCGGAGAAGCGGGCCGCGGAAATAAAACAGGCCAGGGGTTTAACATTTACGCACGGATTTTCGGATCGCTGGGATCGCGCATGGATCGCAATCCTAGCGATCCTACGATCCAACACGCGATTCTACGTGCGCTCCACAGATATTCGATCCCATTTGCGACCCAGATCGATTTTAGATTTCCGGATCGTAGGATCGTGCGATCCTACGATCCGGATCGCGATCCTGACAACCTTGGACTAAATACTAAAGATGCAGAACGTGACATATATAAAATTGCTCGAGCTAGAGAGAGGAAGACAAGAGATTTAAACCAAATTAAATGCATAAAAGATGAAATAGATATTATAAACTTCCGGGTGTGTGGAAAGACCTCCTCGCTGCAGCTCACGAGTCTTGTTTATAGGAAGTCCAATCTTCGACTCTCGAAGTTCGTTTTCTCTTGTTACGAGGGTTCGTAGTGTTTGACCGCATGATCAGTAACCTCGGGCTACCCTTTTGTCCGAACTCGTTCAAACCGATTTCTTGGTTCCAACATTTTTTATGTGCAGTGAGCGTGGACCGTAGCCGGAGCAAGAAATTCTTGCGCGAAGACATCATGACTCGCGACAACGCGCAAGATACCGACATCAACAACTCGTGAACTCGAGCCATCTCGGCGATCCTCTAAGAAAGTTGCCGTGGAAGAGCCAGAGCGATTTTACCATGAACGAGCTCCCCCGGCGAGCTCGCAAGGACTACGCTTCCGCGAGTACAAGCCAGCTCGCCACCCGCCAACTCGCCCGTATGGACCCACGAGTCCATTTTGTGAACTAATTTTGATGTCCCCCGTTTCTCAGGGGTTCAAGGAGTCATCCCTGAATTACCATACGAGGAAGAATGCCCTCATTCAACACTTATGTTGGTTTGAGGACGTGGTGTCCATTCAGACCATTACTGATGCATTTAAGAGCAGGTTCTTTATGATCACCTTCTAAGGGAGGGCGAGGGACTGGTTTCACCAATTGCATGCGAGTTCAATTTACTGTTTCGAGGACCTGCGCTGCGGGCTGATGTTGCGCTTTGCAATGTCCAAGCGAAGGAAGAAGGGACCTCCAACTCTCTTCTTAAACATGGTCCCTATGAGACGCTGATGAGATACATCGAACGCTTCCAGGAGGAATTCCTGGGCATCCAAGAGGTCAATAGTTTTACTCTGCAGTTGTGACTAACATGTGGCCTATATGAGGGTCGTGGAGCTGATCGACCTAGTGGGTCGATTCTTTGAAGGAGAAGATACGAATAATAGTTTCTTTGCCTCACTCACATGGCTGACCAGAGCTGAGGAGATAAGGGCCCCAAAAGGGGGGATAGAGGCTAGAGTAGAGGAGATAAGAGGAGCAGAAGAGGCTGGTCGTGGCTCCAGAACCTCAGGGACCTGACAGGAGGTTTCAAGTCTCGATGAACAGGCCGCCGTGGAGGCCGACAAGAAGACCTCGTCCCATGGGACCAGGAAGACGTTTCTCTTCCGAGCGATAAGCTCATTTTAACTTCCTGGAAGGGCCGCAGGGAGGTAGGAGACAGAATCAGTTTCCACCTCGGGATGCTATGGCGGTTGCCCGTCAAGGAGATCGACATCTGGGAAGGAACTGATATCCAAGGCGTCGTCGGGGGAATGTTGTTCCATACTGTAATTTCCATCAAATGGAAGGGCATGCTACATGCTTGAAGTTCTTGAGAATGCGAGCAAGAGCAGGGGAAGAAGGAAGAGCCTAAGGAGGAGGGCCAAAGGATCAGCAACAACGAGCTCCTACTGAAGGAGAGGTGGTTCCAACACCGACCAAAGGAGTTGTGAAGACCGGGTGGATGCCAGGACGCGCAGAGGAATCATCATCATTTATGAAGGAGTTGAAGCGGAGGCCTTCCGAAATGGTAGTCTCCATGCAATCTACCGTGGAAGTGTCGCTTCGACCTCCCAAGTGCTCCCCCCGGTGGGAGAAATCACCTTCTTCGAGGAGGACATGTTGGGTAATGAGAACCCATTTCACGATGCCATCGTTATCCAGTCAGCGATCAAAAACTTCACAATTTCTCGAATCCTGGTGGATAACGGAAGTTCCGTTAATGTTGTTTTCAAGAAAGCGTTCGATGAAATGATGGTGAATGCCAAGAGGGTCATGACGTCGGATGGACCGCTCTTTGGATTTTCAGGAGAAAGAAAGGAAGTAGGAGTGGAGCTCCTCGTCACTCTAGGAGGAACCTTAAAGAATTCGCGGTTCGTTATTGTTTATGCTCCGAGCAGTTACAATGCTCTTTTCGGAAGGCCCCTGATCAACGCCTTCCAATAAGTACCCTCTTACCATCAATGCTTGAAATATAGCTTAGGAGGGGTCCAAATTTGGATCCACAACGATCCCAAGGTAGCCTGGGAGTGCTGGCTTAATGCCGTCAACCTATCTGTTGGAAGGAAGCGGAGGAAATCGACAAGGTACTAGAAGAGATGACACGCTTAGAGGTGTCAGAGGAAGTAGAGGAAGTTGAAGTGGTAGCTGCGGGCGGGGAGCACGAAAGTGTCATTGTTAGCGGGGCGCACGAAAGTGTCATTGTTAGCGGGGCGCACGAAAGTGTCATTGTTAGCGGGGCGCACGAAAGTGTCATTGTCAGCGGGGAGCTGACCGAGGAGGAAAAACAAAAAATCGTGGCATGCATCCAGAAGAACGTCGACATCTTTGCATGGAGCGCTGCAAACATGTCCGACATTGATGCAAATGTGGCTTGTCATCGCCTCTATCTCGATCTTACGGTGGCTACTACCTTGGCCGAGCCCATCAGAGAAGAGGTCAAGAAGCTTCTTGAGGCAGGTTTTGTATCATAGATCCAATATCCGGCTGGGTCTCTAATGTTGTAGTGGTGAAGAAGACCGGGGTGAAGCAGATGATGTGTAATGACTTTTTACTTCTTAATAAAGCTTGCCCCAAGAATTGTTATCCCTTGCCTCGTATCGACGTACTGGTTGACTTAGCCATCGGTTTTCCTGTAATGAGCTTTCTTGATGCTTTTCAGGATACCATCCGATCCGAATGCATCCTCCTGACATTCGTGATGTTTCCTTCATCATAAACGACAAATGTTACTGCTACAAGATGAAGCCCTTCAGGCTGAAGAACACAAAAGCAACCTAACAACAGTCGCTAGACCGCGTTTTCAAAAAGCAGAAGGGGCGGAATTTGGAGTTCTATGTGGATGACCTCATCGTAAAGAGCAAAAGCATCCATGAGCATCTCGAGGACTTGACCGAGACCTTCACTACGTTGCGGAAGTACAAGATGAGGCTCAACCTGACAAAATATGTTTTTGGATCCGGGAAGGGAAAGTTCTTGGGACATCTTCTAACTCCAACAGAAGTAGAGCCCAACCCTGACAATGTGAAGGTCATGGAGATGACAACACTGAGAGATACTAAAGAAGTGTAATGCTGACCGACAGGTTGACAGGTTTAAGCATGTTCCTTTCCAAGGTCGGTGAAAAGTGCTCTCCATTCTTCAAGACTCTTCGGCGCAACTGAAAGTTTAAATCGACGTCAGAGTGTAAGGAGGCTTTCCAAAGCTTGAAGCGTCAATTGACGCATGCGCCATTATTGTATGGACCTCGAGAGGGAGAGGACTTATTCCTCTACTTGGGGGTAGGAGCAGAGTCAGTAAGCCCAGTGCTTGTCCGAGAATAAGGGAAAATGCAGCCTTGATCATTTCAGCTCGGAAGCTCAGACTGTACTTTCAAGCATATACCATCAGGGTAGAGACCGACCATCCCTTACGCAACATCATAGAAGGGGTGGAGCATTCGGGTCGGCTAGCCAAGTGCTCTATGGAGCTTTGCGACTTCAGCACCATTTTATGCTTAAAATGACCTTGAAGGCACAAGCGGTGACTGATTTCCTGTCTGACTTCTCCGCAGAGGCAGAGGAGGGAGCAAGCTCTTCAAAGTATGTACCGTGGAAGATACTTGTTGATGGAGCCTCAGGAAGGAATTCTCTCGGTGTGGGCAGTCTTGGTGAGCCCACAAGGAACCAGGATTGAACAAGCAGTGAATATCCTCTTCCCCGTCACAAACAACCAGGCCGAGTATGAGGACATAATTGCAGGCCTTTGTTCGTCCAAGGAGTTAGGAGTGCATGACATTGTAGCTCACACAGATTCGTTGGTGATTGCATCCCAGATCCGTGGTGTTGGGGCAAAAAATGTCCCTGAGTCCACGTCACTTGAATTGAAGGGGGGAGGGGGGTAATTGTTGAGTAAATGGTTACTTTGGGTCATGAATGAACAAGCAGGAGAGGAGGTGCCGCAGACGGCAAGACAACACTTCCCGCAACAACTCTTGTTGCGGGCGATTTTATTGATTGAATGACCATATTACATCAAGTTCAGATTACATCCAATTACATATAAAAAGCAGTAAAAAATAATCTGATGAGAGCTCGCGGTCTCTGAGGGGGAATTCTCCCATGCTGCTGTTGTGACTTCAGAAGAGTGCTTGACCAAGCTTTCGCAGCCTCAAAGCAGAGTTCTCCCGGACTCTAGTAGAGTGTTCGACAACTGTTGTAGTGAGAATTCACACATACTGTAGTATGCTTTCCCCCAGTACCTGCCACCTTCTGGTCGGGATCTGATCACTATTTATAGAAATTAGGGGCTGACGGACGAGCATGCCCAGGAATCTCAGGCTGCCCGTAAAAGGGAGGTCGAGTGGTTACCAAAGGCGAGTTTGCGCGGACTTTCAGATGGGAGGTCGCCCGGCCTCGCGCGGTCACTGAAGGAGAGACTGCACAGACTCCCACAAGGGAGGTCATGCGGCCTCGGGCGGTCACCGAAGGAGAGACCGCGCAGACTCCCAGACGGGAGGTTACATGGCCTCGGGTGGTCATCGAAGGAGAGACCGCGCGGACTCCTGAAGAAGAGCTCATGGGATCTCGGGCGATCACCGAAGGAGAGACCACAGGGACTCCCAGACGGGAGGCCACGCGGCCTCGGGCGGTCATTAAAGGAGAGATCACGTGGACTCTCGAACATGAGGTCACGCGGCCTCGGGCGATCCTCGAAGGATAGACAACGCGGACTCTCGGACGGGAGGTCACGCGACCTCGAGCGGTCACCGAAGGAGAGACCACGGGAAATCCTATACAGGTGCTCATACGGTCATGCCAAAGAAAACCGCCTACTGATGGGACTTTGATCAGGTGTCCTGAGGGAGGTGATCGCAGACATCTGGGTAAATATGTGGGGAGTTCGAAGTGAGGGAGTCGATCTTGCAGCAGTACCTTATGAAGGTGAAGGGCGTGATTGGCTCCTTCTGATTTTTGCCCAACACGTTCCAAAGGAGGAAAATTCAGAGGCTGACTAGTTGGTTAAGTATGGTCCAAGGACCGGGGGTACCACACTAGAGTTGTTTCGACCATCCATTAGGATGAGGAGTTGATGGAGATTGGTCAGCAAACATCTTGGATCAACCCATTTGTTCATCATCCCCAAAACAACGGTCAGGTAGAGACAACTAACAAGCTCATCCTCAACCTTTTGAAGAAAAAAAGTAGAAAACTTAAAGAGGAGTTGGGCGTAACAACTTCTCTCGGTCCTATGGGCCCTAACAACCATTCCGAACTCAGCAACAAGTGAAACTCCTTTCAAGTTGTCATATTGGCTCAGAAGCCTTCATCCCCGTGGATTTTGAGGTTAGGAGCCCAAGGGTGGTGGCAGTAGGGGATGGAAATGAGTGACGTGTTGAGAATAAAGAAGCACAAAGGCTTTCCTTTAACTTCATTGAAGAACTTTGGTACGCCACTGCTCGACAAAAAGAGATCAAACGAAGGATGGAGAGATACTTTGACAAGCACATTCGAATCAAGCAGTTCCAGAGGGGAGATCTCATGCTGGAGAAAGTTGATGCTGCTGGAAGATCCGCCGCCATCGGCAAGCTCAACCCAAATTGGGAAGCACCGTTCATAGTTCTTGAAGCTCTGAAGACTAGAGGACATCGCCTGCAAAGCTCAGAAGGAGAGTTCATCGGAAACACTTGTAGCGGAGATGACTTGAAGCGGTTCAACCCGTGAACTCTTAATGCTAAAACAACAGCAGATACTCGTCAGGTTATGTTGATTGCCAATGTTTACTCACTTATCAATTAATGCTAACCTGAGAAATTTTTGAAGGATTAAGCTTGATGTCATATAATGGTGAAGCCCATCTCTACAAGTGGTTTGGAACATGAACCTCCATCTCTCTTCTTGAAACCCTCAGTTGAGTGATGGGACAGTGCCTCAGGTACATAGTGCTTCTTTCTAAGATCAGGTCTCTGCATTGTTGTCCGAGATCAGCTCCCCCCTTGCATGTTTGCCGATGAACCCTCGAGTGCCCTTCTCACCCATCTACTGGTTTACTAGGAGGGAGTTCGGAGTTATAGTCTAAAATATCTTATAACTTATAAGAGACGAATCCTCTATCAACTACAAGTCACCTAGCCTCTGCGGCTATGTCGTCTTCAGGAGTTATCAATTCAACACGGCTCTGAGCCGAATCTGTCCAATAAGATTATTTATGAATATTATATGCCCTCTAAGACTAGTGGAACTAATCTCCTCGACCCTTTGAGTGGCGGGATGAAAATTTCTCAATATTGGGACCTTCGATTCTCCTACGTGGGTATTCTAGAACAATTGGATCCGTCTAACACTTGAATGCCCTTGGTCGGGTGATGAGACGACGCCTTGGGTACATATTGCGTCTTCCTAAGTCCACACCTATGCATTGTCGGCCGAGATCATCTCCCCCTTACATGTCGGCTGATGAATCTCTCGAGTGCCTCTCTCATCCTCCAAGTGAGTTCAAAAAGGTGATGGGACGGCGCCTTGGGTACATAATGCGTCTTCCTCAACCCACACCTCTGCATTGTCTACCGAGATCAGCTCGGCAATGCGAACTCGGGTATTGTCCAGCTCGGTCTGGAAATTCGCCAGGGTCTTCTTCAATTTGGAGAGATGCGACGCCTCCATGAGGTCGACCTTTTGCGAGACGAAACGCACATGGTCATGCGAAGGTCTTTAAAAACAATCAAAGTAAAGGTAAATAGATTGCATCTTACAGAGGTCACATGAATAGATCTCTTCTTCCTCCGCGACGTCTCGACCTCCACCAGTTTGGCCTTGGCCTCAACGAGGTTCGCCTCGGTGGCATCCTCGAAGCTTCGAGGTAATTCCTCGTTGTTTGATGAAAGAGCTCGGCACTCCGAAGGAGAGACCGAGAGCCCTGGTCGGCGAGGTGCGACCTAGCTCGTCGACGCCATCTCGCCCATACAAACTGAATATGACATTAAATGCATCATCATTCAGCTCGACATCCTCGATCTAGGACGCCAGACGCGAGCTGATGTTAACCTTGTTCTCCTCAGCATCCCAGGCGATAAGGGGTCGCCTAGGATGTTCATGCCGCCGGACCCCATGCCATAGTTGGCATGCGCTTCAGGTTCCTCGTAGACATCTCCCTCCCTGACGGTGGCTTGTCGGCAGTGGACGACCGTCTTTCGTCGCCGCTTCGCTGGCCGCGCCTATTCTGGCTGCGATTGAAGAGGAGGCTCTGCAGGAAGCTCCCTTGTTCACCAAGGTCAGTGACCTCGATAGGGCGAGTAGCAAGGGACCTGCCTGTCGCGGGCGGGGTCAAATTAGCGATAGGGGGAGAACGGTGCAGGCACATTAAGAGTACTTACACATGAAACGCACGTTCAAGTCGGATAATCACCTCGATTACAAGGGCGAGTAGCCCAAGCACTCGCCTATACTAACCTTCGCCTGTGGAATAGATCTTCGTCGACCACTGGCGGAAGCGGACGACACCGAACTCTCTCTTTTTGAGTGCATTGTGAAGACCTTTGCCTGTCAAGATCGAGCGGACACACACGCGCTCCCGCGCGCGCGCACACACGCACTGATTTTGTATCAGAACATTCACTAATAATGCAAGAAGATGAGGAGGAAATCTACTAGTCTCAAGCGGTTAAATTGCAAAATCTCGCCAACGGTTTAATTGCTCTCCATTAACAGGCATACATGCAAAATTGGGAGGGATCGTGGGCGTAGCGCCGTCTTCGCGCGAGCTGAGAAAATTGGGAGGGATCGCGGGCGGAATCACGAATTCAGACCTTTGGAGGTCGGAAATGAGGGGGAACAAAAATGAGCCGTTTTCGATTCCAAAGGAATTGAAGGGAACTCCAATTCCTCTCGATTTTTAGGAACGCCGAACATCGGAAAGCGGATTGACAATTCCAATTCCAAATTCATTCTCCAATTCCGCCCAAACGAACGGGGCCTTAGTGTCTGTTCAAATTTTTTTCCTTTTTATTCCAGCATGGGACTTTTTAGTATGAATTTGTACAAAAGAACACAGGCTTTTAAAATCTAGAATATAAGCTGCTTCTCCTGTTGGTTTCTGCTGAAATCAGTGTACTCCAGTTTGGTTGAGATGTCCGTTTTACCTGTTTATCACTGATAGTATAATTTTATTAAACTAGGCTTTTCCTTTTATTATCTTGCTTTTTTGTTGATTGATTGTGTTCATTTACCTCCATGATCTATATTACATGTTAGATATTTTTGCTTTTGAGCTAAGCCTCTGAAATATAGGTTGTTGTCGCGACAATAGCTTTTGGGATGGGGATTGACAAGTCTAATGTTAGAAGAGTTGTTCATTATGGTTGGCCTCAGGTGTGTAACTTGAGCCATATATCTTCAAGTATTAGTTGATTTATTTGCTACACAATCCCTGACTATCTACCTAATAAGTGAAAAAAAAACTAAGGTCTTCCTTTCCTTGAAATGAATGGATTATACAATTACTTTGGCTACACTTAATTTGCTTGAGGAAATGTTCTTACAGTGCAAACATGCAAAATTTTCTCATCTCTTTGTGATCATCATGATTTTTTGGTTATCACAAGTCTACTAAAGTCTTGCAATTTTTTTCTTAAAATGCATTATCTATCTGATGAAATTGTACTGTATCATGTACTATTTTGTATCTTTTACTCTTTTAAGTTTTTGAAGTTATTGAAGCAATCTATTGCATTCTATCTGTTACCTGAAGTAATGGATGAGGAGATTATCATCTTTGAAGAGTCGGTGAGATTGCTCATTAATCCTCTACTGACAACTAAGTCAAAATTAAGGACATAACAAAATTTAAATGGTATGATCATTACCAGGTGGGATTAAGAAACAATCTAACCTCTCCATCAAGTGGGAAATGCGGCAGACTTTGGCTGGGCCTATGATGATCGTCTGCCCATTCTACTTCATAAAGGTTCATTCCCTTTCTCTTTTGGAATCCACTGCCAATTCATCTTGTCTCTTTGCCTATGTCCAATACTTCAAAAGAAGCTGAGTTGGCAGACAGTTGATATAAATGGAACACACCTCGTTGATTATGTACAATGCCATGGGACCTCCCGACGCCACACATTTTAATGTAGGGCTTTCTGATATAGCATTAGAAAGACACCATACACATTTATATCGCAAATATTTTACAACAGAATCAAGTCATATGTCTAGACCACCTAACCAATAGTTTAACATTAAATTCAACATACAACTACTTATGACTGGGTTAATATTATTAGCAAGCTAGTAAGAAAGACAAGTATTATGACAAACATTTTATTTCAAGGCTTCTAGCAAAGCAACACCCTCATCAGCTTTCCTGTATCCACAAACATTTATTTAAAATGAGAGTTAAAAAATTGACAATCTAACACTTCTCCCAGGCACCCTAATGGGTTCCTTAGGGAGTTTGCCCAACACACTTTATTATTTTTCATTGTTAACACATCTAAATGATAACTTAAAGCGAACTGGTAAGAGGTAACAAAATAAGTAAAGACAAAAAATACATGACTGGTAACAACTTTTAATATTAGTCTTTCACTCATACTCCTTCCGATCCTACATCTCCAATATGTTGACTGGGATATCAATGATGCTTCTGTCTGCACCTGCCTTGCAAATAGTTTTTTAGATGACTGCTTACCTATCATCCGACATGATAAGATTGTGAAGGCTGCTTGAGATCATCTTGCAACTCTTTACTCCAAAGGTGCTGAAACCTCTCACATCTACACCAACTATTCAGATCTATTTTCTCGCCCAACTCTCTCCTCTGATGCTGCGTATCAGGAATTTTAGTCTATTGGAGCAAAGCTTCTCCAATATCATATTTTCTCTGTTGACCTTGCACCTCATCAAAAATATTTTCAAACACTATTTACTGTCTGCTATCTTCTACGTCTCCCTGATTTTTATGAGATGATACGTCAACAAATCTTGTGAGAATCTGATACTCTCACCTTGGATGTCACTGCAACTTGTATCTCTGTTATGATAAACCTTATGCCCCGACCTCCAATAACATAACTCTACCCTCTGAGTATAGTGCTCATGCTACTGGTCGTGGAGCACAACGTGGTCGTGGGACACATGGCCATAGGGGCCGCACTGGAGGTTGTGGGAGGAATTGCCCTCTTTGCTCACGTTGTGGGAGGCTCAATCATCTTGTCAAGTGGTGCTTTACATAGCACTCTCATTTTCGACCTCAGGCTCATGTTAGTGCTACTGAGTCTGAGTTGTCTTCTCATCCCGCCCCCAATCTGCCATCCGAATCCACTTGAGGGTTCTCTTTGGAAGATATTGATGCTCTGATTAGTGTATCCAAGCAATCTGTCCATGACAACTTCAGGTAGCACGCATGTTGCTATTCAGAGCAAGTGGCTCATCGACTTCGGTTCCACCAATCATATGACTTAGAATAATCTTGTCTTCTCTCACCTCGAGATGTGTATCCATTTACCATCGATGTTTGTGGCTGATGACTCTCCTATAGTTTGTGGAACTGCACTTGTTACTACCACTTCCCCTTCCAATTGGATGACACTATACATCCCGAATTTTTCTTACAATGTATTATCCGTCAATGCACATTCAAGACAATTACACTATTTTGTCTTGTTCTATCCAATTAATTGTCATTTTAGGACCTTCAATCGAAGAGTACGATTGTTATTGGGAATGAATGAGGGGCTTCTATATTGGGCCGATCTTTCCTCTTTTTGGCATCTGTCGCATCGCCTTCTCTGCTTCAGTGGCATCATCGCCTTGGTCACCTCCACTGTCTCCTTCATCAATTCTTGCTGTCTTTTCGGTCTGTCTATTTAAAATGTGAAGCGTGCTAATTTGACAAGCATCATCATACTAGTTTTCCCGCTAAATTTTGTATGAGTTATGTGCGTGCTTTTGACCTTGTTCCTTCGGACAGTTGTGGTCCTAGTCCCTCCAATTCTGTCGGCGAAGTCTTTGTTTGTTACTTTTATTAATATACTTACTATAACTATACTTGAGCGTATCTCTTAAAAGAATGATTCCAACTCTTTTCCATTTTCTATAAATTTTATTATGAAATTCTCACTCAATTTGATCTTACTTTAAAAACTCTATGGGCATATAATGCGAAAGAATATATGAGCCACCAATTCTCATTTTTTGTACCTCTAGTGATATCATTCATCTAACCAGTCGTGTGCATACATCCTAATGGTTGACAACAAGTAAAAAATGTCATCGCCTTGATTTTGCTCGTACAACCATATGCCAAATGATTATTCCCTGATCCTTTTGGCATCATGCGATTCTTGTTTCTTATTTTCTCATAAATTGTCCGCCTTCTTTTACTCTTCATGGTAAGACACCTTTTTCTCTTCTTCATCTAGATAGTACCCATTTTTCCCTTATTCGTGTCTTTGGTTGTACTGCCTTCGTTCACACTCTTGCATCCGGTCGTGACAAACTCTTCAACTGCGTCACCATGTGCCTTTTCTTGGGATATTCACCTACTCAGAAGGACCATCACTACTTTGGACCTATCTCCAAACGTCAATAAGTTTTTGCCGATGTTACCGTTATCGAGACTACCTCATATTTCTCCAAGGACAGCAGTTCCCTTGCTCTAGAGATCTCTCCTCATATCACTACCATCTCCCCTCCCCTACCTTTGTGTCGTCCCTTCTTGTCATTCATACTCCTCCATTGGATATCACACCTCCCGCACCATTTTCTAGACATATACCCCCTCCTCTCATACATTTTATCATTATAATCGACGTCCTGCTACTCCCTCTTCCATAGCTTCTTCCATAGTTGGATCCCCGACGTTAGCTCCTAGGCCATCTCTTTCCTCCTCGGACAGTTCCTTCACACCTGGAGACTCAAATTAAGATGTTTCTATTGCTCTGTGGAAGGGGTATGAGGGAGTACACAACATCCTATTACTAAAGTTGTGTTTTATGCAAATCTTAGACCTTCTTACAGCCAGTTTGCCTTGGCAATATCTACCACCACTGTCCGTGCTACATACCATGAAGCTCTTCGTATACATTACTGAAAAGCGACTATGGACGAGATCTTTGCCTTGGCATCCCGGGGTACTTGGACTCTTGTTCCTACCCCATTTGAAGGTGATATTGTTGGATGCCGATGCGTCTGTCATCCAATTTCTCCTTGACGATGTCGTGGACATATATAAAGCTCGTCTAATTGCCTAGGGGTTCACCTAGTATGGGATGAGACATCTCCTACTCTAAAAGATATCACACATTACAGGAGTCTGGTCAGTAACTCATTTATCTCACTGTAAGCAAACCTGACATCTCTTTTGATGTTGAATAGGTCAGTCAATATATTTTGTTTCTCTGAGTGTGTCATTTTGAACATTCTTTAAAAATATTAGAATATATCAAAAGATCTCTAGGCAAAAAGATTACTATTTAAAAGAAACAATCACTTATGTGTCGAAGCGTATTCAGATGCAAGTTATGCAGATGATAAAAGAAATCGAAAATCTACTTTTAGATACTGCACGAATGTCAGAGGAAATCTACAGCTATGTAATGCCCTCATCACCAACTGAGCTGCACTTTTTATGTAACGCCCCGGTCTACTGTGCGTGCGCTACATGTCTGCAGGCCAGTGACCCCAACCCCTTTCCACGAATCTGATTGGCCGCAGCCGATAATTCCAATGGATGTTTAATGTTTTTACTTTTATTTTATTTCTCCTGGTGTGCTATTAGCACATGTGTTCTCCTCTATATGTATTGGGTTCTCCTCCTAATGAAATCACTTTCAATTATTATTCCAACATGGTATCAGAGGCTCCCGTGACCTAATCCTCCCGTCGCTCCCGTTGCTCGCTCGCTCGTCTTCGGCCCGCGCTCGCTAGCGTCCCGTCGGCGTCCGCTCGCTAGCCTCCGCCTTCCCGCTCCCGCTCGGCAACTCCGCTCCCGACAACAACTCCGCTCCCGCTCGACACCTCCGCTCTCGACAACTCCGCTCCCGCTCGACAACCCCGCCAGCGCCTCCTCTTCCGCTCTCTTCTAATGGCGCCGGAGTATTGCTCTTGAGATGTTCTCCGGCGCCACCTGCCCTCGTGCTATTTGGATGGATGGATCTCCTTGTCTCTTGATGCCCTAATTTCTTGGGCTTTCTCCTTATCCGGATTTCTATTCCGGTTTGCTCTCCTTCTCAGATTTTTTTCTGAGTCATGGGGTCTAGCGGAGCGGCTTCTCCCTCTCTCTCCACCGGTGTTACTCCGGCCTCCCTCTCCACCGGTGATACTCCAGCTCCTCTCTCTGGTGGTCCTCCTTCGTCGGTCTTCTACCGTGGAACCACTGATCACAATACCTCTCAGATCACTACTATCCGGCTTGATGAATCCAATTACCTCTCATGGTCGCGTTCTATCACCCTGTCGCTCAAGAGTCGGCGCCTCTTTGGCTATGTCTCCGGCCATATGACGGAACCGGATAGGACTTCTCCTGAGTGGCCGCAGTGGGAGTCCGAGAATTCCTTGGTCATGTCTTGGCTCACCAACTCGATGCAAGAGTCCATTGCCCGCAACTATCTCTTTCTCGACAATGCTGCTGATATTTGGCGTCGTGCGGAGTCTACCTACTCTCGCCGCGGCAATGCTGCTCAGATCTTTCAGTTGCGCCGTCAGATCAGCTTACTCCGGCAGGGTGAGCGTTCTCCTTCAACGTACTACTTGGAGTTCACACAGCTTTATCAAGAGTATGATCATTTTGATCCTCTTGTCTTTGTTAGTCCTACTGATGAGGCGATGGTTCGGGCCAGGGATGACCGCAATCGCATATTTGAGTTTCTTCATGGATTGCATCGTGACTTCGATCAGATCAGTGTTCAGATTCTCGGGCGACCACAGATCCCTTCACTTTCTGAAGTCTACAACATCGTGCAGCAGGAGTTCGATCGTCGTCTGACCCTTCTTCCGAATCCTGTGCCAGAAAATTTGCTCTTGCTGCTACCATTCCCTCTCTTCTTGGTACTCGTCCATCCCGAGATCCCTGAGGAATTCTGATAAGGATCATCTCCTATGTGATTATTGTGGCAAGAGCCGTCACACTCGGGATACCTGCTTCAGGCTTCATGGGTTCCCTACCCCAAGAGGGGGTGCTCCACCTCGGGGAGGTCGTGGTCCTGGTCGCTCCTCGGGTCGTCATGTTGCTCCGCGTGCGGCCCATCTTACTGATGCTACTGCCGATATTTCTCCTGGCTACTCTGGCCCCGATGCCTCTGCCACCCCTGCTGGTTTTACTGCGGATGAGATGCAAGCTCTTCGACGCTTGATGCATGGTCTTTCTACGGAGCCTTCTGCCTCTTCCTCCTACGCTCATACAGGACTGCCAGGTGCCCATTCTGCTGTTTCTTCTCCTTCCACCCACTGGGTGATTGACTCTGGGGCCACGGATCATATGACCGGGTCCTCTACAGGTTTTGTTTCCTATACTCCGCTTTCTGGGCGTGATAAGGTGAGCATTGTTGATGGTTCCCTCTCCACCATTGCTGGCAAGGGTACCATCCCCTGCTCATCTCTCACATTGTCTTCTGCTCTTCACGTGCCTGCTTTTACTCGTAATCTACTTTCAGTTAGTCATTTGACCAACTCCATGCACTGCTCTGTGACTTTTTTTCCGTCTTCTTGTGTGTTTCAGGACCTGACGACGGGGAAGGTGATTGGCTCTGGTAGCATGGTGAATGGTCTCTATGTGCTTGACTCTAGCGTTGCTCCACCTGCTCTTGCTCTTCATTCCAGCACTGTTCATCCGTTGTACTCCTGGCACTGTCGCCTGGGACACCCCTCTCTTTCTGTTATGAAGTTTTTATTTCCAGCTCTGTCTACTGCTATTTTTGAGTCTTTTGTGTGTGATGTCTGTAGTGTCAACAAACATCATCGTACTTCATTTAAGCATGCCTCGTTGCCTAGTTCTAGTCCATTTGCTGTTATTCATACTGATATATGGGGTCCATGCTTGCACCCTTCTATTTCTGGTTGTACGTGGTTTGTTACATTTATTGATTGTTTCTCCCGTACTACATGGTTATATTTGCTTCGTCACAAAAGTGATGCGTTCTCTGTCTTTCGACAATTCCATGCCATGATCTCTACCCAATTTCAATCCAAAATTCAAATCCTTCGCAGTGACAATGACCGTGAATATGTTGATTCACAGTTTGAACGCTACCTTGCTGATCACGACATCATACATCAGACTACCTGTGCATATTCCCCAGCTTAAAATGGCGTTGCTGAGCGGAAACATCGCCATCTGTTGGAGGTTGCTTGTTGTCTTTTGTCCACCATGCATCTTCCAAAATTTTATTGGGGAGATGCCGTCCTCACTGCTGCGTACCTCATCAATCGTATGCCCACACGTATCCTCGGGAACCGTACCCCTCTGGATACGCTTTGTGTGCCTCCTACTCGCCTTCCTCCCAAGGTGTTTGGGTGTGTTTGCTTTGTTCACATCCATCATCCTCGTCCCTCCAAACTTGATCCTCGTGCCCTCAGGTGCGTCTTTATTGGTTACTCTCCTACGCAAAAGGGGTACAAGTGTTTTCACCTACCGACCAAGAAGGTGTTTGTCAGCATGGATGTCACCTTCCGTGAATCTGAGTCATATTACCCTCTGTCTGCTTCTTCACCCTCGGGTGTTCCCTCTCTTTCGTTGCCCATACCTCCGCCTTATCCCTCACTTCAGGGGGAGACTCTACCCGTGGAAGTGAGTCCTATTCCAGTGGAGGTGGCCTCTCTCCCTAATTCTCCACCTTCTTCTATGCCTCCTTCACCCCCGACCTTGCAGGTATATACTCGGCGTATAAAGGGGACAAGCACACGTGATTCTGCTATGTTACCAGAACAGTCAGTGGATCCTGACTCAGGGCCTTCTCCTTCTGATCTCCCGATTGCCCTCCGAAAAGGTATCCGGTCTTGTACCCGCCATCCTCTAGCTAATTATGTATCTTATGACTCTCTGTCTACCTCCTACAAGGCTTTTATCTCCTCTCTTGCTACTTCTTCCATACCTGTGTCATGGAAACAGGCTCTTGAGGTTCCTATGTGGCGAGAGGCAATGTTGAGGAAATGAAGGCTCTGGAGAAGAACCATACATGGGATCTTGTCCCTCTTCCCCATGGAAAAAAACCTGTTGGGTGCAAGTGGGTGTTCTCGGTGAAACAAAACCCACAAGGGATTGTTGAGAGGTGCAAGGCAAGGTTGGTTGCAAGGGGTTATACCCAAACTCATGGCATTGATTATCAGGAGACGTTTGCCCCGGTTGCTAAGATGAATACCATCAGGGTATTGGTATCTGTTGCTGTTTGCAAAAATTGGGACCTTCTGCAACTTGATGTGAAGAATGCCTTCCTCCATGGTGACTTGGAGGAGGAGGTCTATATGTCTATTCCTCCGGGTCTCACTCCGGCTGGTGCTGCAGGAAAAGTATGTAGATTGTTGAGGGCTCTATACGGACTGAAGCAGTCCCCAAGAGCTTGGTTTGGCCGGTTCCACAAGGCGATGGTGTCGTTTGGCTATTCCCAGAGCAATGCAGACCATACATTGTTTATCAAACGTAAGTGCGGGAAAATTACTATTCTCATTGTGTATGTTGACGACATTGTCATAACTGGTGATGATCATGAGGAAATTCAGAATCTGAAACGGAAGCTTGCCAGAGAGTTTGAGGTCAAGGACCTTGGAAAACTCAAGTATTTCTTGGGAATTGAAGTTGCCAGATCAAAGCAGGGGATCTTTCTCTCTTAGCAGAAATACACGTTAGATCTTCTTGAGAAGATGGGGATGAGCGGATGCAGACCGGCTGACACTCCGATTGAGGCAAATCACCGGCTGGGGCGTGATGATGGGGTGGAGATTGAAGATATCTCGGGGTTCCAAAGGTTAGTGGGGAGGCTGATTTATCTGTCTCATACTCGTCCGGATATCTCTTATGCGGTGAGTGTTGTGAGTCAGTACATGCATGCTCCAAAGACCCGACACATGGATGCTGCTCACAGAATTCTTAGGTACCTCAAATCTTCATCAGGAAGGGGAATCCTGTTTTCCCCGAGTTCCAACCTAAAGATTGAAGTCTATACTGATGCTGATTGGGCCGGGTCAGTGGATGATAGGCGATCCACCTCTGGATATTGCTCTCTTGTTGGATGCAACCTTGTTACTTGGAGGAGCAAAAAGCAACAGGTTGTGGCACGGTCTAGTGCTGAGGCTGAGTTTAGAGCTATGGCTCATGGGGTGTGTGAAGGCTTATGGCTCCGGGCCTTAATGAGCGACCTTGGTCTAGTGGAAGATGGACCTATCCGTTTGTATTGTGACAATAAGTCAGCCATCAGTATTGCACACAATCCTGTTCAACATGACCGGACAAAACACATCGAGGTGGATCGACACTTTATCAAAGAGAAGATTGAAAAAGGGATCATATGTACTCCCTTTGTGCCTTCCAACGGGCAACTTGCCGACGTTCTCACCAAAGGATTGAGTGGAAGTTCATTTGACCAGTTAGTGAACAAGTTGGGCATGATTAACATCACTCACCCAACTTGAGGGGGAGTGTTAGCACATTTAATGTTTTTACTTTTATTTTATTTCTCCTGGTGTGCTATTAGCACATGTGTTCTCCTCTATATGTATTGGGTTCTCCTCCTAATGAAATCACTTTCAATTATTATTCCAACAGATGCAACTCAATTGGTGATGAGGGTCAGTTTAGAGATCCCTTATCTAGGAGGTCTGGGTTTCAAGCCCCAGCCTCAACAACCCGCCATTGGAATTAGCAGCTGCGGCCAATCAGATCCGTGGAGGGGGATGAGGTCACTGGTTTGCAGACCTGCAACGCACCCACAATAGACCGAGGCGTTACACTATAGCTCACAACTATCTCTTCCTCGACACAGCTGCAGACATTTGGAAGCATGCTGAGTGCACTTACTCACAGAAGGGCAACATGACACATATTTTTCAGCTTCATCGCAAAATTAGTTTGCTTGGACAGGGGGGCCGACCTCTTTCTGCCTACTACCTGGAGTTCACATAGCTGTACCATGAGTATGATCATTTGATCCTCTGATCATGGTATGCAACCTGGATGTGCTTGCTTGGACGTGGGAGGACCCATTAAGGTGTTTGAGTTTTTAAATGGTCTTCACAATGACTTCAAGTTGATTGTTATTCACATACTTGATCGTCCGCAAGCTGCCTGCCTTGTCAGAAGCATTTTGCATCGTCCAATAGAAGTTTATCTGACGATAGACATGCATTCTGATACCGCTCTTACTAGCTTTGCTCTTGTTGTTACTCACCATGGATTTGGACCTCATATTCCGAGGGATGTCCGACCCAAGCCACCAGACAAAGATCACCTGGTTTGTGATTACTGTGGAAAGCTCCGACACCCTCGTGATACTTGCTTTAAACTTCATCGATTCCCACAACACAATAGTGGTCCGGTTTCATGGGGTGGCCACAACAGTAGCATTGGCAGATCACAAGGAATAACTACTCTTTAGTTTGCATAGTTCTCCGACACTACTGAGGAGGGAGTCTTTATAGGGGGAGTTTCTGATGCTTCTGCTGTCCTTGACTCCTCTGTGGAAGAGATATATACTCTCCGTTGCCTGATGCAAGGTCTTTCCACTGAGTCTGTGCCCACCTCCTCATCATCTACCAAACGTCATGTGTGTACTCTCCTTCTCAAAGCGGTGTTGTTGAGCGGAAGAATCATCATCTCTTAGAAATTGCTCGGTGACTGCTCCTCACTATGCATATGCCTAAGCAACACTGGGCAATGCGGTTCTCACTGTTTCTCATTTGATTAACTGCATGCCTACTCCCGTTGTGCGAAATAAATTTCCTCTTGCTATTCTTATAACATCTCTACCACCTTCCTTCCATTCGGGTGTCTTTACTTTGTCCGTATCCATTCCATTCACCACTACAAGCTTGATCCTTATGGCCTCAAATGCGTCTTCATCCGGTATTCTCCTACCCAAAAATGGTACAACTGCTTCCATCTTTCTACACATAAGACCTTTATTACTATGAATGTTACCTTTAATGAATCCCATCCTTTTCAGGGGACCCCTCTTCAGGGGGAGTGTCTACTGGATAATGAAGTGAATTCCCTTATTCTTCCTTTACCTATTCCTCCGGCCTATAGCCTTCCTACTCCTCCCGTTGATGCCTATGGTTTAGGGAAGACTATTTATCCTCTACTAAAACAGCTGCAAGTTTATATTAGTAGGACAAACACACAAGCACAATCCACGTCTACTGTGCATCACTAGAACTGCCTTCAAAGTTTGCTGGCTGTCCTATTACTCTAAGGAAAGTTACTAGGTCATGTACCCAACATATCTCATTTTGTTTCATATGACTCCTTCGCCCCTTCACATAAAGCGTTTGTGTCCTCCCTAGCCTCGTTTTCTATTCCATCATTTTGGTAGATACACGTGGTCATTATGAATTGAAACAAACGATGATTGAGGAGATGACAGCTCTGGAGAAGAACTGTACTAGGGACCTTGTTACTCTTCTTATATGGAAGAAGGTTGGGTGTAAATGAGTGTACTCTGTTAAGTAAAGCTCATAGGGTATTGTGGAATGATGCAAAGCTAGACATGTTGCCAGGGGTTACACCAAACTCGTGGAATTGCTATCAGGAATTCTTTGCGCCAGTTGCCAAGATGAACTTAATTAGAATCTTTCTATCCCGTGCAATATATAAAGTGTGGGTTCTCAACCATTTAGATGCAAAAATGGTTTCCTTCATGGTGATCCGCAAGAGGAAGTATATATGTCCCTAACACCGGGCTTCGCTCCTAAAAGATCAGAAGGCAATCTTTGCAGGTTAAAAAAGCCCTCTACGAACTAAGTAATCTCCTTAGGCCTGGTTTGGGCAGTTTCACAGAGCCATGGTTTCTTTTGGTTATAAACAGAGTCATGTTGATCATACTCTGTTTGTAAAATACAAGGTGAAGTTGTTATTCTCATAGTACGAGTGACAGTGCATGAGAGGCCTCCCGTGCCCCGCGCGACAGTACCCCGACCACGACATTACCCAGACGTGATGATGCTCCCGCCGCTCGCAAACCCCTAAGCACTGTACTCCGCCCGTTGCTCGATTTTGCCGTGTGCACGGGGGTTTGAGAGCGGCGACAGTGGCGCCGCGTCGGTGCAATGTCGTGGCTGGGGTACTGTCGCTCGGGGAACGAGGGGCCCCATGCACGTTCACTCGTCTATATATAAGACAAATTCTCATGAGTTATACTATTCCTTCTCTCATGCTGAGATTTATTCTCAGCTTATTTCAAAATACTTCAATCGGTACGCGCAAGAAATATGCCAATTCGACAGCTTTTTGTTCAATTTCTCGTGTAGTCAAATTCTCATCAGTACAAGTCAAGGGAATGGCTCCCTGTCCCCTGATTTCCATATAAAGGACACGACGAGGAAAAAGACCCTCTCTCGCCTCCATTCTGATTGATTGGATATCTTTCAGAAAGAAACGAAGAAAGATGCGACGATTTATTCCAGGAAATCCCCACCGAAAAAGGCACATTATCCCTTCTTTTCTATCGAATCGGTCATAGCCACTACCTACATTCCATGAAATTGTGCACCACAAATAAGAACTAATGAATAGACCCGCGATCCCATAGAAAGACATCACGATCCCTTGTGGGAAAAAATAATTTGCTGAGACGAAAATATGGATAAAAGATTTCTACCAAGATAACTGGAAATTCCAACCACTAAGAATCCCAGTGTGAAAAATTTCCGTAGATCTAGGAGTGAGCAGGAATAGTATAACTCAAAGTTCAAGCCAACAACCAGAAGCACATGAAGCAAACACAATCTTTATTGATCAAGCAAAATTCTTCATTACAGGGCGAGGTATACATGGCGAGACATGATTTCGCCAGTACACAAAAACAGGAGAAAATACAAGCTGAAAAAGATAACCAGCGGTCTGCCCACCGAGACCGCCTGAACAGCCCGACCTGCGAGTTCGCGCGACTAGAATACGAGACCGCCCGAACTGTCTGTCTGCGACTTAAACAACACCAACTGAGAACCCCGCGATCTGCCACTGATCCTCCCGAACTCCAGCAACCCGCACTGCAAGCCGCGAGACCGCCCGAACACCTTCAGAAGAGGAGGTGACCGCTGCTGCCCGTACAATCCGCAGAAGCTGCACAAGACAAGTTCGATCAGCTAACCGGCCGGTCACAAAAAAGAGACTGCAAGAAAGAACCGCGACTCAGCTTACACTTGGTGCTATTTGTTTGCTGCTACAGTGACTCCTATTTATAGGCGCGAGACCTGATCCAGTCACCACCCTATGAGATAGGGTCACCACCCTTGACCGCGCGACCACACCGGTCAACCTGCGCGATCAGCAAAAAGATCCTCCTGCTTAGTGAGCTCGCCGACTTCAACAGAAGCCGCGCGATCATGACAACTCGCCCGGTCATGACGCTCACCGCCTGTGTTCGCCACCCGACCTCCTCCAGAGACCGCGAACACACCAGGCCGACTAGGACAACAGCCTGCCAAGTCGACAAACACCTGTGACCGCATATACCAGCAGATCGCCGAAGGACCAGCTATGCGAACACAAACCGGAGACCGCGCGACTAAGAATACCTTAGTCCGCGTGCAGCACAAAGAAACCGGACAGCCACCAGACCAGACTGCCCCCACCACGCGGTCACAAGCACCAGACCGCGCGGCCTCACCTCGGCACCCTTGGACAGAAGAACGACGGTCACGCCGAATAGCCCGCGGCTAGACCAGAGAGGTCACACCGCCAGAGGAGTCCGCAAGACCGTGCGGTCAGACCAGACCGCGCGGTCTCCCCCCAGACCGCCAACTCCACAAACTTCCACTTCAACATTTTCAACACTCCCCCTTGAAGTGGGAAGTTGAAAACAGTCCAAGTAAGCTCCTTAGCTGAGTAAACGACCCCTTCGCCAGCGCCTTTGTGAATATGTGAGCAATGTTGTCCTGACTCCGAACATGCTCGACCGAAAGAGACCCCTCCAGCACCTTCTCACGAATGAAGTGATGCTCGATCTCGATATGCTTGGTCCTCGCGTGACTAACTGGATTAGTAACCAGTTTGAGAGCACTCTCATTATCGCCGCGGAGCAGAGTCGGACCCCGAACCTCCTTATGGACGTCTCCCACCAACCTCCTAAGCCAGATGGCTTCTTAAGCTGCCAAGGCCGAAGCCTTGTATTCCGCTTCTGTGGTTGAGACAGACATGAAATCCTGCTTCTTGCTGCACCATGATATAGCCGTGGGGACCGCCATGAAGACGTTTCCAGACGTCGACTTTCGATCATCCGAATCTCCCCCGTAATCAGCATCCATGTACCCATGCACCTCGAAGCCCGTATCCCTCCTGTAAAGGAGACCCATATCCGAAGTCGCCTTGACATACTTCAATATATTCTTGACCGCTAGAAGATGAGGCATCCGTGGTTCCGCCATATAACGACTCACCTTGCCAACTGCATACGCAATATCCGGCTTGGTAATCGTCAGATAGATCAAGCTCCCAACCAGAGCCCGAAACACCAGCGGATCTTCCAGAATCCTCCCCTCATCCTTGCGAAGTTTCATGGCCTTCTCCAGAGGTGTGGAAATACACTTTCCCTCCTTCATGCCGAATCGCTCCACGATTCGCTCCGCATATCCAGCCTGGGACACCAACACTCCACTTTCCTTTCTCTGTACTTCGATTCCAAGGAAATGGTGAAGCTCACCCATGTCCTTCATCTCGAATCTGATAGATAGCTCTGCACGAAGCTTTGCTACCTCCTCCTTCGAATTCCCCGTCACGATCATATCGTCGACGTAGAGCAACACGATGACTTGAAGCTCTCCGCTCTTCTTGACGAACAAGCTTGAGTCTGAGTCTGAAGCACCAAACCCACAGAATAGGAGATATTCTGCAATCTTTCCATACCACGCCCTCGACGCTTGCTTCAACCCATACAGGGCCTTCAACTTGCAGACATAGTCAGGAAAATCTTCAGACACGAAGCCTGACGGCTGGACCATGAAAATGCCCTTATCAATCTCGCCGTACAAGAACACATTCTTTACGTCGAGCTGCCAAATCTCCCACCCCCAACATGCCGCCGAAGCAATCACAACCCGAACTGAAGTCATTTATGCCACCAGACTGAATGTCTCTTCATAGTCTTCACCGTATTGCTGTGAGAATCCCCGAGCCACAAGGCGAGCCTTGTATCGCTCGATACTGCCGTCTGCCTTCTTCTTGAGCTTATAGACCCACTTGCATGTCACAGGGGTGATACCCTTGGGCTTGGGCACCAGAGACCAAGTCTCATTCTTCTCAAGAGCACTCATCTCTTCCTGCATAGCTGAATCCCACTGTTCCACGCCTTTGGCCTTTTCAAAGCTCGACGACTCCCTCTCATCCAAGGGACCAGCAAAGAAACACGAGACAAAGCTCACCATGTTTCCTCCTGTATAGCGATCAGGGGCAATGATCGTTCGCTTCGATCTCCTCAGCTCCTTCCCCTGACTCGTAACATCCTCAGCTGCTTCTTCCCTAGCTCCCCTACCAGACGTACTAGGAGCATCACTCCCCCTGCTCCCTGATCCAGAAGCCTCCGTCCCATAACTAGAAGTAGATGGACCACCTGGTGACACAGACAGCTCCACCTGAAGATTTTCCACAGCTATCACCGGCTCCTCCACCCTGCTTTCTGGTAGCTCAATACCAGAACTTCCCTTGTAAGACGTCACCTCGTCAAACACGATGTCGCGAGATACAACGAATCTCCGCGTCTCCGGGTCCATGCATTTCCAGCCCTTCTTCCGATCATCATAACCCACGAAGACTAGTTTCCTTGCTTTCGCATCCAGCTTCGTCCGAAGCGCATCTGGAACGTGCACATAGCAGGTGGAACCAAACACCCGAAGGTGTGCCACACTTGGCTTTTATTTGAACATCATCTCATGCGGGGTCAGCATGCTGATGGGACTAAGAGGCATCCTGTTGATGACGTAGGCAGCACAAGACATTCCATCCGCCCAGGTCCTTGGGATACTCTTGGCATGCAGCCAACACTTGCAGGTCTCCGTCAGATGACGGATCTTCCGCTCTGCAACTCCGTTTTGCTGTGGAGTATGCGCACAAGTAAGCTCCCTCCGGATGCCCGCCTTCCTGCAAAAACTTGAGAACTCACCAGAGGTGAACTCCCCTCCGTTGTCAGTCCTTAGCTTCTTTATCCGCAGACTTAGCCGACCCTCCACAAGCTCCTTGAACTCCACAAACTTGGCAAACGCCTCCGCCTTCGCCTTCAGGAAATAAACCCAGACATATCTGGTGTAATCATCGATCAACACCAGCATATACCTGCTGCCTCCGAGGCTTGGGGTAGCAGTCGGTCTCATCAAGTCACCGTGGATGCACTCCAACGACCACACTACTCCTTGTCTGCGACTTATCAAACGGTAGTCGATGAGACTTGCCGAACTGACATCCTGCGCAAATATGACCATCTCCGTAGGAAGATAGACTGGGCAGGCCCTTGACTAGACCTTTCACCGCCATAGCCTTCAGCTTGTCCATTCCTACATGCCCCAACCTCTCGTGCCATATAACAACACTATCATTCGCCCTCATCTTATCAACATAAGAACTTGTCGATAAGACGAACAAGTCTTTTGTCCTTCTCCCCACATGAACGACCTCAGCCTTCACCGCCTCCACATTTCGTAGAAACTTCACTTCTGTTGGGCCGAACAGAACGTGATACCCAGCGTCAACAACGTTGGTCACAGAGAAGAGGTTTTTCCTCATTCCGGGCACATGATAGACACTCTTCAACGTTAGTGGCCCTCTATCACTGCCCAAGGAAACAACCCCCACCTTCTCGACACTATGCACGGTGTTATCAGCAGTTATTATGGCATCGTTACCTGAGTAAGGCTGCGCTGAAGTAAGCTTCGACTCGTCTCCGGTGAGATGATGACCACACCCCGAGTCCACGATCCAGTCCTCCTGATAGTTGATAGGAGCCGCAGCTCCAACAGAAGCCGAGAAGGCTCCTCCCCATCCTCCATCATTCTGCCTGGCCTCAGCTTCCTCCTTTCCTGCAGCAGCATGCCCCGGCTGAAGATTCACCCGGCAATCCTTATGTGGCCAAGCTTCCCGCATCTGAAGCACTTGGGTCCTTCCCCCTTCTTCTTCCCTTCATCCTTAGGAGGATAACCCCTATCCTGCTGTCCAGAAGTTGAAGGCCCATTGCCTCCAGCAGTCTTCTTCTTATCCCACTTCTTCTTCTTCCCTGTGAAGAGAACCTCGCCATCTCCCCCAGACACGGACACCCCCGCCATCTGCCTTGCCAGACTCTCCTGCGACGCAAGCAGATTTTCCAGCTCCAGCAGAGACGGCTGATTTGCCCAACCCTGCACCGACGTCACAAAGACCACATATTCCTTCCGCAAGCCACGAATGATGTGCCTCTTCAGCTTCGCCTCAGAAATTGGCTCATCAGGATCCAGTGCTGAAATCTCTGCGCATAGGTTCTTCATCTTCAGGAAGAACGTAGAAATAGAAAGATCACCTTGGGCTGACCTAGCCAGCTCATTCTCCAGGAATTGAAGTCTAGCCACATTCTTCTTGTTAAACAGCCCATCCAGGGCTCTCCAGATCTCAGCAGCTGATCCACACCCCAAGATGTGATCAAACATGTCAGGTGATATTGCCCTTTTCAGAGCGAACTCTGTCTTGGCATTAATCCGCCTCCAATTTCTCACCTCATGACCATTGTCCCCAATCAGGATAACTTCTCCGTGCTCTCTCCTCCAACCACCTCCCAGAGGCCCTCACCCAGAAGATAACTCTGCATACACTACTTCCACTTCTTAAAGTTAGTCGAGTTGAGCATCTCAATTCCAAGATCTCTTGCTTCCATGGCTCTACCACTGGTTCCTTCTTCACAAAGGCGATGACAACTATGAGTTATTCACTGCTCTATCCACTCCAACCTCCCTCTGATACCATGTGAAAAATTTTCGTAGATCTAGGAGTGAGCAGGAATAGTATAACTCAAAGTTCAAGCCATCAACCAGAAGCACATTAAGCAAACACAATCTTTATTGATCAATCAAAATTCTTCATTACAGGGCGAGGTATACATGACGAGACATGATTTCGTCAGTACACAAAAACAGGAGAAAATACAAGCTGAAAAAGATAACCAGCGGTCTGCCCACTGAGACCGCCTGAACCGCCCGACCTGCGAGTTCGCGCGACTAGAATACGAGACCGCCCGAACTGCCTGTCTGCGACTTGAACAACACCAACTGAGAACCCCGCGATCTGCCACTGATCCTCCCGAACTCCAGCAACCCGCACTGCAAGCCGCGAGACCGCCCGAACACCTTCAGAAGAGGAGGTGACCGCTGCTGCCCGCACAATCCGCAGAAGCTGCACAAGACAAGTTCGATCAGCTAACCGGCCGGTCACAAAAAAGAGACCGCAAGAAAGAACCGCGAGCTCAGCTTACACTTGGTGCTATTTGTTTGCTGCTACAATGACTCCTATTTATAGGCGCGAGACCTGATCCAGTCACCACCCTATGAGATAGGGTCACCACCCTTGACCGCGCGACCAGACCGGTCAACCCGCGCGATCAGCAAAAAGATCCTCCTGCTTAGTGAGCTCGCCGACTTCAACAGAAGCCGCGCGATCATGACAACTCGCCCGGTCATGACGCTCACCACCTGTGTTCGCCACCCGACCTCCTCCAGAGACCGCGAACACACCATGCCGACTTGGACAACAGCCTGCCAAGTCGACCAAACACCTGTGACCGCATATACAAGCAGATCGCCGAAGGACCAGCTATGCGAACACAAACTGGAGACCGCACGACTAAGAATACCTTAGTCCGTGCGCACCACAAGGAAACCGGCACCCTTGGACAGAAGAACGGCGGTCACGCCGAATAGCCCGCGGCTAGATCAGAGAGGTCAGACCGCCAGAGGAGACCGCAAGACCGTGCGGTCAGACCAGACCGCCAACTCCACAAACTTCCACTTCAACATTTTCAACAGTACTGTCGCTCGGGGAACGAGGGGCCCCATGCACGTTCACTCATCTATATATAAGACAAATTTCAAAGTCACGTGTTGCCACTTTTAACTTTTTTAAGCTTAACTTTTCACTTTTTAGACTTCAAAGGGTGCATCGGAAAATAACTTCGAGTTGGAAAATCAGAACTCGGTACTTCTAGACTCCTTTACAACTTACTTTATTTTATTATTGTTAAGTGTTTGTAGATTTTACCTTTTTATCGAAAGTAATAAATTTAGTGAGCATAGGAAGTCGGAATCACAGTAGAAATAAATGATTTAGTGAATAAAATTTTCGAGGAAATCGAAACGCTGCAGTCCTTCCAATGCTGCCTTGCCCCTCCTCTCTCCCTCTCTTTCTCTATCCTCCTTCCAACGCTGCAGTCGGCGATATTTTTTTATGTGAATCCTGCCCTGCCTGCTGCTTGACGCGTACACACCTACCTTCTTACTGTTCATAGAGGAGTTTCCTTATAAAGTTTATAGATACATTGATGACATAGTAATTACTGGTGATGACACAAGAATCAAAAGCCTTGAAACAACAACTTACCAAGGAATTTAAGGTTAAATTCCTTGGGAATCTTAAATATTTCTTGGGTATCGAAGTGGCAAGATCCAAATATGGGATTTTTATCCCCCAAAGAAAGTATGCACTTGACCTTCTTGAACAAAGTGGAATGAATGAGTGTAGACCTGCTAATACATCTATCAAAACTAACCACAGACTGGGAATGGATGATGGGGAAACCATTGAAGACATTTTTGGATATCTGAGATTGGTGGGACGTCTAATCTACCTGTCACACACCCGACCTGACATTACACATGTTGCTGGAGTTATGAACCAATTCATGCAATCTCTGCAGACCTGACATTTGGATGCAACTCATAGGAACATGAGATACCAGAAAGGCTCACGAGAAAGGGGCATACTGCACATCCTACACACAGAGTTAAAGATAGTAGTATATATCGATGCAAATTGGACTGGATCTTTTGAGGACAAACATTCTACCTCAGGATACTGTACTATGATTGGTGGGAACTGGTCACGTGGAGTAAGAAGCAACAAGTCGTTGCTCGATCTGGTGCTGCTATGACCCACATAATCTATGCATGGCTATGGATCCACTCGCTAATGAGTGACAGAGCAAAGTGAGGGGTCTCTCAAAATATTCTGCGGCAATAGTCCCTCTATTAGCATCACCCATAATCCATACTTTATTAAGAAAAACATTGAGAACATAATCATTTGTACTACGTTTGTTCCCTCCGAAGGACAATTTGATGGTGTTCTCACCAAGGGTCTTGAGTGGAAATACTTTCGGAAAAATTATTGGTAAGTTTGGCATGAACAACATTACTAGCCCAACTTAAAGGTGTGTGCGAGGATGTTTTACATTTAATGTTACGGATTTACGGGGTTACACATTTTACTGTTCTACCATTATATCCATCTCTCCTATATATGTGAGAGGGCTCCTTATTTTTGAGCAATAATACAATATCTCCTTCTAACACATTACAAAGTCCATAAACATACAATTTCTCCCATGAATTAACCATTGCATCTTTATACTTGATTTATCTAAGTCTATGTAAATTTTTAG
The DNA here is from genome assembly GCA_033032865.1 of Dactylorhiza incarnata. NCBI lineage: Eukaryota > Viridiplantae > Streptophyta > Magnoliopsida > Asparagales > Orchidaceae > Dactylorhiza > Dactylorhiza incarnata. The sequence continues at coordinate 1,093,241 of JAWHQI010000337.1, forward strand.
TCAGTTTCAAAAGACTATTCAGTCTCCCGGTTATATATAACAATTGGAGTTTTTGATTCATCGAACTTGTCTTTCAAACAAGTTCTGATCGTGCACTTCTGCTTGCTTTTACATTATCCTTTGAGCCTATGTGTTCTCTGTACTAAATTTCATCTTCTCTTATTCTCCATTCGTTTTTAGTGGCAATCTAATAACACTTGAATTAAATGCAGAGCTTGGAAGCATATTACCAGGAGGCTGGCAGAGCTGGAAGAGATGGGAAGTTATCAGATTGCAGTTAGTACATCTTTAAACAAATTAATATTTTCTTAAACTTAATATGACATCTTTAAACAAATTAATATTTTCTTAAACTTAATATGCTCTTTAGATATTTTTGTATTTCCATTGACTAGTTAATAATACCTTTAACTTTATGACATTCCTATTTATTGCAAAAGCACTGAAATGCATATTTATAATTTGGCTCATAACATTTTATTGCATCATTATTTATAGTTATTTAACATCATGATCTACCTAGTTCATCGCCTTTGGAACTTAATAACACTACATTCTTCCTAGCATTATGCCGGTGAATGCAAATATTGTTCCTGATGATTAGGTGTCCTGTGAAGTGCATCTCGTGATGCATACTTTTAGTACTGTTTGAATTGATCTTTCTGATAGATGCGACTATTTATCTAGGTTTAATCATATTTGTTTTTATAACTCTTCAATCTTATTATTCTGTCTTGTTATGGCTATGATAGGTTTTACTTGAAAGCCCATCAATTCCGTTCGCATGTGTTTTATTTAAAGTGAGACTTCTGTCACATGTTATAGTATTTTGTTCAATTGAGAAGAAGGAGATCATTTCCACGTGTATGCCTCGTTTCTGAGCTTGAACATGGAATATGACACTAAGTTAACTCATGTTTTGCACCAAAAACCCCTTTATTTCAAGAGGATTTTAATATGGGCTTGGGTTGAGTTCTATTGTTTCTACTCTAGTTGGATTTGGATAGGGGCATTCTCCTTCCACTAGCTTTTCTTCTGTATGTGTTCATTGCGGGAGAAAGGACATGATTGTGAGACATGTTATCGTCCCTATCATGATCTTGCCCCACTTGGTAGGTGCACTAGAGGTTGTGGCTGTTGGAATGGTTGTGGATAGTGGCAGGTTCAGGAAATTACCAATGGGGGCGCACCCAAAAAAACTCTTAACTAAAATAGTATAAAAAATGTTAAATTGATGACACTATAAAGTCGTACATAATTTCATTCAATTGTTTAAATTTGAAAGTACTAAATATACAAAAATAATTACAATTGTCCATAACGTGTCTTCATATTTTGAAAATGATTGATACAACCATCATCACTAACTTCCAACAAACCTCTCTCTCAATAAAGTAATTAGTCAATCATTCAACATTTGATCACTCATACCATTTCAATACTTGCAGTAGCCACATGAAGAATCAACATAAACTTCAAAAGTTTGTTGATTTTTTGATAAACAACATTCTTCCCAGTTTCAACAAGCTTCATAGAGAGATGACAAAGATCTTTCAAATCAGAAACTCTCACCGCTTCTCAAGTTGAAAATCAAAATTAAACAACTCCAAACTTGAAAATTCATTAAGATAAAACTCTGCAAGTCTTAAACCTTTTGCTTGTCAAAACAACCAAACAAGTTAATAGAATTCAAATAAGTCTTACAATGAAGTAACTCCGTACTCACCTCATCAAACCGGTTGTTAAGCTTTTGTAATGTTGATCAACAATTTTTAAGAATATTTCAACCCAATAATGATGCAAATTTGTGTACTTTTAGGAATTTGAATACAATATTTGCCACAAAAAACAAGACCTTATTAAACAGAGTGTCCCATCCATTATCTCATGGTTTGCAATTATTTTTTTGTCAAACTAAAAAAGACAACATTAACAATATCTTGATCATTTCTTTGCAAAACAAGATTTAAGTTATGTGTGTACCCAAATGTAGTTGTCATCACGTGAACCATTTAAGTGGATATTTTTATTTCCAATGCGAATAATTTATCACATTGGCGGATCTTTGTCAAAGTGGATACTTTATTGCTAATGCCAATGATTTATCACATTGGCGGATCATTGATGAGGATCTGTTGGAGACCTAGGTGTGATATTTGTTTGTGTTAGAAAAGAGGAGAAAAGAAATACTTGGTGCAATTTTATTCATCCTCAAAGGGGAACTATATAGGATTACAACAAGACACCATACACCATACATCAATAAGCGGTGTGGGACTAAACTCCAATACTAAAATATAATTACTTTCAACACTCCCCCTCAAGCTGAAGCTGAAGGGGAATCCTTCAGCTTGAACACAACATAAAAGATAAGGTAAATAGTGGTTGGCAACGTGGGACAAAACAACAGCCACCGAGGCCCAACCGCGTGTCACCGGGGATACTTCAACCGGGCAAAGGCCACACGACGTTGGTCCACAAACCGACCATGAGCACACTGGATGCTCCCGGAGCTGAAACCAGGTCAACCAACAAAGGCCAAACCACACCTACCTAACATAGAAGAAAAAGACGGGGAGACACACACAACATACGAAATATGCCTGGAGGCCGTGTGTGACTAAGGCAGGAGTCAGGAAAGAGGCATCCGAGTCGCCGGTATCACAAATACTCCCCCTCACGTGGAACATGTGTATGAAGGCATAAACTCACATGGAGACACAAACGAAGACAATCAGAACAACAACTATGGATAATGGTTGCCGGCAAGACCACGATCCAAGATGCAACGAGCAAAGCACAAGCCAGCTGCGAGCAGAAGGCTCAAGCAGCTGCGAGCAGAGTGCTCAAGCAGCGGCGAGCAGAGAGGCTCAAGCAACGGCGAGTGAGAATGGAGGAAGAGAAGATCTCGGCACCCAAAGAGCAGCAGCGCGGAAACCAACCTCCATAGCACGCGACTAGAAGACACTACCAACACAATAAACTAAAAAAAACAACAAAAATACTGCATTCTGGTAAGCGGCAGCAGCGGGATCTTCCACGAGAGCAACATCTGGAGGGAATGACATCGAAGGCGCAGAGTCGTCGAAGGCTGCAAATGTCGTCGAAGGCGCAAATGTCGGAGTGAGTCGACGATGAAGGCAGCGGTCGAAAATGGCTCGACGGGATCGAGCGCAGGCAGAGAAGATGGCTCGATGGGATCGTCGATCGGCAGAGGAGAAACTGCGGCAGCAGATGCACCTGTCGACGGGATCACGAGACTGAGTTGTCGACGAGGAGGGATGAGAGATCTACGATGTAGAGCGCAGGAGCATCGACGGGATCGCGGGGAACAAGGGCTCTGTGGGAGAAGACGAGAGGTTGGATTAGCAGACAGGAAGTAGCAGCGGCGGTCGACGGGATCAACGAACAAGACCGTCGATGGAAGGAGCCGACGGGAACGATGTCGTCGATCGCTCCCGTCTCTGGAATCAATCGACGATTCCGTCGACGGGAGCGAAGGGAGAACTGCTCGATGGGATCGAATATAGGACCGGCTGTCGGGAACGAGATGGAAGGAGAGGCGGAAATCAAGTGGCGGCCATGGAAAAAATTTAGGTTACAGACGCGAGGAATTATTAACCTCCTGTGATACCATGTTAGAAAAGAGGAGAAAAGAAATACTTGGTGCAATTTTATTCATTTTCAAAGGGGAACTATATAGGATTACAACAAGACACCACACACCGATAAGCGGTGTGGGATTAAACTCCAATACTAAAATATAAATACTTTCAACAGTTTGTAACTTACCTGCTTTTGTCGTGATACAAAGGTGTGTCTCTGAGTTTGCTACTATTTGAAAGGCGAGATGCAACTACGCATAATTTTTTTGATATTTCATCCTATCTTCGTTCATGTCAATATCAACTTATATATTTTCTCTTAGAATGTAAGCAATAAAATATGTGGTGTTTCACAATTTAGTGGGTTTCAATTCATAAACAATCTCCAATCTAAATCCTATCTCATTTGATGCAGGATATCAAAGGCTTGATACAACTACAAATAAATTTATTGATAGATCATCCTATCTTGATTTCTACATAGATTAACTTCTATCTTTCCTGTTAGAAAAGAATCAAAATTGTATTATTTCATGAGGTATCACATCTATAGAAATAACTAACTATAAAGCCAATCTACTATTATGGTACCTTAACATATAGTTCTCTTAATAGCTAGCTAATTTTCCAATCATGGCATCATTAAATGTTAGATAAATGTCCAAACGGTGCTCCAGACACAAACGTGGACTCGGATCGTCCAGATGATGATCCATTCAATGCCTCCTATGCGAATAGACACTTGTGGGCCCTAGCGGGCGATGACCCACATGAGATGAATAATGCCCATCACATATGGAGTGGATTTCTTTGATTTTCTCCCCTTTGCTCGAATTAGCATCATAAAGGTTCTGTTTATTGTAAGCTTTCAACAACAAACTGGAAAATATTTCAACTTGATGTCAAGAATGTCTTTCTCTATAGCGATCTAAAAAATGCGGTGTATATTGAACAATTTCCAGGGTATGTTGCTTAGGGGAGTCATTGGTCTGCATGCTCCAGAAGGCTCTTTATGGCCTTAAACGTAGCCCTAAAGCCTTGTTTGGCAAGTTCAATCAGATCATTACTGTCATTGAATTCCAATGAATCAACTCAAATCATTCCTCATGGTGGGGAAAGGATAAGAGTACGAGGGTATCGATGTTTACACATATGACATTCTAAGCACTTATGATGTTATTTGTTTGGATGAAACCAAAGCATATCTGTGGAAACACTGTCATCAAAAGTATGGGAGTCCCAAAATTTTTTCTAGGATTGAAATTACCAAATGTAATAAGGGAGTTGTAATATCTCAAAGAAAGTATGAATTGAATCTTCTTTCGGAGACATGTAGTTTGGTGCAAAGCACACTCAGAATAACTTTGCCTATAGGCACATACAATTTATGAATTGAATTGTACATATTTTTTTGTTATTCGTTTTCTTCTGTTTTTCTAACTGTATACATTTTTTTTCTCAAATCTTAATAAAACAAATTTTTTTTCTGTTGCGCAATACAAAATCATTTCCAATGGGAACTAGTCATGTATAGACTCAAAATTAATGCTATGGCTCAGAGGGTTGCTTGGAGACTTGATGCATTGACGAAGGTTGTTCCTTTCAGCAAAGTCAAAGTTTGTTTAAGCCTTATTCACATCAGTGACCTCACAGATGAACATGGATAGGTTATTCGATTTGACATCAAAGATGAGAATGTTATATTTGATGCAAAATATGTGGGCCAAGCTCAACCTACTCAGCCTAGTATTTGGACCTCACTAGAATAGATTTATTTCTCTTGTTTTCTACAGTTTCTTCATGTTAGATGTTACTTTGCATTTAATATATAAACTTATAGAAACATTTCATTAATTGTAAGAGTTCTAGAGATCTCCTTTTGTTTTCTTAAAAAGATATAAAAACCAGGGGTACAAACATCAAAGCATATGAGAAAACTTTCTTGTTCCTCTTCATTCTTCTCTCCAAAATCTTCTTCCTCTTCCCCGCAAAATATATTTTGATGCATTCTTGTTCTAACAGTGACCTCAGATAAGAAATAACTCCCATTCTTTTATGATGACGTTTGTGTATATGAAGAATGAGTGTATGGTTGAACTAAATTTCATGTTGAAAATAGAGGAAAGGTAGTTAGGCTATTAGTAAAAAATTATACTCAAAATGCGAGGATTCTTTTGAATGCAATAGCTAGAATTTAGGTAATAACTTTAGTTAAATATGTAAAAATGTGAGCATTTCTAGGATGAGTGACTTATTGAGAAGTTCAGGTTCACAACCTCAAAAATTATAAAATTATAAGCTTTAATCCTATGTTGTTAAAGGCATGCCTCAGGCGCGCCTAAGGCTCACTAGGTTCAGAGGTTTGCGCCTTCGTGTGACTTTTTTGCGCCTTTGGAACATAAAAGGTCATCTGGGTGAGGTTTCTGTTCTAATTTTTTTTTTCATAATAAAGAAAGTTATAATGTAAGAACTTAAATTGTTTTGCATGATTTAGTGTTTGTGAAACATAATTGAGAGTTGAAACTTAGATATTATGGAAGTGACTACATTGATTCTATTTTTAAGAGACATAAATGATAGTAACTAATGATTAATAGATAAAATAGATAAAGAATATGATCAAGAAATGAACTGATATTTGATGTTGATTATTTAAAATGGATGTGATTGCGCCTTGCCCTCTAGGCTCCAATACCTCTTTGCACCTTGGTGCGCCTTGAGCCTTTAATAATTAAGCTTTAACTTAGAAGTTGAGCTGCAAAATACTTTGCATATTGTGTGTACAAAATACTTTGGCATTAACCTTAATAATTAAGCTTTAACCTAGTATGTACAATTAGTATCAGAGTAGGACCTCTTACATAATGGCGTGTGGTTTGGAGATGGGAACAAATCTGAAGCTGATGGGAATGTGACATGCTAAATTTATTTTCAGATAGTACAATGAGACTAAAGATAGGGCACAATGGCGACAAAGGATCCATATAGCCGACCCCACTATAGTGGGATAAAGGCTTGAGTGTTGTTGTTGTTGTTGTTGATAGTACAATGAGGATGAGAATTATTGCTGAGGTAGTGATGTCTAGACAAGGAATGCCTCATCTCTCGATTTCTAGGTAAAATATTGCATAAATGAACTAACTCTTACATTGAAAAAGGATTGATTTGCTGCTACATTAGTAAAATTCTACAGTCAAATACGCGAAGCCCTTCCCAATAAAATTGCTAAAGTTCAGTTAGAACTCAAGCAAAGCAACTAGATTGGTGACCACTTGAGAAGTCTTCGTTTACCTCCTCAAAAGGCCTAGTCATTACAATTATGTTACATAATTATGTTACATTTTATTCTTAAGAGCTGATGGGTCAATATTTGGTTAGATGTTGTTATATAACTTGGTGTGAGTCGAGGAAATGTTATATTTTGTTAGGTACCCAATTTTATTAAAAAAGAGCAAATTGCTTTAACCTGCATCTTATGAAATATTTGTATTAACATGTATCTCGAGTTTTAGCATTTGGTAACTAGGTGGAGTCATCCTCTTTCAAAGATTTTGGAACATTACTTTTATGAAGTGAACGATCACCACTATTTTGTATTGCTGAAGTATTTTTACCTTTATTTTTGGTATAAACTTAGCATTTTTATCTAGTTTCCTTCTATTCTTGCAGCTCTAATGCTTGCAAATATATTATGATATTTTGGAACAGTTTTATATGCCAACTTTTTGAGAATTCCCACACTTCTTCCAAGTAAAAAAGATGAAGAACAAACTAGGCAAGCATACAAAATGTTATCAGATTGCTTCCGGTAATAACTCTTACTCTAACTTATGAAGAGTAATTTTACTGTTCTATTGCATGTTTTTCATTTGTTCAATTTTTCTTTAGGTATGGTATGAATACTTCTATTTGTCGAGCCAAGATACTTGTCAATTACTTCGGAGAGGATTTCGACGATTATGGTTGTAGCATGTATGTGCTTGTATATTTGCTAATTATCTGCTACTAGTTTTTTAATGATTGTTTTTCTAGTAAGATTGTTTTCCTTGAATTAACTATCATTGGTAGGACAACCTACAAGCTAGTTACCTATGCAGGAAGTACAATGCTTACATTTGTTAATTCTGAATTAGTAGTCAAATAAAAAATTTATTATTCCAAAAATCTAAGTTATTAGATGAGAGTTTTCCTCTTTATATAGAGTAGATGAGGAAGAAGTATGAATAATTTGAAGATGTGAGACTAAATACAAGAAGAAAGAAACATACAATGAGCTTTTTTGCGAGCTTTTGTTCTTGGGATTGAACACTCCCCCTCAAGCTAAAACATATATATCGATCATTCCCAGCTTGACACAAATATCCAAAAAAGAGGAAGAAGCTGGTTTGGTGAAGACGTCATCTATGTAGCTTGCATCAAAATGTCTTAATGCGTAAGTAATTGTTTCTTTGAAACAACACTTGACCTGGACCCTTTAATGTATTCTAATATATTTAGAGCAACTTGCATATGACACTCTATGGGAGCCTGCATGAATTGTCTGGCCCTGCAACAATATAGGAGATGCTAGGTCTGGTTAAGTTAAGATAGATGAGTTTATCGACCAGCCTTCTGTATCGAGCAACGTCTTGTAAGAGAGGGGATGTCTCGAGAGAGAGATTGTCAGTGCCCATAGACATGGGATTCCGAGAAGGTATCTTTCCAAGAAGATCGACTTCATTGACTAGATCTAGAGCATACTTGCATTGAGAGAGAACTATGAAGTTATTGCGTAGCGCAATTTCAATTCGCAAGAAGTATGTTGGAGGACCCATATCTTTGGTAACAAAATGCTCCCGAAGATGCTTCTTTGTTTTTTTCTATTCCGGAGGAGTCATTTTCGGTAAAAAGAATGTCGTCAACGTAGGCAATGAGAATAACTAGTCGTGGTTGGTTTTCCGTATAAGAAGAGAGGGATCATCAGTGCTTCTGGAGAAACTAATAGTAGAGACGACCTGACTGAATTTGTCATACTATGCGCGAGGACTTTCTTTGAGACCATAGATCTCCTTCCGAAGCTTACACGCCAGAGACCTCCCTGAGCAACATAACTAGGAGGTTGCTCAATATAGACTTCTTCATGTAAGTCACCGTAAAGTGAGATATTTTTGACATCAAGCTGAGACATTTACCAATTTGGTTGACAGTAACAAAGAAGAGTACCCGAATTGTACTAATACGGGCAACCTAAGAGAACATGTCAAAAAAATCAACACTATAGGCATGGGTAAACCCCTTAACAACAAGCCGAGCCTTGTATCTATCTATAGTGCCGCCTGGAAAAAACATGATGACAAAACCCAATGACACCCAACATCTTCTTCAGAAGGGGTAATGAGAAGGAGCCAGGTACCCCGTGAATTTAAAATAGAATTGTCCTCATCCACGACCGCTTTCCAGGAAGGTATACAAAGAGCTTTCTCATGTGTGGCAGGAACAATGGTTGTAGAGGGTGCCCCTGCAAACTTGCTGCAAGAGGGACTGAGATTGACACATGAGACAACATTAGTTGGAGGATGTTGTGTGACCCCTTACCCCTTTGTGTAAAGCAATGAGAAGATCCAAGTTTGAGCCTATTGAAGTGTGGAAACCTTCTGAAGAGGAGAGCACTGTCCTTTGAGTTGTCAGCGGGGACTCTGGAGTGGAAGGAGCGAGGACATACAGGAAAGCAGGACATCGACGATAATGATATGAAAAAGGGTGAAATGCGAGGAACATATGCAGGATTTGGTTTCGACCGTGGGATTTCTGGGAAAGGAGCATGGATGATAAGGAATGATGAAACCGAGGTGGGAGGAGGAGAGGGTAGAGAGGAGGAGAGATGTCGAGAGAAAGGGTTCATCCGTTCTTGGAAAAATAAGGGGTAGACTCGAAAAAAGTGACGTCAACCGAGACAAACTGTCGTTTGGAGATATGGTCGAAACAATAATATCCCTTTTAAGTTGGAGAGTACCCCACGAAGATACATTTGGTGGCGCGAGCGAAGAGTTTATCGCGACTAGATGCAGAAGTGTGGACGAAAGCATCATAACCAAATACACGCGGGGTGAGGAAAATGTGTACCGGCTGGATATAGAGAAGAGAAAAGGGGTCTTACCCTGAAGGAGAGAAGAAGGTAAACAGTTAATTAGAAAACAAGAAAAGAGAACCACATGACCCCAATAGGAGTGGGGAACATTCTTCTGACACATGAGTGTTTGAGTAAAATCGAGGAGATGCCGATTTTTCCTTTCGACCACCCCATTTTGTTGAAATATATGCACACAACTGGTCTAATGAATAGTACTATTGAAGGTGCAAAAGATTAGAACTGCTGACTCATGTATTCTTTCGCATTATTTGTTCGAATAATTTTGAGTGACATACCGAACTGAATGCGAAATTTATTATAAAGTTGAGATAACATAAAAAACGGTCCAAACGTTCATTTAAAAGATATATCCAAGTATATCTAGAGAAATCATCAATAAAAGTTACAAAGTACATACTACCTCCACTAACAGAATTTGTGGGACTAGGACCCCAGTTGTCCGAATGAACAAGATCAAAAGGATGAATAAAACTTTTACATTGTTTAGAAGGAAAAGAAGTACGGTGATGCTTGCCATATTGGCAAGCTTCACATTCTAAAGTGGAGTCGACCCTGAAGGAGGGCATGATCTGGTGGAGGAGACAAATCGGCGGATGACCAAGACGATGGTGCCACTGGAGTAGAGAAGTGTAGATGTCAGACGCAGAGGAAGTGAGAAGATTGTCAAGGTAGTGGTGACAGTCGCGTTCAGTCTTAGTAGCAATCGTCCTCTGCAAGTGAAAGTCTTGAAAATAACAAGTTGTAGGAAAAAAATGAGATAGAACATTGCAATTGTCGTGAGAAAGCATTGACAACCAATTAATTGCAAGGGAAATTAGGGACGGAGAGAGCGTCGTCCATCTGGAGAAGAGATGTAGTCATAACTCCAGATCCACACACATGAGTAAGAGTGCTATCAGCCACAAAGACCGGAGGTAGCCGATTTTGTTTCTTAAGGTGCGAGAATAGTGTTTCCGGTCTTATGATTGGTGGCATCCGAGTCGATGAACCACTTACCCTAAATAGCGACATGCTCGCTACCTTACGAAGTAGCAAAATGGGCAGATTGCTTGGAGGCATTGATGATCGCCTCAATATCTGTCGAGGAGAACTATCGTCCGGGCTCTTGTGACGTGGTGTACAGTGAGGCAGAAGGTTCAGACGCATTAGTATTGGCATGTGCTTGAGGATGGAGATGACGATGATTCACAAAGCACCTCTCGACAAGATGCCCAAACCGTCCACAATGGGAGCAAATAGGGGAGGTCCTCCACGACCTCCGGTGCGCCCTCCACGACCACCATGAGCTCCACAAACGCCACGAGCTCCATTAACGCCCTGAGCTCCAGGACCTGCCGAATTAGAAAAATGGTCGGAGGGCGGAGAGGATACGAGCGAAGGTCGTTACAGAAGGTTAGTAACAACAGAGTTGCGAGCGGCAGTATAATCCAAGGTGGGGGTATCGGGTTCTCCCAAAATTTGTCGGCGAATCACCTCATAGGAATCTGGAAGACGGAGAAGATAACAGACCACCAGGAGTTTCTGAAAATATTTTTGCTGAGTGCTTAGGTCAGCAAAAAAGGGGCGATGCTGGAGAAGTTCTGCGCTGAGAGGTTGAACTTCCTGGTACGCAACATTTGGAGAGGAAGTTGGTCGTGCGAATAGATCTGAATATATGGTGTAGTTGCGAGATGTTTTGGCACCCTTGGAGTAAAGAGCAACAAGATGGTCCTATGCTGCCTTCACATTATCTTCATGGATGATAAAAAAACATGCATCAGAAAAGCTGTTTGCAAGCTAGGTGCGAACAAGAGCATCATTGACGTCCCAATCAACATAGGCAGGAGACGAGGTGTCAGAAGGAGTTTCAGTGAGATGGTGACGTTTGCGCTGAGCGCGCAAAAGGAAGGTAAAAGAGACCCTCCAATCGGGATAATTGGGTCAAGTTAAACGAGTTCGACAAAAAAACCGCTTGGGATGGATCGTCGAGCGCACAAGTTCAACGAGTTCTTCGTCGTCTGGATGGATGCGAGATTGTCGAGCGGGATTGACGAATTCTGCGACGATGGAGATTGCAGGGAGATGTCTCCCGATGCAGTGAACTCGTGGAAGGAGACATAAGCGGCGAAAGATGTGGCGTAGAGATCGCAGGCGCTGTTAAAGGGTTTAGGAGATGGTCGAAGCCAGATACTGGTTTGCAGTCTATAAATACGCCACGGGAGAGGCAGCTTTGAGCGTCGAGCTCAGACGACAAAGGAGCAGAGGCGAGGGAGAGCATCTTAAGTTGAGCGAGTACCCCAGCTTAATGAAGGGATTACCGGGTCAACGCTTTAAATTTTGTGCGAGGCCGGGAGATTGGAAAAATTGTGCGAAGCCGGGACTATTTGCACGAGATGAAAACAAGCAGGGGTTTCGTCCAGTTCTGATACCATGTGAGAGTTTGAAATAAAATAATTTATTATTCCAGAAATCTAAGTTATTACGTGAGTGTTCTCCTCTTTGTATATAGTAGAGGAGGAAGAAGTATGAACAGTTTGGAGATGTGACATTAAATACAAGAAATAAAGTTACAATGGATCCTTTTGTGTGCTTTTGTTCTTGGGCTTTAATAGAGCTGGCGGGATCATTGAGTTCGCAGTGGGAGGAGCTCGCAAGACCGCTGGGAAGCAGAGGATACACCAGATGGTTTAGCGAAAATGTCAGTTGCAAAGATGAGCTCGCACAGGGAGGGACACATCAAGTTCTCGGGACATGCGTGTTGGAGAGCGTGGAATCCACGAGGTCGACGAAAACTGCTTGGGATGGATCGTCGAGCGCACGAGATCAACTAGTTCTTCGTCGTCTGGATGGATGCAAGATTGTCGAGCGGGATTGACAAATTTTGCGGCAATGGAGATTGTAGGGAGATGTCTCGCGACGCAGAGAACTCGCGGAAGGATATACACACGTCGAGGGATGTGGCGTAGAACTCACAAGTGTTGTTGAAGGATTTGGGAGAAGGTCGCAGCCAGACACTGGTTTGCAGTCTATATTAATACGCCACCGTCACTACGGGACCGACAAATTTGAACATCGAGCCCAGACAACGGAGTAGTAGAGGCGAGGGAGAGTACCTTAAGTTGAGCGAGCACCCGAGCTTAATGAAGTGGTTATCAGGTCAACGCATGAGATTTTGTGTAAGACCGGGAGATTGGGAAGATTTCGTGCGAGGTTGGGAGTATTAACACGAGATGAAAACAACCAGGGATTTCGTCCAGCTTTAATACCATGTGAAAGTTTGAAATAAAAGAATTTAATATTCCAAAAATCTAAGTTATTACTTGAGAGTTTTCCTCTTTATATAGCGTAGATGAGGAAGAAGTATGAACAATTTGGTGATGTGAGACTAAATACAACAACACTACAACACTCGATCATTTATCGCACTATAGTGGGGTCAACTATATGGATCCTTTGTCACCATTGTGCCCTATCTTTAGTCATAATCTCACTAATGCCTAAGTACATCATGTCTTTTCTTATAGTCTCATTCCAAGTCTTTATTGGTCTACCCCTCCCCCGTTTAACATGCCTAGTGACTAAACTCTTACTACGCCTAACAGGTGCCTCTAATGGTCTCCTTTGTACGTGTCCAAACCATCTTAGTTGAGCTTCTCACATCTTCTCTGCAATTGGTGTCACTCCTGTCTCATCCCTGATACATTCTTCCTAATTTTATACAGTCTCATGTGTCCACACATCCACCTAAGCATTCTCATCTCCGCAACTCTCAGTTTTTGCTCATGTACACAATTCATTGCCCAACACTCAGAACCATATATCCTTATTGGTCTAATTGCAGTACGGTAAAACTTGTCTTTAAGTTTTAATGGTACTTTACGATCACATAAGATCCCTGACGCGTCTCTCCACTTCAACCAACCTGCTCGGATTCTATGTATCACATCTTTATCAACACCTCCATCTTTTTGAACTATCGATCAAAGATATTTAAAGCACTCACTGCAGGAAATATCTTGATCACCCAATTTAATAATGCAGTCATCCGTCCTTCTTGCACTGCTAAATTTCACCCTCCGTCTATTATTGTTGCAAATGGTGCTACTACTCCGGTTGCTGGTGCTGCTGATCTGCACCTCACCCCCACTCTAATGCTCTCCTCGGTTCTTCATGTTCCGGGCTCTCCTTTCAACTTACTCTCTGTGAGTCGTTTGATACAGGATCTTGATTGCTGTGTAACCTTCTCTCCCTTTTCTTTTGTTTTTCAGGATCGCCGCACACGGAGTATCATTGGTAGCGGTCGGCTGATGAATGGGCTCTATCTCTTGGATCTCCCACCTACCACTCTCCTGACTATCTCCACAGCTGACTGGCATCGCCGACTTGGGCATGCTCCTCTTCCAGTCCTCCGCAAAGCTCTCCCTGATGTACCTCTTCACGAGTTTACCTGTGAAGCTTGCATCTATGGCAAGCAACATCGCTCTTCTTTTTCCCCTTCATGTACCCGGAGCACGACTCCATTATCTTTAGTACATTCTGATGTATGGGGCCCTTATAAGGTCCCAAGTATTTATGGCTATCGTTATTTTGTAACTTTTATTGATGATTATTCTCGTGTTACCTGGTTATATTTACTTCATGATCGCTCTGAGCTACCATCTGTATTTCGTGCCTTTGTGACTGAATCACGGACACAATTCTCCACTACACTTAAAATCATTCGAACTGACAACGCTCGCGAGTACACTGGCCGCTCCTTTTCTACTCTCTGCACAGAGTTTGGTATAATTCACCAAACGTCTTGTGCCTATACCCCCCAACAAAACGGCGTTGCCGAACGAAAAAATCGTCACCTTCTGGATGTTGCTCGGGCACTCATGGTTCAAATGCGGGTTCCTACGGAATACTGGAACTTTGCCGTCTCCACTGCTTGCCATCTCATTAACCGCATGCCCTCCTCCGTCCTTAACTTTGCCACTCCCATGACACTCCTCTTCCCCTCCACGCCCCTCTTTCCTATTCCACCTCGCATCTTCGGTTGCGTTTGCTACGCCCACCTTCTCGGTCCGCCTATTGATAAACTTGCCCCACGAGCTGCCAAGTATATGTTTGTCGGCTATTCTCGGACTCAAAAAGGATACGTGTGCTACTCTCCAACCACCGGCAAAACCATTGTCTCACCTGATGTTACGTTCTGTGAAGACCAATCATTCCACTCTCCCTCTGTTCCAAGCACACTACCTTCCACTACTGTTCGCCCCTTTGTTCCGACGGACACGACTACCTCACCATCTCCGCCCCCTACGGTACCTTCACCATCTCCATCTACTGAACAGCCTCCTCCCATTATTCAAGTATACTCTCGTCGTAAATCTAAGGATGGTCCCCGTCAGGCGCCCTCGGCTACCGATGCTTCTCCCTCAGCGGTTGATCCGGCCTCTGCCTCTACAGCTCATCCGATGGCAAACCACGTGTCTCTCCACCGGCTATCTCCACCTCTTCACCGGTTTGCTACCTCTCTTTCTTCCATTTCCCTCCCTAACTCTGTGCAGGAAGCGCTACAGCATCCGGGGTGGCGTGCTGCAATGGAAGAAGAGATGGTTGCTCTCCGGGCCAATCACACTTGGGAGTTGGTACCTCTTCCTCCTGGCCAACACTGTGTCAGCTGCAAATGAGTCTTCGCTGCCAAACAAAATGCTGATGGGACTCTTGACCGCTTAAAGACCCGTCTCGTCGCCCGCGGTTTCACTCAACAACAAGGCTTGGACTACGACGAAACCTTCTCCCCCGTCGCCAAGTTAAACACTGTTCGTGTGGTGATCTCCGTCGCTGTCCACCGCCGTTGGCCTCTTCTTCAGCTAGATATCAAAAACGCCTTCTTGAACGGTGATCTACAGGAGCAAGTGTATATGTACCAACCTCCCGGGTTTGAGACCACGGGGGAGGCTCGTGCTACCTATGTTTGTCGCCTTCTTAAAGCTCTCTATGGCCTCAAACAATCTCCGAGAGCTTGGTTTGATAAATTCTGCAAAGTCCTACTGGCACTTGGTTTTCGACGAAGCTCTGCTGATTTCTCACTATTCATCAAAGAAGGACCCACGGGAACTGTGTTCCTCCTTGTGTATGTTGATGATATCCTGATCACTGGGGACGACATCTCTGGGATACAACAACTCAAGGAGCATCTGAACTCGGCGTTTCAAACGAAGGATCTTGGAAATCTTAGATACTTCCTCGGAATTGAAGTCGCTCGTCGACCCGATGGGTTAGTCCTGTCCCAACGGAAATACTGCATTGACTTACTTCAAGAGGCAGGTTTCTCTGGCTGTAAACCTGCAGATACCCCTATGGATTCAAACCAAAAGTTATGTGCAGCTGGTTCTGAGACTGATCAACTCCTTGAGATTCCAGAGTACTACCGTCGTTTGGTTGGGAAGCTGATTTATCTTACAGTTACTCGACCAGATATTTCGTTTGCCGTCAGCGTTGTAAGTCGCTTCATGCACACTCCGAGGACTTCTCATCTCCAAGCTGTTGAGCGCATTCTCCGATACTTGAAAACTGCTCCTGGACAAGGCCTTGTCTACAAACCATCCACCTCGCCATCTCTTCTTGCTTACTCGGATGCTGACTATGCTGGCTCTCCAGATGATAGGCGTTCCACGACTGGTTTTTGTACGTACTTTGGTGGACATCTTATAACATGGCGTAGCAAGAAACAGGTTGTGGTTGCTCGCTCCTCGGCTGAGGCCGAATATAGAGCTATGGCTGCTGTCGCATCTGAATTAACCTGGCTTGAAGGACTTTTTGGAGATTTATGTGTCAAACTCTCCTCTCCGGCAACTCTTCTTTGTGACAGTCAGGCTGCTATTCATATTGCCAAGAATCCTGTGTTTCATGAGCGGACAAAGCATATTGAAGTTGATTGTCATTTCATCCGGGAAATGTTCAGTCAAAGAAGATATAATTGGAACATGCCCCAGCTGCAAAACAAGTTGCTGACATCATGACTAAAGCTCTTCCTCGGCCATTATACCACCAGTTCTTATCCAAGCTGGGTGCCTACGACTTGTACGCTCCAGCTTGCGGGGGAGTGTTAGAGAATATAGGAAAACATGTGTAAAAGCCCATTAATTAGGCCCATTTATTCTCCTCTCTTTTAGTCCCACATCTCTTGTATAGGATTTCTTTCTCCTCTCTCTTCCTATATATGTGTATCCATACTTGTATTTACCTCTCAAGTGAATATACTACAAGGTTTATACCATTTCTCTACACCTTGTCATGTTTTCATCATTCCTACAAGCGTAGGGTGTTTTATAGATGTCCCTCTTTGCCCTCACTTTATCTTGCACTCCTCTTTCCACCACCAAAATTCTTTATTTGGGGGTGCACGATCTTTTGATTCTCCAGGTACGTTCTTTCCACTTATTCTAAAATGTGAAGACATAACTTCACATGAGACACTATGATTAACATAAGGGTCATCAACTAGTTCCATAATTGCTGTCTTGAAAACTATATGTTGTTCCATCTTCAAGTTCCACTACTCTGTAGAAAGGCCCTGCATCAAGCGACAGAGGGCAAGCACTTCATCCACTGTGAATGCGCTGGGAAGAGCAGAGCCATCAGTGCTGGAATGGCTAGGTGGAATGTCCATAGTAGCGTCAAAGAGATGAGCAGAACGAGGAGAAACATGACGACCTGAAGATCTCCCAAAAACACGGCTGCCACGAAGTGGAACACCCCCTCTTGGCTGAGGGAACCCATGGAGCCTGAAGCAAGTGTCCTGAGTGTGACGGTTCTTTCCACAATAATCACAGAGAAGACGGTCTTTATCAGAGCCCTTCAACTTGAAGTCACGGAATGGACGACTACTAAGAATAAAAGGGGTAGAAACGACAATAGCAAAACTCTCAGGAGCATGATCGGGAAGTAAGGTCTGGCGGCGATCGAATTTCTGCTGCACAATACTGTAGACCTCAGGAAGGGAAGGTAACCGTGTACTCCCCAAAATCTGAACACTGATCTGATCAAAGTCCCGATGAAGACCATGAAGAAACTCAAAGATCCGATTGCGGTCTTCTCTGTCACGAACCATCGCCTCATCAATAGGGCTAACAAAGGTGAGGGGATCAAAATGATCATATTCCTGATACAGCTTTGTGAACCTCAAGTAGTACGCAGGAGGGCGATCACCCTCCCGTAGTAAGGATATCTTCCGTCACAATTGGAAGATCTGAGTGGCATTATTCCGACGAGAGTATGCAGACTCCGCTCGTCTCCAAATGCCCGCATTATTGGCGAGAAATAAATAATTACGAGTGATGGACTCTTGCATAGAATTGGTAAGCCAAGACATGACTAAGGAATTCTATGACTCCCACTGTATTCAATCGGAGGAGGTCTTGGTTGGTTCCTTCATTTGGCCATTGACATAGCCAAAGAGTCGACGACCTTTGAGCACCAAGGTGATAGACCGTGACCATGAAAGGTAATTAGAATCATCCAGGTGAATGGTAATAATCTGAGTAGTATTATGATCATGGATTCCACGAAGAGAACTCATTGGAGGGACAACCACTGATGAAGGAGCGGAAGAATCATCACCGCTAGACATAATGGCTCTAGAAGAGAAATCCGAAAATCACCCAAGACTTAGGGCAACAAGGAACTGTAGATTACACCGAGACAAAAATGAATCTGGAAAGGGAGAGGAAGAGAAATCCACTCCATGCAATCACCAAGCAGCGCTGACGGCACCGGAAGGGGCAGGCACTTCACTGCATTGAGAATCCGGCGCCGGACAGGGACTGAAGAGGAAGGAGCGGCGGAAGAACCGCTGGCTGTTGTTCCCGAGATCGAGAGACGCAGGAGACGCGAGGGACGGCGGCGGGAGGAGAGAACTGCGGTAGCGAGTGCGTCGAACCGAGTGACGACGAGCGAGAAGGGCGTGGACGCGAGAGGGATCGAGGAACGGGCGCAGAAACTGAAGCAAGAAGCAGAAGCGAGCGGACGGAGGAACTGCTAGGGCACCGGGAGCCCACGCTCTGATATCATGTTGAACGATAGAATTGATTGATTTATTTCGAGGTAATATTCCCTCTATATATGGGGGCGGATAATACAAAGTGAAATATTCAAGAAAATAATACATAAAAATTACTACATATTATAACAGCTTCTAAGGAAATTCACATAATGAATCAAAGTTAAAAGTTTCAAGTATAACTTTCAAAATCAGAAGTCACTAATATGCAAGAATTTAGTAAGAGAACGAGAAAATTCTAGATGAAATTATTGGAGAACACATGATCAATAATAAAATGAAATCCTAAGGCATTATGGAATTTTAGAGCAAGGAAAGCACTCACGAGTATTTTACTCACCCTTTATTTTAACAATTACAACTGCATTGCTTAAAAGGTACGCTGAGGCTTCTTAAGCAACGGGAACCTTCAAGGGGCTAAATTAAAATCACGACTATGTGTGGCGATGATGAATATTATTGCTTCCTTATTATTATTATTATTATTTACTTCTAGAACTTGTGGCCTGCGAGCCAATTTTACCTCACGTATTATTATTACTTTATGTAACAAATGTAAGAATTTGAAATTTTGATGATGATGGATATTTAATGTTGTCTCTTATTAAATGGCTTGTTAGGTTTATGATTTTATTTTTATCTTTTATCTTATTTTACCCATGTACTCTCCCCTCTTATATAAAGGGGACCCCTCATTATTCTAAGGATGATGTTACGTTGCCCTAAGCCAACATGGTATCAGAGCAGGAATGAGCGGGTGCAAACCCGCCGATACTCCTATTGAAGTGAACCACAAACTTGGACGAGATGATGGGGAGCTAGTAGAAGATATTTCAAGTTTCCAGAAGCTTGTTGGGAAGCTGATTTATCTATCACATACTCGTCCGAACATCTCTTATGCTGTAGGAGTGCTGAGCCAATACATGCACTCTCCCAGAATTCGACATCTCAATGCTGCGCACCGTGTTTTGAGGTATTTGAAGACCTCTCCTGGTAGAGGTATCTTATTCTCACCCAGTGATAACTTAAAAATTGAAGTCTATACTGATGCGGATTGGGCTGGATCAGTTGATGATAGGAGATCCACCACTGGTTATTGTTCCTTTGTTGGCTCTAACTTAGTCACTTGGAGAAGCAAAAAGCAACATGTGGTAGCTCGCTCAAGTGCTGAAGCTGAGTTTAGAGCTATGGCTCATGGTATATGTGAGGGGATGTGGTTGCGTACACTCATGAATGATCTGGGCTTACTTGAATCTGGCCCTTTCAACCTATATTGTGACAACAAGGCTGCAATCAGCATAGCTCATAATCCGGTTCAGCATGATCGCACCAAGCACGTGGAAGTTGACCGACATTTCATTAAAGAAAATATTATGAAGGGAATTGTTTGTACCCCTTTTGTTCCTTCAGAAGGACAACTTGCTGATGTTCTTACTAAAGCTCTGTGTGAAAGACTGTTTGTAACCCTCAGTGGCAAGTTAGGCATGAAAGATATTACATGCCCAACTTGAGGGGGAGTGTTAGGTTTATGATTTTATTTTTATCTTTTATCTTATTTTACCCATGTACTCTCCCCTCTTATATAAAGGGGACCCCTCATTATTCTAAGGATGATGTTACGTTGCCCTAAGCCAACATGGCTCTTTATATATTCATGGGGATTGGTGCCACTACATTTTCGTTGCTTATCTTTGCACAATCGATTACACGTAGTCTTGTTGTTAGTTTGTATATCTTCTTACACAAGGTTATGTTTTAGGATCCTTATATGTTACATGACCCTCTGTCATACGAGCTCTTGTCTGATGCTTTGGTCCCACAGAGTACAACGACACAGAAGGTTCACTAACAAACTATAACAAAACTCAGTGGCATTGCCTATTAAGAACAATTTGAAGTCTTTGTCGATTGAGTAGATGGCTTGCCCGATCGTTTCCTAACCTAGAACTTTCATTAAGGTCATCCAATTTGCAACACAATCAAATTGCTATGACCTACCTCCATTAGTGATGCCTTTGAACTAGCATGGCTTCAAGAAAAGGGTTGAAAGCCTCTATCTTTTACACTGTCACTGATCGTTGTCCATCCCTCCATTAGGTCCTCCATCACCGCCTCCAATCAAGAAACACAACTTCACAAAGATTGATGAGATCGTGTCCTCTGCTACAACTGCCTCACAATTTTTACTTCGAATCACCGTTGCCAGAAAATTCTATTCCCATTAGAATCCGCGGATTATGATGGTCCCATCCTTGGCATGGAGCTGGATCAAGAATGCGAGGCTTCTTCACCGTCAATTTCCACGCAAGTCCTTGCTGGAGCACCACTGATCGACATTGTCTTGGTGATTGCTGTCCTGTACCACTGACCTTTGTTTATACTCATTTATGGTGGCAACACTCACAATTTCATAGATCCAAGCATTGCCACCAGAGGTGGCCTTCGATTGGCCCTTCTTCCCACTCCATCAATGTTATGGCGGCCAATGGAGAGACACTTTGCAGTTTTGTTCGATGCATCAATGTCAAGTTAGACATTCAAGCGACCACAACCACTGTAGAATTCTACCTCCTATTATTAGCAAGAAGCGATGTGGTGCTCGGAGCTCATTGCTTACCTTATGGCCAATACTTTTGGACTTCCATAAATTACAAGTGTAGTTCACCATCAACCGCCTTAAACATACACTTAAGGAGAACAACTCATACTTTTTTTATCGCTGTGCCTTTTTCATACCCAATTCGTCTCATCCACCACCACACCGATTAACCAGCCACCACCTCCCATTCAACAGCTTTTAAGAAAAATATTTAGATGTCTTCAGATATCCAAAGTTCTTCCTCCTCACGGCTCCCATGATCATCAAATTCCACTACTCATTAACACTACCTTAAATGTAAGACCATACCGCTACGCCCACTCCTATAAAAATGAGATTGAAACGCAAGTTTCTCAAATGCTCGCAGAAGGCTTCATTCAACCAAGCCATAGTTCATATTCTTCACTAACATCCCTAGTAATAAAAAAGGTGATGATTCATGGTTATTTTGGGTCGATTATTGTTCCCTTAACTCTCTCACTGTTAAGGACAAATATCTAGTTCCAGCTGTCGTTGATTTGTCCATTGAACTCCATGACGCATTCATTTTCTCCAATGTGGATCTTCGTGTTGTATATCGCCAAATATGAAATGGACACCGAAGACGTTTCCAAAACCTCCTTCAGCACACATGAGAGTCATTACGAATTTTTGTAGTGACATTCTACTTTACAAACGTACCATCAATATATTCTAATTACCTTATTTTGTGTATAACCCGTAATTCGTCGAGATCAGAAATGTATGAGGACAACGCAGAAGACCTCCCCCACCTGGGCGAGTACAGAAGACTTCCCCCACCTGGGCGAGTACAAAAGACCTCCCCCACCTGGGCGAGTACAGAAGACCTCCCCACCTGGGCGAGTACAGAAAACCTCGCCCACCTGGGCGAGTGCAAAAGACCTCCCCCACCTTGGCGAGTACAAAAGACCTCCCCCACCTGGGCGAGTACAGAAGACCTCCCCTACCTGGGCGAGTACAGAAGACCTCCCCCACCTGGGCGAGTTCAAAAGACCTCCCCCACCTGGGCGAGTGCAGAAGACCTCCCTCACCTGGGCGAGTACAGGAGACCTCCCCCACCTGGGGCGAGTGTAGATTTTCACCCCGTCAAAAGGCGGGAGCCGCTATCTGCAGCCCATTTCAGAAGGCGGGAGCAACTATTCGCAGTCCATTTGGATTTGCCTATAAATAGGACCCCAAGGCACAAGTAGAAGGCACTTTCACCCCCCCTATGGTTGGCGAGTACCTTGCCTGCCTCTCTTGTGCCAAGCTCAGCATTGGCTTTAGGAGGGGAAGTTCCTATAGACTTCCGGGTATGTGGCGGGACCTCCGCTGCAGCATGCGGGTCTTGTTTATAGGCAGTTCAGAGTTGTTCTTCGTGCTCTTTAGCTTCTTATCACTTTGTCTCACGTGGGTAGATCACTAATCGAGTAGCCTTTGGTCACCCCCAATTCTCGAACAGTTGGACCGGTATTCGGGTTCCAACACTTGATGAATGATGTTCTTCGCCCTTGAGCAAGTTCATTATTGTATTTTTGACGACATATTAATCTATGGTCGTGAACACCAAGAGTATGTTACTTAAAGATTACACTTGATTTACTTCGACGAAAACAGTTTCACGCCAAATATTCCAAATGTCAGTTTGCTTGTAAAGCGGTGAACTACCTTGGCCATGTCATTTCCGCCAAGGGTGACTCCATCGACAACAATAAAATCATTTGTATCCAAACTTTGCCGCTTCTTTGCACGCTCAAAGCACTTCAAGTATTCCTCGGGTTAGCTGGATATTATTGTAAATTTATTCAAAATTATGGCAAGATTGCAAGTCCGCTAACAACATTGCTTAATAAAAATAAATTCGAATGGGCAAATGCTCCCTTCAAATTTTTGAGTCACTCAAGCATGCACTCTCAACACCGCCTGTTCTCTTGCCTTGACTTTAAAAAACCATGTGTTATCGAATGTGATGTTAGTGGTAATTGTATGAGCGCAGTATTAACACAATGGTAACAATCTCTTGCATTCCTCAATCAAGCACTCCACAGTAAATATCTCTCTCTCTCCACTTATGAAACAAATTCTCCGCTCCTGTTGTAGCCATCCCAAAGTGTCGCCATATTTGATCGGCTAGCAATTTACAGTTTGCTCCAACCACCGCTCTTTCAAATTCTTGTTGGAACAACGGTTTGGGACTCTGACTCAACAATAATGGTTGGCAAATTACTTGGTTATGATTTGGACATTGAATCAAAACCATTGATGCGTTATACCGACATAATTGCTTTGGTAACTACTTGGTTTACTTTTATTGAGGAAACCTATGTCGCTGGTCATGACTTATACTAGTCCAACAATATCAACATGGTTTTTTAGATCCTACACAGTGCACCTTCCGCGACAATGTCCTATTTTATGAAGGTCGTCTTGTCCTCCCATCAACAACTACTAGGATTTTTCAGCAATTTTTTGGTCATTGCAATAGTTGTCAACTGGTTAAAGCTCAAAATTCAAAAAACGCTGGAATTTTGCAACCCTTTGAGATGATAATAATATGAATTTTATATCCGAGGGAAATGATGTTATCATGGTCATTGTAGACCGGTTATCTAAATTTATCGCCCTCAAAGACCAAAATTTACAGCTTCATCCACGCTCGACTCTTTATTGATCATATTTTCAAATTACATAGTCTTCCCAAAACTATTGTGTCCCACTGTGACAATGTTTTCATCAGTTCCTTTTGGAAGGGAATCTTTAAATTCAAGGAGTTTACCTCAACTTATCATTTGCTTAACACCATCAAACAGATGGTCAATCCGAAGTGGTTAATTATTCCCTATTTAAGATGCTTTACTGGATTACAGACCACATAGTGGTCTTAATGGCTATACTTAGCTGAATATTGGCACAATGCCCACACAAATGTGTTTATAGGCTTCACTCCATTTCACATCATCTATAGGGTCAAACCTCCACACCTACTTTCATATGTACATAAGACCACAACCAATCTTAATGTAGATCACTCCTTTCTCAGTTAAAATGCGGTCCTCCACTTCGAAAATTAAAGTACTACTCATGCTTGCAGATTTGAAATGCCAAGATCGTGAGTTCCATATTGGTGATATGGTCTACTTGCGATTACATACATACCGACAAAGCTCCGTGGAGTTTCATCGTCCTATCAAGCTGGCTTATCGTTTTTATAGTCCATATGAGATCATGCAACGTATTGACAAGGTTGCATCCGCGCTTCCATGTCTCAATCGATTGTGCGACCATGATTATGATGACGCTTTGACATAACTGTGTTCATAATTACACTATTGCGCAAATGCTCTATCTACGAGTCGGTGGCGCTCACGAACGTTCGTGAACACCCGACCTTACCTAAGAAACTTCATCCTCTTTCATGCTCAAAATTAGTTTTCTTTTTTGGCGGCGGCCATAACCGTTGCCATGCCAAGTTGCCAACCATACATTCTATGACGATGTCGTTTTTTTTTTCGAACTCACCGGAGCAAAATGCCGTGCCAAAAAGATCTTAAGTCCAATAATTAGAGTTAATTTAGTAATCAATAAATTTAAATTTAAACTAATCTGCCTTTAAAATGACTCGGATTGGCGGTATGAGCCTATTTTTGCAAACGGTGGGCCGCACTCCCAGCCCCACCACTCTCCCATCCCCAACTCCAATTATTTCTCCTCCCCCCCCCCCCCTTCGTTTCTTATAGCCTGAACAGCGTCTTCTTGCGCTCCTCTTCTTTCTCTCTCTATTTCTAACCACCCAACCTTGAAATATATGATAGAAGGGAGAGGAGATGGCTCTGCTGCTGCCAACACAAATGGTAGATTCATGGAGGTGATGAGAAGCACACCCCGGCCTTCCTACCACACCCCTACCTCTTGTACTCAGACCACCTGATTAAGTCGAATTCAAACGAAGACTTTTCAAATCGCCAGAGTACGGTCTTCGCCGGCGGCCCTGGATATTGCTCCGACCAAGGCAGCGCTCACGCCATTAATGGCGCCGACACCAGCGCCTCACCCATGTCACCATGGAACAACACCGCTTCCCCTTACACCACCTCCCCTTGGATTTCCCACAACAATCCCTTCATTACCCCCACCGAAGAACCCTTCTTCCCACCCGCCACCGGCCTCTTCCCCGCCGGCACCGGCCTCGTATGCTCTCTCGTTCGTGAAGAGGGGCCCATCTACTCCCTCGCCGCCGTCGGCGACCTCCTCTACACTGGCTCAGACAGCAAGAACATTTGCGTTTGGAAAGATCAGAGGGATTACACGGGGTTCAAGTGCAGCATCGGCCTTGTGAAGGCCATCGTGATCTCCTCCTCCAACGGTCATATTTTCACCGGCCACCAATACGGCAATATTCGAATCTGGGAAATCTCTCAAAAGAAATCCCACGTCCATAAGCGCGTCGGCACCCTCCCCCGCCTCAAGGATCACTTCAAGAGTGCCATAAATCTGAGCAGCATCTTCGATTCCCGCCGCCACCGCCACAAAGCCGCCGTCTGGTTTCGCCACACGGACGCCGTGTCCTGCCTCGCCCTCGACGAGAACAACGGACTCCTGTACTCTGGCTCCTGGGACCGCACTCTCAAAATCTGGCGCGTATCAGACTCTCGCTGCCTGGAGTCGTTAAACGCGCATGAAGACGCGGTGAACTCGGTGGTTATTGGGTTCGACGGCTTCGTCTTCAGCGGCTCCTCCGACGGGACGATCAAGGTGTGGCTGCGCGAGCCGGGGGCGAAGGAGGGGGAAGGGTGGCACGCGCAGGCGCAAATTTTGTTACGACAAGAGTCTGCCGTGACGGTGTTGGCGGTGAACATGGGGGCGGCTATTCTGTACTGCGGGTCGTCAGACGGAGCGGTGAATTTCTGGTGGAGATGCTTATCTAATGAAGGAGTACTGAGCGGGCAAAAACTAGCAATGCTTTGTTTGGCCTCGTCCGGCGATTTGTTGTTCACGGGCTCAACTGATAAAACGATTTGCGTCTGGGGAAGGGATGCCTGCGGTCGCCATTCATGTCTGTCGGTGCTGACGGGGCACAGCAAGCCGGTAAATTGTCTGGCGGTGGAGGCGGCCGCCGCGGTGGAGGCGGCCGCCGCGGTGGAGGCGGCCGCCGCCGTGGATGCGTCTGTGGAAAGGAGGTGATGGGTTGTGTATAGCGGAAGCCTGGATAAGTCAATTAAGGTGTGGAAAGTGTCCGACTCGGCGCCGCCGCAATGCCGTGGAAATGGGTTCTCATCTCCAAGTTTCGACATATTCTAAAGGAAAAGTCAATAAATGCTCAAAGTCAACCAGGAATCAACAAAGGTCAAAGTCAATGCTTGTTAACAGCATATATCAAATACTAAATATATTTGTAAAGTTCGATGGATTTATTGGGCATGAGCATGAGATATATAATACAGGATCAATGGTGTTAGTATTTTGGATTCTATTTTTCCAGATACTCATTTTTGAAGTTTCGATTTTCCAAATAAAAAGAGTGTAATAAATAGATTTTTAATATAAATCTCATCTTTAGGGTAAACTTAATTTTTTTTCCTCCTTTCATTTCTTTTTAAGAATTATTCTTACTCCAAGCAAATACTGTGACCCGAGAATACAAACATTGTCTTTGAATTTATACATTTTTTGACAAAGTGCAGCCCACCAACATCAATATATTGCAATGAACCTCTTAAGCTCTGTTAGTTTGGTAGAAAATGAGACGTAGAAATTAGAATTTCAATTTGGTTGTTCGACTGAATGCATGTATTATATCGTTAGAATTAGTAATTCCGTTGTTTGGCCGGATGTAAGAATTCAATGGTTAGAATTGAAATTTTAAATTTAAAACAATGACAGAATTAAAATATATGGATACATATAATCAAGTAAATACCGTCCTTCTTAAAATATTCTTACCACTCATAGAAATATATAGAAACTGAACAAAACAATAGACATGAATTACTTGAGTCCAATTCAATGGACATGAATTGCTAACAAAATAAATGGCAATTTAAAATAACTAATTCAATGGACATGAATTAACACCATCCCTCATCCTCTACAAAAACTGGAAAATGGAGACTAGTGCAAAACTTGAAGAAAACTTGAATCTACATGCATGGCTTTTGGTTGAGCAATAACTGGCAATTTTACTTCAACATAAGACAGAAATTTGCTACATGTTAACCCTAAAACTACAAACATTTCATATACCACCATTCATTGCACATTAATTACTAACAAAACTCATACACGCAGATTCATACCCTAACATTCATTTAAACGTGAATGAAATGTAAAAAAAACTTTCAAGCCCAATTTTTGACTCTTCCAGT
Source organism: Dactylorhiza incarnata (assembly GCA_033032865.1). Taxonomy (NCBI): domain Eukaryota; kingdom Viridiplantae; phylum Streptophyta; class Magnoliopsida; order Asparagales; family Orchidaceae; genus Dactylorhiza; species Dactylorhiza incarnata. The sequence continues at coordinate 1,120,965 of JAWHQI010000337.1, forward strand.
TGGCTCTCCTCTATCACGACCAACCCTCCTCCATGCGTCGATCACCCATACTTGCGCTTCAGAGCAGCCCAAGCACTTGCGCGCCTGCTACTGCGATTCAGCGATCCTTCATCTCCTTCGTCTCCTTGGTGCGCCAGCTCGCGTCCGCGTCCTATCTATGACAGATGCCAGGTGGGCAATGTCTACGAGCGTCCCAGCTCTGTGCGCCATTCTGACACTGTGGCCACCTACATTGACGAGTTCATCGAGGTCACCACGCACGTATCCGACCTATCCCTCGACCTATCCCCCGACCATTACATGGGGCACTTCCTTGGGGGACTACAACCCCACCTTCGGGGCGCCTCTGGGTCCACAACCCGACTACTCTTTCCAGCGCCATGGAGCAAGCTTGTTGCCTCGACGAGGAACTCTGCATAGCCCAACCATCCTCCTCACCTCACCAGTCACTGCCACTGCTGTCGTTGTTGCTGAAATCTCCACTGTATATTTCCCACTTGGATCACCTACCCCGCCTGGGCCCCCATTGCTAGGCCCTCAGCCGCCAGTTCCACCGGCCCCACCTCCACTGACACACCGACGACCCTGCCGCTTATCTCATGAGCAGCACCTCGAGCTTCACCGCAACAACTTTTACTTTTGATGCCAGCATCCATACTCACCCACCCACCCACGTTTGCACTTTCAAAGACTTTTGCGTGCTGGTTGGATTTGAAGGTGACAATCCTGACTTTAGAAACTTGGATCCTTTGACGGTTGCAGATGACCCATACGTACCTTAACCTTAAGGACAAGGTCATTTTTCGGGAGGGGAGTGTTGATACAGATACGACATCCTGGACATGCGTATTCTTCTACTTATGCATCCTTAAGGGGCATTATCGTAATTTATATGCCCCACTCCCATATATAAGAGAGTGGTAGAGTCTCTTATTAGAAATCTTGAAGATATTGTGATTGTTAGATTCTCCTAGGTGAGAGAGGTTCTTAGGGGGACTAGCCCTCCGCCGCCGTTGTCGCGATAGTACCCCCGACGTGACGACACTCTCTCCACTCGCAGCCCCCGAGCGCACGATTGCAGTGCCCCTACACAACTGCACTCGGGGGATGCAAGCGGCGGAAGCTCCGTCGCACAGGAGCACGGTCGGGGTCGGGGTACTGTCCCCCCCTGCGTGCATTGCCTCTCGTAGTAATAATCCTTACACACACACATATATAATTTATATTTTAATATAGGGTTATTTACCGGGACCTCCCCTCGAAGTTTGCATAGTTACAGCTACCCCTCTAACTCTTAAAATTACAAAAACCTCCCCTCAATGTTTACATTTCATAACATCCATGCACACCCCCTTGGAGTAAATTTTCAAGGGGGTCTTTTTGTGCATGGATGTTATGAAATGTAAACATTGAAGGGGGATAATTGTAATTTTGAAAGTATGGGTGCAAGCTGTAGTTACGCAAACTTCGAGGAGAGGTTCCGATAAATAACCCTTTTAACATATATGCTTATTTGTCTTACTTTTCACTTTATTTGTTTCTTGTTTTGGTATGTAGGTGTGATATATGCCTAAGTGGACCTCCCCAAAAGCAAAATATGACTGATGAAGCTAGTGTTTTCCTGCATACTCTCAGGGCTCAGCGTGCATATATGGTATTTACCCTTTTTTGTAATATTGTTTTGGGGATTTTTTTTAATCTCTCCGTTGAGTATTTGCTGAAATCTAATGTCCTTTCAAATTAGCATCTTTTTGAAATGGACATTTTTTGTTTGATCCATGATGAAAACTAGTTCATTTTACTTGTGCCTCTATCTTTCTAAATTAATTGGATTTTTTTATTGATAACAGATTTAATTTTACTTGAACAAACGAAAATATTTTTTGAACTAGTTTTCTTTCTAAATTTAGATTTCTAGTTTCAGTTTGCAAAAGCCTTCATCATGATATTTGCTAACCCAAGTAGTTAGGATGAGGAATTTGATGATGATCTAATGGTGACGCTGGGTAAGTCGTAGAGAGGCTAAGAGTATTTTCTATATGTAGACACACTTCTGACAATTTGTTTTACTTACAATAAATTCCTTATATAGAGGATATGCCACAGTAAATAAAAGCATACAATTAAAGAATCAAGTGAGGCGGTACAAAAGCAAGAGTGTTCGAAATCAAATAACTAAGTAAATGAAAACATGCAATATTTCAGAACTTGGAAACAAAGACTACAGACGAGTATTCCTCAAGTAGGAAATTAACACACAATTCAATCACAAAATAATGACCCCAAACTAGAAAACTCACACAACAAGTAATAGAGGACTTGGAGGGATCTCTTGGAGTCGGGGCTGGTGGTGGCACTGAATTCCGACCTCTTGGTAAAACAATGGGTTGTTGGACAGCAAATGCCAGGGATGTAAGTGAGACCCCGACTGCTGCTGCGAATATGAGATGGAGGTGGAAAGAGAGGGGGGAGGGGGCGAGGGGGTCGACAAGTGGTTGGAGGGCTCTGGAATACACTGGACCGCAAGGACGGTGCAAGGAGTTCACTTACGGGTGAATGTAGTGTCCAGTCAGCAGTGGAGAAGTAATGAAACAACTATCTGGAATTTAATTCCAATGGCGAAAGATGTTGCTGAACCCTGGATTGAGAATTGGTGAATGTTTGGGGACTGAGGAGGGAGGTAGAGGGGTTGCCGACTATTGGATTATGAGTGGGCGTGGTTGAAAGGGTGGTTCCACTTGAGGCTACAATCGTAGACTATTAGGGGTAGGCTAGACTGGAGGAGGTGGCGGTTGTGAGTTGAGTTGAGGTCCACATGAGGTTGCTACTTTTGGATTTGAGGGGCCGATTAGATAGGAAGGAGTGGGGCTTGGTTGGGAGGTGGTTCCACTTGAGGGCTTAAAAGAATTATTGGAAGAGTGGGGAAGTAGGAGAAGTGGAGTGAATATGGGATTGAGGCCTAAATTTTATGAGAGGTGGAGTTAATGGGGTAGTAGTGGAGGTAATGAGAGGTAGTTATGACGGTTATGGGGTGGTGGCTGACCGGAGTTGGTTTCCGGCGATTGCAGGAAAACTGGAACGGATGGGGATTGATGGGTGGTGGTAGAGGCTTGCCGGAGGTGACCAGTGGAGGGTTTTCCGTTGATCGTCGAATGGTGAAAAGATGGGAATCGGAGAGGGGATGGGGGTTGTTTTTGGAAGAATATGGTTAGGGAAATGGAGTGTTGCCGCCAGTGTTTTGGACTGGGTGGTTTGGGATGCCGGTTGGTGGAGGTGGGATGGGAATGATGACTGCCGACTGTAGGAGGTATGGGCTGGGATGGGGAGTCCGGTTGGAGGTATGATGAGTGCTCGGTTTTGAGGGGAGGAGAGGGGTATGGTGGCCGACTGCAAGGGTAATGATGATTATGTCCAAGCTGAAACCCATGGCCGTGAGCAATGTGGCCCAGGTAGGATATTTGCTCTCCTCCAAACTTACACTCAGAGAGCCTCGAAAACCAGCTACTTGTTGTGATAGTGCTCGGCCCAGCTAGAGCTGTAAATTAGTATACAACAACAACACTCAAGCCTTTATCCCACCATAGTGGGGTCGGCTATATGGATCCTCTGTCGCCATTGCGCCCTATCTTTAATCATAGTCTCACTAATACCTAAGTACATCATGTCTTTTCTTATAGTTTCACTCCAAGTCTTTTTTGGTCTACCTCTCCCCGTTTAACATGTCTAGTGACTAAACTCTCACAACGCCTAACATGTGCCTCTATTGGTCTCATATGTACATGTCTGAACCATCTTAAACGAGTTTCTCGCATCTTCTCTACAATTGGCGCCGCTCCTGTCTTATCCATGATACATTCATTCCTAATTTTATCCAGTCTCGTGTGACCACACATCCACCTAAGCAATCTCATCTCCGCATTCCCATTTTTGCTCGTGTACAACATTCACTGCCCAACACTCAGAATCGTAAAGCATTGCTGGTCTAATTGCATTACGATAAAACTTGCCTTTAAGTTTTAATGGCACTTTACGATCACATAAGATCCCAGACGCGCCTCTCCACTTCAACCAACCTGCTTGGATTCTATGTATCACATCTTTATCTACACCTCCATCTTTTTGAATTATTGATCCCAGATATTTAAAGCACTAACTGCGGGAAATATCTTCGTCACCCAATTTAATGACGGAGTCATCCGACCTTCTTGCACTACTAAATTTAAGCTCTATATACTCCGTCTTTGTCTTGCACTCTTGCTCAACCTAAAACCCTTCTTTTCTAAAGTGTCTCCCAAGATTCAAATTTCGCGTCTACACCCTCACGTGTCTCATCGACCAAAATAATATCATCTACAAATAATAGACACCAAGGTATTGCTTGTTGGATATGTCCGGTGAGCTCATCTAAGATAAGGGTAAAGAGATAAGGGCTTAAATATGACCCTTGATGTAAACCAACAACGATAGGGAATTCATGTGTTAATCCTCCAGATGTCCTCACCTTGATCATTGAATTTGTATACATATCTTTGATTACGCCAATGTATGATACATTTACATTTTTCTTTTCTAAGACTCCACAAGACCTCTCTTGGAACCTTATCTTAAGCCTTCTCCAGATCGATAAACACCATATGCAAATCTTTTTGTCTTTCTCGATAGTTGTCAATGAGTCTCCTCAAGAGATGTATAGCTTCCATGGTTGACCTCCCTGACATGAATCCAAATTGATTCTCTGAGATGCTAGTCTCCCGTCTAACTCTTCTCTCTATTACTCGTTCACATAGTTTCATAGTATGACTCATTAATTTAATTCTCTTGTAATTGACATAATTTTGTATATCTCTTTTGTTCTTATACAAAGATACCAAAATACTTTATCTCCATTGGTCTGACATCCACTTTGTCTTCAGTATCTTATTGAAGAAACTTGTAAGCCATAAAATTCATTCTCTCCCTAAGCATTTCCATACTTCAATGGGTATATCGTCTGGTCCAACCGCCTTTCCATTTTTCATATTCTTAAAACGAATTTAAAAAATTAAAACGAATTTGCGGGGGAAGGGTCCGAGTACCTCGTTCATCAGTGCTTGAAAGGTTGAGGATGCGTTAATAAAGCCAAATGACATTACCAAGAACTCAGAAGTGATCATGATGAGTTCAAAAGTCTATTTTCTACAATTAGGAACATATCCTTGATGGTCTTGGAGTTCAGGTCCCGATAGTCCACACTAAAACTCCATGGCCCGTTGTGTTTTTCTTGGAAAACCAAGGAAGAGGGTGTTGGCTCGGACAAATTATCCATGTTGTAGCATCTCCTTACATTGTCTTTCGATTTCAGCTTTATGCAGAGAGGGTGCCGATATGATCGGACAACTACCAGTGTTGTCCCAGGTGATAAATGAATGTGATGGTCCTGGGTCCTTTCCCCACCGGCTCCTCAAAGAGAGGTGCATGCTCTTTCGAAAATGAGGTGTGGGGGGGGGGGGGGGGGGGGGGGGAATAGAGTTTAAATCAACTCTTTGGATGTAATCAAAACCACTCACACAATCACACACATGCAGACTACCCCAAAACACGGGACGCCCTCTCTTCCATCACTATGGAATCCATTGTCTTCACCATGGTCTGAGTCTTTTTCCCTGAGTCAGACTCTTAGAAACTTTTCACAAACTGAGTATTTTAGAGAGGTACTCTTAGAACATTTTACAAATGGTTACAACTTTTTCACAGATGAGAATATCTGATGTTGCTTGAGATTCTTGCAAGTATAACAGGGTGGATTATAACTGGAAATCAGATGATTTCTTCAGTAACCTTCAGACAGTACTCTGAAGGTTTTCCAGGTGAGCAATTTTTTTCTTTCTCAAAATACGATTGAAATGAAAAATGAAAATTTAGGGTTTTATCAGCTTATCTCTGTTTGCTTCTTTTATAATTCAACAGATAGTTTTCTTCCTTTTGAATTGATGCCTCTTTTAAGAATCCTTCCATTTTTTCATAGATAATCTCAAGGAATTAGTAAGTCCCAACAACTTGGGGTCAAATGTTTATGCTCTTTCCAAAACATTATATCTTCCAGAGATGGAAAAGAATTTAATTTTGAAACGGCTATTTCTTCTGCGTTTCTTTTGATCGTTTTCTGACACTCGACTGTTACTAGGTAAACCTTAGATTTGTTCCCTTGATATTTCCTTGATAGTTGATTTCAAAATCGTCTTCCTCTTGTATGTGTTTAACCGTCGACTGAATCTTCAAGATCATATGTTGACTAAATATTCAAGTTTGATCGTCGACTTACTTTATATATTGGATCGTTGTTTGAATCTTCATAATTGTCGACTGCAACTCTTCATAATGGATTGTCAGCTACAACATCATACTTTATCGTCGACTGAAACTTTAAGTCTGATCATTGATTCAATCTCCATTAGTAGCTTGACGGTCATCGGCTTGAACATAAGCGTACGATGATTGAGGATCAACGACTCCTTTTGATCTATTAAGGCTTGACGACGTGGACTCAACGACTGACTCAAAAAAAAGGGCAGCCCGGTGCACAAAGCATCCCCGCTTGCAGCAAGGGTCCGGGGAAGGGTCCCACCACAAGGGTGAAATGTAGGCAAACCTTACCTTGCATTTTTGCAAGAGGCTGCTTCCAGGACTCGTACCCTTGACCTTAAGGTCACACGGCGACACCTTAACCGGTGCGCCAACGTCCCCTTCCAACGACTGACTCAAGAAGAAGAAAAATATATTGATGATTATAAGCCCTCTCCCTATACATTCTACTAATGACTTTTCTGTAATATCACTTAAATAGTAATCTTTATGTAGAAAATAGCTCAACCTTGTATACTATTTCTCTTAATCAATACAATGTATGAATACAAATATATAGGAAGGAGAAAGAGAGAGAAAAACCTTATACATGATGTGAGACTAAAAAGAAGAGAGAAAAACAAGAAAACAATTGGGCTCCAACATGGGCCATTACATGGGCTTTTCTAACACTCCCCCGCAAGCTGGAGCGTACAAGTCGTAGGCACCCAGCTTGGACAGGAATTGATAAAATATGGTACTTGGTAGGGCCTTTGTGAGAATATCAGCAACCTGGTCAGTACCCGGAACATGCTTTAATTCTATCTTCTTCATTTGAACTTTCTCCCGGATGAAGTGACAGTCCACTTCAATGTGTTTCGTTCTTTCGTGGAAGACCGGGTTCTTAGCTATGTGTATAGCAGCTTGGCTGTCACATAATAAGATAGCAGGTGAGGAAAGTTTTATTCCTAGATCAGTAAGGAGACTTTCAAGCCACGTGAGTTCAGAAACAACTGATGCCATCGAACGGTATTCTGCCTCAGCTGAAGATCTAGCAACCACAGCCTGTTTCTTACTACGCCAGGTAACAAGGTAACCTCCAAAGTAGGTACAAAATCCACTAGTAGATCGCCGATCATCCAGGGAACCAGCATAATCTGCATCAGAGTACGCAACCAATGTTGGAGTAGAAGACGAGATTTTGTATACCAGCCCTTGACCAGGGGCTATTTTTAGATATCTTAGGATGCGTTCGACGGCCTGAAGATGAGACATTCGAGGGGAATGCATAAATCGGCTGACAACCCCAACAGCAAAGGATATATCTGGTCTCGTGACTGTTAGGTAAATCAGTTTCCCAACAAGTCGTCGATAGTACTCTGGATTTGGAAGAAGAAGATCTGTATCAGAAGCATGTGCACACAGCTTGTGATTGACATCCATCGGGGTGTTAATCGGCTTGCATCCAGAATAGCCAGCATCTTGAAGGAGGTCGAGACAGTACTTTCGTTGAGAGGGGACAAGTCCATCAGGACGTCTTGCGATCTCCAGACCAAGGAAGTATCGAAGGTTCCCCAGATCTTTTGTTTGAAAAACGGAGCTCAGATGTTGTTTGACCGCTTGTATTCCCTTTGAATCATCTCTTGTGATTAGGATGTCGTCAACATATACCAACAGAAGAACCGTTCCTGTTGTTCGATGTCGAGTGAACAGAGAGAAGTCTGCCGAGCTCCGTGTGAAGCCAACCTCCCGAACAGCCTTACTGAACTTATCAAACCATGCCCGAGGGGATTGTTTGAGACCATAAATGGACTTCTTAAGGTGACACACTCGAGACTCCCCCGTGGTCTCAAACCCGGGCGGTTGTTGCATGTAGACTGTTTCTTGTAGGTCACCATTGAGAAACGCATTCTTGATATCCAGCTGGTGTAATGGCCATTGGCGATGCACAGCGACAGAGAGAAGGACACGAACTGTGTTGAGCTTGGCCACTGGGGAGAACGTTTCCTCATAATCGAGACCTTGTTGTTGAGTAAAGCCACGAGCCACCAGTCGTGCCTTAAGACGGTCAATTGTCCCATCAGGAGCATGCTTGATGACAAAAACCCATTTACACCCAACATGAGTCTGGTTTGGGGGGAGAGGGACCAGGTCCCATGTCTGATTGGCCCAGAGAGCTGTCATTTCTTCATCCATTGCTGCCCGCCAGCCGGGACGTTGGAGAGCCTCCTGCACAGAGTTAGGTATAGAAATAGAAGATAAGGAAGTAGCAAAGGTTTGAAGCTGTGGGGAGAGGCGATGTAAGGATACATAGTTCGCCAATGGATGAGCGGTTGAGGCTGGTGCCGGATCAGCAGAGCGCAGAGTGTCAGAGGTCGAAGCCGACTGCATTGGGGCAACGGAGCGAGGAGGGCGACGGGTGTAGACACGGATAAGAGGGGGCTTGTGGAAAGTAGGAGCCGAGTCAGGAGGGAGTATTGGTAGAGGAGTGGTAACGGGAATGACTGGTCGAGGGAAGGATTGTGGTGGAGGTGGTGGTGGAGCGTTGAAGAAGGGTTGGTCTTCCCGAAAGGTAACATCAGCAGAAACTGTCACTTTTGCGGGTAGCAGGAGAGTAGCAAACGTAGCCTTTCTGAGTACGAGAATAGCCAACAAACATATGTTTGGCCACCCGAGGAACCAACTTGTCCGTGGGCGGGCCCAGAAGGTGAACGTAGCAGGTACAACCAAATATGCGGGGTGTGAGAGAGAATGCCGGAGTGGAGGGGAAAAGGAGGCTAAACGGAGTAGCATGCTGGAGGACGGAGGAAGGTAGGCAGTTAATGAGATAGCATGCCGTGGACAACGCAAAGTTCTAATAGACTTTGGGTACCTGCATGTGAAGCATGAGAGAGCGAGCAACATCGAGCAGATGCCTATTTTTACGTTCAGCAACACCATTTTGTTGGAGGGTATAGACACACGACGTCTGGTGAATGATCCCAAAGTCCGAGCAGAGATTAGCAAAGTCGTGGCTAGTGTAGTCGCGAGCATTATCTGTCCTGAGAGTTTTTATGTTTGCAGAAAACTATGTGCGAATCTCCAGAACGAAAGCCCGAAATACACGGTGAAGCTCGGAGCGATCGCGAAGTAAATACAACCATGTTGTGCGAGAATAATCATCTATAAAGGTGATAAAGTAGCGATAACCAGAGATACTCGGGATTTTGTATGGGCCCCAAACATCGGAGTGAACTAAAACAAAAGGAGCAGAGCTCCGAGTACAATGGGAAGGAAAGGAGGAACGATGTTGTTTCCCTAAAATACATGAGTCACACTTAAAAGCAGGAAGAGAGATATCTGGAAGAGCCTTCTGAAGGACAGGAAGAGGCGCATACCCAAGACGTTGATGCCATTCAACGGAGGAGACTGAAGAGAGGATGGTAGGAGAAACATCAAGAAGGTAGAACCCGTTTTGCAGTCGTCCTTTACCAATTATACTCTGCGTCCGCCGATCCTGTATCAGAAAAGAAGAAGAGGTGAATGTTACTGAGCAGTCTAAATCGGCAGTGAGGCAACTAACGGAAAGTAAATTAAACGGGGAGCCCGGGACATGAAGAGCCGAGCGGAGAGGGAGAGAGGAATTGAGGAGGATATCAGCAGAGCCGGAGACAGGAACGGTGTGGCTACTGTGATATACTTAGGATGCGGAGAATCCAAGTATTTATGTGGTTTTAGCGAGGTGATATGGTGAGTAGCACCTGAATCCACTATCCATCGTGGAGTAGTGGAGAGACATACAATATCTTCATTGGAGATGGAGGCAGCGGAGGCAACGGAGGCAGGTGGGCGGTTGAGCGTGTCGTGGAGTTGTTGGAGCTGGAGGCGGACTTCTTCAAGATCAGCATGAGTGGCAGGAGGACTGTCGACAACAATAGAATCAAGCGGACGGGGAGGCAGACCATGTTTGCGATAGCAAGTCGTCGCAAGGTGTCCATCCCTGCTACAGAAGGAACACTTAGGACGTGGCCGGCCACCGCGACCCATTCCCGGAGGCCCTGAATGTTCTCCACGAGCAGGAGTCATGCGGTCTGCTGCAGAAGACAGGTCGCTGGAGAGGAAGCCGCTGGGAGGCCGCTGGATAGGAACTCGGTTGAGAGCCGAACGATCTGCGTGCAGGAGCAGATCGCAGAGGGAGCGGCGAGCAGAAGAGCTCGCTTGATAGAGGGGAGACCGGCTGAAGGCAAGCAGGAGATAGCTCGGCAGAGAGCGCAGACCACTGGAGGAGACCGCGACTAGAACTGTTGGAGGCTGCTGCTGGAGGGTTGCGATAAGAAGAGGTCGCTGGCGAGCTGCGAGCAGAGAGATCGCTGGCGAGCGGAGAGGTCGCTGGCGAGCTGCGATTGAGACCGCTGCGAGCAGAGAGGGGCTGGAGAACCTGGCCGGCAGAGGGAGCTCGCTGGATTGGAGAGATCGTGGCTAGAGATCGCTGGAGAGCTGCGGGAGAGAGACGCGGCTATCGATCTGAGATGCGGGAGGAGGCCGCAAACGGGAGCTTCACACGGGATCGTTGGGAAGACCGATTAAGCGGCAGAGGAGACCGCGGAGGAGGCAGCTGAGGAGGCCGCTGAGACGGCAGACCGCCGAGCAGGCAGACCGCAGAGGAGAACGACTGTAGGAGAGTGCGGCAGAGAACGCGGCTGGCGATCTGAGATGGAGATCGCTGGCAGGCTGAGAGATCGCGGTTAACGATCTGAGATGGAGATCGCAGACGGGCCGAGGCCTGAAGTTGTGGGTCCCACTGGTCAGGCTGAGAGAAGTATAAGAGCGCTGGAGAAGAGGCGTGAGAGGGAGAAAAAAAATGTAGCAGCAGGGGGGGTTGCGGTCAGAGAAATTTGAGACCGCCGAGGGGTTGCGGTCAGAGAAAAAGAGGATTTTTTTTTGTAGGACCAACCTGGCTCTGATACCATGTAGAAAATAGCTCAACCTTGTATATTATTTTTCTTAATCAATACAATGTATGAATACAAATATATAGGAAGGAGGAAGAGAGAGAAAAACCTTGTACATGATGTGGGACTAAAGAGAAGAGAGAAAAACAAGAAAACAATTGGGCTCCAACATGGGCCATTACATGGGCTTTTTTAACACTTTACATTAAATTAATGAGAAAATTTTGCCAACATCCTCCGGTGCATTTCCAAGACCCACTATTGAGAAGGTGAGGTCTGCATGGTGGTGAGGCACGAGGAACTCTTTCGCTCTTCTCCCAACCAATGAAGATGACACAGTCGAGCCAGAAAGTCATGATGACATTGTCGATGCACCGTATAATCAGCCTAAATGTGCAGAGCTACTGGACCCTAAGAACCACGTCGAAATCTGCCAATGGAATGTCGTAAAGATCCTCCTGTGTAAGGTCCATGTGTACCTTCGAAGAACATTTGTGCATATGCCAAGGATAGGTAATCACTCTCCATTGGGGATGACTATGTGCATGCGATGAGCCGAATGCCAAGTTCTAGTACTTAGGCTACCATCTCCCCGATAAAATAGTGGGAACTTCATGAGTTGATCAAGACCTGTACCGAGTTGCTGTCCCCTTGGGCCTGGAGCTACATCGTCTGTAAACTGTGGGCTCCCATCATGGTATGAGGCAAAATCTCTGGCTCCTTCCCATCCATAGGATTCGTGCCCTCTTCACTTTTCTAGTTCTAGCCAGAATAGCTTCTTGCACTTGTGCCCAAGTGCGTAGGCCTCGCCGCAATTAAAGGAGATCCCCTTGGCCCCTCACACCGTCATCTCTAACGACAATAGTCTACAGATGTACAATGGTAGGCCAACTGCTGGTCTACCATCTCCTCTTCCAGGGCAGCTGCCCCTTCAGTTTGAGGTGATATCACGAGGTGGCTATTTGCGCAGATAGTCACTGGTCCTGTTTAACTACAGTCGGCGATCACAAATATGCGCCAAGCGCGTGGTTATCGTGAGGTCAGGAGGACCTTTAAACTCTACATCCAAGTCAAGGCGTTGTTGGAGTCTTCCGATGAAATTGGAAACTTGTTCAAGTTGGTCATTATCCACATGCGAGAGGAGATTCTGGAACTTTTTCAGGTAGTCATCAATCGCCTTGGTGTGTTTTATGGAGATCATGTCTCCTAAAGGATTTCCATTCATTGGGGGCACGGGTCACGTTACAGAACCGTTTGAAGGCATCCTAGTTCATCCGGGGTTTCTCTATTTCCAGTCGCAAGAACCACATCTGAGCCGCCCCTACCAAGTGATAGACAGCGAGTGAAATCCATTCTATGTTTGGCTTCTATGATTGGCAAAGAATTGTTTGCATATGGTTAGCCAGATCGTTCTTGCCGTCATAAGCGGGAACTCCAATTAGACATACCGGGGAAGGGCATTGTTGCCCTCTGCGGTTCTCCTCGATCTCTATGGAAGGGTAATCTTTCTTGATGACTGCTCCCCACCCTATCGCGGAGGAAGTCATTGCTACCATGAGGGGGGGGGGGGGGGGGGGGGGGGGGGGGGGGGGGGGGGGGGGGGGGGGGGGGCTCTCCACACGAGACCAATTTTCTGCCAAGGATACTCGCTACCAATCCTAGGATGCTACAAGTTGGTCCATCATCATCTTGCATCCTTTTGAACATGATCTCCATGGGGTTGTTTGGTCCCATCATGGTCCATTCTTGTAACGACTCCTTTAATTGGCTACCACCACAATTTAACTTATTTATTATGATTTTATCATCAGGAAGATGAAAATATTCAGCGAACATATAATTATTTATTTCATGACAGAGTATGAAAAGAAAAGTGCATGGTAAAGCAAAACATTTTATTTCATTGATAGTCTGATACAAAGTACAAAAGATAGCTCTACATTTGTTCTTACAAAATAAGGGTTTATCACAAAACTGTCATATGTATTTACATAACAACCGACTAATACATCACAACAACACTGGACAAACTGTCAATGCATCTCGCCATGCGCATATCCAGTACCTCCCACACTGTTGTAGACACCTCAATCCATAACCTGTACTTCATCTCCTGGCCCGTAGAATTTGCTACTGGCGAAAGATGCCTCTTCCTTGACCTTTTTTAGTTTTATTTTCTAATTAGTCAAAGGACCAAGCGAATTCTTTATTTTCCTTGGTTACCTATGATGAATTAATTATAAATACTTTATGATCCTAAGTTCTTGTTGACTTTCATTTCATAACTAGCCTTTTGTTTCATTCTTTGCATCTTATCTTGTATGCACATTACTGTGCTTATTTAGCACTTTTTAACTTTTTCTTTTGTATATGTGTTCTTTTACATTATAGATTCATCACTTTTACTTATTCTTTACTGGGCAATGTTAAAGATGCATTGACATTTCATTTATTCATTTATTTATATAGCGCGTTTTCTTGTATTCTTTGCGTGCCTTTTTTTCATTTTGTACGCCTACTTTCATTTTGCTTTCATGATGGGAGGACATTCACACTCCACCTCTACTAGTTGGGTATACTCTTAACATAGCTCATTGCATTGATGTATTGTTTATATCATTATCTTTTCTTTTATTTATCCATCTTGACCTTGAGGGAATTAATTCGTTTCTTTACTCATCTTTTCCTTCGGCTTAATTATTTAAGCATTGATTCATTGAGAAGCTTGGTTATAGATTTGACAAATTACTTTTTATAGTGAGTTTAGTTGTCATATAACAAGTTTAGTAATCATAATAGTAATGAAACAATTCATTTATAAAGCAAGTAACTTAAAGTAAGGGAGCAAGAACTCACCCGATCTTTCCCTTTCCTTTATCTTTTCTTGAGTCATTACTCTTCCTGCCTCCTTGGGATGTCATGTCCTATACAAAGTATTGCGTATCAGAATTTAACACATCATATGCTCAATTTTCTAAAAAAAAATCGCTTACGTGCGGGTTACATTTGCACGGGTTTTAAATCCCTAATGTCCTTAGGAGGATAGATATACAACTCCTACATACTAATGTGCGCACGTCGAGACCTTTATGACATTCTTTCTCGCGTTCCCAATATTGCCTCCACATTTTCCTTTACCGACACATCAATTGCCCTAAAATCTGCCCACTACAATTTATCGGTCGCAAGGAGATTCAATTAAGCTTCTACATAATTGCACCGGTCATCCCCGTTTGTTCTCATATTTAATCTAAGCTGATTGACACAATTCATATAGAAAGCAAGTAACTTAAAATAAGGGAACAAGAACTCACCCCGTCCTTTCCATTTCCTTTATCTCTTCTTGAGTCCTTACTCTTCACGCCTCCTCGGGATGCTATGTCCTATACTAAGTATTGCGTATAAGAATTTAACACATCATATGTTGAATTTTCCAAAAAAAAAAATTTGCTTACGTCCGGTTTACATTTGCACTGGTTTTAAATCCCTAATGTCCTTAGGAAAATAGATATACAACGCATATATACTAATGTGCGCGCGTCGAAACATTTACGACATTCTTTCTCGTGTTACTATTATTGCCTCCACAATTTCCTTTACCGACATATCAATTGCCTTAAAATCAGCCCGCTACAATTTACCGGATGCAACGAGATACGATTAAGCTTCTGCTTAATTGCACCGGTCATCCCCCTTTGTTCTCATATTTAATCTAAGTTGATTGAAGCCACTAAATTAATTTGTTGCCTTCAAATTAAGCCGCAAACCGTCTGCCTACCGCCTCTTAAAACCTCTATGCTGGTTTCAATTGACCTAAAATCAGCCCTAATCGAACTATATGTTGTCTGCCCTTCCACAAGACCACTTTTTTGTGTGAAAAATGCATACGTGACGCATACCAGCTCTTCCTCATCCTCCGGACTACGTAATATAAGAAAAATCCATCATTCTAGCATTAGGGTTTTTTGTTTTTGAATGGACTTGCGAAAGTGACGGAGTACTAACATCAAAATTCATTTCAGAAACTTAGTTAACTTCTTGCATGAAAAGTAAATGAAAATATCCAAGAAAATCCAAATTAGGTTTTTTGCCCCTAAAAATCAGAGTCACGAATACACATGAAACTAAAAAGTAGTTGAGAAGGAGGGATTACCTTGCTATAGAAGGAGAAATCGTGAAAATTGGAGCTGATTTGGGCATTGAACTATAATTGGTGTTCGTCGCCTATCGCTTGGAGCGGAAGAATCCCATGCGCATGAAAGGAAATGAGGAAGGATTCGACTTTTCCTTTGTTCTCTGTTGTGAAAGCGCGCCTAAGGATCAAGGCTCACCGAGCTCAGAGATTTGCGCAGTCATGCTCCTTATTTACGCCTTCAGAGCATAAAAGTTGCACCTGAGTGCGATTTCTGTTGTAATTTTTTTTTCAAAATAAAGAAAGAAATAATGGAAGATCTCAATAATTTTTGCATGAGTTAGTGTTTATGAAACATAATCGAGTGTTGGAACTTAGATACGATGCAGGTGACCGCATTGATTTTATTTTCTAAGAGATATACATGATAATAATGAATGATTAATGAATATAATAGATGAAGAATCTTATCAAGAAAATGAACTGTTGTTTGATGTTGATTATTTAAAATGATTGTGGTTGCGTCTTTCCTTCGTCAAGCGCGCGCCTGCACCTTCAACCTAGGCTCCAAGACCCCTTTGCGCCTTGGTGCACCTTTAATAACAGCCTCTGTTTATCGTGACCGACCCCTCTTCTTCGTGACACGCATAGGCGGTCCAGCATGACTCATGCTCATGGACCGATTGACTCCCCTTTCTAATCCAATCCTTTAGTCGGTCTCTTGTTATCCTCAGTCGGGAATTAATTTGTCCCTTAAACTTTAAATATATTATGTATATAATTAGTATATGTAGGCGTTACGACATTTATAAAACATCGAATCATAAATTATGATATAAAAATTCTCTATTTCGTCAAAAGTTCGATGTGTACAATTATTAAATCATTGTTGTTATCTAAAATTAAAATTACATGACATTATAAAATTATGATTGCCCATTTAAGATCGTCATTTCTGATACCAAATTGTCACAGACCCGTGCGAGTGTTAGAGTTACTGGACGGGGCGGGACAGATGAAGAACATGGCGAGAAGAGAGCTGGGTGGTTTGCTTGGGTTCCTTGATGTCGACCTGTGATGGGCTCGTGGGTGGAGCCTTGTTGTGGCTACCAGAGTGGGGCGTTGATGAGAGAGGGAAAGTTGGCAGCGGAGTGAGGAGGGAGTTGAAAAACCTCAAGATGTCCAAGAAAAACTGAATTTCATTAAAGCATACCCAGTTACAGCATGATCCTTGGTTTAAATAAGAGTCTAAATTTATAAACCAAGTGTGAAAATAATAATGTTACCAAAAATGCGGAAATAGTAATTGTAACAAAAATGCGAAGTCATAAATAGAATGCAATAATTATAAAATCTTGGATCGTCACACCCCTTCATTTTAAGCCGTCCTTCCATATGTGCACCCAATGAAAGCGCCCCCCGACAAACTTGCATTAGTTGGAGATTTTATGATCACAGATTCAACTTCTATAGAATATTTTAGTGATATTTTTCCAAATTGTTTTCAGTGATTATTATGAATAGTGCATTTTCCATAAATATTTGTGTTTTTTAAAGTGTACCGTTCATTGGGATTTAATTGGTTTTGTTCCTTATTTATTTGCATCATTAATGCAGTGTCACCTACATAACAATAGATTGTGTTTGGTATTCGTAATTAAAATTAGCCAATGTTAAAATCGCAGGGTGAAACGCACTTTGGATATGTTTCTCATAGTGGCACAATATTTGGTGGCTCCAGTAAAAACGAGTTATTAGAGCCCAATTTCAGGGATGTAATCGATGAAATAAGGAAACAGGTTGGTTATAAAGCAGTTTACTTTCTCTCTGAACTTTATGAATCACAAATCTATTACAGCATTATCTTCTTTGTTTCAAAATATTGTCTACATGATGATCATACTTTGGAAAATACATAGCACAGCTGATATAAGGACAAAATTTTGAGTTTTTCTTATCGCAACCCTAATGAGTTATGGCCTCGATCAGTATCCTTGATTCATATCCAAGGTGGAAGAGATCCTGGATTGTGGGAGAAGAGCCTTATTTATCAATCCTACCCTCTCTTAGTTCTCAGCTCCCAACATTTTTAGCATTTGATCCTCCATGCACCTGCAGCCGAGGGAATTGTATGTGTGTTTGATAGTCGAAAATAAAACACTGTTTTCTGTTTGTTTTTCCTTGCTGAGAAAGTTGTATGCATGTGTTTGATAGAGTTTTTTTCCCTTTACCTGTCTCTACGAATTCTACTATCAGCCATTAAACTACCATCGAAGCAAGATCACAGCTAGCACATGAAGAACAAGTTGCTGACCTTCCTCCTTCCCTATAGTGTGCTTCATTTTTTTTCTTATTATTCAAGAGAGTTGATATTAGCAGTCCGAAACTGGCTATTCGCAGTCCATCGCTATTCGTAGTCCATAAATTTTATTTGTAGTCCAAAATTATATTTGCACCACACTCCCAACCCAAATAAGCGAAACACTTTGCTGATTTATTAAGTACTAGAAGCCTTGAAAAACATCTTAAAGACTAAAACAATTTAAAAACCTAGCAGGAAAACAAGTTAAATGGCATGCATAGAGGAATTAACTCTAAACCAAGTTAAATGGCATGCAAACCTTACTCTAACCAGAAAACTGACTATTTTTTTAAGATTTCCGCTGGATAATTTTCTTCTTTTTGAAGGTGAATCTAAGAGGGGAAAACGACGCGACAGATAGAACTACGGCTAGGGTTTAGGCAACGGGAGAGAGATGGAGAGGAGGTTATTTGATGGGGTGCGATTAGCGAGAATTGGTCTGCGAATATAATTAGGATTTTTATAATTTTGGGATGCGAATAGCGACAATTGGACTGCTAATATCAACTCTCTTATTCAATCCTTCAAATGTGGTGAGAAGAAATGTTCTTATCCAAGGAGTGGTGACCATAGTTTTATCTTTCGGTGGAAAACTTAGTATCTTTCTCTTCCTCCACCATATTTCCCTGCAAACACAATACGATATAAAATGATAGTTAGACAATGCTTATCTTGTAACAAAACCACCATCTCATGCACCCTAAATGGGCTTTTGAGGTATTTTGCCTACATATACACTAGTAAGGGGCATGGGATCTCTATGTACAGTATCTGCCCCACAATAGTAGTACTTGTCACAGATGTTTTCATTACGCAATGCCCGGCGTCGAGTACTATCCACTGATGCATAGTTTTCTCACATGAGAAATATTTTTATTTTGTTTTACTACTGATATGCTATGAAGCATGAATACTTAAAAATGCCTCGCATATTAGGCTCAAACACGTATCGGGGACGAGAAACATTCGGAGACGCATTTTCGAAACGTCCTCACTTTAAAATTTAATTTAAAAAAGGGAGGAAATGCATATCCCGCGTTCCGCGTCAAGTAACATCGGAAAGCGGAAGGGATGTTTTATATCACGACGATTCTCAAAACCTAATCTCGATGTCATCATTTCCTTATGCCTCCTAGTCCTCTTCGACGCTGACGGGTTCTCACGCCTCTTGCTCTCTACGCCCTTACTCCTCTTTGGCGCTGACATTTCCTCATGCCTTATGCTCCGAACTCCTGCTCTTTGACCCCTAAAGTACATCACGATTTCTTTATCATTCTCATGAAACATTTTTATTGTTGACTCTCATTTCACTATTTTAGGTTTATGCAATGTCTTTAGTTTTTATTCCTTCCATCATTTACGACATCTGCAGCTTTTTTCTTTTGCTATAATTGTTTTTTTGAAGACTTTTTTATTCTTTCCAGTTTACTGATTGTGAAATTGCAAGTGATCAACTTATAGTTGTTTTTCTACTGTAGTTTACGAGTGATCAAGTTATATCAGTTTTTAAGACCTATACAGATTGTAGAAAGAAAAAATACAATCACATTATGCTGAAATCACCTCAAATTATAGCAGATTTTTTGTTTTCTTAAAAAAAAACTAAAGGCTCTCATTTCACTATTTTAGGTCTATGCAATACCTTCAATTTTCAAGTTTTCATTGCTATACACAATTAGTTTTTATATGTTTGTATGTTGGGTTAAGCTTTAGGGTAATTTTAGATTATTAATCAATTTTAGTTTATGTATAATGCTTGTATGTTGGGTCGAGCTTGTATCTTCAATTTTAGTTTTTTAATCAGTTAATTAGTTTGCATAATATTATTTGTTGTTTAAATTAGGTCTTATTTTGCTTAACATGGATTCAAGTTGCGGTGTGACTGAAAATGACGAAAAACCTCTTTGGAAATATATGACAAAAGGGAACAAGTTAACTGAAGGAGGTGGAAGTATAAGTTAGAAATGTAATTTTTGTGGTAAGCCTTACATAAGCTCATACACTCACATGAAGAGTCATTTATTGAGGATTAAGAGAAGCAGAATCGGAGCATGTACCAAGGTTCCAGCTTCCACATACTGAAATACAAGGACATGTTGAAGGAAGATAATGATGCTCAAGTGGTTATTGAGCGACGAGTTCCAAAATTTATACCGGTAGCTCCAAGTATTTCAAGTGGAGTTGGAAATGTTGGTGATAAACGAAGAAGAAATGATGATCCAAGTGGTAGCAGAAAGAATCCCATTTCTAGTGCATTCAATAATATGAGGATATAGCACATTTGGATGCCCTAATTGCTAGAGCATTTTATTCGGTAGGGTTGCCTTTCAATCTAGCAAGAAATCCGTATTGGAGAGGATCATATTCCTTTGTCACTAGTCGTAACCTTGCGGGATATATACCACCCGGATATAATTCATTGATAATCACCTTGTTGTTGAAGGAGAAGATAGAAACTGAAAGAAAATTAGCTCCTTCAAAAAGGATGTGGGTCGACAAGGGAGTTAACATTGTAAGCGACGGATGGAGTGATCCACAAAGAAGGTCACTCATCAATTTTATGGCAATTACGGATTCAAAAGCAATGTTCTTGAAGGCGGTTAATTGTGAAGGCCAAACCAAAGACAAGTACTTCATTGCATCTTTGATCAAGGAGATAATTCTAGAAATTGGACATGAATACTGAAAAGGTTCTAGTTATAACGAATAATGCGGCGAACTGCAAGGTGGCGGGTCAACTAATTGAGAGTGAGTTTCCATCAATTTTTTGGACTCCTTGTGTGGTGCACACTCTCAATCTAGCATTGAAGATATGTACCGCTAAGAATTCGGAGAATAGTGCACTTATATATGAAGAATGCTCATGGATTACCAATATAGGTGATGATGCAATGCTCGTTAAAAACTATATAATGAATCATTTAATGAAATTAGGGATGTTTAATGAGCAGTGTTGTGGATATCCTCCGACATGGCCGACATGTCGGCCGACATAAAGGTTTCATGGACAAAACGACACGTTTCTGATATTATTTTGCAAAATATCATTTTGGAATATATCCTCTAATATATCTGTTATTGACCGATATATTCGTTGATATAACGGCCGATATATCCCAACATTTTATCGACTATTTTTTTTCAATTTATTTTAATTAGTGTCTATGTTCTAATAGACTTCATTGTTTAGGTTGTTTTTTGCCCTTCCTCTGGCTTTCTTCTTTTCTCTAGTCTGTCATCGTCTTCAATCATGCATGATCATTGAATTATGGACTAAAGGTTCCCTTATCTTCCATTGTCATCGAAAACTTTATGACTTTATGTTTCATCTTACTTTATTTCACGCATTATACCATTATTACTTTTGTATTATAAAATGTTTATATTAGTTTGATAAATTTTGGAGTTCAATAAATATCAAATTATTAACATATTAATATATATATATAAAAAAATGATTAAATTTATATATAATTACACATATAAATAATTAAATATTAAAACCCGATATATGAAATATCCCCGATATATCCCCGACATATTAAAACCGACATGAAAAACTTAAATCGACGTGTCTCCGACATCCGACATCTACAACCTTGTTAATGAGTTTGTGAGCTTAAAATTATTATCTATTGTCAAAACTCGTTTTGCATCAATGATCATAATATTAAAACAATTCAAACTTATAAAGAATAAACTCCAAAGAATGGTCATTAGTGATTATTGGCTTATATATCGTGACGATGATATGGAAAAAGCTAGATATGTGAAAGAGAATACATTGAATGATGATTAGTGGGAATCCATTGAGTACATTATTTCATTCACCGCTCCTATATATGATATGATTCACTTTTGTGATACAAATAAGTCTTGCCTTCATTTAGTATATGATATGTGAGACATAATGATTGAAATGGTGAAGAAGGATATTTATGCTCAAGAGAGAAAAAGAGAAGACACATCTACCTTTTTTGAGGTAGTACATGTTATTCTTGTGGATCGTTGGAACAAGAATAATACTCCGCTTCATTGCTTTGCAAATTCATTAAATCCAAGGTAATTATCTTTGTAATTACAAATTTAATTTTTGATGACTTTGTTTTATTGATTTTTTTTACTTAATAATTTTTTGTTATTTTCTGGATGCTGAATGAAAGAAGCATGGTTATCGGCACATTAATCAAAATGGATTCTTGGGTCTGCCCTCTCTGATGTCTTTGGCTTTGATTTGAGGGCATGATTCCGCAGCAAACGCGACGGTATAGGTGCCACTATTTCAGTGGTACTCTGTGAACAACCATTTTGTGCATTTATTGTCAAAGGTTAGGTCTTTCTCCTTTGAGAGAAGCCACTTTGTGCATAGTGCCAAAGGTTAGGTCTGTTTCCAATCTTCCTCCGCCTATACCCCTAATGATTGGGGACTATATGGGTTTTGTTGTTGTTGTAATAATTTTTTGTTATTTTACTAGATATTATAGTGAACAATGGCTAGCGGATGATACAAATAGAGTTGCTCCTCATGAAGATCCGGAAGTTAGGAAGGAAGAGTTAAATGTTTGAAAAAATATTTCCCAACCTTAATGCTTAATGGAGCGTAATGTGGTCGCCAAGGAGTATGCGGAATTAATTTACAAATCAGGAGATTTTAATGATTATGATTCAATTCAAAATCGTTATCTCTTAGATCCAAAGATTTGGTGGATTAATCATGGTTCGCCGGCCCTTCGCTTCAAACATAACTTTTAAACTATTAGTACAACCATCTTCTTCATGTGCCGAGAGAAATTGGAGTACTTACTCATTTATACATTCAATGAAAAGGAACCGAATGACACCTCAACGTGCTAAAGATTTATTTAGTATCCATATCAATCTTCGACTTCTTTCAAGACGAGATAAAAAATACAATGAATGAGAGTCTAGTTTGTGGGATATTGTGGACGATGGCTTTGAGTCATTCAATGATGTAGGCACACTTGAGATAACTAATATATCACTTGATGAACTAAGGTTGGAGCTCTCGATTGTGCAAGAAGATGATGAACTTGAAACTATTGGAGAGAATGTTTAATTTTTGAACTATTTATATTTTTTATGTGCATGTAATGAAAAATTGAAATATTTTTCAACTTATGTAATGATGTGGGCATGTGGTACATCAGTGATTGGTCTTTATAATTCTTGTCTGATTGACTCTTCTCTATATTTCTTATAGCATTATGCCATTATATGAATTATGAAATGCGAATGATATATAATATATATGTTGTAGTCTTATAAAATTCTCTCTTTATAATTTGAGATATATACCCTTCGTTTGTTTCCACATTAATTAATAATTATATTTAAATAATTAAATTTTTTAAAAGCGTTTCCCGTATCCTAGTTTTTTGAAAAATGACGTTTACCATATCCATTTCGTATTGTATCTCGTCCCCGTCCCCGTGCTACATAACCGATATGTGCATGCCCACTAGGGGCAGTAGGTGGCGAAGGTAGTTGTTCCGATTATCACTCAATGTCCCTCTCTCCCCCTCTTTCTCCCTCTCTTACTTGCGAATGGATAAAAATAATATAAAAAGACAAATTGGAAGACCTAATATTATACCAAAAAATGGGCCTCCCTTATATATAGAGCGATGTTAAACGCAGGCCAGTTTTGGCAATATGCAGGCCATATTTTTTTAAAAAAGAGCGATGTTAAACGCAGGCCAATTTTAGCTATATGCAGGCCACAGTTTTTTAAAAAAAGATATCATTTTTCCTTTTAAAACTTCAGGAAAAATGATTCGAGTAGTTTAATACTTCATGTATTATGTGTTTTTTCGTTCCATGTAACCGTGTCCCCAAGGAGTTTACTCGTTTGTCCGAGTCCGATGTGTTTTTAAATTACAACTGGCTTAAAGCTATTCATGGGTATTTGCTACGGCGATGGTGACGGTGGCGATGGCGACGATCGCGACGTCATCGGCGATGGCGCGATGATGGCGACGATCGCGACGTCGTCGGCGATGGCGGACATGGCGGCGATGGTTATACTTCGGGTAATTATGTCTCTAGTGGGGGTTCTTTGGATAACCGCACCCCCATGGATGGGGTGCGGTTAGTGTCTTTAGGGATACTCCATCAATAGCTCTCCCAGATTTACTGACGAAACAGTGACATTCAACGTAACCTCGCACGCATGATATTTTACTTATTTTATGAATGTTATTTTGCTTGGTGATTTATTTAGGAAAATATTAATTTGATTTTTGAATATGATATGTAAATGTGAAATTTGGCCTGCATGAATAATTTTTTGGCCTGCATATATCCGCGGCCTGCATATAGCCAAAACCGGCCTGCATTTAACATCGCTCTATATATATATAGTAATAGATAATCATCAATCAATTTTCTCTTCTCTTTTTTTATTTTTCTACATTCTATTTATTGTCTCTCTGTTTATATTTTTTTATATTTTATTCTATGTTAACTTAATTTCGTTTACTTTATTTTCATTTATATTAGTTTAGTTTATTTACTTTTTTAATCTATTCTTATATGCCTATATACATGTATATAGGGTCCCCAATTATACTCTCTCTTTCGTACTGTTACCCTCTTTTTAAAGTATATGTAAAATTGATTAAAACAAATTAGATTAAGGGTTAAAAAGAGAATCCCAAATGCTACACTAAAAAGGTGTTATATATTAGTTATTGTAGAGATATTTTTGGTATTGCTAAATGTTTCATTACACCAAAATGACTTACCTTATTATATAATATAGATATAGATAATCCTGCATTTGTTAGCATTTCAAATAGTGCAGTTTAATGATTAAACATATAAAGCGCGTTAAACAGTTATAACAGCAATATGATAAACAACATATGTAACCAAGGTGCATAAATGAGAAATCTATACAAGATCTTACTCAGGTTTACCTTCTAGAACAATACTCATCATTGTTGTTCTCTATTCTATCTTTCACTACTCTCACACTAAATTATACATGATATTCATAATCTAGTCATCATCATAGCTTTCATACTCAACAATTCTGGGCTATTTCATTCAAGTAATTAGCACATGGAACTTAACCTTTAGTGTCAATTTGCATAGGTATTATTGGCCCTCTTCTCCAATACTCTGGATGCTGAATGAAGGAAGCATGGTTATGTGCACATAAATCAAAATGGATTCTTGGATCTGCCCTCTCTGATGTCTTTGGCTTTGATTTGAGGGCATGACTTTGCAGCAAACGCGACGGTATATGGGGCCACTATTTCAGTGGTACTCTGTGAGCAACCACTTTGTGCATTTATTGTCAAAGGTTAGGTCTTTCTCCTCTGAGTGAAGCCACTTTGTGCATAGTGCCAAAGGTTAGGTATGTTTCCAATCTTCCCCCGCCCATGCCCCCAATGATTGGGGACTATATGGGTTCTGTTGTTGTTGTTGTTGTTGTATTATTGGCCCTCTTCATGGAGTAATGCACCTATAGAAACCTAGTGTTTTTTGTCGATAATAGCCCTCAATCACAAGACATTAACTCAGTCTTAAGATATGAATGTATGTTTGGAAGGTACCTATCTAGGTTTCATTTGAAATACCGTTTCCCCTCCTTTCCGGTTCAACCAAAATGGCACCCAACTGTTTGGTTGCAACCAGTTTAAACCAACCGGTTTAAAACCATTGTTTTCCGCCTTTTTGGAAAGGACCCGGAGAGCTCCAGCCTCCTTTCCAAAGCGAGCGGACAGACATACTCCTTCCTCCCTCCGAGTATTCCTTTCTTTTCTTCTCCCGCAAGTTATTCCTTTCTTTTCTTCTGCCGCAAGTTATTCCTTTCTTGATTTCTACGACATGCCAGAATAACTTTATGTCTTATCGTACAGGATAAGATTCCTTACTTGACTTCTGCGACACTCAACATATAATATATCTTATCGTGCAGGATAAGATGTCTTACACTTTACACGTCATATTATACGACAAACATATTACACACCACACATATGCTTCTATTCATCGTTTCCTTCTCCAGCAGCTCCGATTTCCTTCTATTCATCGTTCTTCTCCTCATCGAATTACGCATCCGAGCATTGAGCGTCTGGCCTATCCTGCGATGTTCCCTCCACCCTCTTCACTGCCTCCTCGATCGACGCCTCCGCCGGATCCAAATTCTCTCCATCAAATTGGAGCCCATCATTGCTTGACGCGAGCCTTCTCGCGTCACCCAGTCTTCGCATTGTCCTCGGTTCATGGGGCACCTGAAACCTTGGTGGTTGAGGGGTGGTTTCAAGGCCTGGAATTCTCTGTAATGGATGACTTGCCATGGTTGAGGGGTGGTTTCAAGGCCTTGAACTAATTAGTGTTTCACTTTTCTTCTTCACGGTGAGAGGGAGTGGGAACAAATTAATGCGGGGGCCATGGAGCAAAAATTTGTGAGAAAATTGTGTTTTATAAAAATCCTACGGAGTGAATATTAACATTAAATTTTTTTATAAGCCCAGAATCATGTTGCCGGCTGTAACCCTACATTTAATTTTAACCATCACCAAAACGTTGGTTTCCCAAACAGATACATTGTTTCTGTTTTGAAACTGACTGCAAATAGAGGTTACTCAAACACTTTTCTCAGTTTTGAAAATACAGTTTATCATCTCCCTTTCACTCTACTCCCCTTTAAAATGGCACTGGTATGCCAAACAGAGCCCTTGACTCAACATATGACCCAACCTTGGGCCGTGTATGATGACCAATGTTGTGGATAACTTCCGACATGGCCGACATGTCGGACGACATAATGGTTTCATAGGCAAAACGTCATGTTTCCTATATTTTTTACAAAATATCCTTTTTGAATATATCATCTGATATGTCCGCTATCGGCTGATATATTTGCCGATATATCCCGACGTTATATCGGCTGACTTATTTCAATTTATATTATTTAGTGTCTATGGTCTAGTAGATAATAAATCAAAATTATTCCGTTGATATGTTGCTTTGTGTCCTTCCTCCGACTTTTTTTCCTTGCGCTCGTTTGTCATTGACTTCGATTCTGCTTGGCTTTTGGATTTTAGGCTGAAGTTTTCTTATCTTCCATCATTATCGACGATTTCCTCTTGTTTTCTTCCATGTGTTATACTGTTATTAATTATGTAACAAAAAAAATTTATACTAGTTTGGTGGATTTAGAATTTCAATAAATATTAAACTATTAATACGTTAATATATATATTAAAAAATGATTACATTTATATATCATTATGTATATAAATAATTAATTATTAAAACCCGGCATATGAAATATCTCCCGACATATTAACACCGACATGAAAAACCTAAACCGATGTGTCCCCTACATCTGCAACTTTGACGACACAGCGTTGAGATTATACTCAATGATTATATAGGAATTCGAGCGACTCCATTTTGGGTGATGAGTCATGTATTTGAGTAGTTTATCTATAAGAAATATTTATTAGAATATTATGTATCACTATTAGGAAGTTATCATTATGTGCTTTTATGGAAATAATTAACGAACCCCCTTTCCTTAATTAGCATACCAAAATCTTTATAAGGAAAACTCATGTTAGGGTATAGGACCTTTTGGATCCTCGGAGTCTTTTGGGTTTCTTCTCTTGGAGAGAAAATCATTCTTGGGCTGGGTGAAATTTCATTCCCAATTTGTCTCTTGTTCTCATTATTAGGGGTATTTGTGTGCATCTTCTTCTTCATCCCTCCGACCTGGGCCAGTTGTGGGTTGTTTATTGGAGAAGAAAGCCAGCGCCGACTCCCAACCGGTTGAAGAAGACGAAGCACCATCTGAAGAAGACGAAGAAGCAGCCGCCCTGAAGACTTTGAAGAACCAGAATAAATGAAGCCGCTGCAAGACCTGGAAAGTTTTTTTGGAAACAAAAATGTATTTGCAATGTTAACCGGGACAATTAAAGGCCCGCCTATTTCCCATGTTCTTTTCTTACCTGCCACCTGTCATGAGTTATGTCAGTGTTTTGTTTGGCACTATTATAAAAGGGCAACAATGTTGTATCATTTTATGCATGAAATTAAAATCCAAGTGTTAAAACTCTTTCCCGTTGAAATACCCAAATAGCAATTTGTTCTACATTGTTGTAGTGGTTATAAGGTAATACAAATAACTCTAGAATAGGCCTCAATAAGAGTCGGGATAAAAGCTCCTCTAATATCCGAAATATAATTAAATCATGCTCAGGTCTAACAGTGTAAAAGAAACTGATCACCATTTACTTCTTCTTCTTCTTTTCCTGCTACGTGTGAATGTTAAATGAATCTACAAGTTCCAAAAACTCAGTAGCTAACTCCTGAAATTCTTCAGCAAGTGTAGTAATGTCTGATTCAGATTGAATCAGCTAGAAGATATTACTAATTAACCTCATATGCTCGATTATTATCTCTTATAGACTCTTAGCTTGAGTCCAAGTCACACTCAACGATTATTCAAAACCAACTACTCTTTATTGTGGTTCTTTTCCTTCACAGGGCTTACAACTAATCTTCATT
This sequence comes from Dactylorhiza incarnata, assembly GCA_033032865.1. Classification (NCBI taxonomy): domain Eukaryota; kingdom Viridiplantae; phylum Streptophyta; class Magnoliopsida; order Asparagales; family Orchidaceae; genus Dactylorhiza; species Dactylorhiza incarnata. The sequence goes on from JAWHQI010000337.1 coordinate 1,149,253, forward strand.
ATTTTCTACTACCTACTATCCTCTGTGGCAAAACTCTGCATGCTGCTCTTCATGTTGCAGTCAATATATCTACTTCTTCATGTCTCTGCAATCCTCTATCGAAGACTTTTCATCTAAGTTATCCTCAGGTCTTCCACCACTCCATGACAATTGAGAAACTTAATGGCCAGAACTATAGTTGCTAATCTGTTGTTTAGATTTGGTTTATGTGACAGATGAGAAATCCTATAACATGACAGTCAATTTCAATAATAGTTTTTGCAATAAAGTGGGTCCATGAAACAAGTGATTGAATGCAATTTGTATCACAACTTAGTTATCACACGTGAGCTTCATGGGTACTTTTCGAGGGAAGCCAAGTTCAGTATAATCTCTTGTTTAATTGTCATATTACGTTTCATATTGCGTTCAATCGCGCCTCATTAAAAAAACAGCTCACTCCTAGTTGCGCTCTGTTATGCCTCCGAGCGGCGATCACCTATTTGGGCGTCAGTACACGCGCCGACGCAAGGAGACGGAAGACAACAACGGGGCTGAACCAACCGGTTCAGCCCCCACTAATTAAATGGCGTCTCGGGGGGGCTGAACCCACCCGGTTCAGCCCCCATTGGGGCCGGCCGGCCCCCCTTGGCCGGTCGGCCTTGGTCCGGGTATAAATATACCCGGACCCCTCTTTTACAGGCATACAAGTTATTAATCAGGTATTATTCTCCTTCTTCCTCTCCAAACCCTAATTCCTCTTCCTTCTTCTCCAAGTTAGATCTCTCTCTCTCTCTCTCTCTTTTAGATTTCTTCCTAACATTTGGTATCAGAGGATTCGTCCTCCGCCATGGTTTCTACCCGCGGACAAGAAGACGCTAGTCGTTTGGAAAACCTAGAGGTAAACTACGCCGGATTGACCGATTCGGTGGCCGCCATCGAAGAGGAGATGAAGGCGTCCGCCTAAAGGTTGGAAGAACGGATGGATCTAAGGCTGGACGAACTCAAGGCGTTGCTTACCCTAAATCTGAAAGGGAAGACGCATGAGGGTAACGGCGGACAAGGATCGACCACGGGAGACACGGGAATACAGCAACCGGCTCCGCTTGTCGGAGAATCGGCCGGATCGGCTGATCCGACTCGCGTGGGAGGCGGGCCGACGGGAATCGGGGCTTCGGGCGCTGGATCGTCCTGGAACGGAACCGGATTGACGGGATTTGGCGGAAATGGACCGTCGGGCGCGGGATCGGCCTGGAACGAAGCCGGACCGACGGGATTTGGCGGAAATGGACTGTCGCGCGTAGGATCGGCCTGGGACAGCCGCGCTCCGGCTCCAGCAGTCGGGACGCACCCGTATCTGGCGCAGGAGTGCGGGACGGGCCGTCCACTTGGTGCGAGGGTCGGCGGTGACCCCTACGGGGGAGCTGGAACTACCGGCGTCGGAATCCTTCCGCAACCGCGACCTGTCGGCGGTCCGGGAGGAGGGGCCGGCTTTCCTTTTGGGGGACAGCCATATCAAGGCTTCGGACATCAACAACAAGGCTATCTGGGTGCTTACGCGGGGCCAATGGATCCGAGGAGGCCGGTGGGGAATGGGCAAGGGCCTGGGTGGCAAGGGCAAGCGGCTCCGAGAGCATACATGCCCCCAAAACTGACACGCATGAATTTTCCGCGGTTCGGTGGAGGGGATGCGTTGGAGTGGGTCCAAAAGGCGGAACTTTTTTTTAGCTACCAAGAGGTACCCGAGGCGCAGTGGGTGCAGCTGGCATCTTTCCATTTGGAGGAGGACGCGTTCCAGTGGACGCAATGGTTCCTGCGGGGACGGGATTATGTGCCTTGGGCAGAGTTTGTCGATGGGTTCACTGCCCGATTTGGGCCTCTGGAGTTCGAAGACTTTGAGGCTCTCTTGCAAAAGTTGCGCCAGAAGGGCACCGTCACAGAGTATAGAACGGAATTTGAGAAGTTGGCGAATAGGGTGCATTGGGAGGAACGGGCACTTCTCAGTTGTTTCGTGTCGGGGCTGAAGGACCACTTGCGTGATGAGGTACAGGCATACATGCCCCGTAGCCTGACCCATGCTATCAGTTTGGCACGGATTCAGGAGGAAAGGTTCAACAGACAGAGGGCCCGTACTACAGGGAGACCTACTACGACTTTAGCTCCAGCCGTCAGGAGGGACAACCCAGTCGCTGGGCGACCGACCGTGACTCGGCTGTCTTGGGGAGAGTTGCAGGCACGAAAGGAAAAGGGGCTCTGTTTCAATTGTGATGAGAAGTTTACTGCGGGCCACAAATGTCAGAAGGTACAAGTCTTTATGTTGCATGAAGACGTGGAGGACGAGCCAAGCCCAGAGGAATTGATTACGGAAGAAGCCTTGGACCTGACAGAGTTCGAGGTTTCGGTCCATGCGATGGAAGGGTGTAACCCCCCTCCACTCACTATGCGACTTGGTGGGAGGATCAGGCAGGAGAAGGTGACTATCTTAGTGGACAGCGCCAGTACGCATAACTTCATCCATCCTGATGCGGCTCAGCGGGTTGGACACATGGTTGATACGGGAGCTGCTTTCCACGTTATGGTGGCGGATGGCAGTAAACTGCAGTGCGAGGGGGTACTTAGAGGGGTGGAGCTTCGGATGCAAGGGTATGTTGGGTGCACTGATGTCCATCTCCTACCGATCCGGGGCTCAGACATGGTACTCGGAGTGCAGTGGCTGCAACAGTTGCGTCGGGTCACTTTCGATTGGGATCAGATGACAATGGAATTTTTGCAGCATGGGAAACAATTCTGTTTGAAGGGTCTCACAACGTCACCAGTAAAAGAAGTATCGGTTCGGAGTCTACAGCGGCTTGAGGAGACTGGAAGTTTGATGGCGGTGCTTTTAGGGGTGAGGTCAGACGACGCAGGGCCGTCTGAGGTGCCCATACAGATGCAGTCCTTGTTGGAGGAGTACGCCGACATTTTTCAGGAGCCGCACACACTTCCTCCTTCACGGTTCCGCGACCACCAGATTGTGCTTAAGGCAGGAGCGGAGCCTACCAATGTCCGACCATACCGCTACCCACACATGCAGAAGGCTGAGATTGAGCGTAGTGTTCGGGAAATGCTTGATGCAGGAATCATACGACCTAGTACGAGCTCATTTTCGGCCCCAATTATTCTTGTCAAGAAGAAGGACGGGTCCTGGCGATTCTGTGTGGACTACCGTGCCCTGAACAGCGCCACACTGAAGGATAAATTTCCGATTCCGTTGATTGAAGAGTTGTTGGATGAGCTCCATGGAGCGACGCGGTTCACTAAGCTTGATCTTCGGTCAGGCTACTATCAGATCCTCATGCGGGAAGAAGATATCCACAAGACGGCCTTTAGAACTCACGATGGCCACTATGAGTTCCTGGTCATGGCCAACGGACTGACTGGTGGGCCGTCCACCTTCCAGGCTAATATGAACGAAATTTTTCGGCCACTACTTCGACGGTTTGTCCTGATCTTCTTTGATGATATCCTTATCTACAGTGCTAACTGGGAGGACCATTTGCAGCATGTTAGACAGGTTTTTTCCCTTCTGCGGCAACATCAGCTCTATGCAAAGAGGTCGAAGTGTTCGTTCGGTCAAGCGGAGGTGGAGTATCTGGGGCACTTGGTCTCGGCAGAGGGAGTGAAGGCCGACCCCCGGAAGATTGACAGCATGGTGTCGTGGCCGCGGCCTCAGACCATTCGGGCCTTGCGAGGTTTTTTGGGCCTCACAGGATACTACAGGCGTTTTGTTCGGGATTATGGGAAGATTGCTCGCCCGCTCACCCAGCTGCTCCAGAAGGACGCTTTTTCTTGGCAGGACGAGGCTGAGCAGGCTTTTCAGGCGCTTAAAACCGCCATGACGACGACCCCGGTTTTGGCATTGCCGGATTTCACTAAGGAGTTCGTGGTCGAGACGGACGCCTCCGGAGTGGGGATCGGTGCGGTTTTGATGCAGGAGGGACGGCCCCTCGCCTACTACAGCAAGGCATTGGCTCCCCGAACCTTGGGATTATCCGTTTATGAGAAGGAGATGTTCGCGATCATTCACGCGGTGGCTTTATGGCGACCATACCTGCTGGGACGCCACTTCACGATTTGTACGGACCACCAGAGTTTGAAGCACTTCTTGGATCAGCAGATATCCTCCCCTCTCCAGCAGAAGTGGGTCAGCAAACTCCCCGGGTATGACTATGCGATTGTGTATCGTCAAGGAACAGACAATCGAGTTGCTGATGCCTTATCCCGCCTACCTGAGAGTACACTTGCTCAGATTTCTACGCCATTATTGGATTCCATGGATGAGATACAGGATGAGGTGGAGCGCGATTCTGAGCTCCGAGCTATCGTGGCCGATCTCCGGCAGGGACAGGTGACGGTTCCTGGTTACCACCTTCTGAATGACCGGCTTTACTTTCAAGGCCGGGTGGTTATTCCTTCTCAGTCTGCGTGGCGAGGTGTTATGATGCATGAGTTCCACGCTTCTCCGACAGGTGGCCATGCTGGATTACTTCGCACTCTTCAACGGGCTCGGGCAAACGTCTTCTGGAAGGGTATGCGACGTGATATTCAGCAGTTTGTTCGACAGTGTGACACGTGTCAGCGACAAAAATATGAGACGACCTCCCCGGCTGGGCTGCTTACGCCGCTGGAAATCCCTCATCAGATTTGGGACACAGTGTCCATGGATTTTATTGATGGGTTGCCCAAGTCTCAGGGCAAATCTGTTATCCTGGTCGTTGTGGATAAACTATCTAAGTATGGTCATTTTGTGGCTTTGAGCCATCCCTACACTGGTGAGTCGGTGGCGGCTCTTTTTGCTTGAGAGGTTGTTCGGTTGCATGGGATACCACGGGCGATCATCTCGGATCGAGACCCGACTTTCGTGGGACAATTCTGGAGGGAACTCTTTCGGTTGCAGGGCACGTCGCTGCGGTTCAGCACAGCTCACCACCCGCAGACGGACGGCCAGACGGAGGTCCTCAATCGGGGACTGGAGACATACTTACGTTGCTTTGTTATGAATGAGCCGCGTACTTGGACGGCTTGGTTACATTGGGCCGAGTACTGTTACAACACGTCGTACCACTCCGCCAGCCGCATGACCCCGTTTGAGGTTGTCTACGGACGGCCACCACCCTCCCTGAGCAGTTATGAGTCGGGTAGCACAGCACTTCCGGCCGTGGACCGGGCACTCCGCGATCGTGACCGTACTCTTGCTACTTTACGGGAGAATCTCCGGTCGGCACAGGATCGTATGAAAGCACAGGCCGATAGACATCGCACAGAACGAGCCTTCGAGGTGAATGATGAGGTCTTTCTCAAACTTCGCCCCTATCGACAGTTGTTGGTCGCTCAGAGGAAGAATCAAAAGTTGGCTCCCCGTTACTATGGGCCCTTTCGAATTGTTCGCAGGGTGGGCCCGGTTGCTTACACATTGGCTCTACCTGAAGGATCGCGGATACACCCGACCTTTCATGTGTCTTTATTGAAGAAGGTTGGTGATTCCGTTCAAGTGAGCCCTTTACTTCCGGAGGCTACGTCAGCGGGAGAACTACGGCCGCTACCTGAGGAGATATTAGCTATCAAGTGGAAGCGTCGCGGGACAGAGTACCGGCCTGAGTTATTGGTTAAGTGGCGCCACCTGACGGAGGCAAACAACACATGGGTGGATCTTCTGGAGTTCCGAGCGCTTTACCCCGACTACCACCTTGGGGACAAGCTGGTTTTTGATGGGGCGGGGAATGTTACGCCTTTGAACGGCGATCACCTATTTGGGCGTCAGTACACGCGCCGACGCAAGGAGACGGAAGACAACAACGGGGCTGAACCAACCGGTTCAGCCCCCACTAATTAAATGGCGGCTCGGGGGGGCTGAACCAACCCGGTTCAGCCCCCATTGGGGCCGGCCGGCCCCCCTTGGCCGGTCGGCCTTGGTCCGGGTATAAATATACCCGGACCCCTCTTTTACAGGCATGCAAGTTATTAATCAGGTATTATTCTCCTTCTTCCTCTCCAAACCCTAATTCCTCTTCCTTCTTCTCCAAGTTAGATCTCTCTCTCTCTCTCTTTTAGATTTCTTCCTAACACGCTCCCGATAAGAGGGTTCCATGTTGACTCCCCTGTCATCGTGCTAAATCCCTCCGCAGCAACCGCAGATCGCGAGTCTCCGACGATCTCTACAAATCCTCTTCGTCAATCCCTACTCGGTGTTCTCTACAATCCTTTCCCGAGGATCTCTTCCCCGGTCTTTGGTAAACCTAAATCAAGACCTTTTGTTTTGCGAAACCTTCATATTCGTATCCTCAAAACTCTTCGTCTATAAATATTTTTGCTTAAGATATGCACCCTCAGAACTCCATCCTAATTGAAGAATCCATAAGACATGAATTCGGACCATGTCAAAGTCCATATTAATGCATGTAAGGAAGACATGAAGACAGTAGAGTTCCTCCTTTGTCTTCAATGCACGGGTGTCAACACTGGATACTAAAGTCCTCAAAGTAGTTAGGTTCTTGGTATATGCGTTCAAACCCAAAAAAGTAAGCATAAACACTCGAGGAGCCTTGTTTCAATTCTAGAAGAAGACATGTAAGCTCATACACTTGTTTAGAACTGCAAGTTTGAGAGTAGGTCTCCCATGCTCGATTCCAGATTTCAAAAGAAGAATCATAAGTCTACAGTTACGGTAGACTAAAGGAAACATGAAATGCAGAAATCACGAGACCACCAGAGTTAACGTTGGCCCATTTCACCATGAAGGAGCATTGCCCGTGGTTGAACGATGGTCATCAATGTACCCATAAAGCTGATGAGCTCATGACCATTCAAGATAATTAGTAACGCCCAAAGGAACGGTAGTAATCTGGAAGGACCATGGGTCCGTGGATGGCCATATTGACGGAGAGGTTTACTGGAGGGGGTCTGAACAGTCGAATCTAAGGAACCCACCATTTAGATACTCACATGATCTTGAAAAAATGAGAAAAGACAACGGGTTTTAGTGAGAGGCCAAGGAAAATTTGGCGAGCAGTGGGAATTCACACGAGTAAAAAGAACTCACAGCTCTTGTTGTTACTGCAATCGTGCGCACAAATGAGAGTTCTCTTTGGGACGAAGGAAGGAACCGGACACAAGATCGAAGGAACTCGCATGACAGAAGTTCGACGGGAGTTCGCCTCTAGAAGGGGCTCGATGCGATATCGGAGGAACTCACGCGATAGGAGTTCGACACGGGATCACACGCACGAAGGGGATTGGCTAGAAGCAGAAGGTGCCAACAGAGGATCTTCCTCCAGTGGCAGGAGTCAAAGACAAGAATAGGTCGGGTGAGGGCTGAAGCAGTTGCCGCTGGCCGCCTCAACCTCGAGCGAGAATTGCCAACAAAGATTGAGCAAAAGAGATGTCGACAGACGCACTCGAGATTGAGTGGTTGTGGGATCGACGCGAGAGCGAGATCCAACTGTTGTGTGAGCATCACGTGATATTGCACGAAACACGTTCAAAAAGTCCTGGAGATAACCAAAGACAGGAACAGTGAGTGGAGTTGTGCAAGACCTCACAAACAGAAGCGCAAGTGAGCGTGAGATCGGTCCGAGAGCAGCGAGAGTTGCGAACACCAGAGATTGGTATGTGCGAGATAAAGTCCCCGATCTAGAGATCGAGATGCAAAATACAATTCGTCCTAGTTCTAATACCAAAGTTGAGAACTTGAAAATATATTATTTCAAATCTAAAAGACAAATATTACATTTCACCTCTATATACACACAAAGAAGAGCGATCCCATAACACCACTAGAGGTTTGGGACTAAAGAAAGGGAGTGAAAAATAAAAACAGCTATGAGCCTTCTTATGGGCCTTTACAAAGGGCTTTTCATATATACAATTCAATGGTTACTTCTACAAGGAAGAAATTTGTTACTAATGTAAGGTAGATGATAATGCTATCAAATGCAACTAATTCAATTCAACCTTATTATGCATTATGGTTAGCATCTCCTCCAAGGTACGTGGTGACAGATATTGGTAGGATTATTAATTCACATGTTATCTCGCACAAAATGATTTTTGTACGGTGACTACAGATTATAGAAAACATTTGTCTAATCATTTTTTGCACAAAATGATTTGTGTTATGGACTATGTCCATAAAGTTATCATATTATCGAGTCGTATGTTGTACTCTTTATTATATGTTATTATTATTGTGTGTCGGGCTATTTACGGTAATGCCCATGTATGTTCTATTTAAAGAACCATAGTGTTCTTGTATGAGGTATCAATGAAAGTTTAGTCTAATGCATTGTTCCCCCTTGTGAGATAGTTGGTGACTCTCTCTTCTAACGAGCAACCCCGCTCAGCAGCTGCGGTTAGGCTCCATGGTATCCTCATACGCTTCTTGCTACCCTCGCCCCGACTAGGACCATAAAAATTTGGTATTAGAGGTTTGATCCTCTCCCATTTCCGCCGCGTCTCCCTCACTCTCACTCCATTGCCTCTTCAACCCCCCACACCGCTGTCTGTTTCCCCTTTTCAGTTGACTGCAGCCATCCCGCAACCCGCTCAACATTCCGCTTCATTCCAGCCACCTACATACATCTCTTCTCTGCCCCATCAGTCGTCCGGGCGTATCCACCCAGCCGCTTCCTGCGTGCTTCGACGCTTGCCACCCCCTGTACATCGTCGACTCCCTCCGTACCCACCTCCTCCATCGATAGTCGCAGCCCCTCACCTGCACAACTCCCTCGACGCTTCCCCGCAGCCACCGCACTTTCCATCGTCAACGAAGCCCTCCTGTGCGCGTCTTCGTCTTCCTCCAATTTGACCCACCCGTCGTGCCATCCCCCGCCTGCAACGATCTTTTTTTGCGTACACGTCCCTTGCCCCTGTCGACGCACGCAAAATCCTCTTCCGCAAGCCAGCTGTCCTCGATCCCCACTCCCAGACCGCAAGCGTCCTCACAGTCGCCTATCTCGATTCCCTTTATTTTTTTTAATGTCTTCATATCTGCCCATATCCTCATTAATTAATCCTTTCAACCCGTTGTTCCTCTGTGCCACTTCCATAAGCTCGTTTTGGAAAGCGGGAGTGATGTTATGGGCAATGTGCCCATAAAATTATCCTATTATCGAGTTGTATGTTGTACTCTTTATTATATGTTATTATTATTGTGTGTTGGGATATTTATGGTAATGCTCATGTATGTTCTATTTAAAGGACCCTAGTGGTCTTGTATGAGGTATGTTGGAGTTTATGAGTCGTATATTATTATGTCGTTCTTTAATAGTAGTTTGGTCTACACTCACACCCTCTATCGGTGTTATGTGTCGTGCTGTAACTCCTATATAATGCCCCAAAGTGGATGAATAATAGCAATCAAGTATTTCTCTTTTACTTTCCAACATGGTATCAGAGCCTAATCGTTCCTGAAACCTATTTTTTCCCCTTCCCGTCAGCCGTTTTCCACCGCTCTGCCTCTCTTCCTCTCGTTTCGAGCCGACCCCTGCGTTGCTAAACCAACCGTCGAGCCCCTCTGTTCCCGCTCCTGTCGACGGAATCGTCGTTTGAGTCCATCGACGGGAGTGGCCGTCTCTTCCCTCGACGACGACGACGGAGGTTCTCTGCGCTATCGTCGACGAGTCCGCATGTTCTCTTCTCGATCCGTCGGCTCCTTCCATCAATGGAGTGGATGTCTCTCCTCTCGACATTGACTGCGCATCTTCTCCCGATCCAGACGCTGATCGACGATCCCGCTTATGCTTTCATCTCGTCGAGCTTGCTGCTGCTCCAGCCTGTTGGCTTCGTCGATCCAGTCAAGGCAAGTCTCCTTCCTCATCTCTCGACGATCTCCTGTGATCTATCCTGTCGCCGGCTGTTGTCGATATCCTCCGCTGGAGCTTCTCCCGCTGTTGTTGTTCATCGTCGAACCGCTCTGCTCTGTGTTATCGTTGGTTGCGGCCGTTGCGGCCTCCGATGCCTCTATCTTCAATTGCTTGCGGTGATCCAACTTTCCTGATCCCGTCGGGCTCTCCCTCTCGTCCGACTGCTGCTCTCGTTCGTGGATCACGCTGTTGCTGTTGTTCTCCTCGATGTCTCTACTCCCGTCGATCGACTTGGTGCTGATGAAGTCTTAGTTGTTCTATTATTTTCTTTTGTGTTACTTTCGTATGTATTTTTAAATTGTTCGTTGTCCTAATGTTTGTTTAAATCTTGTTCTGCCTATATGCACGTGTTGTCCACATGAGAGGGAGTGTTGGGATGAAGGCGACTTGGATGATCTTTTTCAATTTTTCGCCTTCGTACCACACGACCTCCAGACTTATGTCATATGTGTCTCCCCATGTTTTCTTTCGATTGGTCGTGTGTTGGGGACGCGATTGATGTTAGTGTTTTAATCTAAGCAGGTTGTGTCGCCTGAGACCGTGTCGTGCGGGATTGTGTCGTGTGGGACCACCCTTTATGCGGATTATCCCCGACAGATTATCCCCGGTTGCCCCGTTTGATGATGCGCTCCACATTTTTCGTTCTCTTTCGCATGTTGTGTGTAGGTGATGTTGGTTGACCGGTTTCCAGCAAGTCCACGTCGTGTGTGGGTCAGTGTCGTGTGTGGCTATCCCTGGCTTGATTGCCCAGTTTGGAATTTCCCCAGGTGGCTCGTCTGATGTTTTGTCCCACATCACCTACCTCCTTTGCCGTTATTTGATGTGTCCAGGCTGAATCCTCCCCGTTCAGTTTGAGAGGGAGTGTTGGAGTTTATGAGTCGTATATTATTATGTCGGTCTTTAATAGCAGTTGTGTTTAGTCCCACACCGCCTATCGGTGTTATGTGTCGTGTTGTAACTCCTATATAATGTCTCTAAGTGGATGAATAATAGCAATCAAGTATTTCTCTTTTACTTTCCAACAAGGTATCAATGGAAGTTTAGTTTATCCCTTGTTCCCCCTTGTGAGATAGTTGGTGGCTCTCTACTCTAACGAGCAACCCCGCTCAGGCAGCCGCGGTTAGGACCATAACATTATGCCCCTTAGAAGGTTCTCTTCCAGTATAGGTTCTAAATTATTAACTGAAGGCTAGGTTAGGAAGCTTGCGTTAACTTCAATTTTTCTTATAAAAAAACTTTTAAGATTTGTCAATAATCATTTAGGAATGATTTTTTGTTTTTAGTTGCATTGTAGATTTTTCCGGCAGTTGTTGAACATTTAACTTGTCCAAGATGAAGGAAAGTTTGACATTACATCAACTAACTATTTTGATTTCCTTTAACACTTGCATTTTAAGTTAAAACTATTTCGTTTAACCAACATTTATAGGAAGTGGAGTTTCTGTGATCATGTTATAGGCGATATTTATTTCTCTTGTTTGTATTCATAAGTTGTTCTTTATTGACTTTTGAACAGAATTCAAAATTCGCTGCAAGTGATCTATTATGGTGGCGGGGTCTTGCACGTATTCTAGAAGATATGGGGTTTATCCAAGAGGCGGGTGACACGGTATCCTCCTTTATCAATTTTATCTTGTCTTGTCTCAATATGCTTGATAGTTGGCACTTCTATCAAATCTTAGGTAATATTACGGAGGTTATCCTTAATCAACTTCGTTTTGTCCATCTTAATAGGTTCGATCAATGTCACTTTTAAACAACCCAAAGATCTAATTACTATTATTGGTATTATTAAAACCCATCAAATCAATTTGGAGACAATGTTTGTGTAGATTTTGAAATGTAACTTTTTTTCCAAAGTACAAAATGTTTCTTTGGTCATTTAACCATTTTTTACTAGTGCCTAAGGTGATGGAAATTATCTATAAATTTGACAAATTGGATGATCTTTTTGATGGGTTGTGAAATTAGTTTTATGTCTCCTTTAAATGTCAAAATGTAGAAATTGGTCCTCATGATCATTGTCATTAGTCTTATCCTAAATATTTAAGTTGACAATATTAATCCTTATTTTTTATTCATGCTTGTTATGTGTTAGATGTGTTGTTAAACCTATTCCATGCAAATCCGTTTTGATTCGGGTGCTAGACTTAGGATAAATGACTTATTTGTTCTGGTACTACAAGTTATGACAGAAGATGCTACAGCATTCACCGCCTTTAACAAATACAATTGAATCCCTCATCTTGTTGTTGATGGGTCCTTATAGTTATGGGTGGTCATACATATTCTCACCACACATTAGACAATGTTTATTATATCTCAAACATTCCTCCTAGCTTCCTTTATTTGTGTTATAACATAAGCTTTAAACATTTTTTCCTTCTTTCCATATCATTGTTATTTTCATGACCTTTATTGTCTTGGAACTCCTCAGTGACATTGGAGTCGTATATTATTATGGCGGCTTGCTGGAAGGAGGGCTTGGAGGCAGGCGGTGGAATAGGAGGGGAAAACTATAGGTTATGAATAGTAAATTTCACTTTTGAATAGTGACAAAATGGTGATTTTCTGGACAGCCAATGGTGGCTGTTTGGGGGGGCTGTTGGGGCTGCGGGAGGGAGTTTGGGAGGGGGAAAAGAGGGCTAGGGTTAGGGGGTACCTTGGGGAGAGAGATACAAGCCTAGGAGTCGTCACCTAGGGTTCCACGGAGTCGGCACCGTGGGATGATCGCTGGAATCCGGGATTTCTATTCTCCAAATTCTGCAATGCCTCCAATCAGCCCACTACTCTCTTATTTATAATAAAAACAAAGCTAGGGCATCCCAATCAACGACTATGATTGGCCGGGGGAAAATCCACTTAAATACAACAATAATAAACCAAAATATATAAAGTAATATATGAAATTGACTCGCAACACGAATCTGAACGCATCCACGGAGTCGGATCGTCGATCCGGACACGCCATATATGGTAAGTCGCCAAATCAGCCCTGAATGGGCCCAAAGCTCGTCCTCGTCTCTGCTCCGCATCAACAATGACTTGCGGAACAAGTGTCTGTGCTACCGTTGCAAGCAACCTCACTCGCCTAATCATAATTGTCCTGCCAAGGAGTTCCGGGCCCTCATCGGGGACGATTTGGACGACATCGGTGCAGCTGCCTTGGACACCCTTCTGCTCAAGGATGTACCGCCAGACGGAGATCCGGGCACCTCCGCGGCGGCCCACCAGCGGGCACATTACTATTAGATGGCGGGCGGTACTTCGACCTTGGGGTCAAGGTCGATTTTCTGGCGGGACGGATTGTTACGCGGACGCGCGTATTATTATTGTATTTCTTATTGTTTTAGGATTTTGGCATGTGAGCCCCCCCCCCCCCCCCCCCCCCCCCCCGCCTATATAAGGAGGTGGTTTGGGAGTAGAAGACATCTTTTGATCATTAAGGTTTTGGGCTCTCATTTGAGAGAGGGATCATAGGAGGACCCAGCCTCCTTGTTATTGGCCGGAGTTCACTTCGGATTGTATCCGTGTTCTTGATTAATGCAATCTTGTCCCGTTCTTCTTTCTTAATCGTAATAGATACACTATCTTCGTATATGAAAATCTTGTTTCTTGGAAGAGTATGAAGCAAAACGTTAATCGTCTGCTGAAGCTGAATATCAATCCTTTGTCATTACTACATGTGAGATAATATGGGTTAAATCGGTCTTGAATGACATGGGTTACCAGTCCAGAAGGCTATAAAATTACACTGTGATAATCAGACAGTTATCCACTTCGCTATAACCATGTCTTTCACGAAAGGACTAAGCATATAGAGATTGTGATAGGAGAAAGCTAAAGAGAAGAAGACTAGGGGAGAAATAAGAGAGATTAGGGTTAGAGGGAAGGAGGAGAAGAAATACCTTGATTGTTCATAGCTGCCCCAAGAGAGAGAGCCTCGGGTATAAATATACCCAGGCCCAAGAGTGGTCGGCCGCCCACCCACCCCCCCCCCCCCCCCCCCCCCCACCCCCCGGGCTGAACCGGTACGGCGGTTCTGCCCCGGTCCGCCAGAATTAGAGAGTGTGGGTTGAACTGGATGGTTCAGCCCCATTGTCGTCTGTCTTCGCCTTGCGCCGTCGAGCGTAGGTACACCCAAAGAACTGTGTCGTGTTCGGGGGCGTAACATTCCCCTCTCCATCAACAATCAGCTTGTCCTCGAAGTGGTAGTCCGGATAGAGCTTCCTGAATTCCAACAGATCAGCCCAAGTATTGTGTGCTTCTGACATGGGTTTCCATTTCACCAGGAGCTCCAGTCCTCATGATCATTGTCATTAGTCTTATCCTAAATATTTAAGTTGACAATATTAATCCTTATTTTTTATTCATCCTTGTTATGTGTTAGATGTGTTCTTAAACCTATTCCATGCAAATCCGTTTTGATTCCGGTGCTAAATAAGTGAAGTATCAACATTTTGGTAATGAAGTAACCAAAATGCAATTTGGTTTTTTCTACTCTTCCTACTTATGACATTAAATATAGCTTATAAAATACTCTTGTGGCTCGCCGTTTTGCAGGACCAAACTCTTTGTAGTTTAGGTTTGTGTATGCAAACTAGTGTGTGATGAATTGCAAAAAAACTACCCAATCGAATTCATGATAGAATTATCAAATTCGTATTCCATCTTATTCGCCTTCTATTGAAGCTCCCGCCGTCCTGCTCTCCTCCTTCGCATTATCTAAACCACAAAATCGTTCGAAATCATATTGGAACATGGTCTCGAAAGCCGGCCCAAAACAAGATCTGAACATCAAATTCCACAAGTATTAAACTATAGGGGACCATTCAACCTGAACCTATTTAATTCAACTCTGTAGGAACCTCAGAGAACCTGCCAAATCAGGAACCACACTAATGAAATTACCCTAAATCTCATTTTCGCCTAAAATCTCTAGGCGATTGTTATTCGCAGACCATAAATGTCTATCCGCAGACCAATATTCTCATTTTATTTGAGTTTACAAATTGTTATCCGCAGACCAATTATAAATTTGAGCTTGATATCTTTGTTCTCCTGAGTAGGGCTCGACAACGAAAGAACATCTCTGACGACCTTTTGAGCACTTCAATGTGTGCACGGATCGTGATTCGTAAAATAAATGCACGGATGGAGACCGAGTTGAGGAAGAAAGACGATTTCTTCGTTGTTATGCGATTTCGGTTTGTTTGGGAAGATTTAGATAGCTAGGGTTATTCTTTCCCTGTGGTAAGGAAGGCGAAGAGGACGATCGAATTTTTTTATAATTTTGTTCACTAATCTGCGGATAACAAAAATATCTTCGAATAGACAAAATCTGCGAATAGACAAACGCGGTTTGCGAATAACAACCGCCAAATTTTAACCTGCAATATTTGATTACTTTTCTCTAACTCGTCGGTCGGTCTACTTGTGGAACCTCCCTTTTTTACTCGTGCCCTATCAGAACATGTAATTACATATTTTTATAATTCCATCTTTTCAGGTTCGTGTCGCGATCAAAACCCCGCAGATAACGAAGCTGGGAATAGAGTTTCTGAGCTCGCGTGTAGAAAACTCGCTCCATGCATTTCCTTATGCTGACATGCTACTTCCATCAGCAAATGACAGGCCGTATTCGAGCTTCTCTGAGTGGGGGAAAGGTTGGGCCGACCCCGAAATCAGGCGCCAGCGTCTCCAAGGAAGCAAGCGTAGAGCGCGGAAGTCTAGGACGAGGAAATCGAAGAAGTTGAAGCGAAACTGCAGAGATGTTAGCACAGTAAGGGGAAGGTTGGCTAACAAACTATCAAATCAGAAGAGGTGACTTTATATATCTGCTCCATCTTTATAAGGTTTATCCAAAGAATAATCATAATGCTTCTTCAGCATATTCATTCATCTCTATTTACAAATGATTTGATTACTAATTGAGATTTTATAGAAAATTAATTTATTAATTATGATAATGTAAGATTAGTTCTTTGATTTAAATGTTATTCGCGTATCTTGCATGTATCTTGCGTGTATTTTGTTTCGCTGTGATTAGGGCTTTGTTTGGGGCGGCTTATTTGCTCCGGTGAGTTGGGTCAAAAACCTCAGTATCATAGATTGTATGTTTGGCAAGACAGGTTATGACCGCTATCAAGAAAATAAACTAGTTTTGAGCGCATGAATTTTTTTAGGTGAGGTCGGGCGTTCACGAACGACGGTTCATGATCACCGCGTTCACAACCGCCGCCTGAGAAATGCTCTGGCCAAGCTCTCCGAGGATGGGTGAACTCTCTCAAATGAATTATTTATTTAATCAATATAATTAATTAATTAATTAATTAATATTAAATAATTGTTATTAATTAATATTAACAAATTAATTCATACTTAATACCTTTAAAGAAGAGAGATACTTAGGTTCGTTCTCTCACCAAATTCTAGGGGGGGGGGGGGGGGGGGGGGGGGGGGGGGGGGGGGGGGGGGGGGGGGGGCAATATTTAGAGCTATCAATAGCTAAGATGCACTCCTCTCATCATGATCTAGGTGCGGGATACTTACCCACAAATTTTTCTTTAAAGAATGCACAATTGTGCCATCGTGCTCCACTATCTCTAGAAATTTATATTGTATGATTAGCACAAAAATGTTGAGCTAAATAATTGGGTAAGGGGGTGGTAAAGTGCAGGTGATGCACTTTACCGTAAAGTGCAGGCATCCAACTGTACGTGTGGATGCTCGCACACATCTCAAGGCGCTTTGAGATGCCTACTTTGAGATGTGTGCGGGTATTAACGCAAACTACTTGTGTGTGTCTGTCTGTGTCTGTGCGTGTATGTGCGCGTGCGATCCTAGTTGTCCCAATTTATTTGGTCCTTCATTTGAAACGAATTCGAATCCAAGATTTCGAGATGAATCCGAATCCAAATCTAAATCTTTGCAGACAATTTTGGATTCAATTGAAAAGCTATTCAATTTAATTTGGTTCGCGAACACCCCTACCCGCAAATACTCCAATGCTCTCTTCACAATATTTTCAAAGTTAAAATTCATTTTTCACACTCATCACCACCTTATTAATCTGATCTCTGGTTTTTGAAAATCACTACCCCTGCTCAATTTCGGGCAAAATTTTCCGGACTGGTACACACGGATTTTTCGTCCGGGGGATCTCCTGGGAGACCCACTACCCCTCTAGCCCCACGCACAAAAAATGCATGCCACGCATTCTCCTTATTCGTCGCGGACAAAAATTTGGAAACGGAGATCGGTTGAAAAAAATTCGCCATTTCGGAAGCATTAAAAAAACCCTGAAACAATCCTGATTAGGTTAATTTTAGATGCAGACCATTTCCTCCCCCAGATGTGTGATGGTTTGTGACCAGCATAAAACCTAATTCCAGCGTCAATCTCTTCGGCTATGGCTCCGTGAACAAGCTCGCGTTAATCTCAGGGAAAATGATGTTTACAGCAGCCGGATCTGTGAAACCCGCCGTCCCAGACAGCGGAGATTCAGCCGTCCGGCGAGATCTGGACTGCATACGGCGCAGCCGAGGGCTGTTCTTCAAGTCCTTGGCCGTCCGCCCGATGTTTAAAAATCCGCCGGTGAGGGCTTCCAGGGCCTTCGCGGTCGGCGGCCTGTTCCGAGTGCTATGCCGGCGGCCATTATTAGAGCATGGCTCCTCGTCGGCGCTGCTGCTGGTTTGGTTCCCAGCAACATGCTGCGGCTTCGGAATCTGGCCGCATACGGGCTCGGAATCGAAGTCGGGCGAAAACTGTGGCTGCTGGTTTAGGTCGAAGAGAGCTCGCCGGGGTTTTTCGTCGTGAAATCTATCATCCGACGTCAAAACCACGTCGGAAACTTTCTCGAAGAGAGCTTCGCCGGGTTTCGCGTCAAAGCCGGTCTTCTCGGCGAATAATAAGTTATGGCAACCATTTCTCATCGCCTGCTTGCACGAGCTCAATCTCAGGCGCTTCGCCGAGGGCGCCGGACATGCCGGCTGCTCCGGCTGAGTCCTCTTCTCCACATGAACATCTTCCGGCTGCGGCGGAGTAGTCTGCACGCATGATTCCTCCGAGGAATCCATGGAGCTGTCGCTGTTAGTTCCTTCGACGTGGTTGCGGTTGCCGCCGTCGAAAGGAATGCTGCGCAATTCCCGCAGCTTAGAAGATCCGGCGGCGCCGTCAACCAAACTGGTGTCCACCACAGTAAATTTCATTACGTCGGCATCGGAGTTTGGGAAGCACGGGCGGAGATAGGGAGGGGGATTCCGGTGATCGTCTGAGACCGCTCCTTCACTTCGAAGCTCGAGGAGTCGGGGATCTGCCGCCACTCTATTCAAAACTTCCTTCACGGAATCGAAGTACTGACCGCCTTTCACGAGCTTCCTTCTGGAGAACTTCCTGACGCCGGGGACGAGGAAGACGATGGTTTTCTTGGAGCAAATGTTCTTGGGGCGCTCGGAATGCCAGCCTCCGGCGAGCAGGCGAGGCCAGACTGCTTCCCAGAACAGATCGTTCGATCTCGCCTTGCTTAGTCTGAAATTTCCGGTCAGATATTCGATAATCTCGGAGGATGAGATGCCGGAGCAGGCTTTTCCGGCGGGTATTTCGCCGCGGGAGTGGCGGCTGGGTTGATTGTTTCTGCCGGAATCGATTGTGAAGCCGGTGAGGTCTCGCTTTCCCTTACCAATTCCCACGGCTTCGATTAGAGCTCCAATACCAATTCCAGCCTTTAATGTGAAAACAAGTTGCTCCAGTGAAGACTTTCCTTCGTTGAAAGCCTTGGTAGCCTGACAAAATTGGTTGATGTGAGAAATTTTCTAAGTAAATTACAGATTACGGCTCTGTTTGTTTCGGCGGCGGCGTTTTGAAAAGTTGAGAATGGGAGCGGTGGGAATGGAGAAGGGAGTTTTACCAAACAAGTATTTTCAGCGGTGGCGTTTTTTTCCCACCGAAAATGAAGAAAAAACGACGAATCAATTAGAGCCTATATTTCTATCTTTTGAAATTGCAGAAACCTCTCTCCTCTGAGGGTCCGTTTGGCACGGCAGTGTCTTGGCACGGCAGTGTCGGTGGTGAGCGCGGCGGTTATTAGGTCACCATCATGAAATATGTTTGACATGATCGCAATAGTTATGCCCGCCCCCGAAGAAAAAAAAAACCAATTTTGAACGAGTAACCGCTGCGTTCACGACCACCGCCATTGTGTCAAATGGAACCTAAGTTTACATTTCAGATGGGTGGTTTATGTAATTTCAAAAAATAGAGAGGTACAAGAGTCTAAAGCAAATGTTGCCTTTTTGTTTTTAAAATAAATAAATAACTCCAATTCAATCAATAGCATAAACCCAAAACTCTCTTACTAGTTAGCATAATTACATGTTGCATTACTCTAATCTTTGAAATTACATAAAAACTTCACCTTTGAATTTACATCTCATAAAATGCATGCACAAAATTACTCTCCTTGAGGGGAGATATTTGTGTGCATAGATGTTATGAAATGTAAACTCGGAGGGGAGATTTTTATAGGGTGATGTTATTAGCAGTCCTACGATGACTATTCGCAGTCCTAAAAACACCTAAAATGATTATTCGCAGTACTAAAAACACCTAAAATGGTTATTCGCAGTCCTAAAAACACTTAAATTCATTGAACTGTGAATATCAATGGGCTGCATTTAGCGGTTATAGGACTGCTTATAACATTGCCCCTTTTTATAATTTCAAAAGAAAGAGGGAAACAACTTGTAAAGGGCAATGACGAGTATTGTGCAACTACAGAAGCACAATGCACGAGCAGGAACAGAGCAAAGCACACGGGTCGTGCAGCTGAGGGAGAGAGAAAGTAGAGGCAAGGTGCAGGGTTGTAAAGAGGCGTCGCACCTCTGGTTGTGGGAATTAACACCCACGACGAGAGACGAGCGGCTTCTATATGAGAACCAAACAACCGATCCTATCACCCTAGTACAAGATTCTATAAATAGTGGGTGGGGGATTTTAGGTTTAGTCAATCGATGGCTAGGATCATCTGATCGGGTGACTTAACCTAACTCTCGTACTAACCGCAAAAATTATAAGTATTGTCAATAAGTAGGCATACCTCTCTACTAATCCAAGACCCTCATAATTTTAACAGTAAGACTGTTACAATCCTACAAAAATACCCGATGTATGATGGATATTTTGGCCCTTTGCAAACCCTAGTTGCCTCTTGAAGGATGGTGAATAGTGAAACACCTACAAATAAGGCTCCGTTTGGCACGGCGGTACCGGTCGTGAAAGCGGTGGTTATGAACCGTCGTTCTTGGATGCCAGACCTCACCTAAGGAACTTCGTTCACCGCTATGTTGAAAACTAGTTTTCTTTTCTTAGTGGCGGTCATAGCCGTTGTTATGCCAAACATACACTCTATGACGGCGGCGTTTTTGTCCAAACTCGCCGTAGCAAAAACACTGCGCCAAACGGAAGATACAATCCTAATTTCCCCATGGTGTTTTGTTCACCTGTCCTCATTCCCTTCCCTTATTTTCCCATCCATCTTAATCCTAAGGCATTTCACTTTGTGTTGACAGATACAATAAAGGGCGGACCGGTGCACAAAGCATCCCCGCTCAACGAGGGTTCGGGGAAGGGTCCCACCACAAGGGTGAAATGTAGGCGAACCTTACCCTGCATTTTTTGCAAGAGGCTGCTTCCAGGACTCGAACCCGTGACCTCAAGGTCACACGGCAACACCTTAACCGGTGTGCCAAGGCTCCCCTTCTGACAGATGTAATAAGGGGGAACATAATAAACAATCCTAACACATCTAACAATTACATAACCAAACTGAACTAATTGTTTGAGCTACTAACATAAATAAAGCCAAAATAAATATTGTGGAAAATAAACCAAAATGGTTTAATTCAATCTATAGCCTAAGGTGTGAACAAGGCTCTATCCATGAGATGAGGTATAGACCACAGCACTTCAACATATCAATCCTTTTAGACCAAATGGTACATTTAAATATCTATGCATATTGATGAATGGAATTCAAATTCAATAGTTTTTAAATTCTATACATTTTAAGTTTTTAAATTCAATACTTCTGCTAAAAAAATCTTATTTATTGGTCTTTCTGCTATAATTCACTCTTTAAAAAGGTAAGTGATAGAAATCGTTCGCACGGCAATGAAGATCGATATTTTTGGATCGTCAGGTGGATGTGATCACGTCAGGATCATTTATATGTATTTTACATGTATATGATTTTATATTTTGGAATTAGGTCAAGTAATGTGATCAGTTGATTAGGGTCATCGGATCATTTAACCTAATTCCTCCTATATTATGCTAGCAACCGGTCCTTTACATGCATCGAGGATTTAGGTTTCCTAGAGAGAACCGCTCGATCTTTGTTGTCAGTGCAACGCTGAGAGCCACCTGCGATGCGACGCTCTAGGTTTCTGCTTCCGGGGGTACCAAATCCCCCGTCCCCCGCATTCGACCACCTTTACGACCTACGACAATCCTCCTCAACCCTCCAGCTACGCTATCGAGGATACCATTTTCCTTCGACAGAACACTTCTCAGCCGCCACTGCCATCCCATGCCTACAGCGCCACCACCGTCGCCTCTGCCTCGCATTAGTGCCCACACCGCAGTCTTCGAGCCCTCACAGTCGTCGCCCCCTTCCTAGCACCATTTGAAACCCCTACAGCAGTAGCCGACCACTTCCCCATCTTCCACACAACAGCCAGCCCTCTCACACCCTCCATCCTTGGCCGAATCTCGTCCATACCTTCCCCCTTACCTCCACCTCAAAATCCAGCCCTTCAGTCCATGTCCAGCCTCGAAACAATCACCCTCCCTCCTCCGGCATCCCTGTCCAGCGACTGTTCCTCCAAAATACTAGCACCACATTTATAACAACCGGATTGCTACGCCTACACCGATGACCCTTCACTTGAAGAGTTCCGCACTTATTTTCAAAATTTACATTGTATGGATGCACTCTTTATTGCTAGTAATATTTATCTCTCATTGGCTTTATTTGAGCTCTTTATTTAGACGTGTGTTATTTACTCACCATGCATTTTAATTCTAGTGCACTCTTAATTTGTTCTACAATAGTCGCATAATTACTAATCTCGGATGTTTGTGTTTAATTGAGGTTAAATGTGCGAGTATTTTAAAATTAATATGTTTAATTAATTGTGCGTCGAAATTAATTGTTTGATTGAGCCATTGCATTTACATGGCATTGGAGTTAGCCCTCATTAGTTCATCGGATTGTGTGTTCACATCTTCATTTTAGCATTTGTCGTAGTCCATTGCATCTGTCGCGTGTTCGCTTGCATTGCATTTAGGGTTAGGGCATCACGTGTCAGTCACCAGTAGATTCGTTCTGCATCAGTAAGAAATGTCCATCAACCGCATCACTCTGAGCATGTGCGTTAGGACCTATTCAAGATCGATTCATGCTCGATCCAAGCTCAATTCATGCTGCCAACAATTATATAGTTGTCGTTTAAAAGATTGGAGCCCGTGAATTCCATCAGTTTAATGTTTCATATTTTTATGTATTTTTTTATTTTGAGTTTTATTTCTATTTTTAGGCTTATACATAGGAATGTATGTTAGGGTTTGAAGTATCGACGATTTTTTCTAGAAAAGGAAACATGAAGCCGCTCGATCATCCTCTCGGTGTGAAATCGAGACCCTCGCGTGAGTGGCAAAGGTCAACGAATCACCTCCCCTTTGTGGTGTGTATTTTAAATTTCTATTAAGCGTGCTGATTGGGTGATATCAATCGTCCATAACGCTTAACCTAGGTATATGGGCCTATATATAAGAGTAAATGGTAGGGTTTGAAGTATCGATAATTTTTTTTCTAGAAAAGGAAATAGGAAGCTGCACCGCCACCCACTCAATGTAAAATCAAGACCCTCGTGAGTGTCAAAGCACAGCGAGTCCTGGAAGCAGCCTCATGCAAAAATGCAGAGTAAGATTTCCTTACATTTCACCCTTGTGGTGGGACCCTTCCCCGGACCCTCGCTGCGCGGGGATGCTTTGTGCATCGGGCTGCCCTTTATTAAGTGTGTTGATTGGGTGATTTCAATTGTTCATTTATGCACCTCATTTTATCTACAAGCCTGCTAGGAGTTATCCTTCTCTAGATTTCACTGCCTCATAGATACTACTCACCCTCATCAGATTCAGGATGTTACTGACCCGCTAACTTCGGTTTGGTTCGTCCTCGAACCACACATTGTACTGACATGTCGTTTGGCTCTGATACCATTTGTAATGATTCAACCAACAACATCAGAGGCATTATCTGTTTTAGTTCAGCACATGACATACAAAGCTGAACCGCGCAATTTTATCTTTTTTTCATAAGTGGCCTACGAGTACTTCTCACACACATCTCAGGACTACTCTAATTAGAGCACAATTAACTATGGAGTTTCCAACGCAACTCCACTATTTGCTCTTACAAGATGCCTCTAATTTTTAAGGGTTCAAATTATTACTTAATTCTAAACTTCCCCTCTAGTTTCAATGTGAGATTCAATCAACTCTTACACATCCTTTCAACAAGAAAAATAGGTTGGAAACTCCATAGAGAAAGGTTTCCTCGTTAATGGCATAAAGAAAGGTTTCCTCGTCATTATCATTTTCCCTATTCAGACTATTTGAGTTGCAAAAAAGTAGGTTAATAAAGAAAAACAAATAGCATGTAGTAGCTATAAATATAAATCTGCAGTAAAAAAATGCATGAAAGAATGATAAAATGTAACCTCTAGCAGAGAATCTTGTACTTCTTTTGACAAGCCCATCAGCATGCGTGATAGTAATTCCTGTTGTCTCCAGCCGGTAAACATCCTCTGCCCCCGTACGCACTTTCTGCTTCTTGACTTTCTACAACATGCCCATCTGTGATATGCATCAGAGTGATAGAACTTCCCATAATAGAACGATAAAACATCTTTCATGTCTTTGCGCTCTATAAATTTCCTCACTTGAACCATATTTTTCCCAAAAATGTAAAAACCAAGAAGTAAACTCCGGATATCATCATCGCTCCATGGAGAAACCCGAGATTCAGGTAAGGGGTTGCAGCCATTGCACGCGGTAACCTGACAAGTGGGACTCCCATATGCTTTGTTACGGTTCAACGTACTTCCAACTATTTCATCTTTTAAGTGGTTACAATTAGAACCATCGGATATGCATCCAGTCGCCGCAGTGTACTTGCAACGCTCTCCTAATTCTCCTTTTTTATCTTCTGTGTGCGCCCAGATTATTGGGATGGCCAACCCACTTTCGGAAGAACACTCAAATGTGAGAAGGTGTTCTGACTCATTCAACGTGGACGGGATTTCTGCCTGGTAATCATCTCCAAGACGAGGGGAAAGTATGGGGTCTCCAAAGATGTCATCAGTAGAAGCAGAAGCAGGAGAAGATGGATTGCTTGAAGATGATATTGCAATACACTTCTCATCTAGACCTGCTAAATCTTCACTTTGGTTTAGCTCAATCAGATTCATCTGCAACAATAATCAAGAGGACAAAGAAGGCACCATCAATGTAAATGTGATAGAAGTTCGATAGACCATGAATAGAAAGGGGGGAAAATACGGCCGCTTAAGAAACCCCAATATTCATTCACAGAAGTCATCCATACCTTTCAAGCAACCAAGCGGTTGGTAATTTTGTCGGTATCAGAATATGATCTGCACTTACTGATTTAAGGAGTTCTAATTTCTTACCTTCTTGTTCAGTTGAGTCTTCTCCTATTAAAAGTATATATATTGCAGCAGTTCTAGAGAATTACAATGCCAACTATTTCACAAGCTTAGTTTTGAGATATGGCATCAATTGTATGAACTGTTTCAGTGTTTTTTTTATGTTTTAGGGTTCATTTGGCGCGGCGTTTTGGCCGAGCGTTTGGGGCAAACGCCGCCGGACCGCGGGTAACCAAACGCCCTCCGGCAGCGTTTGCTCCGGCTCGACCCGCCGCGCCCTGAAAAACGCAGCTAAACGCCGCGGATGGAACCCTTCCTCCCCGCCTCCGGTTCGAACTCTCCGGCTCCAGCCGTCATCTGCTCCCGCCACCGCCGAATCAAACGAAGCCTTAGTCTTAGTTGTGAGTTTGCGGATGGCTTGGGATTGATCGCTAAGCAACCCAAACTTGTCACAGTTGCCGTATTATAAGCTGATGTGCTTTTAATTTGGGATTTAATGCATAAATGAAAAAGATTGTACCTTAAGGAAAGGGAAAAAGCTCCACTGAGAATTATTTTTTTACTTTTGGTGGGAAGAATCATATGCTTAATGACTAGTATGTGCTTAACATGAAAGATTGTGCCTTCATGTAGTCACCTCTAGATGTAACGCCCAAGAAACTATTATATGTAGCAGCTTATTATTTAAGACAAGACAACCAAACAAGATTTTGTGAAGGACAACCTCTTGTTCAAATTTTGTGAATTTTTTACTTATAAAAATCCTATATTTATATGGTTGGTAGCATCAAAAGGAATGTGAAAAGACTAACTGAACGGTAAAATGTTGGTTCAGTCAGAGTGGTTTGAGTTGGTTTGGCAGGTTTCCGTTTTTCATGCACACCTCTAGCAACTAATAACGGCTTAATGCGGGTATGAGATGAAACATGCAATCTTGTCCAAATTTAAGTTACCACCATTGTTAAATGTTGCATTTTTCCTTAATATTCTTAGTTTCTAAATGATTTGCGGTAGTCTTATACTCTTTTTGTACTCACTTCCTTACAGAATTTATATGGATCCAATCTTCTTTACAATGGCATTTCAGGCTCTGTCCCTTAAAAAAACAAAGCCAAGCCCCAGCCTCATCTAGACTACATTATAACATGTTTATCAACCTAATCAATCATATCAGAGAGCATGTTTCAACAAGTGAAATAAGTATTTCAGCCCTCTGCTCCACAAAGCACATGAAAGGCAATGCATAATAGAACAAGAGAGGAAACCTGAAACAATTAAGATTACACTTTATAAGTTACAGAGAAGAAATCAGCTTCTATCAAATGGGATTTTATTATTACGCTGTGTAGACTTTCTCATTGCAATTCCCAACGTTATCTCAATGAGAACTCAAAATTTAGAAAGAAATTGAAAAGTAGAAAAGTATGAGCACTTTATCAACATAAAGAAAACTCGGATGATTATAAATTATCATTTACTTCTAAGGAAGGGTAAAATCCTTGTTTACAATGATCCATCCAGCTGAACAAATAATATCAATAAACAAGGTTAAACAGACTAAAACACGGAAGTAATAATTTTCCCCTTGTTTGGATACAAAAAGAAGATATTTGCTCCGTTTGGCGCGGCGTTTTTTGCTCCGGTGAGTTCGGAGAAAAACGACACCGTCATAGAATGTATGTTGGCATGACAACGGATATCACCGCCACCAAGAAAAGATTACTAGTCTTGAACATAAAAGTGGATGAAATTCCTTAGGTGAGGTCGGGCGTTCACGAACGACGGTTCATAACCACCGTGTTCACGACCTCCACCGCCGCGCCAAATGGAGCCATTGTCTTAATTCATCCTTTAGAAGACAATGCAAATAAATCCAATAAGATTTACAAATTAACTGTAGGGATTTAAACCATGAAACAAGCCACTAATGATGAATATAAGAGAGGCTATTTGATGAATGAGAACCTGCTGACTGAAGAACAATGTATTATAGAAAATATTAACAATAAACATCAAGTTAATGCCCAGGCCAAAAAACGAAACGCATTAAAATACAACAATAAAATCAAAAAATCATGAGCAGGCATCAAACCACTTGATTTACAAACCAGAAATTCCATTTAGTTTGTAGCTTCAAATGTTTCATATGCTCCATGTATTATGAAGCCTTGATATTGCTTCCCTATTAAGGCTCCGTTTGGCGGATCCAGATCCCCTGGAGTTCATGCGGGAACTCCAGGGTGGAGTTCCGGGATTAATAGCCCTTGGATTAAATCCCTTGAACTCCAGGGTGGAGTTCTCGCATGGAGGAGTTCCCGCATACTCCCTCACATGGAGGAGTTCTCACTCCACTCGCCTAGGCTATTGGAGTTCCCGCATGAACTCCAGGGGATCCGGATCCCCGTTTGGCACGGCGGTGCCGGTCGTGAACATGAACCGTCGTTTGTGAACGCCCAACCTCGCCTAAAGAACTTCATTCACTTTTATGATCAATACTAGTTTTCTTTTCTTCGTATCGGTCGTAACCGTTGTCATGCCAAACATACATTCTACGATGGTGGTGTTTCTTTCCGAACTCACCGGAGCAAAAACGCCCAGCCAAACCGAGCCTAAGTTTCACGTTTATTGATCTAAATTTACAGTGCCATACAATATCTGTGCAATACATTGGAGCTCACTGTCCCAAAGAATAACCTCAGTAGCATTCTTCTACCGATACGATTAAAATTAACCAAACAGAATCTAAACAGCGAAGCCATTACCACCAATTCAATCGAAACCCAAAACTAAACCAGATCAAAGATGGCGATCAAACACGGTCAGCATTCCAACACCAACAGTTTGCAAGTCCGATTCCCATTTAGATCCACCAAACTCAATCGATAATGAACAGTACGCATCGCGAAAACCCGATTGAGAACGGGATGAAGGAGAATGAGTAAAGTGGTGCTCATCGCAAATCGGTAACTATGATTTGCGTCGATTTACAAAGAATTTAACCAAAAACAATCGTGCTCACACACATCCAAACTCCAAGAAAACTAACGCGCAGCGATCAGGGTAAACAGGATCCAGCACTAGAGCCATAGCGCAGCGTTGGATACGGACGTAAAAAAGCAAGAGGAGAGATTAGAGGAGAAGAGTCTAACCACTGGTTGTAGAGAGAGAAAGAGAGCAGACTCCCGCCGTGGCCTCACAGAAAGGCAATTCGCGAGAGAGGAGACAGAGAGTGAAGAGAACAAACAGATGGGAAATAGAAATGCGAACGAATCCCAAAGTCATTTAACTAGAGAAGAAATAGGAGGGCATTACTGTAATAATAATCTATCCAGCTCCTCTTATAGTCTTATTCATGCGCGTCCTTTTTGCTCTTTTCCGCCGGCGATCGGAGACCGGAGTCCTCGTCGGCGATCGGCGGTCCCCAACTGACAACTCCCGGTTGGCTATTGGCCTGCAGTTTATTCCGCCGCTAATCCAAAAAATTAGAAATGAGCTTACACATTTTTTTTAATACAATAGTACATAAAATATTTCAAATTAATTTTTGGGGTGCATATTTAAGTTTAATCTGCGAATAGCCAAATTTAATCTGCTGATAGCCAACCGGTGTGTTCTTTTAGAGGAATAAAAGAATCATATTGGCTTTTTAAAAGTTTTATTTCTTTTTCAACTCTCTCTCTCTCTCTTCTCATGTCGGCTCTTCTTCTCCGAGCGTTTCTTCTTTAGCTCTCGATCAAAATAGGAGCAACAGTTAGTATTTCTATTGTTCTCAGTTACTTCATCACTGGCCGCGAGAGATTTAACGATGAATTTACTCGTATTTATCTCGATATCATGTAAATTACTTCCATCCAAAAACAAATTGCAAGTTTTGTAAGAGCTAAGGGGGACTTAGATAAAGGACAGTCGGGTGCACAAAGCATCCCCGTGCAGCGAGGGTCCGGGGAAGGGTCCCAACCACAATGATGAAATGTAGGCAAAACTTACCCTGCATTTTTGCAAGATGATGCTTCCACGACTCCAACCCGTGACCTCAACCGGTGCACCAAGGCTCCCCTTCTAAGGAGGCCTTGGACTCAAAAATAAATCTCCCTCCTTTTACAATGATGGCCGCATTTATATGCCCGAATATCAATTCGAGACCATTATGTTTTTTCTTAGATATTTACAAAAAAAAATTCACCAAAAGATACGGCACTTTTTTCTATAGGGGAGGTAAATATAATTTCGAAAGATAGAGAGGCGCAACCTGTAATTACGTCCCAGTAATTAATATATGCACACACACACGCGAATAATTACCAAAACTTCCCCTGGAAGATAGCATATTTACATATTGCACCCCTCTTATTATTGAAATTGCAAAAACATTCCCTGAATGTTATAAAACATAACATTTACCTCCCCTAAAAAAGTACTCCGAAGGGAGTATTTTCGTGCATGAATGTTATGAAATGTGAACTTCAGGAGAGGCAAATGTAATGTTTTGTAACATTGAGGGGAGGTTTTTGTAATTTCAATAATAAGAGGGGTGCAATTTGTAATTTTCCAAACTTAAGAGGGATATATATATAGAGAGAGAGAGAGAGAAAGAGCAAGTATATTATCTCTTGAAAAAATAATCATTTATATCACAAAAAACCTCAAAAGCAAACATTACATTTATCTCCACCCCCCCCCCCCCCCCCCCCGAAATTCATATTTCATAACATCCATGCACAAAATATCTCAGCTGAAAATGTACTCCGAAGGGGGTATTTTTGTGTTATGAAATGTGAATTTCAGAAGAGGTAAATGTTATGTTTCGTAACATTGAGGGGACGTTTTTGTAATTTCAATAATAAGAGGGGTGCAATCTGTAATTTTTCAAACTTATAGGGATATTATATATATATATATATATATATATATATATATAGAGAGAGAGAGAGAGAGCGCAAGTATATTATCTCATGAAAAAATAATCATTTATATCACAGTAATAAACTAAAAAAAAATCTTCAAAAGCAAAATTTAAATATGCCCATGAATAATAGGCTGCAGGCACAACTGGAAGCTCCGCTGGGCCAGCAGCACTGCCTCTTTCCTGTGAAGCGCACACAGTTAACGTGTGAGTGTTGCTACAGAACCACAAAAAACACAGCTCAGGTAATATGCTAAATATTATACATAAAAGAATAGGAATAATTACCCAAACATCCCCTGTAAGTTAGCATAATTACTGAGAGCGCCCCTCCCCTGGACTTTTCATTTCGTAACATCCATGAAGAAAAATACTCCCCTAGACACTGTACACCGGGGGGGGGTATTTTTGTGCATGGATGTTATGAAATGAAAACTTCAGGGGAGTTTTTTGTAATGAAATGAAAACTTAATGGAAAGTTTTTTTGTAATTTCGAAAATAAGAGGGGTGTTGTCGGTAATTTAGCAAAGTTAGAGGGGAGGTCCCAGTAAATGGCCCTAAAAGAATATTAGTATGCTTGATAATCTATAATTGTATGAATAAGGAATTCTCAACTGGTACATACATGAAAGAAGCAAAACTAACATATAAACTGAAATCATTTAGATCTTGCATTATTATATGGCTCGTGGCGGAACTAGGATTTTCATTCAGCCCGCGCACAAACAAAAATTTAGAATGATACATTCTGAGTAACATTCTCATGAGTCAGTACAATGAAAAATGGTTAGGCAACGGATTTCGCCGTGCCGAAAAATTCTACTAAATTGGGGGATGAGCAGCAGCCAGCATACTTTGTTTTGTCGGAATTTTTTGTCAAATCTAGGACAAATTTTAGGGTTCGTGGCATTAAAAAAATTGTCGTCTAAGACCAGGTTTCGTCAGTTGAAAATTTTCATCAAGTTTAAGGTCAGTTGTAAAATGTAATTTTCCACATACCGACTTTTATATGCAAGAACTTGTCGAGATACGAATACAAGTGGGTGGCGATATGAAAATATTGTATAATTAATGATAATGATGATTAAAAATAAAATTATATAAATTATATTACATAGATCCAAGCAAAAAAATTCCCCCTAATTATAGGCATGACAGGAGAAGGTGATAGTAGTAGTGACGGTCGAGCAGAAAAATAAAAAGATTTCCGATAGGGCACAAAATTTTTAGGAATTCTTTGAATAGTCTCTACAAGTTCAATGGTGATGAAAATTCTTCGATTTGATCACTAGAACTCAAGAAATCGGCTCATGAAGATTTATTTGTATAAAAACGAAGCATCATTGAAACTCTATGAAAATCATAGATTGAGGATTCTATTTTGTGTTTTCCCCAGATGAGTCCAATGCAACTTTTAGATTTGATTTTCGTTGAGCGGTTGAACAGAAATCGGCTTTTAAAGTTTTATAATCCATGAGCCAAAGAACCTATGTTTTTTTCGCCGAAAATTGAACCCTGGTGTGCCCGTGAATAGTTCCGCCACCTGTTAACATGACATATTAACAAAAACTGATATGAGCCCTATACCTAGTTTGAACCAGTCTTAACCCCAACCTATGTTTTTTTTGCCGAAAATTGAACCCTGGCGTGCCCGTGAATAGTTCCGCCCCTGTTAACATGACATATATTAACAAAAACCGATATGAGCCCTATACCTAGTTTGAACCAGTCTTAACCCCAAATCGCACCGCCCTTATATATCTTCGTTGGGTCCCCTGGTGCAAATGCAAAAACAACAAGTATGAGAATGCATGGGTACCTTAGTTTAGTTAGCTAGGCACCATCCACACAATTGTAGCATGTAGTCACATTTTGGCATGTGTGTATAGGTAGTTAAGCCTGCATCATCTATATGAGTAATGTCCAAGGCTCCTATATATATGTACATGCTCATTTGAAAAGTCGAATAATATTTTGCCCTTCCCACGTGGTATCAGGGAATTCACACCCGCCTCTCCGAGCTCGCTTTGAGCGCTCTGCTTGATCACATCTTACGATGAGAACTCCTTGTCGACTCAATCGGTGCTTAACTTCTCTACATGATTTATATTCTACTAACAAATGCTCAGCAACCTCTTGTTGAGCTCATCGGATACTTCAAGTGGAATTGGAAGTGTTGGTAATAAACAGAGAAGAAATGATGATGCAAGCGAAAGCGGTGTCGGGACCAATAAGATCCAATTTCTAGTGCCTTCAGTAATAAGAACAGAGCATCTTTGATGCATTAATTGCTAGAGCATTTTATTCGGCAGTGTTGACATTTAATCGGGCAAAAAATAATATTGGAGAAAATCTTACACATTTGGGGTAAAACATAACTTTGCGGGATATGAACCACCCCGATATAATTCATTGAGAACCAACTTATTGTTGAAAGAGAAGATTGAGACTGGAAAAGAAAGATTAACCCTATAAGAGGGACGTGAGTTGACAAGGATGTCAACATTGTAAACGACGAATGGAGCGCTCCACATAGACGGTCACTCATCAATTTCATGACGATAACGGATTCAAAAACAATGTTTTTGAAAGCGGTTGATTATGAAGGTCAAACAAAAGATAAATATTTCATTGCATCTTTGATCAAAAGGTGATTCTAAAAATTGGATACGAAAAAGTAGTTCAAGTTATCAAAGACAATGCAACAGATCGCAAGGGGCGGGCCAACTTATTGAGAGTGAGTTTATGTTAATCTTATGGACTCATTGTGTGTTGCACACGCTTAATCTAGCTTTAAAGAACATATATATGTTGCCAAACATTCAAAGAATAATATGGTAACTTATGAAGAACGCTCATGGATTACCCGTGTAGGTGAGTATGTGGTGTTCATAAAAACTACATAATGAATAATTGCATGAGATTACCGATGCTTAATGAGTTTGTGGGATTAAAATTTGTTAGAAAAGACCATGTATAGGCCCATGATAAGGCCCTTTTAGTTTCTTATTGTTTAGTCCCACATCTTGTATAGTGATTCTTTTCTATTTCTTCCTCTTATATATATGTATTCATACCCTGTATTTCATCATTGAGGAAATATATAAAAGATTCCGTATTTCTCTACATGGTATCAGAGCACGGTCTCTTTTTGTTCTAACCGCAACCCTTGCGGTCTCTTGTTCTAACTGCACCCTTTGCGGTCTCTTGCATCCCCTCCCTTGCGGTCTCTCCTCCGCGACCCTCCCCTCTCTTGCGGTCTCTCTTCCTCCGCAACCCACCCCCTTTGCGCCTCCTCCTCTCCTCGGCTCATATAGCCTCCTCCCCTCTGACGCGTGGGCCCCCCCTCCTCCCGCTCGTTGCTCGCAGCTCATGCGGCCTTCCTCTGCTCTGCTGCGATCTCCTCCTATCAGCGGTCTTGCTTTGCTCGCGTCGTTCTACCCGCAGCTCGTGCGGCCTCCTCCTCCTCTGCCGCGGTCTCTTTCTGCTCGCGCTGTCTATCCGCAGCCTTGCTCCTCTTGCACGCTGCTCGCAACTCGCGCGGTCTTCCTTTACTCGCGTTGTCTATCCGCAGCCCTGCTCCTCTGCTCGCTGCTCGCGCGGTATTCCTCTACTCGCGATGTCTATTCGCAGCCCTGCTCCTCCTGCTCGTTGCTTTGCTCGCGCCGTCTATCCGCAGCCCCGCTCCTCCTGCTCGCGCGAGCTCTTCCTAACCGCAGCTCTCAGCGGCTTCTTTCTCCAGCGGTCTCTCTCTAACCGCAGCTCCCTGCGATCATAATCCCGCGATCTCCCAGCGGTTTAGGGAATTTTAATCGCAGGGCAAGACCGTGCGGCCTCCTCCCAGCAGTCCTGTTCGCTGCCCTGCTCGCTTCTGCTTGTTGTGGACCTGCGGTCTCCCTTCACCTTGCTCGCGCAGTCCGGTTGTCTAGTCCACTCTCCGTTGTGATTCCATGAGATCTTCAGTGGGATCCTCAGAGCTGCCTACATCCTCTCCGGCAGGCCGCACGGCTCCTGCTCCGGAGGTGCGTGATGAGTTGCGGTTCACCACCATCCCCCTTGCTTGGAAGAAGAACTTTGTTGAATGGGTGCATTCTGTCAGACGGGTCCTCCAATCCAAGGAACTTCTGCATCATCTCAATAAGGATCCTCCTTCTGCACCTACGGATGACTGGCTACGGGACGATGGTCGTGTTCAGACTTGGCTCCTCAACTCCCTTGATGGTGAACCCTATCGAATGGCCATGTATCACGAGACGGCCAAGGTAATGTGGGATGAGCTCCATTCTCTCTACTCCGGGAAGGACAGTCTCCAGCATCTCTATGACATTATCACCAATCTTCAGACTCTGGACATTGGTGGCGCTACCGACTTGACCTCCTTTGTTGTTCAGGCTAAGACACTAGCCGAAGCCTGGATCCGACATCAGCCTGCTACTACGAATCTCGCTGCTCAACGTTCTCAGAAAGAAGCAGTTTGTATTGCCATGATGATGGCTCGTGTTCCGCCTCATCTTCAGAGCATTCGAGCTCAGATCCTCTCATTTGCTGCAACTCCATCACTCTCTGATGTGTGGTCCATACTCCTAAAAGTATCACCTCCTCCTGATACTACGGGACCTCCATCACCAGCCCTCCTTCAGCACTCTTCTGCACCATTACTACATATCCCTCCTGCTCGTGGGGGACGTTCAGGTTCTCGGGGAAGGGGTCGTGGTGGCCGAACACGTCCTAAGTGTTCCTTCTGTGGTAAGGATGGCCACCTCGAGGCGACCTGCTACCGCAAACATGGTCTTCCTCCTTGTCCCGCTGCGTCTATGGCTGCCGACAGTCCTTCTGCTAGGCGTGCTGATCTTGAAGAAGTCCGCATCCAGCTCCAGCAACTCCACGGCATGCTCAGCCGCCCGCCTGCCTCCGTTGCATCCGCTGCCTCCATCTCCAATGAAGGTATCGTTTGTCTCTTCACTAGTCCGCGATGGATAGTGAATCCATGTGCTACTCACCACATCACCTCGCTGAAATCACCTCAATACTTGAACTCTCCGCATCCTAAATGTATCACAGTGGCTAATGGCGACACCGTTCCTATCTCCGGCTCTGCTGATATTCTTCTCAATTCCTCTCTCTCTCTCTCCGCTCGGCTCTTCATGTCCCGGGCTCCCCATTCAATTTACTTTCTGTCAGTCACCTCACTACAGATTTGAATTGCTCTGTCACATTCACCTCCTCTTCCTTTCTGATGCAGGATCGACGGACACAGAGTATCATTGATAAAGGAAGACTGCAGAATGGGCTCTACCTTCTTGATGTTCCCGCTACCATCCTCTTTTCAGTCTCCTCCGTTGATTGGCACTGGCGTCTTGGACATGCTCCTCTTCCAGTCCTCCAGAAGGCTCTTCCAGAGATTTCTCTTCCTCCTTTTAGTTGTGATTCATGTATTTTGGGCAAACAAAACGGTTCATCGTTCCCTCCACATCGTACTCGGAGTTTTGCTCCTTTTGTTTTAGTACATTCTGATGTTTGGGGCCCGTACAAAATTACGAGTGTCTCTGGTTAACGCTACTTTATCACTTTTATTGATGATTGTTCTCGAACGACATAGCTATACTTACTTCGTGATCGCTCCGAGCTTCCCCGTGTGTTCTGAGCGTTTGTTCTTGAGACTCAAACACAGCTTACCGAACCAATAAAAACTCTCCGAACGGATAACGCTCGCGAATACACTAGCCATGAATTTGCTAACCTCTGCTCTGAATTTGGAATTATTCATCAAACATCGTGTGTCTATACCCCCAACAAAACGGTGTTGTTGAACGCAAAAATAGACATCTTCTCAATGTTGCTCGCTCCCTCATGATTCAAATGCAGGTACCCAAGGCTTATTGGAATTTTGCGTTGTCAACGGCCTGCTACCTCATCAACCGTCTCCCTTCCTCCGTCCTTCAAAATGCTACTCCGTTCAGTCTCCTCTTCCCCTCTACTCCGTCATTCTCTCTCACCCCTCGCATCTTTGGTTGTACCTGCTACGTTCACGTACTTGGTCCATCCATAGACAAGTTGGAACCACGGGTAGCCAAACACATGTTTGTCGGTTACTCCCGTACTAAGAAAGGATATGTCTGCTACTCTCCTACTACCCGCAAGGTGACGGTCTCGGTTGATGTCACCTTCCGGGAAGATCAACCTTTCTTCTCTGCCCAAAACACCCCTCTTCCACCACCATCATTACCAAGACCTGTAATCTCTGTTACCTCTCCACCATCTCTCCTTCCTACCCCGGCTCCCGCTCCCACCAAGCCTCCTCTTCTCCATGTCTACACTCGTCGTCTTCCTCGCTCCGCAGCCCCACTGTAGTCAGTTTCGACCTCTGACACTCTGCAACCTGCTGATCCGACACCAGCCTCCACCGCTCATCTCATGGCGAACTATGTTTCTTTACATCGTCTGTCCCCGCCGCTACACACCTTTGCTACTTCTTTATCTTCCATTTCTGTCTCTAACTCTGTGCAGGAGGCTCTCCAACATCCGGGGTGGCGGGCAGCCATGGACGAAGAAATGACAGCTCTTTGGACAAACCAGACGTGGGATCTGGTTCCTCTCCCTCCAGGTCAGACTACTGTGGTTGCAAATGGGTCTTTGTCATCAAGCATGCTCCTGATGGGACAATTGACTATCTTAAAGCCTGACTGGTGGCTCGTGGCTTCACTCAACAACAAGGTCTTGATTATGAGAAAACATTCTCTCCGGTAGCCAAGCTAAACACAGTTCGTGTCCTTCTATCTGTGGATGTGCATCGTCAATGGCCTCTCCATCAGCTAAATATCAAGAATGTGTTTTTAAATGGTTATCTACAAGAAACAGTATACATGCAACAACCTCCCGGGTTTGAGACCACGGGGGAGTCCCGAGTGTGTCACCTTAAGAAATCCATTTATGGTCTCAAACAATCCCCCGGGTATGATTTGATAAGTTCAGTAAGGCTGTTCGGGAGGTTGGCTTCACTCAAAGCTCGGCAGACTTCTCTCTGTTCACTCGACACGAACTACAGGCACGGTTCTTCTGTTGGTATATGTCAATGACATCCTAATCACAAGAGATGATTCAAAGGGAATACAAGCGGTCAAACATCATCTTAGTTTCGTTTTTCAAACGAAAGATCTGGGGAACCTTCGATACTTCCTTGGCCTGGAGATCGCAAGACGCCCTGATGGACTTGTCCTATCTCAACGAAAGTACTGTCTCGACCTTCTTCAAGATGCTGGCTATTCTGGATGCAAGCCGATTAACACCCCAATGGATGTCAATGACAAGCTGTGTGCACATGCTTCTGATGAAGATCTTCATCTTCCAAATCCAGAATACTATCGACGACTCGTTGGAAAGCTTATTTACTTAACAGTCACGAGACCGGACATATCCTTTGCAGTTGGGGTGGTCAGTCGATTAATGCATTCTCCTCGGATATCTCATCTACAAGCTGTCGAGCGCATCCTGAGATATCTAAAAACAGCTCCTGGTCAAGGGCTGGTATATAAAACCTCCTCTTCTACTCCAACATTGGTTGCATATTCAGATGCAGATTATGCTGGTTCCCTAGACGATCGACGGTCTACCAGTGGTTTTCTTACCTACTTTGGAGGGCACCTTGTGACCTGGCACAGTAAGAAACAAGTTGTGGTTGCTCGATCATCAGCTGAGGCTGAATACCGGTCGATGACATCAGTTGTCTCTGAGCTTACATGGTTGGAAAGTCTCCTCACTGATCTTGGAGTAAAACTTCCCTCACCTGCTACCTTACTATGTGACAGTCAAGCTGCTATACACATAGCTAAGAATCATGTCTTCCATGAAAGAACGAAACACATTGAAGTGGACTGCCACTTCATCAGGGAAAAAGTTCAAATGAAGAAGTTAGAATTGAAGCATATTGCAGGCACTGACCAAGTTGCTGATCTTCTCACTAAAGCCCTATCAAGTTCCCTTTTTTATCAGTTCTTGTCCAAGTTGGGTGCTTACGACTTATACGCTCCAGCTTGCGGTGGAGTGTTAGAAAAGACCATGTAAAGGCCCATGATAAGGCCCTTTTAGTTTCTTATTGTTTAGTCTCACATCTTGTACAGTGATTCTTTTCTCTTTCTTCCTCCTATATATATGTATTCATACTCTGTATTTCAGCATTGAGGAAATATATACAAGATTCCGTATTTCTCTACAAAATTATAATCTATTGCTGAAACACATTTTGCATCAAAGTTAACTGCATTGTTGTATGTATATGAGTAGCGGCCGTGATAAAGTGATATCAAAGTTAACTGGGGAAGAAATGAGAATGCTACGAGTGGAAAAGCTCTGTAGTGGTCAAATGGTGGATAGGATTAAAACAGATCACAAATTAACAATTCCTTTAGATAGTAACAGTGAGGGAAACAATATTATAAACAAGAAATATGCAAATAATGAACAGAAAAAAAGAGTAATCTTCTATATAGAATGAGAAAAAAATCTGCATACCCACGTAGAGCTGAATGTAGCAGATTCATCTCACCTTCCAGGAATGCTGTCAAAAAGAATATTTTAAAATAAAGAGTAAGAATATAAAAGCACTTAATAAAAGAGTTCCTCCAGGTTCACCTTGGCTTTTCAGACTTTGCAAAATGTCTGGACATTATTGAGGCCTGCTTCAAAAAAACATCAAGCACCTTAATTACACTATGCATGAAAGTGACACATACATGAGAAGGATACGTATTTAAACAGGTACCTATATATATATATAAAGAAATTCAATCATTTCAACAACTTTTTCCTTTCTGCTTTTAACCATGCCAATTCCACA
This sequence comes from Dactylorhiza incarnata, assembly GCA_033032865.1. Taxonomy (NCBI): domain Eukaryota; kingdom Viridiplantae; phylum Streptophyta; class Magnoliopsida; order Asparagales; family Orchidaceae; genus Dactylorhiza; species Dactylorhiza incarnata. The sequence continues at coordinate 1,187,596 of JAWHQI010000337.1, forward strand.
TAATTACAACCTTATACTATGTTATTAGTTACATTATTACACCTTTTTGATTAAGGTATTAATAATATATATACATATATTAATAATAGATGTAAGGAAAAAAAATATATGAATACTATAATAATTTAACTAAGATATCAAAATGTAATATAATATATCAAATAAAATTTATAATCAATTTAATATAGTTGCCATATTATATTAAACTAAAACCGTGCACGGGTCTCTCATGCGCATTATGTGACCGTGACAGTACTCGACCATATGCTATATATATAGAGATATATACACACACACGCGTCATACGCAGCATGTGACGGCAATATATTATAGGAAACATCTAACTGCAGTCGAGTACCGTCGCCACCACACAACGCGCATGTATTTATACCTTTCATCTTTGTATTGATAGAAAAAGGTGTTATATATTTATTATTGTTCACCCTTTGCCTGAGGCACTTTCCATATGTACTAATCTAAAGTGATTACTGATTAGCAACGCACAAAAGGCTCATGCGAATCCTAGTCTTGCCAATTTTCACACTGCAAGGCGGGCGCCCTAACAGCTATAGTCAGCTCAGCGAGTAACAAGAAATAGGGTAAGAGCGTAGAACTAATCTCCAAGTTAAGAAACACTTGTGCAGGTGTAACATGTTAATGACAGCAATTCCTTATTACAAGTAGAAAATGCCAAGCTTATGAGCATAACCTAGAGGTTAGAGGTGTTGTCAAATCAATATTTCCAGAAGCATACAATGGCTTGTCACTAAACTATTATGAGCCTGAAACACAATATAGGATCCGAACTGCTAAATACAAGGAAACCAGTTTTGGGATTTTATACAAATGTTCTTTCCACTCATTTTTAAAATCAATTGTCGTTGTTGAAGAACAATAATAATCACCTGCTCTTGAATGATACTTCTAGCTTCAACAAGTTGAGCTTCAAGCTCAAGCTCACGTTCTGTTGCTTCTGAAGACACTTCAGCTCCCTTTTGAGCATCTTGAAGTTGAACCATCCGAGCCTTATAAGAAATAAAAGAAATTTAAAAACAAAAATCAATACGTTATTGGTAAAGAAGTAAACAACAAAGACCATCACAAGTGAGGTGCTGATGTGAAACATAACAAATAAAACCATATGCAAATGTCCAATAAAAAGAATAATATTACCTTGATTGAGGCCATTTTAGTTCGCAAGCTCTCTTCAATTTGATCCCGAGCCATATGGAAAGGCAGATCAAAGACATCCTGTGTTTGTTGAGCAGAAAAAAATTCACATTATATAAATAATCTTTATGTCACTTTGTTAACCATATTTTGATAGTCATACATGTGTGAATTTTCACACAAGCAGGTGTACTTAAAAGCAAGGAAACCCAAGAACTTTGGATAGGAATGGAAGCGCAAAAAGAATTTAAGCAAAAAAAGAATCTGCATACTGTCCTTCCACCCAATGGGGTCTGAGGTTCTAAATCTTGCTTGTCATTAGCCAATAAACTTTGTAATGACTCCCCATTTGAAGTATTTAAGAAATCCCGCATATCCGCCTACATACACATTAAGCAAAATCACTTTACCAAACAACCAACTGGCTTATATACTGAATAATATAAAAACTGAATTGATATATTTACTATAAAATAAAGAGTGTCTTCATTTACCCTTAAACCAGGCAAAAATAAACATGAAGAGAGACCAAGATAAATGGTATCTTCCCCTTTAACAAGAGAAGATTCCCTACGTCCTACTCTGTAAAATGAATCTAGTTAATGATGAAATTCAAATACCTAAGGAAATAGAGTATATAAATGAGCATGAGCATGTAGCCTGAGAACAAGAAATCAGAAAAATTTACTAAAATAGGCTAAATTGTGAAAGCTTTAATGCCCCAAACTATCCCCCAACAAGATATTAAAAATAATTATCCCATAAAGTACAGGCGGACGGACAGATCAGTGGCAGTTTCATAAACTACTCAGCTGGGAAAAAAAAAACTAGGGTCCCACAATGAGTTTGAAGAGTCAAGAAAAAGTAGGTCATCTCACCAGAGATCCTCTGTCTAAGGCCTCGTTTGGTTGAGCGTTTTGGCTCCATCACGTTTTCCGCAAACGTAACCGGCGGGTCAATTCCATTTGTTTTTCCGCTTCTTTTTCGAACCGCCGGCAAAAGCTGCGCTCGCAAAAATCGCAGCGTTCCCGCTGGAGCAGGACTCCTCCAGTCTTACGCGTTTGAACCCTAGAGCATCATCTGCGCGCTGCTTCTGATAGCCTTTCGTGCCCAGCATACCGCATAGGAAGATCCCGGAGCTCCAGTTTGCCGCCTGCCGCCTGCCCGGAGCCCACCAGAAGGAGGAGGAGATGGAAGTGTTGCGGTCAGGTTTGAACTCAGATCTTAACGGCGGCTGTCCTCCCACCGGCTATATTACGGCGGCTGTCCTCCCGCCGGCAAAAGCTGCAGCTGTACTGTTTGAGGAAATAATAAGCGAGGCGCCGCTTATACCCTACCTTGCACGGATACTTAAAAATGCTCTACGTATCGGCTCGGACGCGTATCGGATACGGGAAACGCTCGGAAACGCTCGAAAACGCGTATCCGAAACTCTAGGAAACGTAATTTTAATTATTTAAAAAAAATATTTTCGGAAACGCGTTTCCAAAACTCTAGGAAACGTAATTTTAATTATTAAAAAAAATATTTTCGGATTCGCGATTTAGATACGCGATTCCCGTGCGCTTCTTTAGGTTTAATATGCCGCTTCTTTTTCCGCCGCTCTCCCGTGTGCTCTCACTCCAGGCGATCTCTCCCGCTGCTCTCGCTCCAGGTCTTCTTCTTTTTCTTCTACTGTTTACAGATTTTGATTTACTTGCTGATTATACCCTACTGTCAAATTTTGATTTAACCATGCTGCAATGTGATTTATACCTACCCTGTACAGATTTTATACAGATTTTTATAGAGATTTATACAAATTTATCATTGAGAATATTTGTTGTTTAAATTAGGTCTTATCTTGCATAATATGGATTCAAGTAGCGGTGTCGATCATCATTACATATTATGTGAAGAGTTTGATGACCATCATTACATATTATTGAATGTAGTGATTGAGATGGTAACTTAATTTGTTAGTTGTATTTTTTATATTAATTAATACTTGTAATAATATAATTAAAAAAATTTAAAAACGTTTCCCGTATCCGTATTTTTTTAAAAATCACGTTTCCCGTATCCGTTTCGTATCGTATCCCGCATCCCGTTTCCGTCCCCGTGCAACATAGCTTATACCTGCGCCGACGACGCAGACCTGAGCAGCGGTGGAAACAGGAGACTCCGCCTCCTTCAAGCGAGATGGGGGAGGCGACGACTGAGTGGCGGGGGGAGGGGATGACGGAAGAGAGGGAGGAGGCAATGATGGAGCAGGCGGCGAAGGTGGCGGCGCTGAGGCGGCGAAGGAAGATGGAAAAGGAGATGAATAGTAAAATTATATATACTATAGTATATAGTATAGCAGTAAAATTAAATTAATAAAAATAATTATAAATATATATTATTTTCAACTATTAATTAATATATATATATAAATATCTATATATATATATATTAGAAAAAATAAAAAAATATAATAGAAAATATTTTATAATAAAAAATATTTATAAAACGTCACCGCTGTTTTACCAAACGGTTCTCCGTTCTTAACAGCTCTGCAAACACAGACTACCCAAACAGATCTTCATTTCCAGCAACCAGTTTCCAACAGCTCCATTTACAAACCTGCATTTACAACAGCTCCATTTACAACCGCAACCGCTCTCCCAAATGAAGCCTAAAACTACCTAAGAAGGCAAGGAATAGCATATGTCAAATGTTAACTACATCAATTGCATTCATGGGGGAGCCGGCTTAGAATCCTCCAAGAAAGCAATTATGGGGCGTATTTTCCGAAAGGAGGTAGCCTCTAGTTCCGCCAAGAGGAGATGTTAACTTCACTGAGGAAGACTTGTCAAAGACCGCTAGTCCTTTTAACGATGTTGTTGTCATTAAAGCAGTCACGGCAACTACTCTATATTCAGAGTCCTAATAGACGCGCGAAGCTCTATCAACATACTGCCTTTGGGGGGAATGTTCTTATTTCTTTATTCTACGCTTCAAAGTTTACTTATATTTATATGGTGGCATCATGCAAAAAGGTTAAAGGAGGGAAATGTTCTTTTTTGAAAATAATATATTTGTTAGCATTTATTAGTTATTATTTCCTGTATTTCTATATTGTATGCATTTCTCCTCATTATCTCTCACTCATATATATTAGAGTGAGACTCATTGTAATTGATTAAGCAAAGTAATTGAACATTTCAACATGGTATCAGAGCCTCCTTAGGGAGACAACATCGTCTCCCGCACACGTTCGTCTCCCCGGATCCCGACCGTGTCGACTCCACCTCCCACTCTGTTTTTTTATCCCCCATCCCGCTCCGACTCCCGCAAGCGCTGCCTTGTCCCGCGCGCGTCTTGCAGGCTTCCAATCGTCTGTCAGCCGACCCTTCAACCGGCGCTGGAAATGAAGATTGAAACCTATTTTCGGGGTCATTTTCTCTTATTCATTGAGTTGATTCTTCCTCTTATCTCATCATCGATTGTGCCTTGTTGTGGATCCGTGGATTAGATAAGGAATCTTCATAGATCTTGGTCCTATCCTCTTTCTATGAGCAAACGAATGTTTGGTTATGTTCGGGTACTATACTGAAGCCTGCCCAGATTGGTTTCGATGGGAGTCTGAGAATACTTTGGTCATGTCCTGGCTTACGAACTCCATGGTGGAATCAATTTCCCAAATTTGTTCTTGGATACCGCGGCAAATATTTGGAAGAGGGTTGATGCTACTTATTTGTGCCAAGGGAATGCAATCTACATCTTCCAACTGTGACAGAAGATCTTTCTCCTGAGTCAGGGTGATCGTCCTCCTTTGATCTACTACTTTGAGTTTACTCAGCATTATCAAGAATATGATCACTTTGACTCGCTCACCCTAGTGTCTCCTGAGGATGAAGTTCTTGTTTGAGCCCAGAAAGAACATATCAGGGTCTTTGAATTTCTACATGGACTGCATCGGGACTTTGATCAGATCAGTGTTCAGATCCTTGGGCGCTCTCCTACTCCCTCTCTTCTAGAAGTATATAGCCTTGTCCAACAAGAGTTTGATCGGTAACAGACTTGGTTGCTGACTCAGTTTCCAAGGGATCTGCCCTAGCTACTCAATATGGTTTTGGTAGTCGGGTTCCATGTGACTCCAAATCGAAGCCCACTGACAAAGATCATTTGCTTTGTGACTACTGCAGAAAGTCTCACCACTCACGGGCAAGGTTGCAGATGTCGGTTTGAGTTTGAAATATCGAATGTCGGATTGCGGGGGATATATCGAGGATATTTTACAATGTCGAATTTTAATATTTAAATAAATTTATTCATATATATACACATTTTTTTGTAAATATGTGCAATTGCACACATAATGTATGTTTATAAATTACACAATAAACATATGTACACATAATGTATGTTTATAAATTACACAAGAAAGAGGTGTTGACGATAATAAATGGCATAAACAGCACCGAATGAGAGTAAGACGAGAAAGAAATCAAATCTACGCTCGAGAGATGAACGAAATGAAGCACGAAAAAAATATTACTGTTCAGACACATAAAAGAAATGAAAAATATATATTTTTAATACTCTCGCAGATATATCGGCCGCGAGATATCGTTCAATATATCGGGTAAGACCGATATATCGGGGGATATTTTTAAAAACAACTTTTTTGCTTAAAATATCGATGTCGTGGCATTTTCTGCCCAAAATCTTTATGTTGGCCGACATGTCGTGCATGTCGGCCGACATCTACAACACTGCTGACGGGACATGTGTTTTAGAATTCATGGCTTCCCTCCACTGAGCGGTGGTTCTGCGCCAAAGAGGGTCGCGGCTATGGTCGCTCTCAAGGTTGATCATCTGAGTCTATGTTTGCTCACCTTTCTGATGCCTCAGAGGAGGCATCACCCGGTGCTGGCCCTGACACTGTGAGTCTTCCAGCGGCTCTATCTGTTGATGAGATACAGGCGTTCCACCGCTTGATGTAGGGATAGTCTACTGAGTCGTCTACCTCTTCGTCCCCATATGCCAATCGGAGACTACCAAGTGCTCATTATGCATCCACTCACCCTTTTACCTACTGGATCATTTATTCTCGAGCGACAGATCATATGACCAGTTCTGCTACATGTTTTGTGTCCTACATTCCCTTGTCTGGTTGAGACAAGGTGACAACTGCGGATGGATGCTTCTCACCTATTACTGGGAAAGGATTCATCCATTGCTCCTCCCTCACCTTCTTTTCTGTTTTTCATGTCCCTAAATTTACTTGTAATCTTCTCTCCATTAGTCACTTAACTAATTCTATAAGTGCTCTATGACTTTTTCTCACCTCTTGTATGTTTCAGGACTTGAAAACGGGGAAGGAGATTGGCTTGGTAGACTGTGTGATGGTCTCTGTGTGTTTGACTCTTCTAGCCCTTCAAGCTTTTCATGCTGATCAGACTTATGTTTTGGATTTCTAGCATTGCCGCCTAGGACATCCACATATCCCTTCTATGAAACTTTTATTCTCTACTATGTCTTCATTGTTATTGGATAATTTTCACAATGATGTATATGAACTAGGCACGCATCATCGTACTTTTTTTAATCATGTTTTTCTCCTAGATCTACACATTTTGTTATTATTCATAGCGATGTTTGGGGGTCTTTCCAAGTTGCTTCAATTTCTGAGTGTTTCTGGTTTGTTGCTTTTATTAGTTGTTTCCCCGCACTACATAAGTATACTTAATGAAAGCTAAAAATGTTGTGTTTCTGTTATTTCAGTGTTTTAAAAAATAATAGTCACTCAATTCAATACCACCATTAAAAATTCTCGTACTAACAACAGTTGTGAGTACATTGATTTACAGTTTGACTGATATATCAGTGACCTTGATACTATCCACCAAACATCTTGTGTCTACTCACCCGCTCAAAATGGTGTGGCAGAACACCATAATTGCTATCTTCTGGAAGTTGTCAAGTGTCTCTTACTTACGATGCACCTTCCAAAATACTATTAAGGGATTTTGTTCTCACAGCAGCTTACCTCTTTAACCGTATGCATACACAGGTTCTCGGGAATAAATCGCCCCTCAACACTCTTCAGGTTCCTCCAAAACCTTTATCTTGTGTCTTTGGATGTGTGTGCTTCGTTCGCATAAATAATTAAGACTAAACTTGACTCTCGTGCCCTAAAATGTGTCTTCATCGGGTATTCCCCAACTCAAAAGGGTTACAAATGCTTTGACCATGCAATCAAGAAAGTTTTTGTAACCATGGATGTCGCCTTTCGTGAATCTGAGAACAATTATGGGACCTCACTTCAGGGGGGTCCTCTCCCATGTTGGAAGTGAGCTCAGTATCTCTTCTAGAGGAGTCCTCACCTACGCCTTTACCCACTCCACCTCTATACCAGACTTTTCCAACTACCACTCTTGTTGCCCTTAACGGCCAAGAGAAATCTCATGCTCCTGCTTTACAGGTTTACTCTCGAAGAAGAATTGCGGTTACAAACATACAGGCCTCTCTCAAAATACCAGAGTTGGCATATGATCCGTCTTCAGAATCTACTGCACTAAGAGAAGGTACATCTACCAAACACACTGTCTCAGTTTGTATCCTATGCTTCTCCCACTGTTTCACATAGAACATTTGTTTTCACCTTGTCCTCTATTTCTATCTCATAACCTGGCAAAAAACTCTTTGTCACCGCAAGTGGCAAGAAGTCATGCTCGATGAATGCATGCCCTTGAAAAAAACTGTACATGGAATCTTGTGTGTCTTCCTCAAGAGAAGAAAAATGTTGGGTCTAAGTGGGTGTTAGTTGTCAAACAAAATACCCAGGAATTGTTGAGAGATACTGATGCAGGACGGCGCGTAGGGTTTGCGCGCCTGTCGGCTATTTCTAGGAAACCCTAAATGCATGCAATTAAAATTTTGAGATTTGAGCGGGCGTGCACGATCTTTAAGAAATTAAGCAACTAAATTTTTGTAAAGCATAAAATTACTAATTTTGTTTAGAATGAATTTTCTGGAAATTATAGTTCATTTCTAAATCCGGGAAAGGAAGTTCGCAACTTTCGTTTCGTTCCCCTTGTTGTAGCAAACGGAAATCGTGAACTCCAAATACGTTTCCGTTTGGAGTTTTCGACGTAGCGTTCGCTGACAAAATCTCGGGCGAAAACCCACAATGAATCCAATATCCTAAAGAGAAAATTTAGTTGCACACAAAGGAAAAGAAAGGAACAAGTTACCCACGAAAAGAGGCATTTTTCCGCAATCGAAGTCGACGGCGATCCCGCGAGGAATTCCTCGTCACCTTCGATCTCCCGCTCCGTGGACGGCCGCTATGGCACTCGGACACCACGGAAATATTTTGCTCACTCACACACGAAGTGGATCCACGAAATCTCAAAGCTCACTGTGTAAGGAAGCCACAAACTAAACAACCTAACTTCTCACTCGCTCCCGCACCCAAGGTGGGTCCACGAAATCTCAATCACTCGAGGTGGATCCACAAAATCTCTAACGAAATAAAATCAAACAGGAAGACCACCTTTCTACTCTCAATCGAAGTAGAAACCGGGTTTCAATTCTCAGTCAACTCCTATGGGTAAATTAATTATGAACAGTAAATTTAATGTTACCGTTCATCTTCCTCTAAGGATTCTCTCACGGGTCCACAAGTACAGAAGCAATCCCCTTCACAATATTGATTCTTCTACCAAATCTGAAACATTCACATAAACACACAAAAAAATGGAAATTTCTGTTCAAACAGCACAGCAACAGGACTCGAACGGGGGCAACAGCAACAGGAACAACTAGCACTATTCTTCAACCCCCTTACGGAAGTAAAAACGCAGAAAAACAACAAGATCTTTCACAGAATTCCACAAAAAACAACGCCCAAATCCCTCACAGCCACTATCTTTCTCATCTCACGGAAACAAACACAGCACCCAATTAAAAAAAACGAAATGCCAAATCTCCTTTTTTACAGAACTCTCTGCCGCCACTATTCATCATCTTCTCACCATTTATAAGCTTCACCAAGCTCCTCCCCGTCGAACGACGCAGCCATGGCAGATATGTGGGTAAGTGTCGAAACCGCTGAGGGAGTCGTGCTCTTCAATCGCGCATGGCGTGGGTGGTTGACGGGTCGGGAGCACATCCTGTGAACGCCATGAACCGGAAGTCGTCCTTGTGAGCCCTAGCACGTGAACCGTCTGGGTTTTGCAAACGATGAAGCTAGACCGGCTGGGAAAACATGGAACCGAGGGTTCTGACAAAAGATTCTTATATATATATATATATATATATATATATATATATATATTAATATATGTATATATATAAGGAAAAACATTGCAACAATAACACAAATTGCAAAATTACACACAATTACACATAATAAAATAGATACGACTCAGGGCCGATAAAGGTCCGGACGGGTGCGGCGTCGGGTACTTTTGCGTCGACCTGATCTGGGCTGGTCTCCACCAGATACAAGGCAAGGTCGGTTTCCAGAGGATATACTCAGACTGTTTGGATCGATTATCAGAAAACGTTTGCTACTGTAGAAAAAATGAACTCCATAAGAGTTCTCCTATCATGTGTTGCTTGTAAGGAATGGAACCTCAGTCAACTAGATGTGAAAATTGTGTTCCTTCATGGGGACCTGGAAGAGGAAGTGTATATGTCCCTACCTCCTGGATTTGCCCCTGAAAAATTTGAAGGGAAGGTCTGTAAGCTAAAAAAAGCTTTATACGGCCCCAAACAATCTCCTAGAACTTAGTTTGGTAGCTATCACAAGACCATAACGACCTTTGGATATACTCAGAGTAATGTGAATCATACTCTGTTCATCAAGCGCAGGGAAGGAAAAATGACAGCCCATATAGTTTATGTGGACGACATTGTAATAACAGGAGATAAATTGGAAGAAATTTAAACTCTAAAAGAAAGGTTGGCTAAGGAATTTGAGATAAAGGACTTAGGGAACCTCAAGTATTTTCTGGGCATTAAAGTTGTTATGTCCGGGCACGGAATTTTCATCTCGCAGAGGAAGTACACTCTTGATTTACTTGAGACATCAGAGATGAGTGGGTGTAGACTTGTCGACACCCCTATCAAAGCAAACCACGTACTAAGGAGAGATGACGGAAAAACTGCTGAGGACATCCCTGGTTTTCAGAGATTAGTGGGGAAGTTGATTTACTTATCACATACACGTCCAGATATCTCGTATGCAGTTGGAGCGGTCAGCCAGTACATGCACTCCCCAAAGACTCATTATCTTAATGTTGCCCACCGAATTCTTAGATACATTAAGTCCTCTCCTAGAATCGGTATCCTATTCTCACCGAATAATGAGCTAAATATTGAAGTCTACATAGGCGTGGACTGGACTGGATCAGTTCATGATCGACGGACCACCTCAGGATATTACACTTTGGTTGGTGGGAATTTGGTTACATGGAGGAGCAAAAAACATGTGGTGGTCAGATCCAATGTTGAAGCTGAATTTAGAGTCATGGCACATGGAATCTGTGAAGGATTGTGGAATCAAACTATTATGAAAGACGTCGGCCTTCAGACTATATTGATGATAACAAGACGGCCATTAACATTACTCATAACCATGTTCAACACAATCGCACCAAACACGTTGAGATTGACAGACACTTCATTAAAGAAAACATAGTGAGAGGAATCGTATATACTCCGTTCGTTCCGTCTGAACAACAACTGGCAGACATTCTCGCGAAAGGATTGAGTATGAGTGCTTTGGAAGGATCATTATCAAGTTGAGCATGATTAACATTCATGCCCAACTTGAGGGGATGTTAGCATTTATTATTTATTATTACATGTATTTCTATATTTTATGTATTTCTCCTCATTATCCCTCACTCATATATATTAGAGCAAGACTCATTGTAATTGATTTAGCAAAGTAATTGAACATTTCAACAAGATTCTTTGAATGCGTGCCAATTCATGCAATATATTCAGACATTTTTGTTTCAGATTTCAGAAATTTAATAGTTTGTTATAGATTTTAGCATTTTTATGGCTTGATAAAGATTTTGGCGTTCTTATCAGATTCCAGAGAAATTTAATATTGAATTCAGATTTTTAGAAATTGTATTGTTTTGAGTTCATGTTTCAAAATTTTTTTATAGCTTCTCCTAATTTCTAAAAACTGAAAATGGTCAGAATTCTTGAGGTAATGTGAACTTTGTGTGAACCCAAGTCTGATTTTTATTGTGTCCATTTGGCCTCTTGTTTTGCTGTTCATAATAACAAGGAGCTACTAAATAAAAAAACTGGGAGCTAGAGATCTAACTTGACTCGGGAACGGATGAGCTTGTCTCTCTTATCTGTTGTTTTCCCGGTTGAGCTCTTTGTTTAGGAACCGGACTAGGAGTAGTTCTTAGTTTCCCAGGCTGTTGTTGTGTTCATAACTAACTGGACAGGGAGCTACTAACAAGACAAGACAAGAACCTGGCCGGAGCCCTCCGTGGACGAACCCTTCGGTTTTCGGGGCAATGGATTCTCACCAATGTTTGCGTTACTCAAGCAGACATTTTCGTTTCCGCTTCGTCCACACGGGTGCTTCCCTCTAAGGCGGAACGCTCCCCTACCGATGCACTTTGACATCTCAGAGCTTCGGCAGATCGCTTAGCCCCGTTCATCTTTCGGCGCAAGAGCGCTCGATCAGTGAGCTATTTATTTCAAAATTGAGATCTTGCGATTTGGTATTTATTTACATTCATCGGCGAAGTTTAATTTGTATAATGAATGTTGAATTGTTTTTGTATTAAGATACCTTCCGAATTTAAGAAACACTTTTGGCCTTGTAATTGTTATCTACGGTGCCCAATTTATATACTCAAATTGTTAGCGGCCCTGATAACGAGGGGGAATAGGAAAGAAAATTTTGATCTGAAGGGAGTTATTTAAAAATGTTAGAAATCAGGAGAAAAGAAATAGAAGGTGTAATTTATTCTTCCACAATGGGGGCAATATATAGGAGATACAACTAACTCATAACACCGATAGGCGGTGTGGGACTAAACTCATAAACATCAATAATACTTAAATACTAATAACTCTAATACTCCCCATCAAGCTGGAGGTGAAACCTTCAGCTTGAACACAACATAAAAAGAGAGGTAAATGATGGTTGGCAATGTGGGACAAAACAGCAGCCACCGAGTCCCAACCGCGTGTCACCGGGGATACTTCAATCGGGCAAAG